>OX104114.1:38107310-38751030 GCA_944474755.1 Limnoperna fortunei | reverse complement strand
TTTAATTTAACTACAAGTGAAAAACATTTGATTGAACTAGACTGTTGTGCTATGTGTTTGTTCTGGTATGAAGCAAACATCATAGAACAAAGATAAAAATTATATCTCACTGTTGTTCATTCAGCCAATTGATGCAAACAATAAAGATTTCAAGCATCAATGCAACATAAGCTCACTTTGAGAATGAGTTGCCAATGCATAGTCTGATTTGTTATCACCGCCTATCAGGGCTCCTGTGCACTAAAATAATGGCAAAATCATATGGAAATGTCAGCACACATGTGATACTTTCATTTTGATAATCTCTAAGATTCATGAAAGTCTTTTTGAGTTTTGACATTTTTAAATTAACTTTTGTTATCAACTTTATTGTAAGATACTGAATAATGAATCCAGTTCTTTTAAGAAATTTGAATGTTTTTCTGGCTTAGGTAAAGTTATATTTTTTCCATGTACTGGTAGTGATTTCAGATGATTAAATTATGATGTTGAAATAATATGAAGAAAAATGAGTAAAAAGCTTGTTTATTATTCCTATACTGTTCATAGAAGTATATTTCCTTTTAGTATGTCTGTTGCTACATCATACCGCATATGTAACAGGCAAAGGGGGATAACTCTATTTATATTTCAGGATGAAGTTCTAGCACTGTTGAGAGATGCTATGCAGAACAAAATGGCAGAGGGAGTAAAATGTTTCCTTATAGATGGATATCCTAGGGAGCTAGAACAGGGAGAAAGGTTTGAAAAAGAGGTACAATTTTACTGGATAAAGTAATCAGTACATTAAATTTGAAATTGCATGAATACAGCCAGGATTACCAGTTTTCCGTCTGAAAGACATTTCTTAATGGGTGCTCAATTGAAAATTGCAAAAATCACAGAGAGTTGTTAAAAAAATATCATTAACAGTAAAGACACTGTAAGAACTTTGCAACATTGCATTTTTGTTATGTAGGGAGTGTAGGGCACCTTGTCATGACATTTTGCACATAATGCGAAAGACTATTCTTTATGTTCTGGTGGTAACAAGTATAAAACTTATATGTTTGGTATACTTGAATGGCTGCATTTACCTGTTATTTAATTTGCTTTGTAAGCTGAAATCTGATTGGTTAATTCCAATGGAGTAACCCATAGTATACGATATAACTTGTGTGACCTATGACCAATACTTATGCCGTTACAATTCAAATAGTTCCATGATGTCATCAAAATTTTTGAGATTAAAATTGTTAAGATTTATAGTTAAAATTAAATTATAAGGAATATTTCATATTTCTGAACAGGTTATGCAATATAATATGGTTTTTTGTGAATGTTTACACCATTCATAAACCTCTTTTCGTGGTTTATTGTGCATAAACAGACCCAAACCATATTATATCGTATAACCAGTCCAGAAAAAGAAGTATTACTTAAGTAAACAAGTATATTCAAGTTGAGTTTAATATTGTTGCAAACTCATTCCACAATTTTAAAGTCTTTCAAATACATAATTAATATTAATATAGCCATAGGCACAGCCTAAATGCGATCATCACACATTTGATGGTTCTTGACATTTCTTCAGAGCACTCTAACAGTGCCTCTGCATTCCATTGGTCACCTGACATCTTTTTTTAATGTCTGTAGGGAATTTTTTTCCTGCTTTCCTTCATTTTAATCATATTAAATGGTTATTAAAATAAAAATATATTCAATGATCTCATAGACAGTAGGCCTCGTAGCTAAGTGTACTGCAGTAAAAAATTCTCTAAATTGGCCACTTATGAAACTAACCAACCACAGTATACCAGCCACAATATGTTGTCACTAGGATATGATTCCTTCAATTTAACTTCCCATGTTGGCTGGATTAATAGGTGTTTGATTCAGCATCTGCATATTCCTTTTATTTTTCACCTCTTATTTGCGAAGATACACCTCCAGTGTGTATAATGTTCCATGGCTGTATACCATTGTCTTTTTGCAGAAAATAGCTGGCAGTGGCATTAAATTAAATATAAACCTATATAGTGTTTTTCATGGTATATTTTATATTATATTTTTAGGTTGCTGGTTGCACAGGTGTGATATATTTTGAAGTAGCAGATGAAACAATGACGGAAAGGTTGTTGGAACGAGGAAAAACAAGTGGTCGGGTTGACGATAATGAAGAAACAATTAAAAAACGACTACAAACCTTCCACAATCAAACAAAACCTGTAATTGATCACTATAAAGATAAAGTCTGTACGGTAAGTAGCGTACCTGGGGTCCAGAAAACTCCATATAATTATCAAGGAGATAGGTAAAAGGAACTTTTCTTGGTCATTAGCATTTAGCCTTTCATTTTGGGGGATTAACTGAGGATTTTAAAGTTGAACACAAGGATTTCTGGATCAAAATATACGAAATTTTGAAAAATGGGATTTTTTTTCACCAAGAATTTAAGATAAGAGCTCTTCTACCTCCCCCTTATTGTACAGGTGCCTGAAGCATCTAGCAGTTAGTATTCTTATGTTTTTGGAAGAGAAAAACTGGGATTTAAAAATAGACAATGACATAGACATAACAAAATCAAAAACGAGAATAAAAAGATTGAAGAAAAAGAATGTGATATTATTTTTGTGGATGATGTAAAAGAGAACAATATTTTAATATACAGGACTTTTTAGACACTTTAATGAATTAGAAAAACAAGCTTGAAATAAATTGCTTCATAAAAAAATGAAATGCCTCTAACCATTAGTTGGTTAAGTACTTTCATGCAAACCTATTTATGTTGGCATAATTTTTGTAAAGTTTGATCAATCATTAAAATTACCCACAATTAAGATCACCCCCCTCAAACAAAAACAAATTTGAATGCATACATTACTGGCTTGAAAAATGGCATAAAACTGTGTGTTGGGGCAAAAATGGTTACAGGGACCACATTGGCTCATTTTATTGTAATATCTATATATACAGAACTACGGTTTTAGCAAGGATTTTGACACCAGTGGTCATCTTTGTGGACAACTTAAATGGCAAACAATTTTCTTGTGTATTTATAATAAGCATATACATGTGTGTAGTCATATTGTTGTGTACATAGTGAAAAAATAATTTAAGGGAACAATGTTTTTTCACCACTGGTAGAACATTTACAATATTCTGAGAAACACATCACATTCAACACACAATACAGAATAAACAGAAGCAACACTTTAATGTATTTTAAAACACCAACAGAGCATATAATTACAAACACAAGAAATAAAATCATGAATACATAAAGTAATTATGAAATACTCTAGGAAACCAACAAGGGAAATGATATAACAGACAAGGGGCAAGAGTGTTAAACAAATCATGGTCTGTATACATGTACAGATTGAATTGTTTGACACAAATTGAAATAGACTTTTTTATATACATTACAGCAGCTTTCTCAAACTACTTGCAACTGTTGAAGGTTTCTTTACTATTTTTATCAATTAATTACATTTTAAACTGTGTATTATAGTGTATTTTATCAAAAGTTATCTACCTTTTTTTACAGATTAAAGCTGAAGGTGGTATAGATGACATTTTCACAGAAGTAGAAAAGTACATGGACTCCAAGAAGTGGTAGAACATTTGTACAAAGACCTTATTTATCAAATTATGCTCATTATATTTATAAATATGTACAGGTAACATGAACTTTAAGTTATATGATCTTATGAGAGTTGTTTCCCCTTATCGTTTGTATTAATTTTGTATTGTATCTTTTGTTATTTTAGTTTTTTTTATTTTAGACACATAAATGTTGAGTGTAATCGACTAGATTTACTTGTTACAAGAAAATATTGGTTGTATCTATACATGTTTTGTTGTCATATATTTGCATATGTTTCATTTAGTTGAGCTTGGCACCTTTTAACCATTCAGAATTTTTAGAGCAAGTTTTCTTTGCTGAAATCCATGGTCATTTTTCTGGATGTCTCCTATTCCAAACTTTATTCAAATTAAAACAAAATACAAAATTGATGTTTACCTTTTCATACCACATTAATCATTTAAAATAATGAAGATATCCAACTTGTCATAAAAATATATCAGACAAAAAATTGTAGTACTTTATGTAAACAATCAGTTTTGAGTAAAATGGCTAATTGGTATTTTTGTTTCCAGTAAATTAAGTTATTATGCCTATCTTATGGGTATACAGGTCAAGCGATATTGAGGTTTTAGTGCTTAAACTGTGATATTTTATGTTTCTGATATTCTTCTTATAAATAAATATATTATATTGGAGATTAATATTTTATTTTAGATTTTATCCATTGATTTTTAGTCGATATTTAAAATATGTTTCCAATCTGCCTAATTCCTTAGTATCATTAAATAATAAACAATTAAAATTTGTAGTCATGATGTTTTTGTTTTCTTGTTCTTTTCTTACTACATGCTTGTTATTTATTAGAAATTTGTTTATTTATATCTAAAAAAAATGTTAGGGATTTTTAGAAAATAGCAGAGAATATTACCAATCTTCAAACATATCTGCAACACAAATGGCTGGAATTCTCTTTTGATGGCAATGGAAAAAAAAGCTTTTAACCTTTAGTGTTGCTGAATGTGCCTTGAATTAAATATTTGTGTGTTGTATGGGTAATCTTTAGTTTATGCAGACTCATTATTGCATGATGACATTTCATAGTTATCTACCCTGTGTATGGCTATAACTGCCTTGTTTTGTTCACATCATTATTAAAATACATTTCACTACATAATGGAATTAAACATTTTAATTTAGAAAAACTGTCTTGTTAGACTTTAATTTGAGATCCATCTGTAGTGGGCAGAACCTGTATAAAAAGACCAGTGTTTAACTCTCCATTAAAGGGGTATTAAATAGATCTTACTGTACATAAGTAATGGTCACTATTCCAGAATACAGTTCATTATTTGGGTGGCACCTGTATTGTTTACGATTTTCAATTTGTGGAATATGAAATTTTAAGATATTTCAAATCAATTGAAATTAATTCAACCATTTCATAAAATGTTTGCAGGCATATTTAACTGATATGTCAAAAATCTGACATCATATTATAAGCCAAGAGAAACTGTCCTTTCATGGGTCCTGCTAATCCATTCAAACAAGTACACAACCCTTTTTTTGAAGCGGCAACAACATAGTATAATTTTCATGAAAATTATAGTTTTTCTATGTTAAGAATGACTTTCATGTCTAATGTAGATTGTTTTGCCTATGTCAGCTATTTTTAATGGACAGTATTTAAGATAAAAAGAAGTCCATCTAATTTTGTTTTGATTAAGTTATGTCATTGAAGTTTATTTATTTTTAATTTTTAGATGTTTTAATAATTTATTTATATTATCTTTTTTTGCTTGATTTAGCAGGTTATTTTGGCAGGTTTCAATTTTGGCTTTATTAGCATGGAAAGTAAATGGCCTAAAAATTTCATATTATATGAAAAAAATTTTGTTGAATAAATGCAGATATTACATATCATAACTAAACATTTTTAAGACCAATACCTTTTGATATATATAGATATTAATAACAATATGTGTATTGCTGTTTTGTCAAACCTTTTTATAACTAAAACTACTGTATGTACAGCTGAAGTCAACAAGAATTAATTTTCTTCAAATGCACTATTTTTTCAAATCACTGCATGTTCATACATCACCTTCTAACAACCATAGTCACATGTCATTATCAGGCTGATAATATATCCATTGCATAGATCAAAGGGAAATGTGTTAGCTAAATTTGAAAATAACATTTAAGACATTAATTGTAGCTAGGACGAAATACCATATTTTCTGGAATTTAAGTATAGGTTGACTATAGGTCTACTTTGAAATTTTTTTTAATAGGCTTACAGTTGAAAAACATCCTGATCTATTAACAAAAATAGTTAAGACATATGGTAAAAAAATATGATATGTATCATTGACACAAATATTTCACTGTTCCATATATCCCCTGTTCAACATAATTAAATAGGAGGACTTGCTGTCATTATAGATTTACCATACTTTGAAGTTATATAAGATATTGCCATAACTGACAAAATCACGCTCCTGTAGTGTGCAATCGAAAATTAAAGAAATCACAGCAAAGTCAGCTTTAAACAAATTCTACTGTCTGTTCTTACGATTTTTATCAAATGCTAAAATTACATCTCCCAAAAATAAACCTGCTAAACATTTTACATACATTGCACACTGCCTTATTTCAGAGACCTATGGTATGTGTTTGTATATTGTTAAACAGAACATATGAGCATAGATAAAATAATTTATGTGCTATTGTTGTGCTTTTAATTTGTCATTCTTGGTATATTTAACAGACGGGAGTAAGGGTCACGGGACGTATCTTATGTTCTAGGTCCAATTCATGTATAAGGTCCCATTCACTAGTGGCCATCCTTTACCAAAGGCCACTTCACATAACATTTGTATTCTTATAACCTAAATATTCTACTAGCCTTTTGCCAACTCTTTCTCAAGACTAAATGTTCATTTTGAAAGAGGTAGCAGAAAATAAATAAGGACAAACCCCTTTCTGCGCTAATATATTACTAACTAGACCTAAGTCGTATTAATAGACATGAAAGATTTGCTTTTTTAGCTCACCTGGACCAAACATAGGGACCAATACACATTTTCAGTCAAAGAACATTGAGCTAATAGTTACAGAGTTGTAATATACTTCCTGTGCGAGTTATTGCCCTTAAATTAGGATTTTGACAAGGTTTTTAGTTTTTTTATACCATTAATATAACTTACCAAAACTATTTGAGCTAGATTGACATTGTTAATTGCAATAATAATCAGCAAAACAATAGCCTACATATCATACAGTTAGTCTAAAATTATCTGATCACTTCTTATAGGAGTTATTGTCCTTAAATTACAAGTTTTTAATAAAATTTTGAAGTTTGTGCCATGTTACTTGAAGCTTTAACAGCTAGATTGAAACTGTAAATTGCAAAAATGTGAAGATGTCTCAGTCTTGCAGGTAAACGATTACAGTCTACAGGAGCCTGTAGTTTCTAAAATGAACATTGTTTTACATGTGAAACAGTCAACCAGTTGCACATGAATACGGTTCTAGCTATGACTGCAGTTGGCATTGTCAGATAAAATGACAACTAACAAAATTAGATATCACACCCAACTTTTGAACTGACTTCAAGACATATGCAAGTTTTATGCAGTGAAGTTTATTATTAAAATTAGTAAAAACATTTTTATGCAAGATAAAACAGTCAACAGAAAACAATTCAAATATAACAATACTATATGTAAATATGACACATGTTACTACAAAAAACACATAAATGGTCCAAATTATAAATTAGACAAGCACATCATATAGCAACCTCATAACTACACTAGGAGTTTATTTATAAAATTATATAATTTAACACATCAATAAAGAATAACGCAGTGCACTGAAACAACATGCATTAAACCTCACACTAAAGATATCCCAAGACCATACATGCAAAGATGTCATAACTCTGTCTGGAGGTATAGAATTTTTATACCCCCGCTCGACAGAGTCGTGGGTATATAGTGGTCCTCATGTCCGTACGTCGGTTCGTCCATCCGTCCGTCCGTCCACATTTGGTTTCCGGATGATAATTCAAAAAGTTTACGTCCGATTTGAATGAATCTTTGGGATATTGTTATATATGAGGTTGGTAAGAAGCCTATCGATTTTGGGGGAAATCCGTAAAATTTCAAGGTCACAGTCCACGAAAAACGTTAGAAATTTTATCAAAAAAGTTGTTTCCGGACAATAACTCAAAAAGTTTGCAACCGATTTGAATGAAACTGTGGGATGTTATTATATATCAGGTTGATAAAAAACCTTTTGATTTGGGGGAAAATCCGTCAAATTTCAAGGTAGCCGTCCACGAAAAACGTTAGAAATTTTTACAAGAAAGTTGTTTCAGGATAATAACTCAAAAAGTTTGCATTGATTTGAATGAAACTTCGGGATATTGTTATATATCAGGTTGGTAAAAAGCCGTTTGATTTTGGGGGAAATCCGTGAAATTTGAAGGTTGCCGTCCACGAAAAACGTTAGAAATTTTTACAAAAAAGTTGTTTCCGGACGACAACTCAAAAAGTTTGCATGTGATTTGAATGAAACTTTGGGATATTGTTATTTATCAAGTTGGTAAAAAGCCTTTTGATTTTGGGGGAAATCCGTGAAATTTCAAGGTCGCCGTCCACGAAAAACGTTAAAAAGTTTTACAAACAAGTTTTTTCCTGACAATAACTCAAAAAGTTTGCATCCGATTTAAAATGAAACTATCAAATATTGTTAAATATTTTGTTGGTAAGAAGCCTATTGATTTTGGTGGAAATCCATAAAATTTCAAGGTCACAGTCCACGAAAAACATTAGAAATTTTCATAAAAGCGTGGTATCAGTGAGCGCTAAATAGACTTTGTCTAGTTTTAATTATTATTGATTAGAAAACGATAGGAGGCTAACTAAATCTAAATCTAAAATAACATTCCACAAAATTCAAGAAAATTGATGAAAGGGGGTTTTTAAGTTATAGTCTGAAAACTACAAAATCCCACCTTTTAACCAAAAAATATACAGAAGATTAACATAATGAACAATTGTATGTACTTTGAAGAAAATGTGTGAAGGCATTCTCAAAATGCAATTGCAATGTGTGGATGATGGGCAGACAGATATAAGCATAGCCTAATGCGCCCTTTATTGACAGGAGTATTAAACAAGTTTGAGTAGATATTTTAAAGCAAAGTTTTATTTTTAATATTTTTTACACTGTATCGAAGTTACACATCAAAAATGTTGCACATTATAAGCTACATGAGGCTATCAAGTAAACCTTTGGCCTCTGCCGATAGGAACGGTGCTGAAAGTGACCTTAACAAATTTAAATCCATGTTTGAGTCAAAAACCAATAAAAGATGAACTGCCACCTGATATGAAGTACCAATTACACAATTATACAGTCATGACACTTTGAACATAGTACATATTTGCGCATTTGCATATTGGTTTGGATAGATTCAGGGTTACTGGACTTGATAATGTTACCGACGGATAACCAATGAAGGTAATAACACCGAACACCCAGGAAACTATCAACACAGGCAATCCACAATCAAAATCCTAGAACTGGCAAAAAATTCCAATATGTAGCAACTACAGCAATGGTTCTGACTTGCTAAAGCATTTTCAAAAGAAATGGTAGGTAAAACCAGGTTTTATGGCATGCCAAACCTCCCGCTTCAATTACTGTAGTACACATACGTTTATGTGAGTTGGTTTGTTGATGAAAATGGATAGGTATCATATACCAAAAGTCAAAAATAACACAAATAATCACCAAAAGTCAGCAATAACACAAATAATCACCAAAAGTCAGCAAGAACACCAATTATCTTCATAGCACAATCAAAAGTACTGAAATCAAAAAGTGGTAAAACTATTTGCACTCATTTAAACAAGAATATTTTTCAACACGGAAATGATATCTATAGTAAAATTAATTTAAGTGTGGACGAGTCCTTTCTTTCTTGTAACCTTGGTTTACAAGTTTATCCCGAAGAATTGATGGCATTTGCAAAAATCAGTATATCAGTATGCAAGCTCTTTCAAACCTGACAAATATAAACACGGTATGCAGGAGAAGCTGGAATATTGCTGCAAACGAGAAGAAAATTCATAATTTTGAAATACAAATTGTATCATTTTTCATATATTTCTGTGTTATGATGACCGTTGTCGTCATATTTGAGGCGTTAGTCTAAATCTGATGTAAATGAAGCTGTTTCTGTGGTTTATTATACAAGAAATACAATTGATGTTTGTATATTTGTTAAATGGCTGGAAAAAAGAACATGCTGGTAATATAAAAGAGATGTTAAACATGTTATGTGCTGGTCACTAATGCAAGTCCAATAATAAATCATACAATACAATGCAGTACAATAAACATATAAACAATAAACCATCACTGTAACCATGGGGTTTATTAATAAAAAAATTCCAACCTTTTCCCCACCAAAACTGAACGACATATTTAATCATTCTGGGGAAAACTAGATCGCATAAAAATATAAATTAGGGGAGATAACCTTTTAAAATTAATACAAATTTTATCAAGTAGCTGTTTTTCGCTTTTCGTTTTTCAACATATCTTATAACATACACAGATTTTAACTACAACATGCATTCAAAACACTGAACATGTGGTATTTTATCTTAAAATAGAGTATTGTTACCGATTTATATTTTGGCCGTTTAATTTGGCTTATCAGGGACCCCCTGTCTATTTTTATCTTAACAGATTAAGGGATACTCTGGCATCCTCGTCAGTGTTTCTTGTGCACTAATTGATATGCGAGATTACCCTCAGCATCCAATGGGGATTAATTATATTTTCAAATTTAACCAATCATTCAATGGTCTGGGGTTTTGTTTTAATATTTTGGCGGTATCTGCATTCCTTCTGGAGACAGCACAAGTAGCACACGTGAAGTTATTTCGATCCGCCGTTTTTTCAATAGTTTCTATGCGCTGTCGATTCTCTGTCGTATTGTATTGAGTTTTATCAGGAACATATAAATCAAGTTATACTAGTCCCAGATTTTATGAAGAACAGTTTGTAAGACATTACCTCAGGATACGTGTTGCAAAGTCATGAAATTGATCGTAAATACGATTTTCGTAACATCAGATGACGAATTATATTGGACAATCCGATTGGACTGTGCTGCTTTTTGTGCCGGGTGTTACTATTGCACTGACATCTCTATGAACTGTGATATTTCCTACAGTATAAATTGCCGTAGCGATTAATTTTATCATTATTTCTGTAAGCTGGCGATGTACGATTCTTCTTCTTACTTATAAAGTTTAATTTGATATTGGCGATTTGCGTGCCTTCCAAAAGCGGACATCTTTGTTTATTGCATTGGCGTTCATTGAAATGGCGAATCAAGACAATGAAGTTACATTTATGTCGGATGTAGAGCGAGTTAAGATCTGGCCTTCTACAATGAAGTTAAATGAAAACTCAGCTGCGGAACTGATAGGGCTTGACTTTGACACCATGGAGGCGGTCTCCTTGATAGAAAAAGAAGACTCGGAAGAATTTCATATGCCACTTGGCCAGAAGAAAGTCCTTTTAAAGGCAACAGAGAAGACATTCCACGATGGACGTACGCGGAACGATTCGAAGATGGCGACGAGGGACGAATCAAATATGGCGTCGCACGTGTTACCTGAAGGGAACAAAGATGGTGGCAGAGTCACTTCCGGTGGTGGACAAGATGGCGGTGTACAGGATTCGGAGAAGACCACTCTATCCTCCGATGAGGCTTATGTGAATGAAGTGATGCGGATGATGTCAGATCACAAGACACAAGGAGAGGCATTACCAACAAATTCAAAGGCTAATACTGCAGGTAGCAATGACTTTCTTTGTGTAAATGACAATTTGTCGTGGAAAGATCCTCAAATTTTCTTAAGGTCAATTAATTTTGATCCTAATGTTAGTTATTAGATATTACGGATTTCATTCCAAACAGTTTTTGTGGTACTTCCGATCCTACTGAGGAGACATTGGTTTCGGAGGCATCAGGTGGGAGGCTAGTTTTGAAGACGGGTCCCTCTAAACCTAAGCTTGAATCTATATCCGTAACGCAATGGTCCATGGCCAACCCGACTATTATGAATAAGCTTTTAGCTTCAGGGGAATTGTCTTCTTTAAGCATTATAGATTATTTACTTATGGACTTATTCACGACTGTAGCAGACCTGTGGGGTCTGCAGTAAATGATTTTGTAGGAAATTTTGATAAACAAAAATTTAAATCGGTCGATGATGCTTGCAAGTTAATAAACAAAGGCTGTTATATGGCCAATGTTGATTTGAAGTCAGCCTACCGTTCCGTTCGTATAAGCAATCAAAGTCAGGAGGTGACTGGGTTTAAATGGACTTTCCCTGATGGGAATGAATATACTCTTATAGATACTAAATTACCCATTTGGTTCAAAATTAGCCCCTGGTATTTTTCACAGACTTTCTCAAGCATTCAGAAGAATGGTGTCTAGAAGAGGTTTCACCATTGTCGCCTATTTGGATGACTTTTTCATTTGTGAAAAGTCAAAACAACGATGTGCTTTGGCTTTAAAGGCGTTATAACAATTAAAGCGTGGTTTAGGGTTTGATATCAGTTGGTCAAACGAGACCCATGTCAAACCATTAATATTTTGGGCGTAGAGCTTGACTCTGAAATGCTGGAAATCAGGTTGCCTGAATTAAAATTAGCCGACCTAAGGTCAGAATTGGCATGTTTTTTAAAGCTACGGCATGCTTCTAAAGAGCAGCTGAAATCCCTGGCGGGAAAACTTAACTGGGCTTCAGCGGTGGTTCGGGCGGGCGAGTTTTTCTCCGCAGAATCATTAACCGCATAATGCGATTGAAGCTAGATTGGCATAAACTGCGTTTGACAGGCGAAATTTTGCAAGACATAAAATGGTGGCATAATTTCATTGTCCCGTCCAATGGCAAGTCCCTTATGTTACATGAAATCCCAATCACTACTGTAGCGACAGATGCTTGTCGTACTGGGGAGGGGGGTGTTTTCCATCAAGATTGGTTTTATGTTAACTGGGAACAATATTACCCGTTTGCCAGAGACATGCAAATAAACGTTTGCGTGACGCTGGTGGTCAGGCGATGGGCGACATTATGGGAAAATAGGTGGGTTATAATTTTTTGTGATAATGCATCCACAGTAGGCTGCTTTAATAAATGCTCTTCAAGAAATGCAATTCTCACGACCTTTTTGAGAGAATTATTTTGGCTGTCTGCTACTTTCAATTTTCACTTGACAGCAATACATGTTCCTGGAGTTGATAATACTTTACCAGATCATATTTCCCGGTTAAGCGATATACGCTTCTGTGAATCATTTATGCGAAGAGTTTTGCAGCCCCCTTTGTATGTACATACCCTCATGGATCATATGTCAAGTAAAGCCGTTCATTTTCTTTTAAATTGGATTACAGGCGCCGGGGGAGTTAAAGGCACTGGATAATTTAGTGATGTGTTTCAGAAGTAACATGTATGCTAACTTTACAAAAAAGACTTATTTAAGCTATCTACGGTGTTATTTAGAGTTTTGTAGTACGGTCAATATTGCCCCAGTCAAGTAAATTAAATTTTGCTCGATATGTAGCCTTTTTATCTAAGAATTATGTTACAGCTCTATATCAAACTATTCAAGCAGTTGTACGTGTTTTACATTTAGAGGCTGATATGAACTTCCCTTTAGATAGTTATTTTGAAAGCGACTAAACGTGTATTAGGCTCTTCGGTCCAAGGGAAACTTCCCATGACACCATTGATTTTGAAACAGTTTTTTTACCATTTTACCTTTACATACTAGCAAAGATTATGTCTTTGGGCTGCATGTTTAGAGGCTTTTTTCTCATTTTTAAGAAAATCAAATTTCCTTCCATCCTATGATAATTTGTTTAACCCCACCCAACACTTGTCTCGAGAAAACATTTGTTTTCATCAGAGGGGGGCTAGTTTGACCCTCTGCAGAACTTTAACTATTCAATTTAATGAAAGAGCTCTTTGCGTTCCATTGCCTAGAATTCCTGATTCCCCCATTTGCCCATCGAAGCCTTTACTTTTAAATTTTAGACAAGTGCCCAGGGATCACCACAGGTCAAAATCCAAGGGTGGTGCAAGTCGGACGATGATCCATTTCCTTACTCATAAATAATTATATTGACATTTATTTATATATAATAGTGTTATCAGTCTTTGTTTTTGTTTTCCCACTTGTGTTGTTGCTGCCAGTCACAATATACATGTAATTTTGTACTTAAAAACTTCATTGTTTTAGGAATAAAGTCAAACTTTATTATGGAGCTCAAAATTCAAGGGTGGAGGAAACAAATTCAAGAGTGGAGGAGCACCGCCCTTGAATAGCCTGTGGTGAACCCTGAGTGCCATCCATTTCTTTCCCATCCCCTGCTTTTTGTACAAGTCATGGGGTAAGACTTGTGTTTTAACTTATTCCAGCTTTATCTCTAAGTTTAAACAGTATTTAACGACCTTGGGTTACGATTGTAGAAAGTATTCTGGTCATAGTTTTCGCAGAAAGGGGGGAGGCTTATTTGCTTTTGAGTGTGGCATTCCAGCAGAACTTATTCAATCCCAGGGGGACTTGAAGTCAGACGCTTACAAACGATACATAGACCCTACTTTCGATCACCGTCAATCAGTTGCTGAAAAACTAGCCTCCCAGTTTCCAATTTTCTTTTTCTACCTACTCCTATTTTCACTTGAACAGGTTTGGGAGATTTTGGAATACCACAGCCTCTCTTTTCATTTGTGTATGAGCTGCATATTATTATGTGTATTATTTTATATGTTGATTAGCATTATTTAATTACATGTAATTTTATGTAATTAATATTACACTGTGGTTCATGTCCCAAACCTGTTTTTGTATTACTTTACTGTTAGTTACATTGGTTTCTCAACTAGATAACGACTAGGTACATCTATTCTATTTCTGGTCTTGATTCCTGTCCCATATTCCATATTGCATAATATACACTTAAATGGAGAAGCTGTCCGCTACCTCTTGTTTGGGGGGGGGGGGTGGCAATTCATACAGACAGTTGTGGATCAAATGTGGTATTTTATCTTAAAATAGAGTATTGTTACACATTATGTTGGTCGTTTAATTTGGCTTATCAGGGACCCCCTGTCAATTTTTATCTTAACAGATTAAGGGATACCCTGGCATCCTCGTCAGTGTTTCTCGTGCACTAATTGATATGCGAGATTACCCTCAGCATTATATTTTCAAATTTAACCAATCATTCAATGGTCTGGGGTTTTGTTTTATTTTGGCGGTGTCTGCATTCCTTCTGGAGACAGCACTAGTAACACAGTTATTTCAATCCGCCGTTTTTTTTCAATACCCAAACTCTCCCACCCTATATAATTTGGTATAATTAAAATTGTCGTTTGTTTTCATGTATTTGTATATATACACATACTTTTTTTCTGTATATTGTTCGCTACCTCTTGTTGGGGAGATGGCAATTCATACAGACAGTTGTGGATCAATTTATCAATTATGTCATCTTTAATGTAATCTTTGAAATTCATTTGAAAACATTGTCACAATATCGTAATTAGGGTCGTATTGTCAGTGAATACGAAAATAGCGGATGTGTAACCTGTATTGCATAAAATGCAAATGGATTTATGTAACCTTAATGTTATCGAAGAATGGTGGTTTTGATTGCAATCATTCAGGGATCAAAATAAAACGTGTAATCTTTTAGTTTTCTTTGTTTTCGTTGAAAGTTGACAAATTGTTTTGGTTTCGAAATGTGTGAGGATCCGTCTTAACAACGATCAAAATAGATGATATGACAAAGCAATATTTTCTATTTTATTTATTACAATCACAAGAAATGAACAAAACTATAAACATAAATGATATTTTAAGAGAGAATAAATTACATATTGCAGGAAAGTTTTTTAAAAAGCACGGCCAAGTCAGACTCTGCTGTCTTCGTATGTAAAAACTTGTACGTGCGGAATGTACATGCATATAAGAATTTTTCCACAATTTTCTGGTCCAAGAAAGGGGTGCAAACAATATGTTAATGCAGATTACAAATGTATATGCAGCTTTTTATGGTAATTACAAATTAACAATACATGACATGATCTTTATTAGTAATTGTTAACATTACATATATTGATGTAATACATTTATTAATACATATGGACATTTAAATACAAAAAATGTACAAATTTAATAGATACAATAAAGATTAGTAATGAGATTAAGATAAACTGAAAAACCATAGTTGTATATAGTGTTTTAATAACTATCTCTAATTGTTTTAAAAGCAAAAGACACACAAATAATTCATGTATTTAAGAGCAAAATTTAATATGTATAAATTATCTTCTTTTAGACAGGTTTATAGTTGTCAAGATATTCTAATCAAAATTAAAAGATGATCAGCTTTATTTAGCTCTAGATGATAATAAGTACATTGCTGCCATGCTAAAAGGCATTTGACAATGAAAAATCTTGAAATAAAATTAGAGGTAAAAGAGGCCATTGAACTTGGAAAGCAAATGAAGTAACATGTTAAATTAGCTCAGTATATAGTTCTTTCTGAATATTTACAGAGGAATCCCTCAAGGATCAATTCTGGGTCCCGTATTGTTTAACATCTTTATGAATGATTTAACTGTGTGTCAAAATCTGATTTGTACAAGTATGCAGATGCCAATACACTCTTATATACATGTAGCAGTAATGATCAAGATGTAATTTAAAACTGTAGACACAAAATAAAGATTTAATACAATGGATAATCACATGCAGGTTAAAGCAAGAAGAGTTCCAAGCCATATAGCTGTAGGAAAAAGCTTACTGTAAAAATATTATTTTTGATATCAATGGTAGTAAAATTGAATACGATGACATGAAACTAATCTTGATCACCTTTGACTTTTAAACTACATTTTGAAAATCATATCGCAAATACATGAAAAAAGCCTCACAACAACTAAATGATTTGTCAGTACATGTAATTGGACAACACCTTAACAAATTGGTATGACTTACTACATATAATAAATCTAATTTTATTTTATCTTCTTATTAAGGCAATTCTGTAGTGAGAACAATACCAAAAAACTTAAAAAAAATTCTTTAAGGTATTCAAATCAAGCAGTTAAGCCAAAAGTGGATACAAGAAATGCTTGGTCTACACTCTGTGGGGTACATGTACATGATGGCGAACTATAGAATGAACTTCCAAATGATCTATAAGGATGTATAAAGTTGAACACGATTAAACAGTTTAATTGGTACCGGTAGGTGGGATGGGTTTGTTTGTAATTGTTCTTAATGCTGTTCGATACAGTTTGGTTCCCACCTTTTCATGTTTTTATCTAATTGGTGCTCTTTTCAATGCTGCATGTTTCTACTTTTTATTTTACATGTCTATGTTTGACATGTTTAATTATTTTTTTGGCTTCTGAATAAGCTGGGCATTTTATTTGTACCTTTTTTTAAAAATTTAACACGATTTGTCTTTCAGTGATTTCTTACTTTTTTATGTACCTTAATGTCTGCTATTGTGCTGTATGTACTAATATTATTTATAACATGTATTCTGAGGGGCAGAATTTTACTGCCATTATAATCCTTAGTTAGTTTTGTGCTTTGTCAGATTAACGGCAGAATTTGTCCCATTACTCTAAAAGTAGCATATAAATAATTATAACTTCAATCTATTTATACAAATTTCAAACATAATATGCATCCCTTTTACGTTATTAAAGTTTCAGATATTGCCAAACTAACAGGATCTTTATTGAAGAAATTTCCGTTTTTTACCTTTGAAAATGCACATGGAAAATGCTATGCTGATTATTAATGTGACCCAAGTTTAGTAAAATCATGCTAATTTGCATACTGTAACAACTATTGCATAGTAAGAATCCAGTAATTTACATACACCTTCCCAAGATGCAACACACAATTTTTCAGGTTCTCAATATTTTTCATGTAGTAAAAGGTAATTAAACAGAGGCACAATGTAAATTAATACACAACTCAAATGATTAAAAACGGCCAAATATTATCATCACCTATCAATAATGATTGATTTTAAACATGAAATCGATAACATAATGGTGACACTGTCGAAAGATATCATTCCCGCTCTGCAACATTACGAGTAATCCGACTAATTTGTACCCTCGCCAAAAAAACCAAAAAAACAAGGGTATGGTTATTCGTTCTAGCATTCTGCTTGTGCTTAATGTACATATGTATGTATGTCTGCATGCTGTATGGTACAGTGTATTATTTTTAAACCTGCGCTTTTATGTTTGAGTTTGGTTGTTTTTCATGTATGTCTAATTGTCAGTTTTAAAAGCTAAGTATAGCTTATGTTATACATGTATTTGTCGGTTATTCACTTTACTGACTATAAATAAAAATTCATTCATAATGATGTTACAAACAATTCTGAGAATATGATACAGTGTACTGTAAATAACTTTACTATTATTTTCATACAAAATTTACATGTTTAATAACTTGCTTGTTAAATAATGAACAGTCATACAATTACAGTCAGACATATATACTGTAAACTACATAATCACTTTCTGGCGTCAATCAGAAAATATTTCAATGGGGAAAATTTATTCTTTCTTATAAACATAAACATTGCCATGATGACCAATAACAATTGATTCAAACGGTAAATGATAACATATGACTGGAGGCGATTCATGTAAAGGTGGTATCTGTTTGATAATAACCTGATGCTTCCTACCATCAGGACTAATCTTGATTACATTATAAGAACTTTTCCATATAACAAGTACATTTCCTTCATGGTCTGCTGTAATTCCACATGGTTCATTCCACTCCTCACCAAATGAACAGTAAATGTTCTTGCGTGTGTCATTACAGTACAGTTCACTACCTTGAGAATAGAAGATACATCCTGCCTTACCACCACAAATGAATTTTGGCTCACATGCTACTGGTATTGTACGTGTGTTTTCCCCCGATATGTTCATTACCTTTATTGTTCCATCGTAACAGCCTACAAACAGCTGGTTATCTTTGCACATGATACCACAACACTCAAGAGAAATACGATCTTTAACTTCTCTACGTCTTACATCTACTATCATAACAGTATCAGATACTGTAACAGCTACAGTGTTGTTGTCTATTACAGCTATACAGATTGGTGCATTAGCATTATTTAATATAATGGAATGTTGTTGTTTTTCTGACATATGATATGTTACTAACTGATTATAACCATGTTTATCAGCTATAACTAACAATCCATCATCTAACACCTTTATATCACTGAAATGGGTTACATTGATCTTGATGTTATAATCCAGTGAATACATGTCCTGTTCATGTTGTACATTGTGATCTTTAGTATCTTCTGCTCCATTATGATTGTTGCAATTCACACACATGGATTTCTGACAGTTATGACACCAGTATACAGATGGTTCCTTGTCACAGTCATGACACCTGTAAATTAGAAATGTACAGACAAACACTGTATGTGAATACCGAAATTGTAAGCAATTCCATCATGTTTTATATTTATTTTTTCAGATTACGCAGACAACAAATTTTAGAATACATGTACCACGAAATGACTTTTTTCCTCCAATCAAGGTAATTAGTACTAGACCTGTCAGTCTGGTCACCTGTAAAATAATTAGTATTAAACCTGTCAGTTTGATCACCTGTAAGGTAATTAGTACTAGACCTGTCAGTTTGATCACCTGTAAGGTAATTAGTACTAGACCTGTCAGTTTGATCACCTGTAAGGTAATTAGTACTAGACCTGTCAGTTTGATCACCTGTAAGGTAATTAGTACTAGACCTGTCAGTTTGATCACCTGTAAGATAACTAGTATTAAATCTGTCAGTTCGATCACCTGTAAGGTAATTAGTACTAGACCTGCCAGTTTAATCACCTGTAAGGTAATTAGTACTAGACCTGTCAGTTTGATCACCTGTAAGGTAATTAGTACTAGACCTGTCAGTTTGATCATCTGTAAGGTAATTTGTACTAGACCTGTCAATTTGATCACCTGTAAGGTAATTAGTACTAGACCTGCCAGTTTAATCACCTGTAAGGTAATTAGTACTAGACCTGTCAGTTTGATCACCTGTAAGGTAATTAGTACTAGACCTGTCAGTTTGATCACCTGTAAGATGATGAGTATTCTAATATGACATGCTTAAAATGCTTGGAGCCCACACCAGGTGTAAAACGATAAATATTCTTTATGGTGACGTCATAGTAGGGTTTTCTAATCAAATGTGTGTGTCGTAAATGGCCGACAAGTCCGGCAACTCAAAGGTTACGTTGTTAAAAAAGTTAATATGTATGTCCTATTTGAATCAAAATAATTCATTGGGGGCAAGAATATAAACCCATTTTAACACTGGTTTGCCCTTTGTGCCTACATTTTAACCCTCACTAATGCTCAGGGTAAAATGTTTGACATACCAGTGGTAAAATAAGTATATATTCATGCCCCAATGAATTATTTCTCAATTAAAAATGTCAGTGTGATCTCCTGTAAGGTAATTAATACTAGACCTGTCAGTTTGATCAACTGGAAAATAAAAAGAACTAAACCTGTCTATGTGATTCTACGATATGTTATGAGTAACTGAAATGTAAACAGATAAAATATGAACACAATTACAACACTAGAGGCTCGTAAGAGCCGGTATCGCTCACCTGACTTACAAAAAAAACATTTTAAGACAAGACTTTTCTTGCAAATTTTGATATTAAATGCAAAAGAGTTTATGTGAAGATGCTGTTTCTATAAATGTTGCCATATTGAATTTACAATCAGCAGTAGGAGTGTTTCTGAGAAGAAGCAGTTTTTATGTTTTTTCATAGGTTAGTATGTTAAGTGATGTTCCATAGTGGCAGCAATCTTGTATTTTGGATCGAAGCAAAAAACTCAAAATTGGTAGAGGACCATATCACATATCCTAAAATCTGCCTAGCTCTGGCAGCCATGTTGAATTTCCTATCGGCTCAAAACATACTGAAAATAATAAGATTACTATCTATTCACTTCTGCATTATTTGGTTAAATTGTGTGGAACTGAGTTTCAGAGAAGAAGCTGTTTGTATAGTTTTCAAATCAATCTGCTAAGCCGTTTATAAAAAGATTCTTGAAATTTCAGCCAATCAGAACCCATTAGTTGCCCTGGAAGCCATGTATAATTTGCAATTGGCTCAAAAAACTCAAAATAATCAGATAAATATCCATTCATCATTTCTTCATAATTTGGCTTCATTGTGTGGAACAGTTTCAGAGAAGAAGTTGTTTGTATGTTTTTCCTATAGGGTCCTATGTTAAACTATGTCCTGTGATGGGGGCCATCTTGGATTTTGGATCGGAACAAAAAACTCAAACCTTGTAGAGGACCACATAAGGTACATTTCTGCTATATTTTAAATCAATCTGCCAAGCAGTTTATGAGAAGATTTTTGAATTTCAGCCAATCAGAATGCATTAATGGCCCTGAAACCCATGTTCAATTTGCAATTGGCTCAAAAAACTCGAAATAATAAGATAAATATCCATTAATAATTTTTTCATAATTTGTGCTTCATTGTGTGGAACAGTTTCAGAGAAGTTGTTTGTATGTTTTTCCTATAGGGTCCTATGTTAAACTATGTCCTGAGATGGCGGCCATCTTGAATTTTGGATCGGAACAAAAAACTCAAACCTTGTAGAGGACCACATAAAGTAATGTCTGCTATATTTTAAATCAATCTGCCAAGCAGTTTATGAGAAGAAGATTTTTGAATTTCAGCCAATCGGAACGCATTAATGGCCCTGAAAGCCATGTTGAATTTGCAATTGGCTGGAAAAACCCAAAATAATAAGATAATTATCTAACCTTCATTTCCTTATTAATTTGGCTTGATTGTGTGGAACAGTTTCAGACAAGAAATTGTTTATATGTTTTTCCCCATAGGGTCCTATGTTAAACTATGTCTTGCGATGGCGGCCATCTTGCATTTTGGATCGGCACAAAAAACTCAAACTTTGTAGAGGACTATCTAAGGTACATTTCTGCAATATTTCAAATCAATCTGCCGAGAAGTTTATGAGAAGAAGATTTTTGAATTTCAGCCAATCAGAACACATTAACGGCCCTGGAAGCTATGTTGAATTTGCAATTGGCTGGAAAAACCCAAAACAATAAGATAATTATGCAAGCTTCATTTCCTTATTAATTTGGCTTCATTGTGTGGAACAGTTTCATAGAAGAAGTTGTTTGTATGTTTTTCCTATAGGGTCCTATGTTAAACAATGTCCTGCGATGGCTGCCATCTTGGATTTTGGATTGGCACAAAAAACTCAAACTTTGTAGAGGACCATCTATGGTACATTTCTGCAATATTTCAAATCAATCTGCCAAACAGTTTATGAGAAGATTTTTGAATTTCAGCCAACCAGAATGCATTAATGGCCCTGGCAGCCATTGCATGTTTCATATTTGATCAGCCCTAAAAACCCAATAAACATTCCTGCCAAGTTTGGTTCCAATTGACCAAGTGGTTGTGGAGAAGAAGATTAAAATGTTTAAAGTTTACGGCTGCCGACGACGAAGACAACGACGACGGACGCAAAGTGATGAGAATAGCTCACACTGACCCTTTGGGTCAGGTGAGCTAAAAACTAGTGTTTAAAACTTTTTCATGGGTTGCAACTATTTATGATTATTTAAATTTCTTTTAAATAATCAATAACTGAGTAATATATGTCCATTTTGTATAACCTAACCTGGTATTTTAGCCAGGACCATTTGGATCTACAACCATGTAACTGATTGATGTTGTTACACACATTCTTCTGCAAACTATTGTAAATTGCAAATTATTGTTTGATCCTTGTTAAATTTTGTTCTTATTTATTCTTTTTATAATATTGAATTACAAATATAAGGATTGTTTTCAGTTGTTGGTTAGATCATTGGATACAGACGACTTTGGGACGGTTAATGCTAATAACCATGTTTCATGATAGTAGGCATATCCATTCAGTTTAATAAAACCACACTGCCCTCATGTGTAAGGGTAGATTATCACATAAAGAAAAAATTATCACCTTGGACTATGGTAAGATTTTTCTTAATGTGATAATCTACCCTTACAGCACCCTAGTTCAAAGGCAGTATGATTATAATATATAACATTTCACAGCTCTTATTAACTTAATCATTATTCTAAACTCAAATCATGTTTACGGAATCAATTTTATGTTTAATGTTAATATTTATCTTTATTGTTTGAGAGAGGAACCAAGTAACATCACAAAAAACAGTAATTAATGCAGGAATTCTTCCCTTTAATGTTAAATTTAATCCATAAATATGTATTTACACTTACTTTTGACCGAATCTTTGAACTGAAATACAAATAAAATATGTTACAATCAGTTTGTGTTAATAATAATAATATTGAATGCAAACATAATTCAAAGGATTGATTGCCCAGAGAGAACCACAAAACTTCAGTATGTTTACTTTATCAATGTATATAGGAAATGTACATCCTTATAAGGGAACTTACACAGGGACAGTTATAATTTACAGACACCTGTACATGTAAATTAAGTCACAACATTCCCCAAAATAATAAAACAAATAATACCTAGTTAACTAAGCTACTAAGCTCCAAATAATGTTGCATATTATCAATCCCATTTGTATCCTCCCTCCCCTTACCAACTCACCTTTAAAAATTTCTGGGAGGACCTTCTGTGTATATACTTTCAGATTAATGGATGGGGATGGGGGAGGTAAATTTGGGATTAGGTATTGGTCGGGTAAAGATTCATATGTAGAGTTTACTACAAGTGTTCCATAGCTTATCAATAGTTCTATCTTCACTTTTATACCAATTCATTGGGTACTCTGACTTCATCCCCAATAAAAACTAGATGCCATGATATACCGGGGTACATGTAGCTGAAAAAATGCTTAAAGAGGCATTGAAACACCGTTCATACAATCCAACAAAAGATATATATATATATCACAATTAATAACTTATGCTTATACTAGTGAGATGGTATCCATCTCAGTGTGCCCCGCCGACCTTGAGGTCAAGGTCAAAGGTCACCAAACCGTGGTATGCTACACAAAGCCTTGATATTATTTACCCACATTCCAAATATCAAAAGCCTACCTCAAAAGATATAAAAAAAATTACAGCCCTGACATGAATTTGTCATTCAGAAAGCAATATGTTACCTTAAGGTCAAAGTTCAAGGTAAAAAAACACAGTATGAGACACATCCCCTTGATATTATCTACCAACATTCCAAATATCAAAAGCCTACAACAAAAGATAAACTGGAGCCTGTATCGCTCACCTGAACCTGAAACCAAGCAACCCCTTTTTATCCAGCTTTTCTTTCCTATAAGTATTTGACCAACACTTCTGCAAAAATCATTCATTTTGACCTTTTAAGGGAAATAACTCCTATAAGGAGGAGCTTTTGATGATTAGGAGGTAGGTTCACTACAAATTTGTTGTACCTGTTATACTTTTTTATTAACTATCAGCCAAAAACTCTATTGACCCCCCCACCTTTTTTTTCTATTTTAAGCCAACGTAGCTATGTAGGTAGTCAGCTGTCATGATTTGCACAATTTTGGTAGAGGACATCCTAAAGATGATATGTGCAATGTTTCAAAGCAGTCCTTTCATTGGTTAAAGTGGAGAAGATTGTTTTAAATCAATTAAAATTCATTAAAAAAATGTTCAAGCAGAATAATTCCTAAACAGTTCATCAGACAATCTTGACACTAATCCATTTTTGTAGCTCTCATAGAGCAGAACAATTAAGCAATGCTAAATTTTTCTCTAGTTTTAATAATTTTCAAGATTTTGAGGCTAAAATGGCAAAAATCATCAATTTCTACAATTAAAGGGCAATAACTCCTACAAGGAGTCGTCATACAACTTTGACCCAATGGAGAGTTTTGTAGAGCTTTTGATGCTGAAGAAGGAGAGTCTCTTCGGTTTTCCTGTATCTGTTATACTTTTTGAACTATAAGCCAAAAACTGTATTTTGACCCCCCTGTTCTATTTTTAGACATGGCGGCCATGTTGGTTGATCTGAGGCCATGATTTGTGCAAACTTGGTAGAGGACATTTTACTGATGATGTATGCAAAGTTTCAAATCAATCCCTTTAGTGGATTTGGAGGAGATTTTTAAAGAAAAGTTAACAACAATGAAGACGAACGCCAAGTGATGGCAATAACGGGGTAGGTACAGTCTGGACATGAATGTGTTATTCAGAAAGCAATGATGTGACCTTAAGGTCAAAGTTCAGGGTCAAAGGTCAACAACCACGGTATGCAACACATCGCTTTGATAGTATCTACCCACATTTCTAATATCGAAAGCCTACCTCAAAAGATAAAAAAATTACAGCCTGGACATGAATTTGTCATTCAGAACTTTCAGATCAAAGTTCAAGGTCAAGAACCACTGTAAGCGACACATCGCCTTGATATTACATGTATCTACACAATTTTCAAATATCAAAATACTACCTCAAAAGGTAAACTAGAGGCTCCCAGGAGCCTGTAATCGCTCACCTGGAACCCAAATGACTTCAACTATATTTACATTTTTTAAATTAACAGTTTCAGTCTAGTTGAATTGTTATAACTTTTAAGTTACTATGCAAAAACTAAACATTTCTTCAAAAATTTTAGCTAAGTACAATAACTCCTATAAGGTGCCATCAGATAATTTCTGAAAATTAAATGGTTTGTAGGCCTTGTCCTTCAGGGAAATTTAGAAATTTACAGTTGTACTCTAGGTGTGTTATAGACTAATTAATAATACAAAACTGTTCATTTGTCCAAATTCATAATTAAAGGGCAATAACTCCTATAAAGAGTCATCTTGCAATTTTGAACTAAGCAATCATTTGTAGGGCTTCTATTGCTGATCATTTGTTCAATTTACAGTTTCAATCTAGCTGCTATAGATTTCAAGTTACAGGACTAAAATGTTTGTTTGTTTGTTTGAATGGTGTTTAAACGCCACTTTCAGGAATTTTTCAGCTATTTCATGGCGACCAGTTTTTATTGGGGGAGGAAGCCGGAGTACCCGGAGAGAACCCCCGACCTGCAGTAGGAAAACTGGCAATCCTTGTCAATTAAGATTGGAGTTGAGTACACCCTGTCTGCAGTGAGAATCGAACCCACAATCTCAGTGTTGACAGACCGCATGATGAATAGTAAACAAACTACCTTGACTACTCAGCTACCGAGGACCCTCAGGACGAAAATGAAAAATTTCATAAAAAAAAACAAAAGGGCATTTAAGGGCAATAATCCATATAGGAGTCATCTGACAATTTCAGACCAATTAAGTGAATTGTAGGGCTTTTATTGCTGATCAGTTTTGCTATGTATAATTTCACTCTAGCTTTTATGGTTTTTAAGTTACAGGACAAAAAAAACGGAAAATTTCATAAAAAATTGCAATTTAAGGGCAATAACTCCTCTAAGGAGTCATCTGACAATTTCAGACCAATTAAGTCAATTGTAGGGCTTTTATTGCTTATCATTTTCGCTATTTACAGTTTCACTTTAGCTGTTACAGTTTTTAAGTTACAGGACAAAAACAGAAAATTTTATAAAAAATTGTCATTTATGGGCAATAACTAATATAAGGAGTTGTCTGACAATTTCAGACCAATCAAGTGAATTGTAGGGCCTTTATTGCTGATCATTTGTGCAATTTACAGTTTCAATCTAGCTGTTATAGTTTTCAAATTACAGGACAAAAACGGAAAATTTCATAAAAAATTGCCATTTAAGGGCAATAACTCCTATAAGGAGTCATCTGACAATTTCAGACTAAATACAGTGAATTGTAGTGCTTGTATTGCTGATCATTTTTGCTATTTACAGTTTTCCTCTAGCTGTTATAGTTTTCAAGTTACAGGACAAAAAACAGAAAATTTCGTAAAAAATTGTCATTTAAGGTCAACAACTCCTATAAGGAGTCATCTGACAATTTCAGACCAATTAAGTGAATTGTAGGGCTTTTATTGCTGATAATTTTTGCTATTTACAGTTTCACTCTAGCTGTTATAGTTTTTAAGTTACAGGACAAAAACAGAAAATTTCATAAACAAGTGTAGACACAGAAATATGTCTCGCCTGCATTCAGCATCAGTAACGAAAATAAATTTCGTCATAAGCATTACGTAAATAGCATTAAATATCAGCAGCTGCCTGTATACCAAATATTGTCACCATACCATGCATAATTACAGAGGAACTGTCCTAATACAAAAACTTTAACGTAGTCGCTGGACTGTGAAATTGAGGTCATGGTCAGGTGACACCTACCAGACAGTCATGTACTATTTATCAGCAACTTATATAACAAATAGTGTCATCCTAACATGCATGGTTACAGGGGAACAGCCGTAACCCAAAAAACTTTATCATAGTTGCTTGGCCGTGAAATTGAGGTCAAGGTCAGGTGACACCTACCAGACAGTCATGTACTAGTCATCAGCAACCTATATACCAAATATTGTCATCCTACCATGCGTGGTAACAGAGTAACTGCCGTAACCCAAAAACTTTAACGTAGTCACTGGACCGTGAAATTGAGGTCAAGGTCAGGTGACCCCTACCAGGCAGTCATGTACTAGTCATCAGCAACCTATATACCAAATATTGTCATCCTACCATGCGTGGTTACAGAGGAACTGTCGTAACCCAAAAACTTTAACGTAGTCACTGGACCGTGAAATTGAGGTCAAGGTCAGGTGACACCTACCAGACAGTCATGTACTAGTCATCAGCAACCTATACACCAAATATTGTCATCCTACCATGCGTAGTTACAGAGGAACTGTCGTAACCCAAAAACTTTAACGTAGTCGCTGGACCGTGAAATTGAGGTCAAGGTGAGGTGACACCTACCAGAGAGTCATGTACTAGTCATCAGCAACCTATACACCAAATATTGTCATCCTACCATGCGTAGTTACTGAGGAACAGTCGTAACCCAAAAACTTTAACGTAGTCGCTGGACCGTGAAATTGAGGTCAAGGTCAGGTGACACCTACCAGACAGTCATGTACTAGTCATCAGCAACCTATACACCAAATATTGTCATCCTACCATGCATAGTTACAGAGGAACTGTTGTAACCCAAAAACTTTAACGTAGTCGCTGGACCGTTATATTGAGGTCAAGGTCAGGTGACACCTACCAGACAATCATGTACTAGTCATCAGCAACCCATGTACCAAATATTGTCATCCTACCATGCGTGGTAACAGAGGAACTGCCGTAACCCAAAAACTTTAACGTAGTCACTGGACCGTGAAATTGAGGTCAAGGTCAGGTGACACCTACCAGACAGTCATGTACTAGTCATCAGCAACCTATATACCAAATATTGTCATCCTACCATGAATAGTTACAGAGAAACTGTCGTAACCCAAAAACTTTAACGTAGTCGCTGGACCGTGAAATTGAGGTCAAGGTCAGGTGACACCTACCAGACAGTCATGTTCTAGTCATCAGCAACCTATACACCAAATATTGTCATCCTACTATGTGTAGTTACAGAGGAACTGCCGTAACCCAAAAACTTTAACGTAGTCGCTGGACCATGAAATTGAGGTGAAGGTCAGGTGACAGGTGACTGACTGGCAAGTACTCATCATAAGCTACCTCTGTACCAAATTTGATGGACCTAGGGCTTGGGCTTACAAATATATGAAGCAAGATGTCAAGTGTTTAAGCCGCCGCCGCCGGATTCCCATACATATGTCTCACCTCCAGCGACTTTCGTCGCAGGCAAGACAAAAAATTGTCATTTAAGGGCAATAACTCATATAATTTGTCATCTGACAATTTCAGACCAATTAAGTGATTTGTAGTGCTTTTATTGCTGATCATTTTTGCCATTTACAGTTTCACTCTACCTCTTATAGTTTTCAAGTTATATTGTAAATACCAAAAATTTTGTCAAAAATCGTCAATAAAGGGCAATAACTCCTACAAGAAGCCAATACACAACTTCACACTAATAGCAACTATTGTAGACCTTAATGTGCTGATCAATTTGAAGTAACAGTTTTCTCTATAGCTATTATAATTTTTGAGATAATGATCAAAAACCGGTGTTTCTGAGAAGATTTAAAAAAAAGTTTACGACGCACGACGGACGACGGATGCCAAGTGATAGCAAAAGCTCACATGGACCTTCGGTCCAGGTGAGCAAAAAGGTACAGTCCGAACATGAATTTGTCATTCAGAAAGCAATAATGTGACCTTAAGGTCAAAGTTCAAGGCTCAAAGTCAACAACCATGGTATGCAACACATCACCTTGATATTATCTACCCAAATTCCAAAAATTAAAAGCCTACATCAAAAGATAAAACAATTACAGAAAGAAATAATGTGACCTTAAGGTCAAAGTTCAAGGTCAAATGTGATCAACCACCATATGCAACACATCGCCTTGATATTATCTACCCACATTCTAAATATCAAAAGCCTACCTCAAAAGATAAACTAGAGGCTCCCAGGAGCCTGTAATCACTCACCTGGAATCCAAATGACTTTAACTATATTAAAATTTTTGAAATTAACAGTTTCAGTCTAGTTGTTATAGCTTTTAAGTTACTGTGCAAAAACTAAACATTTCTTCAAAAATTTTTGTTAAATACAATAATTCCTATAAGGTGCCATCAGACAATTTCTGAAAATTAAATGTTTTTTAGGCATTGTCCTTTAGGGTACTTTAGAAATTTACAGTTTTACTCTACTAATAGGTGTGTTATAGACTAATTTATAATTCAAAAACTGTTCATTTGTCCAAATTCATAATGAAAGGGCAATAACTCCTATAAAGAGTCATCTTGTAATTTTTGGACTAAGCAATTATTTGTAGGGCTTCTATTGCTGATCATTTGTGCAATTTACAGTTTTAATCTAGCTGCTTTGGTTTAAAGTTACAGGACAAAAATGGAAAATTTCATAAAAAATTGCCATTTAAGGGCAATAACTCCTATAAGGAGTCATCTGACAATTTCAGACCAATCAAGTGAATTGTAGGGCTTTTATTGCTGATCATTTTTGCCATTTACAGTTTCACTTTACCTCATATAGTTTTCAGGTTATATTGTAAATACCAAAAATTTTGTCAAAAATCGTCAATAAAGGGCCATAACTCCTAAAAGAAGCCAATACACAACTTTACTCTAATACCAACTATTGTAGACCTTAATGTGCTGATCAATTTTAAGTAACGGTTTTCTCTATAGCTATTATAATTTTTTAGATAATGATCAAAACCCTGTGTTGACACCCATGTTCTATTTTTAGTAACAGTGGCCATATTTGTCTGTTGATCAACACCCTGGGTACAAACTTGAAACTAGGAACCCTTAGGATGATTGTAGCCAAGTTTGAAAAAAATTGGCCCAGTGGTTTCAGAGGAGAAGATTTTTGAAAAAGTTTACGACAGACGACGGACAACGGACGCCAAGTGATAGCAAAAAAAAAAAAGTTACAGCCTGGACACAATTTATTTCGGACAGACGATAACAGACTGATCACTATAGGGCGTCTGACACAAAGTGGTTGGGCCCTAATAAAATTTTGCTTAAGTATAAATAGTAAGTTGAAAAGTAAGAAGCTGATAATTAATTTCCTTTATTTGCATTAAGTTCAACAAGTGTGGACTGTCAGCATGCTAACAAAGGGATACCCCTGCTTCACTTTAAGTTTGTTTTACCAAAATACTGACCAGTCATTATACTATAACTGGAAATGTCATTTTATAAGTACTAAATTTAAGGTTTATAATCAACTGGTTGTCCTGTGGTATTTTAAACCACTAAACATTGACCATGAAGACTGTTTCCTATGGTATTTTCAACCAGAGGCATACTTTCTGCTATTTTGAGCTCCCCTCAGTGGTGTATTACATTAAGATACATGTGGGGTTCAATTTCCAAAGAAGGCTTGAAATATCGGGCACATTTTGTTTTAAAACTTTGAAGTGTGTTCTACAGTGACAAAAATGGAACATGAATTTAGTTAACAGAAATAATATCAAATAACTTTTTAGTTTAGCTATTTAGCTGTTTACAGGGGTACAATTTCCAGTGAAGTTAGGGATTCAGAAAACCATGTCACTTATTTTGGCTTTAAATAATTAGGCATGTTACAAGTAGAATTCCCAATAAAGCAGTTTCAAATAAGATGGCAAATTTTATTATAAATTAATGTAGTGTGTAATAATAAAATAATAAAATAAAAGCTTTTTTGTTCTGAAATTTTAAGTATCATCTGAAACTGGAGGGATTGACACTATTTCCAAATATATTGAAACGAGCAAGAGCTGTTTTAACTTGGAATGTAATAAACTAAACGAATGCTATGAAGGAGACCACAATTCAAATTAGGGCCCTGCTACTGAAGAATAAAACAAATGAAAAATTTATTATATTTGTAAATGGCTGTCAATATCAACAAACAGTCAATGCATCACTCATGTCTGAATAATCATTAAATAACTGTCCATCAGGTTACATTCAACTATTTTATTTATCCATCTTTTGTATCATTTCCACCTAAAATTTTCCATGAGTTATTTCTTTACTTCATGTATTTATATTTCACTCTTGTAGTGGACCGGATATATGGTAAAATATTTCACTTTGTGATAAAAGCATGAAACTTGGCATTAAGGTTCCTTTACTATTATATTTTACGTAGAGAACGTTGGCCATTTCAATTTCGGCCATTTTCAAGATGGCCCCCACAAAATAAAAATAGCGTTATTTGTTGAGGGTTTTTTGCATGTTAATATATTGTTGTAGATATGAAATATTTGATTTTAAAAGCACAGAAATATGCGAGTAAGGTTAATAAGACAAAATAAAATGCCTGGTTGAGTAATTTTCAGCTGCGCATGTGCAGGATTTCCCATACAATATGTTGTTTTATCTTAGTTTTCCGAGCAACCACAACTACAAAGTGCAGTGCAAGGTAACCCCGATCTGAAACATTTGCAGTTACCAGAACAGCTTATTTTACATCCACATTTAAGGAGCTCTTGGCAACAAGCTACTAACAGAGACAATGATGACCAATGTGGGACCCAAACACCGCAGTCCTTTTTCCAGCCCCACCTGACAGGCGATGGCAAACTTTGAGATTTCTTTAGCGATTGACCCCATGTATGTCCTCCTTGCAATGTTGCTCTCTTCACGTGTTCAATTAGAGCACACTTTGATGGTGGTATACTATTGTAAGGACGCTGTTTTTGCGAGCAAAGAGCTCAAGGCGTGCTTCGTTTACTCGTGTTGTGCTTGTTGAGCGGTCATACATAATAGCAAAATTCTTCAATACCACTGATATCAGTTTCGGTCACAGTATCACAAGGTTTGCTTAAGGTTTGGAAAACCTCAGTTGCTCTATCACAGACATTCCAGGCTTGCCATGCACTTTTTTTCCTTTTCCCACAAAGGCTGATACAGTGTCACATTCTGTAAAGGCATGAAAAAAACGGCAGTGCTTTTGCCCTGGGACCTAAAGAAGTAACTAAGTCATGAATGGGTATCCAGCGTAGATCCTTGCCTTTACGAAAAGTAATCCATAGCTTATCTATATCTAAATCTTGAAACACTGAAACAGCTATGACAACAACATCTGTATCTGAACTCACGATGTTGATTGATCTACAGGCGTTATAGGCAGCATGCTTTGCATGAAGGAATACAAGAGTGTCAGCTTCTTCATGATTGCATAGAGATAGAAGGTCTCTGTCTATTGGTTTGTTACTAAACACATCTTCTTCTTTTGTGACTACTATAGTTGAATCTGTATCAATGGTTGCAATTTTATCTGCTAAAAATCCAAAAAGTTCAGTTTTATTTTCATCACACCGAAAAAATGAGTTCCAGGATTTTGGTGGCTTTGTGGTTTCTGTGACTTTTCTACTAGACCTTTTGCCACGCTTCCTTCTAGTTTCCGCCTTAAGACTGTCTTCATAATAAACATCAAAGACGACATCTACTCTTGAATGATGTAAAGACATTGTTTTGATAAACGAAACAACAATCTCATTAGCATAATCATCGAAAGTTTGCCTTTGACCTGGCTGTTTTGAATTAACCAAAGAAGCACCATCAAGTATTAAACAATCCACTGTAGGTGGTGTATTCGGTATTTGAAGATCATTTTCTAATATTGAAACCAACTGTGACTTTACACCAATATTCAAAGCACCATTTTGTGATATTGATGGCGGAAATTTCTGATTTTCGTGTTTAAATAAATCAAGAAGATCACATTGCCTACTCTGACACGAAATATATACCAGTAACCTGGAAAAAAAGATTACAGTCATCTTTAAGACCAACTATCTTGGAACTAGAGGTACTAGACTTTTTAGGGGGACTGAATAAACCATATTTATTCTTTTAATGGGTTCATAAAATCCTGTATTGTCATTGCCATGCATTTTTGACAAAAATGTTTTGTACTGTTCCCTTCCGTTTTCTCCCAACTTCAATATCTCCTCGGTATTCTCAGTTGACAAAACATCTTTCGTATCCAAGGTGTACAAGTCTTGTGATTCTTCTTCGAAAGGATTTCCCATTTCTGTCATTGTTGCCACTAGAGCCTCTGTACTTTTTCACGGAAATCTTTTAGCGCAGAATTGGTCTCTTTGTGATGTTTTTCTTTCTTGGCACTTGTTTTTTCACATACAGTAGAAAACTCATCAACAAGTCTGCTGATTTCTGGTCCTGCAACCATCCATCGCCGTAGTGCAGATTGGTCCTCAGTTAGACCTATTGCACCCCCATCTCCCTTAACAATAGCATTGTTCTGTTCATGCGCTTGGTCAATTGCAATATTCGAAAACTTGTTTTCCGTCTTTCTCACAGTGAAGTTGCCCTTATTAAACTGGTCATATATAACTGGCTGTGTTGTTTCCAATGATAACATATCACGGGAAGCCACCTTGCATAATTTATATGATCAAGAGCAAAGAAATATGGAATCAATGAGGACAGAGACTCCTTGTATAACCTAAAATCCGATTCTCTATATGACCTATAATAAAGGACAAAACAAGGAGTTCAAAATTCAGAATATTGGCCCAAAACTGAAATTGTGAAATACTTTTCTCTTGCTTCGAACACCAGGCAAAGATATCATTGATGTTGATATCACCAAAATCATCAACATTTAAGTCCTTCTTGAATGCTGATTTTATCAATTCAAAAAGAGAACACGCTGTGACCTGATGCCCTTGTCTTGTTTTAGCAATGTTTGAAGCCGATAGAAAAGATTCAGCTTTTCCAACTGATGCAATGTCAGATTCTGATAATGCTGTGACCCATCCTGTTCCCGTTAACACATCACAGAGAAGCTTTAAAGTGGCCATTTCTATATGTAACCCACCAAACATTATCACATATTTGTCATCTCCATATGTTGCGGGCCATTCCCATTGAATTTGTTTTGCAAGAACAAAGAGAGGTTGGTCGCATGCCATTACAGGAGTTTGTCCAGGATTTAGAAAGGATGTGATTTCCTGTACCTTGTCCATGGCATGTTTTATAGTTGCAACCGAATGAGCTTGTTCTTGCAATAATGGCAGTAATGATGAGATGGTGACGTTTACATGAGGTCCTTTTGAGGAATGATATGCAGACCAAGAAACTGTCTCAACATCTAACACTTCAGAGGTCAAACTTACATACTGAAGCCATTCATATTCACAGCGTAAGTTGTTAACCAGGTAGTCTTGGTCAGCTATTTTCAAAGGTGTGTGAGTGACAGGTGGATTTGGTTTTGATTTTAAAAATGCTGGTTTCACATTGGTGTAGGACTCGGGAAGATTGCTGATAACTTTCGACTTTTGCTTTTTATCAATGAAATCAATTATCTTGATTCTGTTACTGTTTGAGAATTTGGATGCTGAAATATAGATAACCCTGTGCCATGAAAGGAAGTTGTTGCAGTGGTGGCAGAAGGATTATGATCAATGTTGTCAACTGCAGATGTAGTAAATATACCTTTCTGTAACTGAAAAGGACAAACCACACCATCTAAAAACTGATTTATCACAGACTCTCCTAACTGGGTTGATATTTCAAGCACCCTATCATACAAAATACAGATTCCGTGTTGGAAAAGTGTATCTATCAGTTGCTGCTTTCTTATTTTAGCATACAAAAGAATTCTGACGTAAATTGCAAAAGAAGGTTCTCTTTTTTTAGAATGTTTTAAATGTTCATTTGAAAATTTTACGCCCTTCTTTTGACTATTAAAGTATAAAAGTTGTGCGAGAGCAAAATCAGACTTAGCAAGACCATTTTCTATTTGTGATAAAATATCAGGCCCGTGTTCAATCATTGAAACTAGTTCAACTAAACTGCGAGGGACGGGATGAAAGATTATATCCTTATCAAAATAGCCTTGAAAGGTCTTGTGGTCATTGAACATTTCTCTTCGAACAATTTCACTGGTCTTTGCACTAATCGTTGCGTCTGTATAATCACATGCAGCAGCTAGTGCTGGCCCAATATCTTTTTCAAAAACCAACAAGACCTCACGTCCTTTGTGAAACGATTTTAGCTCTGGTATTTTTGAAAGCAGTTTTTCCTGTAAACGTGTCCTGTTGACTTGTGCCTTGAATCCAAGCAGCTCATGTCTGGATTCGTACAATTTGCAAAGGTCGGCTAATTTGAATACAACACCTTCTGTACTTCCACGTTGTGTTTCCACTATATGGGTCACTAATTCTGCCAAAACTATCTGATTTACTTCACTAAGAGCTTCCTCTTCTGTCACTGAATGTTTCATTTTTTTCAGGTGGGTTCTTTCTCTGTTATATAATGATGTAAGGCACGCACCATGGTACTTAAACTCCTGTGCTATAACATCCTCAGCACTTAACTCTGCTAGTAGTTTCTGATCTTGTAGATAATGTGCACACTCATTGAGTCTTTTATTTAGCTGCATTGTCATTGCCTCATGAAGCTCTGACAATGATGCGGTCTTCTCACAGATAAAACATTCATAATCCTCATTTATTTTTGAACGATCTTCCATCTTGCGAATAAATATTGATGGTGGTACATCTGTTTGATCCAAGGAAACAGATTGGTGTTTCTTTTGAGCTCTTACAAGTTTCGTGTTGTTGAACATTAACCTGCATGACTCATGATATTTAGCTTTATTCTTCACTAAAGCAGCTTCTATTCCGCCTCTATCATCTATCCTGTTACATCTATTGGGACACTGGCAATGCATTGATCTCTGCAAACTGCAGTATGTTTTTAGATAAAGTCTTATACCCTGACTTTTCTGAAGTTGTGTTAAAAGGCGATTTAAGTGCTTCATTTTGGTCTTCCTGACACAAAAAACACTTTGACCAATCTGTTTTTGCTTCTCCTGAGCAGACAAGGAAAGTCGAATTCTTTTCGACATTTAAAAAAATAGCAACAATTCAAATACGAACACAATAAATGATGTACAAAACTTGTTTGTCAAATGTGATTTACAAGACTGTAACTCAGCTAATAGATAATAGAATTATAAAGGCCGAGGGATTATCCTTTTACCGCCTTATTAACACTTTTATATATGGGATACGACTAGGTTCGTTGATGGAAATTCTACACCTAGCCCGATCTTTCATCCAATGCTATTTAACTCCAGTGCGATCTGTACACCATCTGAGAGACTAAAGCCCCGTCTCTCTTGGCTCGGCTTTCCTGCATTGGCACTCTCTGTCAATTCGGATACGACATCACAACATTAATAGGGGCGAATCGTGATGTATTTGGGAAACTCTGTTAATAAGCAGAGCTAGCACTGAACCCCATGCCGAGTTTCACTGCATTAAATTGCACCATTGCGCCATGGTAGTGTTAGCAGTTTAATCTTGTGATTTGACTTGCTTAAAATGTTAGCAAGTTAGTTATTGCTTTGCTTCCAAGCAGAACGAAGTAGGCTGTATCAGGGAGATAAACATTAAAGGCAGGGTGATAAAATGAACATGAAATGATTATGGGGAAAGGGTGATAAAATGAACATAAAATGATGACGAAGTGGAGTAATGGGTACACAATGACGTGGATCAGGTTACCCCCTCCTCTGCAGGTAAAGTTGCAAAGGCATTTTTAGATCATATACAAGAAAGCCTGATCACCAAGATATGTTTATTAACCCAAATGCATAATGTCTAACCGAATACAAGTTAAATATATCAACGACGTAGTTAAAACGAGATGGCTCCTTCAAACCGCTGCCACTAACGTTCCCCCTATCAATCTCCTTATCATATTTCTTTGTTTAAATCAAAGAAAGTAACCTTTTCAAATCCTTTTTCACCATTTACTCATATTTAAAACATCCAAAACTGCAATTAAAGAAATACAATTTTCATTTCCTTGATTATTTATATACAAAAGATTGCCATATTTGTTTTTCCGGTGGCCATCTTGAAAATGGCCGAAATCAAGATGGCCAAACGGTGGTTTTTGAAACTACATACCTTGACCAGTTCGTGTGCAAAATTTCATGCTTTTATCACGATGTGAAATATTTTAGTGAAAAACCAGGTTTATCCGCTCCACTATTATGTTGGAGGTCACATTTGTTGGTTATGTATTGTAAAGATGTAGGTTTTGGTTTCTTTCGTTATCATGGTTATTGTAATATATTACTGCATGTCTGTGTCTTTAATCAATTAAATCAGTTAATACCCTCAAAGCACAAATAACAAAAGTAACCTGCATTTTGTAGGCCCTTTATTGTTAATACCATAACAATACAGACATTTAAATTCTAGTCAAAACCTAGTCAAAAGCTGTTGCAATGGTCTCTGAGAGGAATTTTATATTATTTATATATTTTAGAGTATCAGGCAAAAAACAGAAAATAGTTCTAACTTGAATATTTGGCTGCACTAAACGTACAATGGATAGTGGGTTTATTATTCAATGGAATTTTAGTATTAATGCTGTACTGAAGATGCACTGTTGTACAGTATTGAATTGAAAACAAATTTATTTAAATAATTTATTTAATATGTTTCCTTGGGGAGGCTTTGCAGTTTTCGAACTTGCAATCCCCATAATTTTAATGTGTTTTAATTTGGCTCCTTTTGTATGCTCTCATATCTCAACTTTATTTGATTCATAAATGAGAGCAAAAATATTAACATTTTACCCTATGGTAGAGTAATTGAAGTGTTATTTTTTACTCTATGTCACAGTGGCAGGGCTTTCAAAAGTAGCCGGTAGGGGAATTCCGCCGCCTACTCTCACCAAAAGTGCCGGCTACATTAACGTCCAGAAAAGTAATAAAAGTTACAAAAAAATATGTGTCGTAATTCTCCTTATCTTAATTTATCGATGCCGGTAAATATCATTAGCATTGAGGAAGTAAAACATGATGTTTATTTACTCTAAATTTAGATGAGAGATTTACCGGTCACTGATTGGTCATCTATAATTAGGGTTGATTTCTCGGAAGGTTTCATCAGATATGGACGTTAATAAAACGAAAAGACCTTGAGGTGTTCCGAAAAATTAATGAAACACGAGATGTTTTCATGAAATGATCAAATACAGCCCTGTTTGGTTTTGGTTTTAAGAAAACCCGAAGAGATCACAAGGGTATGTTTCAAAGCAACAGAAACATTGAATATGAAGTTTATTTTTATGTTACCAGTTACCAAATCTGTAAAAACCGCCTTATCAGGCGAACCACTTCCACAACGGATGTGTCGGTCCTAATCCTTATAAAATCCTCAGTAGACTAAAAGTAATATAAGCTGACTTACGTTGACTAATATGTGCACTTAAGAAAATCTCCAAGTAACAAACGGAAATATGATGTAATAAATTAAATAGAAAAACAGTTGGCACTTGTTACTTGTTGTCTTTTTTATAAAGCCCGGCCCACATGGCCCAAAATATAATTTCAGCGAGACAGAAAATGTACTACAAAGTAAAAATATGAAACTCTCTGTATTGTGTAAAATGTTAGAAAAAGATGTCCATCTGAAGGACTCGTCTTTCATGTCAACTTGGTTGAAAAGGGGGATGCACCCCCAAAATATATCTATTTGGTACACTGTATCTGCCCAAATTGAAAAACTAGAGGCTCCCAGGAGCCTGTAATCGCTCACCTGGAATCCAAATGACTTAAACTATATTAAAATTTTTTAAATTAACAGTTTCAGTCTAGTTGTTATAGCTTTTAAGTTACTGTGCAAAAACTTAACATTTCTTCAAAAAATTTGTTAAATACAATAACTCCTATAAGGTGCCATCCACAATTTCTGAAAATTAAATGGTTTTTAGGCATTGTCCTTTAGGGTACTTTAGAAATTTACAGTTTTACTCTACTAATAGGTGTGTTATAGACTAATTTATAATTAAAAAACTGTTCATATGTCCAAATTCATAATGAAAGGGCAATAACTCCTATAAAGAGTCATCTTGCAATTTTTGGACTAAGCAATCATTTGTAGGGCTTCTATTGCTGATCATTTGTGCAATTTACAGTTTTAATCTAGCTACTATAGTTTTCAAGTTACAGGACAAAAATGGAAAATTTCTTAACAAAATTGTCATTTAAGGGCAATAACCCCTATAAGGAGTCATCTGACAATTTCAGACCAATTAAATGAATTGTAGGGCTTTTTTGCTGATCATTTTTGCAATTTATTATTTCACTCTAGCTGCTATGGTTTTTAAGTTACAGGACAAAAACGAAAAATTTCATAAAAAATTGCAATTTAAGGGCAATAACTCCTATAAGGAGTAATCTGACAATTTCAGACCAATCAAGTGAATTGTAGGGTCTTTATTGCTGATCATTTGTGCAATTTACAGTTTCAATCTAGCTGCTATAGTTTTCAAGTTACAGGACAAAAACGGAAAATTTCATAAAAAATTGCCATTTAAGGGCAATAACTCCTATAAGGAGTCATCTGACAATTTCAGACTAATACAGTGAATTGTAGGGCTTGTATTGTTGATCATTTTTGCTATTTACAGTTTTACTCTAGCTGTTATAGTTTTAAAGTTACAGGACAAAAACGGAAAATTTCATAAAAAATTACCATTTAAGGGCAATAACTCATATAAGGAGTCATCTGACAATTTCAGACCAATCAAGTGAATTGTAGGGTCTTTATTGCTGATCATTTGTGCAATTTACAGTTTCAATCTAGCTGCTATAGTTTTCAAGTTACAGGACAAAAATGGAAAATTTCATAAAAAATTGCCATTTAAGGGCAATAACTCCTATAAGGAGTCATCTGACAATTTCAGACTAATACAGTGAATTGTAGGGCTTGTATTGTTGATCATTTTTGCTATTTACAGTTTTACTCTAGCTGTTATAGTTTTTAAGTTACAGGACAAAAACGGAAAATTTCATAAAAAATTACCTTTTAAGGGCAATAACTCATATAAGGAGTCATCTGACAATTTCAGACCAATCAAGTGAATTGTAGGGTCTTTATTGCTGATCATTTGTGCAATTTACAGTTTCAATCTAGCTGCTATAGTTTTCAAGTTACAGGACAAAAACGGAAAATTTCATAAAAAATTGCCATTTAAGGGCAATAACTCCTATAAGGAGTCATCTGACAATTTCAGACTAATACAGTGAATTGTAGGGCTTGTATTGTTGATCATTTTTGCTATTAACAGTTTTACTCTAGCTGTTATAGTTTTAAAGTTACAGGACAAAAACGGAAAATTTCATAAAAAATTACCATTTAAGGGCAATAACTCATATAAAGAGTCATCTGACAATTTCAGACCAATCAAGTGAATTGTAGGGCTTTTATTGCTGATCATTTTTGCCATTTACACTTTCACTCTACCTCGTATATTTTTCAGGTTATATTGTAAATACCAAAAAATTTGTCAAAAATCGTCAAAAAAGGGCAATAACTCCTACAAGAAGCCAATACACAACTTCGCACTAATAGCAACTATTGTAGACCTTAATGTGCTGATCAATTTGAAGTAACGGTTTTCTCTATAGCTATTATAGTTTTTTAGATAATGATCAAAAACCTGTGTTGACCCCCATGTTCTATTTTTAGTAACAGCGGCCATATTTGTCTGTTGATCAACACCCTGGGTACAAACTTGAAACTAGGAACCCTAAGGATGATTGTGGCCAAGTTTGAAAAAAATTGGCCCAGTGGTTTCAGAGGAGAAGATTTTTGAAAAAGTTTACGACGGACGACGGACGACGGACGACAGATGACGGACGACGGACGACGGACGACGGACGACGGACGACGGACGACAGACGACGGACGACGGACGACGGACGCCAAGTGATAGCAATAGCTCACATGGACCTTCGGTCCAGGTGAGCTAAAAAATAAATAAAATAATTTGCATTGAATTTGCTGCTTGCTCTATTGCAAAAACTGCTGACAGTCAACTTTTATTTCATAAATGCTAATACATGTCAATAACATCACAATAAGGTCAATAGAACAAAACATGAAAAAAAAAATGTTTTGATAAACACGATAAAGAAAAGAAACCAAACAATTTTGAATGAATACACTTCAATACAACTTAATTCTCAAAATGTTGTCTACTTGTCTCAAAACATCAAGCACTGAAAGAAAAAGCAACAATGAACATGTCAAAATTTGAAATCATAATAAATTGAAAATACAACCTAAACTTGGCATCTCATTTGTTGATATGAGACATACAAATTTCTAAGAAGATAGGCAAAAAGTTAAAAATTTTAAGTAAAAAAGGGTCATTTGAAAAACTAAAGTTTAGTTCCAGGAGACTGCCAGAATGCAGGATTTTGCGTTATTTACCCCAGAGCCCCGGCCCAAATAGGCGCCGAGCTTGACCGGCCGTCTTGTGTGGTTGCCTACTTTTTTCTTTTGGAGCCACCTACTCTAAAATTGGTTGAAAGCCGGCAGTGGAGTCACCAGTTAATACAATGCAGCTGTAATGCTGTATTTTTACTTCATTGTATCAAATAAAATCGCAAAAGTCTCAAATGGTCAGAGTGCCGTTTCAAAAAGCGATCGCTAATTAACATGCTCGTTATCCAATGCAATTTAACTGGGATAACGTGCACATTAAGCTAACGATCGCTTTATGAAACAGTACCCTGGTTACTAAGTTCCCAAGACTAGAAAATTATGACAAAAAATCCTGGAACACTTCAATAATAGCTGGTGCACAACTTCAATACATATGCTATCTTTCTGTGAAGTTTCAGAGATCTGGGATGAAAACTGTAGGAGATGATTACAAGATTACAACCTGCCCGACTTCACCATACTATAATCATGGTTTGCGTGTCATGCAACCAAGCCAAAAAGAAAATTAAAAAAAAAAAACCTCTTGTTATCGAAATTTTATTTGGAAATATTGTGATTTATGGTTTAAAGAGTACATTTGGCAATAATTTTATTCATCCGATTCCATGCAGACCTGAACAACAAGAAGTTTGACAAATGTTAAATTACTCTGCAAAAAGAAGTAAAATCCCTCTAAAGTTTGAAATTGTTGCAAACGAATATTTTACATTGGAAAATGCAATCCCTTGAGTGTGCTTCTCACCTCACATGAATATTCTACATGGAGCTCAGGACATTGATGATTTTCAGAATGAAGGCTACATGTTTATTTATTTAAGGATTAATTACAAAAAATATTTTCTCCATCAAGGGATAACAAAATTTTCGTTTTGCACATTGTATAATCTGCGTAGCGGATTATTTTAATTGTGCACAGCGGAAATTTTGTCATCCCTCAATGGAGAAGATATTTTTTGTAGTTAATACTTATAAATAAATTCAAACAATAGAATATACTCAAAAATTCTATTTTTGTAACTGGACATTTTTTAAAAAAGAGATCAACACAAAAACTGTTAGTTTCCCGTGGAGTAATATATGATGTCAAATAGCGCTTGACTCCATGAGGATTAAGTTTGTTTTCCATCCTCTGATAGAAAATATTTTCCAGCCAATCAAAAGTCAGTATTCTCGCAAAATTTATTTTATTGTAATTTGTATGCAAAACTTTTTAAACGTAATGAAAAAGTTTGCACAAAATAATATGCAAAAGTATTGCAGACTACAGCTACAAATAATTTAAGTCAAATGCATTAAATTATTTTAATTTCAACCTAACATGGTAGATAATGCACATCTAGTGATCTACACAAATCAATCAATTATACCAAATATCAAAGCAATCCATGGAAATGAATCCACAAGATCTAATATTGTATTATATTGCTGAAATGGTCCCATAACTCCTAAAAATTTGACAAATCAAAATAATGGCGGTAGAGTATGTACATATATACATTGTAACAACTAATCCTAAAATATATCAAAGCAATCTGTCATGTGGTTTCAGAGGTGATGCGTCCAAAAGATCTACCATTGTATTATATTGCAGCAATGAGTCCCATAACTCCTACAGAAATTAAACTATTAAAAATGGTGGCAGAGTATGCACATCAAAACATCATAATTAATCATACCGAATATCAAAACAGTCCTTAAATCAGTTTCAAAGGAGATGCATCCACAAGATCTACCATTACACCATATTACTGAAATCGACAATGTCCTATAAATCCTTTATAATTTGAAAAATCAAAATGGCGTTAGAGGTTTTGCCTGTACACATTATAACAATTAATCACATCAAAGCAATCCATCACGAGGTTTAGAAGACAAAGTGATGCAGACAGATGGACAGACATAGGATGAGAAATACAATGTCCCTCCATAGGTAATTTAGTGTTTAAGATATGACATGAAACATAATTGTATTTGCACATGTGGAGAACATACTATAAAGTGCACAACATACAAAAAGTATGTTGGGATGATATTTATAAATGGTCTTGCAAAATTAAAAATTATTTCTGACATCAGACAAATGAGAGATAATCAGTTTGGTAGGTAAAACATACAGTAAAGTACTTAACACTAAACAAATATACAAATGCTTTGGAAAACTTTATTGCCTAAACATTCATACTTACTTGTACTTAATGTTATTTCGGAACTGTGTTCTTTTCCTTCACTGTTTGAGGCAAAACATGTATATTGTCCTTCATCATTTCTATCAACACGGAAAATGGTCAAAGACGGTGTGGTGGTTGTACCACCACTGTATTTGTTGGTGTCTGTAGTGGATTTAATGTCTGTTATGGTACCATTCACATTTCTCTGCCAATAAATATCTGTTATGCTGAGATTGGAGGTCAAGGTACACAACAAAGTCACGTTTCTGCCAGTGGTTACTGTATATGACGACTTCTTAATCTGTACAGTTGGTGGTGCTAAAATATATTTGAATTAATAACTGTAATTGTTTAAAATATTTGCACATTTAGACAACAATGCTACATGTTAGGTAGAATACAAAAAGAATGCACTTTTAGTATGCACTGAATAAAAGTGTTTTACTGTAAATGTTTGTACAAAAGACATTTCTTGCAGTATCTATAAAGCTTTCAAGTATAGCAGACTAAAGCTAAGAATAAACAAAAACAAATCAATCATGCAAACTTATTAAAAAATCTCCCAGAGTTAAATTCAAACTCTGCAACATGTCTCAAGAAGTTAAAATAGCTCTATTGGATATATACAAGTCTAAAGAGCTTACAGCTTAAGTGATTTGAATATCATACGACCCTTGCAAGAATAGGTAGTTATTAATTTCAAAATCAGAAAAGCAAGGCATTAAATCAGAGCTTGGGCAAGATGAGTGTTTTTAAAAATCATAAATGATTGTCCTTGGAAGTTTAATCTTACTTTTAAGGGAAACTTCAAATAAAATGAAATACATTTGCCATTTAACATTTCTATTTTATTTCTAATGGTTAAGTTTCTACAGTGAATTTACCATGTAAAAATGTCCTAATTGAGGTCTACCATCTTCTCATCTCTAGATGACAGTACTTAAAATCAGTTGACAGCTAAGCACATGAAGTCATCACATGACAATAACTTTTATAAAAGGTTAATCATTTTCAACATGTCATGCAAAGCAGAAGGTTGTAATATAAAGTGAGGTTCTGCACCAGTAGAAACCTAGCTTATGTATCTATTGGCTTACAAGGTTAATAGATTTCTATTTTCCTAAGGCTATGTACTTTTGTATGCCAAGATCATTTGAACAATGTTTCTTTTAGCTGAACTTTTTGCTTTTTATTTATTTGATCTTCAGTTATGTGACCTGATTAATGGACATTAGAGTATTTGTAAGAATTCAAATGAACACTTCTTTTCAAGGCATATCATGCTATCTAGTTTCAAAATATTTGTGAAGCTGACTACCGATATTTGAGAAATAACAGTCATTAGATGTAATATATTTAAATACTTTGTTTTTGTGCATAAAAGTACTTCTTGTTTAGTACATAGATATATTGTATTATCATTACTAGTAGAAACATTTATTTTGTGTGTTTTTATTTTATTAACAAAAATAATCACATAAATTAATATACTTCTTTATTTAAAATGATCTTTTCTTCAAAACAAAAATTAGTCGAGAAAGTTAATACAGGTACCTACGAAATTGTGTCTGAAAGGACCATTAAAAAAATTAAGGCTTATTTGGTAATTCTAGTTGTTAGCTGGTCCATCTAATTAAAATAAAATCACTTGCTTGACCCGTTTTTTTATGTCACTACGTACATAGCAAAAAGATGGGAGCAAGTGAAAGATTTAATTTTAATTAGATTGTCAGCTGGTCACAAGACATCACCACAGATTTTATATTTTTCAAAGAGCAAAGGCAGAAAAACATCTTTTAAAATGGATTATTTATGATTTTTAACTGGAAAGACCACGCCTACTGTATCTTCCTTTGTCACAAGGTGCACATCTCATGGTAAATATTGTCAATATGGCAGCCCATATACAAAAAATTTTACCACCTTTAATCCACCCTGAAGCATAACAAAAGGCAAATTTTATTTAATAAACCACATATAGAATTTTAATTCTTTTTGTAAAGTTTGCCATTTACAAATTATATGGGTCCTTGCTCTAACTCAGGCAGAATATTTTTGATAGTCTTTCAGGGATGCTTAACATGAGTGCAATATTCCTGGAAATTCAAAATGATCAGCGTCAGAGACATTAACCACTCATCAAGATTTTGTAATCAATATTTTCAAAACGATAATTCCATTGCAATGTTTGCAAATTTTCATTCAAACCAACTCCCATATTTAAAAAATTGAAGAATGTGTCCATGGGATACAGATGCCCCTGCTAAATGAAGTCCCAAACAGGAAGTAGTTGTCAGACAGGTCTGAAAGTCGCTTAGGATGTACAACTAGCTGTGTGATACTGAACCAGCCTGTCAAATTTCAAATTGTTCTCATGTACGGTTTCTGAGAAAAGCTTGACGGAGTAAAACATGTCGTCGCGGGGGCATAAAAATAATCTTTTATCTTCCAAAAGAAGTTAAACTACTTATTTAGTAACCTGTAAGCAGTCACTGAGGCCAGAATAATGCAACTTTATATATTACATGTACATTATGTATTCATCCTTTTTAAAAATTAAAAATATGCAAAATATCAGGCTTCAACATGCTATAGTTGCTTAGGAAACTGTGACTAACATTTTTGTTATGGACGGACATAGGAACGAACAAGGGTAAACAGTGTAATAAATGTTCTAATTTGACAAATATAACAAGTAGAATATTCTTATACAACTCCTGGAATCCCATCCACTGTTTCAAGAGGCTACAGTTAAAACTCTTAAAATCAGCATAAGTCTAAAATAGCTAGGTTGCAATACACATGACAAAATAAAATAGATGCCTAAAAAATGTGGAATGGTAAATGTAGTTGGTAGAAAGTTTAGGGTCCGTGCGGTAAACTGTATAAAAAAGGGTATTTGCTGAAAAATGGGGACAAATTCCTCATGCTGTTCCATAAATGCTGGTGCAAACTTTCTGTGAAATTTCAGAGATATGGTTTGAAAATTGAGGATGGGATGATTACACAAAATAAGAACAGTTACTGTCTCCCATTAAATCTGACTAAGATCCCAATTCTTGGAAAATCAGAAAAAAAGTTATAAGCAGGTGCACAAAGTCAATATGTTATGTACATGTAATCTTTCAGGTTTCAGTGATCTGGTTAAACAAATAGCAATCCTTTTTTTGCCCCCCCCCCCCCACTTTCCAAGCTGCCAGACTTCAAAAATACTATAACCCCCAGGTTTGCACTTTTTGCAACACAGTAACAAATTATTTAAAATTTAATACTGCAGTCATATTGGATCTGATATAATTTTGGTAGGGCATTCCATTTCATTCATGCCTGGTTTAGTTACACTAACCAGGTTGTTTAAAGGAGACAATTAAAATACATGTACTGTAGGCTGGACAACTAAAATGCCAAATGATGACCATGTATCATAAAAATATTAAGTATCTTTGTTTTCCACTAGGAAAAAAAATTGACATTTGCCTGTCATTCAGTGTTGTATGCTGATGTCCCACAATCTGAACACTATATGTCTCCAGCCATTTCATACTCCCTTTTTAATTACCTTTAACATCATGTGGAAATATTTCATGTCTCAGCATGCACAGTTCCTCATTCCCCTCAAGATCATCATAAAAAGAACCAATGCATGTTCCTTGTTGAAAAAGCTTGTCCTTAGGAAATTTGTTCTTCTTTGTTTGTGGAAAATTTGCCCCATAATAGAAACCTGGAAATCCACACAAATAAATTAAAACTACAAATGGTGTATCATTAATAAAAGTTATTCCTGGGCTTCCTGAGGCACCAGTAACAAAATCACATTGTATTACCAAACGATCACTATTATCCAAACCAATATAGCCATTTTCTTGATAATAATCTTCGCTGAATTTTTTCAGATCTGCCATTTTTCTTTCTGTAGGTGTCCAAATACCAATGTTGTAATTGAATTCTTTTGGTTGACCTTTGTCATGACTAATCAAAAACAGTTCTCTGTCTAAATCCTTTTTTCGATCTAGCCTGTGGAACATTTGAAGAGCTTTAGGAAATTCATGGCTATTGTGTTTCTTCAGTTGAAGGACAGCTACATCAAGAATTTCATTAATATAAATAACTCTTGGCTCTACTTTAAATTCTTGCTTGACTTGTTTGTGTTCAACATAATTAAAGTCAATATAGATTTTATTTAACTCTGCTTCATTATCCCAATTTCCCACTGTATTCCCTGAAAAAAAATAACATCATGCATTTATTTACATATAAGCAATTAAAAAAAAATATTATAATGAAGTGTAGGGTCCCTGTTTGTACATGCTCATAAAAAAATATTTATTTTATTTTGCAGTAATGTATTCACTTTTCTATTATATTAATATAATGAACAGCTTTTAGAATAGGAAACATGCCAGGAAACAGCATGTTGAAATAATAAGATTTTTCATTAATATGGACATGAATAATTAATCCCTTTTGCATTAATTAGAAGACACACTAAAAATTGTCCCACAGTTAAAATAAAAAAAAACTGAAAAACAAAAAACAAAAAACTGTCCCAGTCACGTTGTCAATAAAAAGCTGATAAAGACCAAAAGGTTTGCTGCAGCAGTACACTCAAGGTTAAGAATATGTATGTTTTCTGCATAATGAGGACAGCCCTTCACAAGTGTTCTCTTTATGACAAGTTTTATTGAAATACTTTAGACTCTTATTTAGTTTTAATGGCATGTTCAGCAATTTTTTAGGTCAATCATTGTGTTCAGTTTTTATTAGGGGAGGAAATCAAATGCCCTGTGAAAACCCCCAACTTTTAGCATGAAAACTGGCAATCCTTGTCAAATAGAGTTTCAAGTCGAGCATGCCATGTGCACAATTAGGCCAGGCTCAAACCCACAATCTTGGTGTTGATTGGCATTTGATCATTAGATGACTAACTAATTTAACCACTCGGCAACCTGAAGGCTGTTTAAAGTCTTTATCATTTGATTCTATTACCATTTGGCAATGCTTGTTTTGAGCTGTTGTATAGAAATTTATTGAGTTTAAGTCAACACTATACTTATTTTGAATCTTAAATAACCCATAGTCAGTTATTTAAGTAATTATCAAACTTAATCACAACAATATTTTGACAGAACTTAATTATCCACACTTAGCTTTATACCCAAATTTGATCTCGACCTTACAAGTTTTCCCCTTTTATATTATTTCTGAATGCAAATAGTTGTGATGAACACAGCAGATGGAGGAACATTGAAAAACAGTAGTACATAAGGATGAAAATCAGTATAAAACATTACCCCACCATTAGGGTGATTACATTGTTGACCTCACACCAATATGGCCATAATTAACACAAATTGCATAACTATTGAAGCAGGATATGCTCACCTTTTCCGAAAACCAGATGACACCCATTTGTTCAGAGAGGTTAGTTTTGTTTATTTGTTTTTGTCAGATGTGCTTGTGAGTTCTCTGGAAACCATGGCTTGGATTTTGTTCTTTGATTATGCCTGTTAAGATTTACTTCACTGAGCAATTTTAAACAGTTTTAATAGAATCATTCAAAATTTTATACAACTCTGAATCAATCAGATATTCAGTTAATCATCAAAAGTAAATTATAACATTTTTTTGACAGAAGATAACAACAAACTTACGTATATTGCCAATAACAACATGAGCTGCTGTTATAATTTTATCTTTTCCAGCTCTCCAGCAAGTTCCATTTACCTTTCCTCCATAAATATATCCAACAGATTTCGCCACTTCCATTAAAATTCCATTGTTTTTTAAACTCATCCGATATGTGGACTTTATATCTGAAATTGTACAAGTCAACCAATTACACATTTCTAAATACTATTCACATTTACAACCACAAGTGGTCCATTTTCTCCCTATGTACAAAGTTTCAACTGATTATGAGGCTATAAGTATTTGCCCAAAAACATAATGCATCCTCTTCCCACTTAACTAGTTATATGATTACTTTACATTATTGTTTATCCAAGAAAATACTTATTTTTAAAAGTATAAGAAATATGTTATTATAATTAATACTAGAGGTTCTTGAGATCCTGTATTGCTCACCTAACTAACAAATAAACTTTTAGTAGACGTGACTTTTTTGCAAATTTGATATTAAATGCTTAGAGTTTATGCAAAGATGCTGTTCTATGAATATTGCCACATGAGTTGAATTTCCAATCGGCAGTAATTTCTAAAACAGTTTCTGAGAAGAAGCTGTTTGTAAGTTTTTCCATACAGTCCTAATGTTAAGCAATGTTCCATTATTGTGGCAGTGATGGATTTTGAATTGGCCCCAAAAACTCAAACTTTGTAGAGGACCATCTAAGCTACATTTCTGCAATATCACAAATCAATATGCCAAGTGCTTTGTTGGGAAACAAATTTAGAAATTTCAGCCAATCAAAATGCATTTCTGGCCCTGGCTGTCAGGTTGCATTACAAATCGGCTCAAAAACTGAAAACAAAATTGAAAAAGATAACTTTCCAAGCTTCATTTCTGCCGAGTTGGTTTAAATGTGTGGAATAGTTTCAGAGAATAGGCAGTTTTATGATTTTCTCATTGGTTTCTATGTTCCATGGTGGCAGCAATCTTGTATTTTGGATCAAAACAAAAAACTCAAAATTAGTAGAGGCCCATCTGAGGTACATTTCTACAATATCACAATTCCTTCTGTGACGAGAATTTTGAAATTTCAGCCAATCAGAATGCATTTGCAGCTCTGGCAGCCATGGTGAATTTTGTATTGGCTAAAAAAAAACTCAAAATAATAAGAATCACTTCTGCATTATTTGTTGAAACAGTTTCAGAGAAGAAGATGTTTGTACAGTTTTTCCATTAGGTCCTATTTTTAGCTGTGTTCCAGGGTGGTGGCCATCTTGGATTTTAGATTGGCACAAAAAACTCAAACTGTCTGAGGCACATTGCTGCAATATTTCAAAGCAAGCTGCCAACCGGTTTATTAGAAGATTTTGTATATTCAGCCAATCAGAACGCACTAGTAGCCCTAGCAGCCATGTTGAATTTCCAATTTTCTCAAAAATCTCAAAATAATAAGATAACTATCTAAGCTTCATTTCTGCATAATTTGCCATAATTGTGTGGAGCAGTTTCAGAGAAGAAGATATATGTGTTTTTCCCATAGGGTCCTATGTGGAGCCGTGTTTCACGGTGGCCGGGTGCCATTTTGGATTTTGGATCATCACAAAAACTCAAACTTTGTCGAGTACCAATACTACTAGGGTTCTAAGGTACATTTATGCAACATTTCATTTGAATTTGAATCAATCTGGCATGCGGTTTGTCAGAAGATTTTTTAAATTTCCGCCAATCAGAATGCATTAGTGGCCCTGGAGGCCATGTTGAATTTTCAATTGGCTTCAAAAACTCAAATAATAAGATAACTATCCAACGTTCAATTCTTCATAATTTGGCTTCAAAAACTCAAATAATAAGATAAGTATCCAACCTTCAATTCTTCATAATTTGGCTTCAAAAACTCAAATAATAAGATAACTATCCAACCTTCAATTCTTCATAATTTGGCTTCAAAAACTCAAATAATAAGATAACTATCCAACCTTCAATTCTTCATAATTTGGCTTCAAAAACTCAAATAATAAGATAACTATCCAACCTTCAATTCTTCATAATTTGGCTTCAATGGGTGGAACAGATTTGGAGAAGAAGCTGTTTGAATGTTTTTTCCATATGGTCCTATGTTAAACTAAGTCCTGCGATGGATCCATCGTGGATTTTGGATCAGCACAAAAAATTGGCCCAGTGGTTCAGAGGAGAAGATTTTTGAAAAAGTTTACGATGCATGACGAACGACACACGTCGGACAAACATTTGTAATTTATAACAACTTTTCTTTTCGAAAGTAAAGAACTCTTTCCACTCAATATAGTTTCAACTCTTGTAACAGTAAATTTTGCCAGTCACCATTATCATTTAAAAAATATCTTTTAATCCAGCTTATCTTCAGATACATACAGAAAGATTTAAGATGAACCATCCAATAAGTGAATTACGTTTAATTTTCTCAGCTTTACCATCCCATATGAAGTTTAAAATAAAGAATTAAGTTAATTTATTTTATAATCTAATAAATTTGGTAAAGCTGTAAATAATTGCACTAACTTTATTTTAATGGCAGTAACATTGGCGTTAAACATCATTCAAACAAACAAACAAACAAAACTTTTCCAAGCATAGTGAGTTTTCTACGATGCCAACTTTTTAGAATAGATGAAACTTCCTTAATTTTCTTTGCAAAATTTATTTCTAATATATTATCTAAATCTAGAGAAAATTCTAAACCCAGTACTTTAAAGTTAGCATCAGACCAATTTAAACTTAATTCTGGACACAATATATGATCTGAATACTTTTTATTTCCAATCCATACGGCTCTGGTTTTGGTAACATTTATTTTTAATCCAGACGCTTTATAAAAAGAATTGAACCATTGCATTGTGGATCTTAGTTTAAGTGTTCAGTACCATCCAGTACCAAAAATGTATCATCAGCGTATTGACTAATGAGAGATTCTCTATTGTTATCTGTAATGCCTTTAACTTCTGAGTTAGATTTTAATTTTATAGACAGTAATTCAACCCCTACAAAAAAAATGGTTAAGGAGAAAGGCGGTCACCTTGCCTACTGCCACGTTTCAGGTAGAAGTAACTGGATATGTTACCATTATTTATAACACTGCTCTGAGCATCTTGGTATAAGCTCACAAACCATTTACAGAAAGATGGCCCAAAATTAAAACTCTTAAAAGCTTTTAATAAAAATTCCCATTCAATAGAATCAAAATCCACTAAAAGTAGTAAACCAGTAATATCATGTCCCTCAAGACAGTGCATTATATCATATAGTAGTCTAGTATTTCCCCCATAAATCTACCTTTAATGAAACCCTTAAAACATGTTTTAATCTATCACCGAAATTCACTAATGTTAGAGCCATTTTGTCTAATAAAATGATAAAAAACTGAACTATAAGAGCAAGCAAAATTATTTTTATTGAAACGAACAATGTAAGAACTCTCATTTCACAAAAAATAAACAACACCAAATGTACAATAAAAAAGTTACACATGTTCAAATATAAGACATATTAAACGTAGGTATCAATACATATGTTACTGTAACCTTAAGTGAATGACGCTCGTTTAATCAATTGTATTAGGTTTTAAGTTTAAATAGTATACATTAAGTGATATTCTTGAATTGAAAACAAAAAACATACACATTTATATTAATAACAGTTCCTGAGAAATGTCAAACTCCGCCATTTCAGTTTGGAGAAAATGAGGTCGCAGCAAACTCTATTGACTCAGCTATAAGCACGATGTTTTATTATTGTTAAATTCTATAAACATTTAAAAACACACTATTCAAAATTTCTGTGTGAAATATGCCGTTGTGTATTTCGATAATCTAAATTATAGCATCGATACATACGTGATCCAACGTAACGTATGTATCAGCAGTTTGTAACAGTCCTGTACTGTACTAACATGAAAACAACGTCATGTCGGTATAAAAATAAATCCGTATGAATATTAAGGTATCACTTTTTCTAAAAAAAACGTTGCACATCTAATCTGGTTTCTGTGGTTTATCATATTAAACTTACTCACCTGATGCGTCACAAATTGTAGGAATATAGAAGAAAATATACAATCCATACACCCAAACATGAAACTTGTTTACATTCCAAACGCTAAAATAACGTCATTTCCTTAATAATTTAGCTAATTACCGATGTTTAAGTTTAAAAATTTACGACGGACGGTAACGTATGTATTTGTAACGTAAGTATTTTCTTTACGCAAAATCTATGATTGGTTTAAATACAATATATGCTTATTACTAAATAAGATTCTAGTAAAAATTGTTCAACATGAAGAAGAAAATAAGACGAAAAAACTTTTTTTACAAAGTATTTAAAAATATACATATGGTGTAACGTATGTATCAAAAGAAATACAACTGGAAAACTTCGTAAGGCTTAACAAGAACTAGAGATTTTTCGTTCTTAAAAGATAAACGGTACAACCTTTTATGAATAGAGTTTTACTGTGGCAATATTTTATTTCAAAATAAAATCAGCAGAAGTATGATTAGTTATAAAGATTAAGGGTCTGATTTTCTGCAGTTACGTATGTATCAAGTATATGGCGACCTCAGGCTTCCTCGGATGATAAAAAAGTGATTTTCCATACTGGAACTTATAAGACATTATAAAATGTACTATGCCAGTGAGTACTATCCATCAAAACATAAATAAGAATGCAGTAGTTTGGTAATATAGAATACAAATGCATTATTATGTAAAAACCTTGTGTTGGCGACAGTAACGTATGTATTTCCAGTTGGTGTTTTATGTACTGAAAAAAATTTCTATTGGACGATAACGATGTATGCACTACGCGCATAAGTAGTTGGACATATATACTTGTTAAAAAATACTTGAGACCAAATAATCTATGATGTAAAACCAATAAAAATAGCGGCGACACCAGTTTGATCCCCATTACTGAATTTCAGTGCTATATGCAATTGCTGCTGATGCTATCATAATGTCAGTGTTCAGGAGGCTAATTGGTCTCCAATTACTTAAAAAACATCAATCACAGATATGTTGGTTTGCAAATTTTGAAAAGGAACTTAGAAATGGCAATGAATATGAATGATGACATTATACTGATGGGTGATCTAAATTTAAATTATATGATGCCTGATAAACTACCACAAGGAAGGGTTAACCTTATCATTTTCATCAGATAATAAAAGAGCCAACAAGTCACTAATTCAAAAGACTTTAATCTTGAAAAGGTTCATGAAACACATGTAAGTAAAATTGCCATCAGTGACCACTAGTCTGTTTAACAAGAAAGGAAATAGGAACTAGACAAAGTCAATCTAGCGATCACTGATACCCCGCTTTTGTGAAAATTTCTAACGTTTTTCGTGGACTGTGACCTTGAAATTTGATGGATTTCCACCAAAATCAATAGGCTTCTTAGCAACAAAATATATAACAATATTTTACAGTTTCATTAAAATCGGATGCAAACTTTTTGAGTTATTGTCCGGAAACAACCTTTTTGTAAAAATTTCTAACGTTTTTCGTGGACTGTGACCTTGAAATTTGACGGATTTCCCCCAAAATTGATAGGCTTCTTACCAACCTGATATATAACAATATCCCAAAGTTTCATTCAAATCACATGCAAACTTTTTGAGTTATTGTCCGAAACCAACTTTTTTGTAAAAATTTCAAACGTTTTTCGTGGACTGTGACCTTGAAATTTGACGGATTTCCCCCAAAATCAAAAGGCTTTTTACCAACCTGATATATAAAAATATCCCAAAGTTTCATTCAAATTGGATGCAAACTTATTGAGTTATTGTCCGGAAACAACTTTTTTGTTAAAATTTCTAACGTTTTTTGTGGACTGTGACCTAGAAATTTGACGGTTTTACCCCCAAAATCGATAAGCTTCTTACCAACCTGATATATAACAATATCCCAAAGTTTCATTCAAATCAGATGTAAACTGTTTGAATTATCATCTGGAAACCAAATGTGGACGGACGAACGGACGGACGGACGGACATGAGGACCACTATATACCCCCGACTCTGTCGAGCAGGGGTATAATTAACAAAAAGAAAGCTCATAATACCATTGAATATAGAACCTCTTTTTTCAGATGCTGAAAAGGCACCTTTTAATGAAATTGAGTATGAAAGTGATCCCATGGGGGTAACTTGGTATATAAAGTGTAATACAGATGTGCGGCCCGAAAGAGTCAAATTTTTAGCTCTCCAAAATATATGAAAAATATATCATTTGGTAGTTGTAAATTATCTAAATATATTCATGCCTCAATTCTCATCTTAAGCCCATGTAAACCACAGTGATTTTACAAACAAAACATCACTTGATCATTTTGGTAGTGAATGGACTATTTTGTCAATAATAGGTACAGAGAGGAAATAAAAGGCCAAAATCTTAACATATAAAGATAAATAAAAAGCATATATGGTTTATGTGGGATGAATACAGATATTGGAGAAATAAAAGTAAATCGACTATTGAAAATAAAAAAAAAAAACAATATTATACTGAAATGATCCTAAAAATTACAAAAATCTATGGAAATGTATTAACACTCTTAACCCACAAACTTTTAGTACTCCACATGAAATTGAGGTAATGATGCTATAGTTAATGACAACAAAGAGCTAGCTGATGCTTTAAATGAACATTTTACCTCTTGTGTTGACAAATTAAGAGATGGTCTTACACAGAATCCATTGAATCTGGAAAAGCTATCTAATTTTGTAGACAAAAAAATCTGAAGAAAAATTTTCAATCCCTCCAGTGAAAACAAGTGTGGACTGTGAGCACGCTCACAAAGGGATAGCCCCCGCTTCGCTTTCAAGTCCAATTATCTCCCCTTAATGATATCCGAGGTCAATAAAAATCCTTCATGCACATCTACATATAATGTACTTCCTTTATGCTAAGTTTCATTAAATTTCATCAAGCAGGTTTAGGAGGAGTTGCGCTTACAAGGGATGTGGACAGACGGACAGATAGACAGACAGACGGACCGACAGAAAGGGTGATTCCTATATATCCCCCCAAACAATTTGATGCATTAATGAAACTAAATGTAACTAAATCAACAGGGAGTGATAATATTGGTCCTAAAATATTACGACTATGTGCCCCATTTCTTGCTTCCACACTGACCTATATTTTAAATAGAATAATTGATACCAGTTATTATCCCAAATTATTCAAAAATGCAAAAGTTACTAAAGTATTTAAAGCTGGAGATCGACTATCTGCTAATAATTATATAACCATATCCGTACTTCCAACCCTCTTAAAAATATTAGAGAGACATATTGCTAACCACATAGCCTTGTTCTTATCAAAGTTTAAACAGTTAAAACCAGCACAATCAGGATTTAGACCAAATCATTCATGCCAGACAGCCCTTCTAAACATAATAGATAGATGGTTACATGAAATGAATGAGAGTAATGTTAACCTTAAATGATTTTTAGAAAGCTTTCGATGTTGTAGATCATGATATTCTTTGTAAGAAACTTGGGATGTATAGATTTTCTGATAACTCAGTAAATTTTTTCAAATCCTACTTATCAGAAAGGACTCAACAAGTTAAAGGGTGTAATGTTTTCTCAGGAAAAAAAGAATTGAAATGTGGAGTTCCCCAAGAATCAATACTAGGCTCCTTACTGTTTGTTCTACTTATAAATGATTTACCCTTGTATCTAGATAAATGTATGACTGATCTATATGCAGATGATACCACATTACATTTACTTGGAAAATGTATCCAGCTTTTGCAAAATGAAAGGCAAAAAGAATTACATTTAGTTGAAAATTGGTGTAAAGAAAATAATATGTTTATTTTAATCCCAACAAATCTAAATGTATGGTTATTGGAACAAAACAGAAACTAACTGCTCAAGTTATTAAACCTAAATTGGAATTGTTCTCACAACACCTTATGAATTCCTCCTGTGAAAAAGTATTAGGAATTAAAATAGATGAAAATCTTAACTGGAAAGAGCAGATTGATATGATTTGTAATAACATCTCATCTAGAATCTTTTTGTTATCAAAGATCAAATCTTTCCTTAATAATGAAGCAAGAAAAACTTTTTACAATGGATATATTTTGCCACTTATTGATTACTGCTGTGTTGTGTGGGGAGGTTGTAATAAAGATGGTATAGATAGAATAATAAAATTACAAAAAAGAGCAGCAAGGTTAATACTAAATGCTGACCCACTGTCCCCATCTACTCCTCTTTTTAAACAGCTGGGTATAATGCCAGTCCACCTAAGAATCAAGTATCACAAATATTTACTACTTCATAAGGTTTTAAAAGGGGAGGCTCCAGAATACTTAACACAAAAATTCAGCTACCTCTCTAAAAATAACCCCATATGCATTTAGAAACGTTTTAGCTGGTAATCTTTTTATTCCAAAAGCTATTGAAGCTGAATTTCACAAACAGTCATTTGTGTTTCCAGGACTGACATTATAGAATGAATTGCAACATGATTTAGAAAGCACTGCAAATACACAACTTTTTAAGTATGGTGTCAAAAAATATCCGTCTCAAAGGAGAATTTGTAATGATGTGTGATTTATGTGATTTACCGTATACATACACATTTATGCTGTCTTTTTCACTTTGAATTGTAAACTTTTAATAAGATTGTTTTGTATTTGTTTTATGCATGAGGGCCTCAGGGAAGATTAGTTATAACACCAACTGTGTAACCCTCTTTAAATAAAGACAATATTATTATTATTATTATTATTATACACCTGCCATATCACAGGGAAATTTTGTTCACGTGAATTTCACATGAAATTAATGTGAAATTCACGTGAAAAATTTAACGTGAATTTCACGTTAAATGAGCAATTTAATGTGAATTTCACGTAAAGTTCACGTGAAAAAATGTTCTCAACACTTTTAATGTTCTTTAACTTTCATGCAATTCTATAAATATTTAGAAATAAATTCTCATTTTTCAGAATTTGCATGTGAAATTCATGTGAAAAAGTTAACGTGAAATTCAGGTGAGTTTCACATGATATTAACGTGAATTTCACGTGAAATTCATGTTAAATATATTTCACGTGAAATTCACGTTAATATGCTCGTTTAACGTGAAAATCATGTGAACTTTTCACGTGAAATTCACGTTAATCCTGATTTCACGTGAATTTTATTTCCCTGTGTAAGTTAAGCAACACCCTATTATTTTCCAGGGATTCATTTAAGATTTTATATATTTTAATATTTTTTTAAAGAAATGACAATTTATTGAACATTAATGACAAATGAAACATACAAACAACATGTTTACAGTTGCTATACTTAATGTTTGATGAAAGCATGTTCAAAGCAAAGATATCAAAAAACAGTGCAAATATAAATTTCATTAGTCAAATAATAAGTTTGAATGCATACTTCAATTTCATGAACTTAAAGTAAACACATCATCATAGGTCAACGTTCAGGGAAAGAAAAGTCACTTAGAAATGTGTTAAACGCAAAAATAACCAGTAATTCATGTAACCACCACGCTCCCGGTACAGTTCATTAACTCTCCTCCTCATTCTGTTGACTAAACGACGAAGTGTAGCATGTGGTAAATTCTGCCATTCATTTTGGATGGCAACATGAAGTTCTTGGACATTTTGACAAGCAGGTGCTCTGTTATTGATTTTATGGCCAATGATATCCCACAAATGTTCCATTGGATTCATATCGGGTGACATGGATAGATATGGCATGAAATGTGCACCAAATTAAAGTGGTCTTGTTTTGTAACCTCCATAGAGCCTATGGTTATACACTTGGTCAAACATGGTTACATATATGGCATACCTTTTTAAATTTTAATAGAATCAACATCAAAACATCCAAGTAAAGAAAATAATAGATACATGCATGGAAAAATTCATGTCTCAAGGGCTTACAATGGTTACATGTGTTAGAATCCAAGGTACATGAGTTACATGCAAGTGGAATCCAGGTCACATCGGTTACATGCATGTAGATTCCAGGTTACATGAGTTACATGCAAGGGGAATCCAGGTTACATGGGTTACAAGTAGTAACCCTTTAAATATATTGATGAAACAGTATTTCATGACAATCCCATGCATGTAACCAATGTAACCCTATGTAACCATTGAGGAAATGTAAGTTACAAAACATAATACATTGAATCTGGTGCCTTATATGGACATGGATGGCCATGGAAGATGCTCAATAGCTTCCCTTTCAATAACATCACGTACAATTGCAGCTCGGTGAGGTCTTGCGTTGTCATCCATAAAAATGGGTCTGCTGTAACCAAGTGCATGATTGTCAAAATGTGGCACAATAATAGCGTTAATGATGTCATTTCGATATTTCGGCCCTGTCATTGTCCCATCAACCACATACAGATTCAGTTTACAGTCATATGAAAAGCCTCTCCACACTGTAACACTACCACCGCCAAACGATGTAGTTCCTAGGATGTTGTTCTGCATGTAAGCAGTGCCTCGTCTCCAAATGCACATGCGCCTATCAATACGATGAAGAAGGCATCTGCTTTTGTCGGTCCAGTGTACTCGTCGCCAGCTTCGAATGTTCCAATGGCGGCGATATCGTGCCCACTCGAAACGTGCTTGGCGATGTCTCTGTGTCAACAGTGGATGTTTCAGCTCTCAATCTTGCATTGTTTAGGTGCCTGTTAACTGTTCGAATGGCGACTCTGGTTGCAATATTCCAATCGTCACAAAGATATCTTGCAGTGGCAAACGGTTGGCGTTTGGCTACACAAACGAGTGCTCTATCCTCCCTTTCAAATGTTTTTGGTGGTGGACCTGACCTAGGACGTTCCTGGATAGTTCCATTATCTCGATGACGTTTTAGTTGCCAGCATGCAATACTTAAGTGAATACCAAAGTGTTGTGCTATCTGACGCAAGCTCTGTCCACTATTACGCATTCCAATAATCTGCCACTTCTCAGCTTCACTTAATTTCCATCTAGGCATTGTAAAAATGTAAAGATGAAGTTGAAAAAGACCAGGAGATGAACACTAAATCATTAAGGAAAATAAGGCTTTTAGGCGTGCTCGACTACAGTATGACCAACTGTTTTTGCTATTTAAAGATTTACCTGAGGAGTTAATTAAAGTAACTTTCCCGTGCTCGAATGATGGCTTTAGTACATAAAGGTACCCATCTCTGTGGGGGCCCAGCTGACCTTGAGGTCAAGGTCAAAGGTCATCAACCATGGTATGTGACACATTGCCTTGATATTATCTACCAACATTCCAAATACCAAATATCAAAAGCCTACCTCAAGATAAAAAAGTTACAGCCCGGACACGATTAGTTCGGAAGGACACACTGACTCACGGACACACGGATGGATAGACTGATCACTATAGGGAGTCTGCCACAAAGTGGAGGGGTCCTAATAACACAAAGATAATATTCATTCAGATTTTTGAAATTAAAAAAAAAAAATTGTAGGTGTTGCTTAACTTATGGCGAGGTGTATATTATACATGTAATATCAGTTGGTACGAAAATAAAAAAAATATTCATGTGTTAGGTCAATCCCACTACCAAACTACACAAGAAATATGGAATTGAGATTACTTTAGGCAAATTAATTTCTTATTGCAATTTTAAAGAATTATAAGAATAAAACACAGTTGTCAATGGGTGTATCGGTATATCAACAAGACCAACTCACTTGCAAACATACCATAAAAGTCCTTTAGACTTGGACTTGTCACTTTTTATCACAAGACCAACTCACTCACAAACATACCATAAAAAGTCTGTGAGTGAGTAGGTGTTGTTGATATACAGATAAATCCATTAAAAACGGTTTTATTAATCAGTTGATAGTGATTAGTGATTTTTAAAAAGTTTTTTAGATTATAAGTCAAAGTGATAGTACCGTTCTGATAAGTCGGCATAAACAAAAACAGGAAGTTGTCGAGTTGAAAAATACTTACATGAAAAATTTTATTTTTTACAATTACCTAATAGTAAAGTAAACTTCTTTTATAAGATATTTTTTTCACCACCTGAACATTTTATTGCCCGCTAACCTTCATTTTTTCTGGTTAGACAAATAAAGTTAGCTAATTCAAGATGATTCTGAATAGAAATTAAAAACAAGCATTGGTTTAACATTCTTCAAGTTACAAGTCTATTATTAACTATGCCTACATAAAACCCAAACCTGATGTTTCATTTTTTTAAAAATTTACTATTCATTACCATTGAAATGGTATAGTTATTCACACACATGTTTTGATGTTTTTTATCACTTTTTGACACTGTTTAATTAATCACATGTTAATTTTGATTAACAAGTTTGAGTAGAAATGTTTTGCCTACTTTAGCCTTCTGTGAGAACAATATAAATTTCCTTGATTAAAAAGAAAATTATTATTATCTAATTTATTGTACTGTTTATGTTCTTTGAAAATGCATACAGATTTGGTAATAAAACAGTTATTTAATTGGTAGTCAGGCAATAGAGAAGAAGTATTTTCCCTCTGTAGTAGGAACAACATAGTGATCGATTACCCTCAGCTCTTGGCTTCGTGCAATAGAACAATTAATCTGTTCACAGCAATTTGGCAAAAATATTCTAGTCTATTGCCTCACTAATGCTAAAATAACTGTGTACCCAATCCTGGATAATTATCTGCAAGTTGTTAAGCTTCTTTAATCTCCACACTTGTGGAGTGGTTATTTTCAAATTAAATATGGAATAATATTATGTTTTATTGTTTAATAATTGAAACAAAAATAATTCTTTCAATTGGCAGATTTTTTAGGAATGAAAATCAATAGTTTCTACCTTATTCAATCAAAAGTATGGTTATATTTTCCTATATTACATGAATAAAATTTTGCGTGTTTTTGATTGCATGGTCTTAAAACAATATTCGTGTCATGATTAATCGCAACAGTACTAATATTACATAAAAATATGAAAACAGCCGGCTTGAACTAGTAGTTACCAGGTCGATATACGGAATTCCTATTTACTACTATGCAGCAGAATCAAATATTGACTACTACTAGTTCAAGCCAGTTTTTCTTGACTATTGCAATATAGCCATTATATCTATAAATTTCAATTTTAGTTGTCATTGAATTTGATCATCTTTAAATATTATGTAAATATAAAATATACTGTTAAAAATGTAAGAATAAAATTCTTTTTTTTTAATTCTACTATTCTCAGTATTTGAAATGTGATGAAACTGAATATCAGGATTATCAGCCAATCAATAATAAAATGCAGCATTAATAAAGAAGTTAATAAGGGTAACCAGCATTACAACAATTACAGAATATAAGCATCTTAGTTTTTCTGATGAAGGAAGATGGTGATTTTATTCATGTAATAAAACAACTACTGACTTTGATATACGGTCGCTATCTGGATTTCTCAGCCTTCAAAAATGAATATTCACCTCGTCTAGCAGATCTGTGAATATTAAATTTTCTCTGGCTGATAAATCCTGATAGCGACCTATATCAAAATGTTATATATTATAACAGTACGTACCACTTGACTCATGGATTTCATAAAATGTTCAAGATCATTCTGTGTAGTTTTTTTTTAATTTTAAATCTTGTTCTTTCCACCAACCATTAAAATATTTTTTTCAGAACATTACACTTAATAATATATATTTGACAGGTCTGGAACGATTTGACTGATCTGACGGATTGATTTGGACTGATTGCTACAATCCGTCAATTAAACTTCCGGTCAAATTTATATTTCGAAATGTGAAAATACGTTTACTTGCAGATAATAGAAGTTTAAAAATGTCAACTGTTATTTCATCATTTCCGGCTCATTTTACATAAACATATGGCTTAAACTAGTCTCAAGTTATAAATGGTATAAATGGAATTTCCCCCAATCATAATAACTAATACATCTGTCAGGGAATATAAACATTACATAGTGTCATTAAAAAAAATCATTAAAATTTTTTGTTTTCTCTTCGCGCTTCACATTATCATTATTTGTATGTATGTTTAACACATTTTCAATAATTATAGTACACTATATAATATGGCGATGAATGTTTATAGGGAAGAGCTGCAGTACCCAGCAGAACAGCCAACCTTCGACTGGAAAACTGGTTATCTTTGCAAATTAGGGATGAGTCCAGCACATCCTCCCATTGTAAGGATCAAACAGACAACCTCAGCGATCAATAGTAGATTACTGCTACCTTAACCACCGAGATCAAGTTTTTTTTAAATATTATAAATGCTTAAAAGATCATTTGCCAGAATTCCTAGGAATTCTGGGGTATAATACTAAATAAGATTTACGTATTATAATACTATTTCATTGTGTCACATGAATTTACAAGAATTAAATTTCAAATAAAGAATAAACTATCAAACAATTGCTTGTATATAAATACTTTTGAGTTAAAGATACGAACATGTAAGGGCAAGATAAAAATCAATTCTGCTTTTTGCATTTTTGACGTCACAATTTCTTGGAGTTTTTGTTTTATAAAATATCAAAGGCGAAGTAGTTTTAATACTGTAAACACTTCTTTGTTATCTTTTCAGTAATACATAAATAAGATTGGTAAATTTTCCAGGAACAGCTGAGTTTTAAAACATTGGTGGATTTTTTTAAAGATTAGTTTTGTACCTTCCTTTTTCGTTTACTCAAAAAGAAATGATAAATAGTTGACGTTCATAGAAAATGATATTTTAATTAATGTGTGTTTTTTTTCGATGTCTGTTAAAGGTGTTCGATATTAAATGTTTTCCTCAAAAATCGGGAGTATTTGAAATAAGTTACTAGGATCACAGAGCTGCCCAGCGTGTCTTCAGTTTTGAAAAGGTTCTGTTTTATCGATATGACTGTAATGACAATGTTTAAACTGATCTTGATATACCTAAAGAATTAATGACGTTTCATTAAAAAAATTACTGTTTCGTAGCATAAAACGTGTCTATCTGTAACACGTTTTTATGCTAAACTGCAGTATTCAGACTTTTCTCCTCAGCGTTATTAGGGCCTCATTGGCTAATTTGTAACTCATGCATGTCAACAGGTTGTGGATAAACTCTAAATCAAACAATCAAACATAACTGTAAGTATACTTTTTTAACTACTTTTATTGGATGTCAAATAAACCTTGCAACAAGAATTGCTGTATATTTTACAATATTTTCAACTTTATGTTTAGTAAACAAAGTGTTTTGATTGACAATGCTTGTTCAAGAGTACAATTGTTTAGACATAACAGTTTTATAATTGTATTTAAAATGTTGTAAACCAAATAAAAACATGCAGCTATACATTTAACTTGTTTTTTTAGTGATTGCATGTAAAAATGATGTCTGTCAAAAAATATGTAACAGGTCACAGAAAATTAAATAAGCCCAAATTAGAGTCATTGGAAATAAAAATGACAATTTTATTAATAATAGTTTTTTAAGGTTTACAGGGCACAACCCACAGTGATGTCCTGCCTTAAAGAAATTTGCTTAATTATATAATATAAAGAAAATAGTTTTGTTTTTTCTATTTTTATTTTTATTATTTTTTTTCTTTTGAATACTTGCATTTATTTTAATTATAAATGCATATATGATATAAAAATGGCGCAGAATTAGTTTCATTCGTCAATAAACTGACGGATTTATGCATATAATTACATGACGGATTCTGGATCGCACTGGGGGCCGCGGTGGCAGAGTGGTTAGGGTAGTTCCTCTACTATTGATCACGTGGTCTGTCAACACTGAGATTGCGGGTTCGATTCTCACTGCAGGCAGGGTGCACTCGACTCCAATCTTAATTGACAAGGATTGCCTGTTTTCCTACCGCAGGTCGGGGGTTCTCTTGGGTACTCCGACTTCCTCCCCCAATAAAAAGTGGATGCCATGATATAGCTGAAAGTGGTGTTAAAACACCATTCAAACAAAACAAAACTGGATTGCACTGATTGGACTTATCACACTGATTGCTGGTGGTTACCAGGTAATGACAGATTCATAATTTTGGATGGTTGTATTCATCATCAATCAGTCAGCGATCCATCAGCGTTCCAAAAAGTGTTGCATTTACGTGTGCAAGTACTGTAGTCTCTTCATTTGTTAATTGTTTTGAAATTGTATCAATTTGATATTAATGTTGTCATAATTATAATTTAATATCATGTACGTGATCAAACAAATTTGACAGATAGTTCTTCAGATCATTTTACTGGACTTTTCAAAAAACAAAGTTTCCTAAACATGTTTAAACTAATCACACACATTATAGCTAAGCCTTGTCATTTATTTCTTAATTTCCTCAACAGAATTTTTAAACTCGCTGAAACATTTTAAGCTTATTTAAGTGTTATATAAGGCAACTAAAGATGAAGGGACATTTTATAAAAAAAGGCCTAACTTATCATCCAACTTCTTTTCTTTGATACTAAAATTTTCTTTGATACTAAAAGTATTGTCAACAGAATGGTTTTTGATCGTGTGATGAAAAATAATATTGGTGGAGGATGTCATATCACATATATTCACCTCCAAATAAAAAAAAAAAGTATATTTAGAAAACAACATTTCATAATGTATAATAATTCAAAACATATAAATTATGCAAGTGGATTCAAAGGAAACCTGTTAGATATAACAGTCTCATCCCTAATTTTCACATATCGAAAGTAACTACCAACATTTACGAAAGGCATTATCATCTTCTTTGTTTTTATGCCCCCGCGACGACATGTCAAGGGGGGGGGGGGGCATTAAGTTTTATTCTTAATATGTTTGGGGGGGGGGGGGGCATTAAGTTTTATTCTTAATATGTTTATCTCATTTAATAGAATTAATTGATCAAGTAGCCTAATCAGATGAATATCATTTATCTATTTTTAACTTCATATTGAGTTGATAATAACTCCCATTACTATCAGCTGTTTAACACCATTGAAAAGGATATTGAACAAGTGTTTTCCCTCAGCATTTATCAGTTCATTAATAGTTTTGGTAACAATATTTATCGGTTCTAATTTACAAAATATTTGGTACATTTCTCCCCATTTTCATGATTTTCATGCCAGTTTGCCAGGAAGTGCTGAGTTACAGACGTTCCACTAATACTTGCCTTTTTTTCGAACTCTCTTTTTTTATATGAATTAAAGATAGAACATCTACAATAGGATTTTCCTTTACTTGATTGTTTAAGACCTGAATTTCTATTTCACTTTCCTATGTAAACATTTTTTGTTTATTTTTTCAATGCTGTAGGTATAATGTCATACTTAAGATTTGAACTTTTAATAAAGTTTCTATAATATTAGGCCACATTTTACTATCATAAATAATCAAAGCTAAACTGCGGAAACCAGTCATACCTCAAGGATAACAGATAAACAATGATGTGTCTTGATTGGTTACTAAATCGGGAGATAGCTGCCGATTGGCCAACAAAAAAGCAGAGCTAAGTTAGGGATGAAAACCCGGCATGATTACAGGGCGGTAATAATCACAATAGGCTGACCACCGTTCGTAGCCACTCGAGAAAAGAGAAGCGATCACAAATTGGTTACGATAAAAAACAAGGGAAAAAATATGTTAGATAATGGGAATCAAACTGTTTTAAAAGGATAGTGGCATTGATTTGTGTATGTTTATCATAAAACTTAAATGGAGAAACACGCAGGAAAATGCCAGAAATTTCTGAAGTGTGACATTTTCAGGAACAGGTCTACATAACATCAACTATATTGGTGAATATGATGCATCTAGGAACTAACCCCAATGTATTCTTGGATACTGCCTCTGATTTGTATTTTATGGACAAATTACTCTGGTTGGGAGAACAATTCCTGCTTACTGACAAATGAAGTGATGTAATAACATTTAGCAAGTGATATTAAAAATGGTTATAAAATAGCTGAATGGTCAGGTAAGATTTTTGTGTATTGAGTTTTGACTTTGAAAAGAGTCAAACTTTTGGACCCCCCACAATGACAATAACAATCTCAGTCATTGAATTTCAATGAAAACATCATTTGGCATTATATTTAAGGCGATAACTTTGAAACTAGTACTACACATTTTTAATTTCTCTATTTATTCAACTTTACCTGCATATTATCTTACTTAATCTTATTTTTAAATGTCCAGTCAATCTAATGTAAAAAAGTTAGTAACTCAGAAATGAAATGGGTCTGATGTCACAAATTCACACTTGATCCTAAACCAATATTTTTTCAATCTTAAGTCAGTATGAAAACTGAAACTCAAGATACCATTTGAAAAGAAGAAGCAATTGATGTCCCCTACCCTTCATCAGACCCAACAGCAAAGTTTAGCATTGTCACTCCGGAGTCACCTCAGCTAAAATAAATGACAGTCTTTGTAAATTAACAGTCCAAATCAGATTTTCATAATATATAGGGGCGTTTAGCATCGTCACACCTCTTTATATCTTCATACCATAATATTTAAAGACTTTCAAGGGATTTAAATGCCATTATCAGAAATTTTGGTATGCAGGAATACCGTAAAAATTATGTAACATGTGCTAATTTTATAAAAGCAATTATCTGCTTTGCATCTAAACAGCTAAGTGTCATTAAGATTTATAAAACAAGTGTATAATATTGCATATTCAATACCAAGTTCTCAACCCGCAAGTCCAAGGGCAATTATTTCTTGAAAAATCATCAGATGGGAACAACAATCAAACATGTTCTGTAACTCTCCAACACTAATACCAAATATCAGTTAAATATCTCAAAGTGTTTAGAGAAAATTCTGGATAACTGTGAATTTAAAAGAAATTGTCTAATCCAATTGCCTTAACTTTGTCAAATATCATTATTATATGACTTACATTTATCTTTATTTTGATTGGCCCTGGGTATGATGAAAAGTATTAAGCAGAAGGTATATTAACCTCCAATAGATAAAAATAGACTGATATAAAAGTTTTGACTTTTGAGTAGCTAAAAATAGAATATTTATCAATTATCAGTAGTTAAAAAAATATAATTCAACAACAGGAAACAAGCATTAATTTGATTGGTTGAATTAAAAACATCAGCCAATAAAATCTTTTAAAACATTCTTTTGACATTGTTTCAAAATAGCTGATGAGCAGCAGCTGCAACTGTCAATGAACAGGCACTTATTTGCTAATTTTTCATAACTGCTCTAATATTACTATATTTTAATTGAAAAATGTGAATTTCTTTCAATTTAAAATGTGATAGTTTACTGTTGTTATTGTAGAAATAAATTTTTATTGTTATGCTTTTTTTATTAGATACTTCCATAAAAAATCATTGGACCAGAAAGAAATTCAAACTAAATCTGTAATGCACAGGGTCACCACAGAGGTCATTATCCTTTTGGATAGCCTGAGCAAAAGTAACCGGACGGGCGAGACATCAACATTTTTTATTAAAAAAATCTTTCTTTCACTTAAAATTTCATATATGGGGCATTACACCTATAATGCTAAATTACATAAAAATGGAGAGAAAAGTATACCTGTCCACGGATTTTTTTTGGGAAAATTACCTTAAAGTTTAAGAATGGGTTTTCTACTTTCATTTCAGTGTTGTGGTCACATTGTACCACATTACACACTTTAGGAAGTGCTTCCACTGTAAAGACATTGACTGGAAAAAAATATATTCTTGTTCTACAGTAATGCCATACCTTTCAAAATATCCAACTCTTAAGCAATAGCAGTTATAAGCAAAAGCAGAAACAAAAGAGAAAATTGGGACTATTTTTTCATCCTGCCATCTTTTGACATGCACCGGAAATTCATTACATGAATAGGATAATGACCCCTTTAAGCAAAGCCAACAGTTCCGGATTTCCACCAAATTTTTTTTTAATGTTATTTAATGATTCTGTAAATAAAATAAGCATGCAGTTTGAATATATTGCTACTCAAATAAAAATTATGACAGTTTCCAAAGATGTGGTGAATCCTTGTTTTAGCAATTTTTAACTGATAAGGACAGTAAGGGTATAATTTTTTTCTTCTGTTCAACAATTTGGGCACAACAGTCAAAATATCACCTTTTTATGACAGTACTGGTGTAATAGTTACCAAATAAGCAGAAACACATCTGATAAAAGCAACTTTTTATCAAGTGAGAGCTCATTTGAATATAGGGGGGGTTGAAAACAGTCGATTCTGTTGCTATGACGGTATGATATAAAAATTAACATTTTTCCTCACAAAAGAAAAAAACTAACTAAAAAAGCTTTTCTTAGCTGTAATGAGTGTATAAATGAACTTATTAAGTAGAAATACTGCACAATGGAATTCAGGTTGAGAAGCAGAGGTCTCTTTTCTGTAGCTTAAACTTTAATAAAACTATGCACAAAGTAGAGTTTTGACTAGTTTTAAGAAAACTGACATTTAATTGTTATACAAAAAGACTCATTGGCATCTTTTCAGTCCTTTTTGCATGCCAAGTCACTGAAAAAGTAGAAAACATAACAACTGACTAGACTGATATGTTCAAAGTACCCAAAAGCATACTAGATTCACAGACTTTACATTAAAACGACACATTGCAAATGATGCCTACCCATGCCAAATAATTACCTAGAGGCCAGAGGAATGAATAAACACTACATATTGATTAAAATACTGCTGTATAACCTTCTTTTAAGAAACAAAATGAATACATTTAATCTTTAGTTACAATTTTCAAGGTATGATACATGTTTCTGTCTAGCAATAAGTGCTGGTACATGAAATAGGATCATGGTTTACCTTTATTTAATCAATTTTTGGTCTGAAAGGTTTTATATAATACCAATAATACATTTTTATTTCATGTCACCTTAGGTTCTACCTTACTCTACTCTATAGAATTGTAAGCAGTGTGCTTTTTGCAAAAATAATCACTTTTTATGATACCATAGGCCAAAAAGTCAAATTTTACTTCAGATAATGAAACAGACTATAACTATAAAACCTGAAGATATTTTTTGCAGAAAAGATGTTTTCCTATAATGAGTTCTGGTACCCTTTCATAAAAAGTGCCTGACAAGTGGGATTTGTGTATTTGACCAATTTGTAAATTTTGCTCTTACAGAGGTCATTATCCTTTTGGATAGCCTGAGCAAAAGTAACCGGACGGGCGAGACATCAACATTTTTTATTAAAAAAATCTTTCTTTCACTTAAAATTTCATATATGGGGCATTACACCTATAATGCTAAATTACATAAAAATGGAGAGAAAAGTATACCTGTCCACGGATTTTTTTTGGGAAAATTACCTTAAAGTTTAAGAATGGGTTTTCTACTTTCATTTCAGTGTTGTGGTCACATTGTACCACATTACACACTTTAGGAAGTGCTTCCACTGTAAAGACATTGACTGGAAAAAAATATATTCTTGTTCTACAGTAATGCCATACCTTTCAAAATATCCAACTCTTAAGCAATAGCAGTTATAAGCAAAAGCAGAAACAAAAGAGAAAATTGGGACTATTTTTTCATCCTGCCATCTTTTGACATGCACCGGAAATTCATTACATGAATAGGATAATGACCCCCACACTCCAAACCGATCCAAACCAGAGGCTCTTAAGAGCTTGTATCGCTCACCTGATGAAGATGGCATTTCCCTGCAGTTAAACTAGGTACTGTAATTTTCAATAAATTTTAAAGAGGACCATCCAAACAATAGTGGTAGTAAGTTTTGTTTCCATTGGTTAACTAGTTTCAGAGAAGAAGATTTAAAAAAAAAAATTCTCCATAGGGACCTATGTTAAACTAAGTCATGCAGTGGCCGGCCATTTTTATTTTCTTATTGGTATAAAAAACATAAACTTCAAAGAGGAATATCCAAACATTATTGCCATTAAGTTTTGTTTCTGATGGTTAACCGATTTTAGAGAAGAATCCATTTAAAACTTTTTCCCATAGGGTCCAATGTTAAACTTAGTCCTGCGGTGGCAGCCATTTTGAATTTCCAATTGGCATAAAGAACATCAACTTATAGAGAACCATCCAAACAATACTGCTAGTATGTTTAGTTTCCACTGGTTAACCGGTTTCAGAGAAGAAGCCATTTAAAAACCTTTTCTTATAGGGTCCTACGACCTATGTTAAACTAAGTCCTGTGGTGGTGGCCATTTTGAATTTGCCATTGACATAAAAAACTTAAACTTTTTAGAGGACCATCCAAAAAATATTGCTAGTAAGTTTTAAAACATTGGTTAACCTGTTTCAGAAAAGAAGCCTTTTTAAACTTTTTCTTTTTCCTATAGGGTCCTATGTTAAACTAAGTCCTGCAGTGGTGGCCATTTTGATTTTTGGATAGGCATAAAAAAAACATAAACTTTAAAGAAGATCATCCAAACAATATTCATAGTAAATTTTGTTTCCATAGGTTAAAGGTTTAAGAGAAGAAACTTTTTAAAACTTTTTCCATAGGGTCCAAAGTTAAAATAAGTCCTGCGGTGGTGGCTATTATGAACTTCCGATTGGCATCGAAAACATAACCTTTATAAAGGACCATCCAAACAATATTGCTAATAAGTTTTGTTTTGATTGGTTAACCGGTTTCAAAGAATCCTTTTAAAAGTTTTTCCCATAGGGTCCTATGTTAAATATGTCCTGTAGTAGCAGCCATATTAGTTTCATAATCCAAATAAAAAACACAAACTTTGTAAAGGTCCACCCAATGAACATTATGGCCAAGTTTGGTTTCAATTGGCCAAGTGGTTTTAGAGAAGAAGTTTAAAATGTAAAAAGATTACAGACGCTGACAACGACAATGACAACTGACGCAAAGTGATGACAATAGCTCACATGACCCTTTCGGTCAGGTGAGTTAAAAAAGTAGGGAGATGTGACTTCTCCCTGGCAACCAAACCGGGAGAAGTGAGTCCCTAATAGGGAGACTTAAAGGAGACAATAGAGAGAAGTCAGGGAGACCATAAAAATACATAATTTTGCAGTAGTCACATGTTTTCTTCTTTAATGTACATCAAATTGTTTATAATTAAGGTCTTCCAAGATTATTTCTCTTGTGTTTTAAAACCATAACACACTTGGATACAGTTTTTTCTTTCTGTTTCGTTATTATTCATGGTAAGCAATAACACCAAACAGAACATGCCTTTACTATTAATCATTGAAAAAGCACCAGATGTAGCAACTACCTTTCTATCTATTTCAGGCATACAATGTATTCACAAATAAAAATAGATCAACTAAAAAACATTTCTATAGATGTAGATCATACATGAAGTTACTGTATACATCATAATGTCCTTAACTCTATTTTGTTACAAACATTTCATGTTTATCTGGGCAAAAATGTTTAAAGAATATAAATAGAATAACATTACATTACACCCAGAAATAATTCTTCATACTGGTTCTGATAATAAACATTTAACCTCTTGAAAGTGATATACTGGTTTCTTTAAATATTATGGCATAAGAAGTATAAGAATAATTCTTTTGATCAGCAAACATCCACTTGCACAAATCTGTGTTGAAACCATACTGCTTCAGTACAGAAATTATTGTGAGGTCAATAAGGACTAATTATCTTTCAATTGCAGCTTATATTTAAGAAAGAAAATAATTAAAATATAATATAATTTGAATAAACTTTAAGATTCAAACCAATTAAAAGTGTACTAGTATGTTTATCAAAGGGTTATGATTTTTTATTATGAGCCATTGTGCTTTAGTTTTTCTCACCGTTCACTTCAGGTAATTAGATGTACAATGTATCAGGGAAATAAACAAATGGCATGTAATCCATTTCAAATGCATAAAACCGTTGAAAAATCTTAAATATGCCAATTTTTTGCAGTTTTTATTACTATACAAAATATTAACTGGTCAAGTGGGTAGTCTGGGCAAATTAGCTGGACCCGATAAATGGGTATCTTTTGTGAACTGGCGTGCGACTTAAGGGGGATTGACTAACATAACAGGGCGACTTGATCTTTGCTTTTGAGGCCTCTTAGGGCGACTTCAGGTCCTAGAGGGTTGACTTTGTCTTCCACTTTGCCCATTGTGGTGAGCCTTGAATGCATTATGGTTGACACCATTTAGACAAAAAGTCCTGAAAACGTTTGGACTGATGGTGTGCAAACCTACATGTATACCTATAGTCCCGTTTGGCAATGAAGGTAGGGAACTAATAAAGAAGTGGATTTTCCTGTCAATAGAAATAATTGTATATAAATAAAGAATATAGCTACTATGTCATGCTTACCTGTTGAATTCTCCTCATAACGGCGTTTTTTCTGTAAAGGAAATTAACATAAATAACAAATCTGGCCAACTATCAAACTACCAAGCCCATCATTTTTGTAATTAAACTAATCTAAAACTAAAGCTGTATTGATAAAGTTTTATGAGGAATCATTAGTAAAGGAGGTAAATTTTGCATTATTTGTTAATTTGCATTCTGTAACTTTTCAGTTTTGGGGATAAATATTGAACTTTCATCTGATCAGTCTTTATTGTACTTATTTTTACTCAAGAACAATGTTACATGACTTTTTCCTCTAAGCAACAAAAATACTACCAAAGATTTAGAAGGATATTGTTAAAATTGAATGATGATTTCAGTTACCATGGGCACATGACATACAACACTTTGGCACATGACATACAACACTTTGCTAAGTTAAGATTTCTGAGAAAATATATTCTTTTGTTGAGAATGACAATTTGAATCTACACTCTTCATTGCAAACTTTGTATAATATGTTATGCATAAACACTGACACCGAGGGACAACTGTTTGACTGTTCCCAAATCACATATGAAATAACTGTTTTATTACCTGATCAATTACTGTTTTAACAGTACGTGCAGAAAAAAAGGAACAAGAAAATAGCTTTGCAAATATGTTGATAATTAAACTTTTCTCATGATTTAACAATCTTTTAACTATGTCACACTGCCAACATTTTATATGTCTGTATGTTTTCGTATTGTTTTTCTGTTATTTCGTCCAAAAAAAAATTAATGAAACAGTCATTTTCCTATTTTAAACTGACAAAATGACGTCAGAGCACGCGAGGGAAACAGTCGAAACTATTGACCGGTCAACAGTTCGCGAACATTGACGTTTTTATAATTTCAGAAAACAGTAAAAAATACCAAATTACATTTATATAAGTTATCAGGTAATAATAGTAAATGTGTACCAGTAACAGGTTACCAGATTGTGTACCCTACAGGTGTAGGACCACCATTGTTTTTTTACTCTTCGGCTATACTAAAATTTGATAATTTTGACTTATCCTAGAAAATTTACCTTTATTTCAAATTAAGTGACACTTCTGTCAAATATCAAAATGCACTGGGTGAGCATTCTGTCAAAATTTCACAATATGTTTCATTGCATATAAGAACAAACGGTCAACATGAAGTCCACATGGTCTTAAAATCTACTTTCACTTTCTATTTCCAACAAGTGTGGACACAGAAAAACGTCTCCGCCTCTCGCCTGAATTCCGCATCAGTAACGAAAATAAATTTCGTCATAAGCATTACGTAAATAGCATTAATTATGAGCAGCGGCCTGTATACCAATTATTGTCACCATACTATGCATAGTTACAGAAGAACTGTCCTAATACAAAAACTTTAACGAAGTCGCTGAACCGTTAAATTGAGGTCAATGTCAGGTGACACCTACCAGACAATCATTTACTATTCATCAGCAACTTATATACCAAATATTGTCATCCTACCATGCTTGGTTACAGGGGAACAGCAGTAACCTAAAAACTTTAACGTAGTCACTGGACCGTGAAATTGAGGTCAAGGTCAAATGGCACCTACCAGACAGTCATGTACTATTCATCAGCAACCTATATACCAAATATTGTCATCCTACCATGTGTAGTAACAGAGGAACTGTCGTAACCCAAAAACTTTAACGTAGTCGCTGGACCGTGAAATTGAGGACAAGGTCAGGTGATACCTACCAGACAGTCATGTACTAGTCATCAGCAACCTATACACCAAATATTGTCATCCTACCATCCGTAGTTACAGAGGAACTGTCGTAACCCAAAAACTTTAACGTAGTCGCTGGACCGTGAAAATGAGGTCAAGATCAGGTGACACCTACCAGACAGTCATGAACTAGTCATCAGCAACCTATATACCAAATATTGTCATCCTACCATGCGTGGTTACAGAGGAACTGTCGTAACCCAAAAACTTTAACGTAGTCGCTGGACCGTGAAATTGAGGTCAAGGTCAGGTGACACCTACCAGACAGTCATGTACTAGTCATCAGCAACCTATATACCAAATATTGTCATCCTACCATGTGTGGTTACAGAGGAACTGTCGTAACCCAAAAACTTTAACGTAGTCGCTGGACCGTGAAATTGAGGTCAAGGTCAGGTGACAGGTGACTGACTGGCAAGTACTCATCATAAGCTACCTCTGGACCAAATTTGATGGACCTAGGGCTTGGGCTTACAAAGATATGAAGCAAGATGTCAAGTGTTTACGCCGCCGCCGCCGCATTCCCATACATATGTCTCGCCAAGTCGCAGGCGAGACAAAAATAGTGCATATCCATAATTGACTCTCAACAATTTTATGTTCATTTAAAACCAATAAAACTTTAACCTAAAGTTTCCTAGAATATAAAGCTTTCCAAAAATACCAAATTTATTCTGGTATCATGTGCGGTTCAAATTCTATATGAGGCAAGAGTGAACCTGTCTGTTGAAAGTACTACTTTTATGTACAACCTCTGGACTGGTTCTCGGTATTTGGTGGTCCTACACCTACATTAGGTACAACAATGAATACCTATGTAGTGTTCTGATTGGGTGAATAGTGGTTGTGTACAATTTTTTGTCTGTAAGCTCCTGCATGAATTAAGTCTTAAAAAGTGGTAAAATTTTTCTCAGATCTTACAAGATAAAATTTTGGTAATTTTTTTAAACAAATTAGTATTTTTACATTCACTAGCATTTGAAAATTTCTGTAAAAGTGGGAGCGTCTCAAATGTTCAACCCAGTGCAAAAAGGAAAGGGTCACAAAAAAAAAATGGCATATTTTTTGTAAGTTTATTTCCTAGCCTATATACTAGTAAACGTTGGTATGCAAATCACAGAAATGCTAGTATTTTCATCTATGACTATGGCAAAAACATTTACTACTGATTTCTACCAATATCTGAGATGATTTTCTGTATTTTTAAAAAAAATAGCATAAAGGTTATTTTTTGCATAGAATGTGGTATTTGTTATTGAAACCAACTAAAATAGGTCAGGGGTCACCACACTCTAAAAAAGTAGGGAGAAGTGACTTCTCCCTGGCAGCAAAACAGGGAGAAGTCGGGCCCTGATAGGGAGACTTCAGGAGACACTAGGGAGAAGTCAGGGGGACCGTACAAATAAGTAATTTCGCAGTAGTTACATACATTTTTCATTATTTACATCAATTTCCAGGATTATTTCTCTTGTGTTTTAAAACCATAACACACTTAGATTCAGTTTTTTCTTTCTTTTTCATTATTATTCATGGTATGCAATATCAAACAGCACATAACCTTTATCATTTATCAGGGTTCACGCTGGGTCAAAATTATAGGGAGAAGTCACTTCTCTTTTGGGTGGTTGACAGGGAGAAGTGAGGATAGAACATGGAGAAGTGGGTGGACAACAGGGAGAAGTTGCATTACCGGTATATTTCATGAAAGCGTCCTGTTTTCTTTGTTTTTTTTTAAATAAGTGTTGGCATTTGCATTCTTATTGTTATATGTTTTTTTAGCAGTTTAATTTATTGAGGATAAAGTATCAAAGATTTGATTCACTATTCAGTATACTTATTTCACACATTTTCATAAATACATGTATTAAACATAACAATAAAAAAAGATTAAACTGTAACAAAACTGTTCATTAAAATAAATGTTTCTTTGTCATTGGTACACAAATTGATTGAATTATAATGAAGTACTAAGAACTAGAGTAGAAGTAGAAAATTACATCATTGTGACACATATTATATTATGTAAAATGGTAAAATTCACTATTAAAATTATTTTAAAATATTTCACTTAAATTTGTTTAAAGTAACTGCTGAAATACTTTTTTACTACGTTTCTGTCATTGTAATACACATTTCATACCTATCAGCGTAGTACATTTGCAATCTCCGGTACCAAATTCATATCCGCTCCAGAAAATTTAATGTTTTTTGCACTGAACTGGTTATCGGTCGTATTTTAAACCTACGCTCCATATACTTAATACAATTAAACGGGTACCAGTTGACTTTGTGGCGCGTAAACAAAATCAACATGACACGGTATCAAAAATACGACGATTCTTACCAAAATGGGAATAAAATTTTAAAGGCGACATTAGGCGATTCTACAAAATGATAGGGCGACTTCACTTCGCTTTGGAAGATGATCGAGGGCGAAGTGGGACCACGATAAAGCGACTTCTTCGCCCGAGTCGCCCTCCAACGCGAGCCCTGTTTATCAAAGTTGTACTGATCCAAATTGCTTCACAGGGACACCCATCTACAGAACTTATCATGATGTCAATAATTACTATACATCTTTATTCTTTCAAGTAAAGCTCAAATACTTATCAAAGAAAATTGTTAAAGTACATTCTCTTTGAAAGAACTGAAGTTTGAAACCAATTAAAAGTGTTTGTTTATCAAAAATATTACGATTTTTAATTATGGGCCATTGTACATTACTTTTCTTCGTAGTTCACTTCTGGTAATTAGTCACATCCGGTAAATAAACAAATGGCGCGTAATACATTTGAAAGACGTAAATCGTTTGAAAATATGTTAAATACGCATATTGTTTGCCGTTTTTTATTGGAATTACACATTCACTGATAAATTGGTAGTCAGAGTGAAGTATTTGGACCAGATTTACAAGTATCTTATGCGAACCATCGGGCGACTTAAGGGAAATGACAGGGCGACTTCGACTTCGCTTTTGAGGCGCCTTAGGGCGACTTCAGGTCCTAGCGGGGCGACTTTGTCGCCCACTTCGCCCAGTGTGGTGAGCCCTGTAGGTACTAAAAAGTAAAGTATTATCTAATGCACACTACTGAAATTACTTAGACAACATTTTTTGCATATATCTAGATACACCACACAAACTCAGAGTAAAGTGTTCGTATTTCATTCTAAATACTATTCTGTATCATCATCTTTACTTTTCCCAAAGAACTGGGAATTTTCATGAGCATAAAAATAAAATGTGATAAAAATATTAGGCCAAAACTAAGGTTAAAATTTAAACCGTACTGTTCAGTTTGAACTTTGGAAAATTTCTTACAAAGTTTTTTAATTAGCCCTTTGGATGAAAACCACATTTTGTCACAAATTACTGAAACTAGGGCCAAAATTAAACAAATTAATAGTCCTACATTTACTTAAATGTTTGTCCAAAATATGTAAAACAAGTGTGGACACAGAAAAACGTCTCGCCTGCATTCCGCATCAGTAACGAAAATAAATTTCGTCATAAGCATTATTTAAATAGCATTAAATATCAGCAGCGGCCTGTATACAATATATTGTCACCATACCCTGCATAGTTACAGGGGAACAGCCATAACCCAAAAACTTTAACGTAGTCACTGGACCATGAAATTGAGGTCAAGGTCAGGTGGAACCTACCAGACAGTCATGTACTATTAATCAGCAACCTATATACCAAATATTGTCATCCTACCATGCGTAGTTACAGAGGAACTATCGTAACCCAAAAACTTTAACGCAGTCGCTGGACCGTGAAATTGAGGTCAAGGTCAGGTGACACCTACCAGACAGTCATGTACTAGTCATCAGCAACCTATACACCTAATATTGTCATCCTACCATGCATAGTTACAGAGGAACTGTCGTAACCCCAAAACTTTAACGTAGTCGCTGGACCGTGAAATTGAGGTCAAGGTCAGGTGACACCTACCAGACAGTCATGTACTAGTCATCAGCAACCTATACACCAAATATTGTCATCCTACCATGTGTAGTTACAGAGGAACTGTCGTAACCCAAAAACTTTAAATGTAGTCGCTGGACCGTGAAATTGAGGTCAAGGTCAGGTGACACCTACCAGACAGTCATGTACTAGTCATCAGCAACCTATACACCAAATATTGTCATCCTACCATGCGTAGTTACAGAGGAACTGTCGTAACCCAAAAACTTTAACGTAGTCGCTGGACCGTGAAATTGAGGTCAAGGTCAGGTGACACCTACCAGACAGTCATGTACTAGTCATCAGCAACCTATACACCAAATATTGTCATCCTACCATGCGTAGTTACAGAGGAACTGTCGTAACCCAAAAACTTTAACGTAGTCGCTGGACCGTGAAATTGAGGTCAAGGTCAGGTGACACCTACCAGACAGTCATGTACTAGTCATCAGCAACCTATACACCAAATATTGTCATCCTACCATGCATAGTTACAGAGGAACTGTCGTAACCCAAAAACTTTATCGTAGTCACTGGACCGTGAAATTGAGGTCAAGGTCAGGTGATAGGTGACTGACTGGCAAGTACTCATCATAAGCTACCTCTGTACCAAATTTGATGGACCTAGGGCTTGGGCTTACAAAGATATGAAGCAAGATGTCAAGTGTTTACGCCGCCGCCGCCGCCGGATTCCCATACATATGTCTCGCCTCCAGCGACTTTCGTCGCAGGCGAGACAAAAATAGCCTAAAATGTTTTGTCAAAAAAGTGATTACAGTGAACTGTTATGTCTCTATTTTTACATACTGGTTGATGAAATTAAAGCTCAGTATGATAATCTATGATTGACATATAGTTCATGATGGTTAAGACACACCTCCTCATTAACTCGCAGTTTGTAATGTTTATTTTAATAGCTTATCTATGAATATGTATAACATTGGGAATTTAAGCATGCACGTGTAGCCTATCTGTGGATTGTATTTTATGCTCTTGATGTTTTCACTTTTGTATATAGAATTAGTTTAGCGAATATAATTAGAAAGTAGAACTTTGTGTTTATTTTAATTAATTCAATAACTTTGGATCCGACAATAAAAGTCATATATATTTGGATCTAAAATGGTGGACAACTGGGTTTTGATAATGACATTTAATTAAGTGACATTTACTATACAATTCTGTGATTTGTTTTACAACCACTTGGATATAATTTTCTTTTGTATTATTCATGGATCCCGAGAGTACCTATTAGTTCCCTGTGACTGGTGGATTTATATTAACCTTTAAAATTAATTGTAATGCAGACAACAGACTGTGAGTAGATGCATGTTCATTATGATGTATGTATGCCACTGAAATAATTTGTATGCGCAAATCGATGCGCTACATATACCGCCATAAAATTTTGGAAATGACTTTGGGAAAATGAGTTTCGATAAAAACGATACTTCATCATCTACAACTTACTTATATCAATATGATCAAAGCTCGTCGAATTTCGAAAATAACATTTTAGACTCTAGTTTCCTACAACAACAAGAATTGAAAGAAGACGAATATCTACTTTTACCAAATACCAAGTCCGTTCGTTTTACTTCCACTCCAAAAACAACCAAACCTTTTTCAAATCCATCCGATGTTCATACAATTTTAAATCTTTATTCTTCTTGCTCATCATCTCAATCATCAAAAATCAAAAGGATGGAGAAGTTAGCAGAATGTTCACAATTTTCTGGTTATTCCCACGAGAATGCCAAGGCATTCCTGTCCGAATTCGAATCATATACAAAATTACACGATATTAGGGACGCCGATGAAAGAAAGGTTGCGGCATTTCATTTACACCTTAAAGGACCAGCCCGCACCTGGTTTAACACGTTGTCCGATTATACCAGAGAGTCTTGGGCATATGTCAAAGTTAGTTTTATTGAAAAATATGTCCATATTAGCAATAACAACTCTGTTGCCATGATGGAGGGGCAAATTTTTAACAACATGAAACTGGGCCCAAATGAAAAGCTGGACGACTTTCACAGCAAGCTAGTTGAAAAAGGCCATCTTCTAAGCAAACCCGAACATGAGATGGTCTGTAAATTTATTGAAGGTTTACCAGAGAAAATGGCATTTTTCGTACGTGCAGGTCAACCAAAAAACTTGTCAGAAGCCCTAACATCTGCAAAAATGGCCGAAACTTGCAATTATAGATCCTCTTCGTCTCTTGAAACATCAGCTGCAGTTGCCTCTGTTTTACAACCACCAGTACAAAATTCGAATGATCATAAACTTGATAAGTTAACAGAGCAAGTGAACAATCTTACACAATTAATGGATAAACTTCAGTCCAATACCCGTCCGCAAAATCATCCAACACAAAACCGTTATAACAATTCTCAACAAGCTTCATTCGTTTCCGACAGACGCATCACTTGTTTTAGTTGCAATGCGACAGGCCACGTTAACCGCCAATGTAATTGGAATGGTTCCGGTCAACCGTCAAGAACAAAATGCCAACTTTGTTCACAGTTTGGTCACACTGCAAATCAGTGCAAGTCTATAGCTATTAGACATCAGGGAAACCGAGGGCCCCCGGTCGACACACGGTCCAGTCGTCCGGGACATTAAAATCCAGACCGTCTGCAGAAGAGAACGATGTTTATGCGTGTTTAAATAGTTTAAATAGTTTAGGTAACTTTATATATATGAATGTTCGATGCAACAATGTTGAATTCGCCGCCTTGATTGACACTGGGAGTTCAATTAACATTATTTCTGTTGATTTATATAACTCTTTACCGAAACATATGAAATCGGACTTGAGAAAGTTTAATGACCCTATCAAGCTTGCAAATGGGCAGTTAATTTCTGTTGTTGGAATTTCATTCATAAAATTGCAATCTACTATTGGTTATCATGATGTAAAAGTGTACGTTTTGACCTCAACATCACACCCATTAATTTTAGGCATGGAGTATTTACAATCCAATAACATTGCTTTACAATTCAGTCAATTTAATGATAATTATAGTGAAATACACACTGTCAAAAGTTTGCGACGCCTTCGCATTGAACCAAATACAGAGATTATTGTATGGGGAAACGTTCCGAAAAAATTACCCGTAGGACTTCAAGGCATTTGCTCCAATTCGTCATTAGTTAAAAAGGGAATTCTTGTGGCCAAAACATTAGTTACTATCTCGCTAGATCGAACTGTACCTGTCAAACTGATGAATCCAACAAATGAATCAATTTCTGTTCCGAAGGGCTCGTTATTGTCAAACTTTACAATAATCAATAGAAATTTCGATATAACAGACGAAGATAAAGATATTCCGGTCATACAAAATGTTCAACTGTCCGAACGCAGTCCAAGCCGTAATAAGACCAGTGTCGAAACACCACATTCTTTCGAAAAATTTATGAGCAATTTTAAATTATCTGAAAAGTTGTCCTCAAATGAAACAAATATTTTGTCAACGTGCCTCCATAATAACAGAGACATATTTGTTACTGACGATAATCCAGATTTAGGATTTTCGACCGTAGTTCAACACAAAATAAATCTTAAAACTGATGCTAAACCAAAGCACCAACAGCCATATAGACTTCCGCCTCATAAAAAGGAAGTGTTGCGCCATCATCTTGATGAATTATTGCGTCAAAACATCATAGCTCCTGTTAGCGAAAACGAAAATGTTCCGATTACTAGTCCGATTGTATTAGTTACAAAACAGAAACGTCAAAATGATACTTTTAAAACTGAAAAAGAAGCAGCATTATCTCAATACCGGTTTTGCGTTGACTTTAGGTATCTAAATTCATGTACTGAGAACTTTAATTACATTATTCCAAACTTGCAAGAACTTACGGAATCATTTACCCAAACTGTCCCGAATTATATAACCTCAATCGATTTATCTTCTGGCTTCTTTCAGTTAGGAATATCGCCGGAATCTACGAGATATACAGCTTTTAATACATGTTTTGGAACCTATAAATTTTTGCGCTTGCCGATGGGACTGTCAACATCACCAGCATCGTTTCAGTTGCTCATGGACAAAGTTCTTCGTGGTCTCAAATTTAAATCATGCCTGTGTTATCTTGACGATGTCCTTATTTCTTCTGAAACTTTTGATCAACATATTAAAGACTTAAATGAAGTTTTTCAGCGTTTCCGTTTAGCGGGATTAAAATTAGGTCCGAAGAAATGTTCGTTTGCCGAATCGTCCTGTATATTTTTAGGACACTTGATATCCAAAGATGGAATAAGACCTCCACCTGATAGAATAAAGGCAATCGAGGAATTTCCCGATCCGAAAGATGTCAAAGAATTGAGACGGTTTATTGGAATGTTAAACTGGTTCAGGAAATATATACCAAATTTCAGTGCAAAAATATCGCCACTCACTAGACTTTTAAAGAAAGGTCAGAAATTTGTCTGGGGAGTTGAACAACAATCTGCTGTAAAGGATTTAAAGACAAATTTAGTTAATTCTGACATTTTAGCTTTCCCACGGTACGACTTACCCTTCCGATTAGCAGTGGATACTTCAAGTAGAGGAATAGGTTTTATGTTATACCAAATACACAATGAAAATGGACTAGAAGTACCCCGTGTCATTCGTTTTGGGTCAAAATCTCTAAGCAGATGGCAACAATCTTATGGACCAACGAAATTAGAATTATTAGGTATGGTTGTAAGCATTCTTGACTGTGCGGACTATTTGCGAGGCAATAAATTCGTTGTTGAATGTGATCACCAAGCCTTGAAACCAATTTTTCAGAAACAATTCAAAGGTGCTATTTACGAACGATGGTTAGCAATTTTACAGCAATTTGACTTTGATTTACAATATAAACCAGCAGAACAGATGCAAGTTGCTGATGCTTTATCCCGTTGTCATTGGAATAGTCCAGGTATTCCTGAAAATCAAGTCGTCAGTCCAGACGAAGATGACCCGTATTTCCCATATGTTACAGAGAAAACAGGACATATTAAATTACCGTCAGGTCAAAATCTTGCCGATCTGTTACAAAAATCGGAGTCAGACGTTGATATTCAAGTCAATTTTGTCAATTTGTTTGAAGATCAAACATATGATGGTGATACTGACGATATTGACGATAAACAAAAGCGTAACAAAAGTCGTAAATTGAAAAATCAGGTGAACATGGTGAAATCAATTGAGAAAAGTGACATTAATTCTGACATTTTTAACATGTCCACAATATCCGACTCGTCTTCAGACAATTTTAATAAAACGACAGAAGGCGATAAGAATACGGATATCCAAATTGCAGATGTAACTTTTTCAAACACTCTGACTTTTCTGTCAAAAATGTGAAAGATTTACAACGAAGAGATCCTTATTTGACCTCTATTATCAAATATTTAGAGACAAATGAGTTGCCCACTTTACAAAAACATGCGAGACGAATACTTTTAGAGGCGTCTGATTATCTTTTAATTGATGACATTTTATTTCACAGTTCTGTAAAGAAGTCCCGCCGAGAACGAACTTTAGATAACTATCAGTTAGTGGTACCAAAATTAATGAGAAATGTTGTGCTACAAATGTGTCATGATTCACCTCTAGGAGGTCATGCTGGTATAAAGAATACTATTGATAGAGTTCGAGAACATTATTATTTTCCGAGGTTATCAACTATAGTCTCTGAATATGTTCGAACCTGTCATGAATGTCAAATACGAAAAACGTCAAGTGTACACACGAAAGCTGGAATAGTTTCATTCCCTACGCCATCAGCACCGTTCCAAGTTTGGGAGATAGATTTATGTGGACCTTTTCCGTTGTCTTCATCAGGCCACTCCCATATATTTACCGCAGTTGACATGTTCAGTAAACTCGTTTATGCGGTTCCTCTACACAATTGTGACTCATTGTCAGTTTGTCATGCTATTTTCCAATTATTTACAACTTATGGTGTTTGTCGTACTTTAGTCAGCGACCAGGGTTCAGAATTTATTTCAAAAGGCACAAGAGAACTTTGCAAAATGTTGGAAGTACCACAAGAGTTTACACCAAGTTTTGCACATCATTGTTTGGGCACTTGTGAGAGATCACACAGAACATTGGAAGAAAGAATGACACCATATATTAGAAAAGGCAGACCATGGAACGACATTTTACCAGCAGTCATCTTTTCCATGAATTCTTGTGTTAATGCCGCTTCAAATTTTTCCCCGTTTGAAATTATTTATGGCAACCGACCACAATTTCCATTGTCAAGAACTTGTGACATCAATTTTATTGACATATCAAATGATATACATGTTTATTTGAAACAGCTTGCAAAGAAATTAAATATCATAAGAACTGAGGTATACAATAACATACAAAAGGCAAACAAGAAAATGGTTGACCGGGTTAACAAATCAATGACGCCGTTGGATTTAACAGTAGGCGACTACATTTACTTGCACGAAGAACCGACTGGACAGGGCAGAAAACTTCAGGCCAAGTTTAGCGGTCCATTTGTCGTCAATAAAATTCAAAGTCCACACCTAATAATGTTAAGAGATCCAAACAATAAAAGAAAATTCAGGACGCCTGTTCATATCAATAGGATTAAAATGGCTTACATTCGTGAACCCGAACCACAAAATTATTTACAACCAAATTCAACTTCAACTCAATCAACGACCGAGAATTCTTCCATTCAACAATCTCTAACCGAAGACTCTTCCATTTCTCAACAATCTGAACAACAACCCTTGCGACGATCAAAAAGAACTATCCGAAAACCGACCAAACTTCATGACTTTGTTAATCCTGACACTCTTCTTGGTACGTCATCGGTGTCATCGGAGGATGATCGCTACCATAAAATCAAAAGAATTCTTGCCCGAAAATCGGAAAATGATAAAACCAAATATCTTGTTCAAATCGTCGGCGAACCCGCTCAAAACGCAATTTGGGTTGATGAAAGTAGTCTTTCCCCAAAAGGCAAGGAAAAATATTCAAGCCAGACCGCCTCCTCTAATATCGTAACTTGGTGTGTGAAAACAGTTTCGCCACAAGTACATTGACCACATCTTTATGCGTATGTGAATATAGATTCGTTACTGTTCGGATGACTTCCTAGTTCCCGCGGATGTATTCATTTATATAAACATTAACTTTTTTTCAACAATTGATGAAGTGCTACAGTGACTTGACATTTCGTTTTAATTCTGACATTTTCTTAATTTTATTTTGACATTTCTCGCATAAACTCGTATAATCACAGACAATATATTGCATGCCAGTATATTATTTTTATAATAATCTTTAATGTTTTATGGCTACACGTGTATTTGCGCATGTTATTATTATTATTATTATTATTATTATTTTAATGAATTGTCTTTTTGCACATTTCAGTAACTGGTTAATATAATTTTTAGAGCAAATGCAATTAATCATCTTGATAATTTTAATGTCAAAATTGTGAATGAGTTCAGTTATAGGCCTGTGTTATGTTTGTATTGAATTTTGTTTTATATACGGATTTACTTTTGATCATGATGTTGTAGTGTTATGATGTTATACTAGAAATTACTCTTATTTTCATATGTTATTATCTATATATTTTTTTGAAAGTTGTATGCATATTTGACATCTTTGGCCAAGGATGTAGGGATTGTGTGTGAGAGTGCGTGAGTTACATTTTTAGATATTAATATTTGAAACATTTGTTATTAAGAGCCAAGGGTCTCTACTAGTGTCATCAAAATGTTTGTGAATTTTAATTTCACTTGCTACAATAATACATCACAAATGTTCAATGGAACTAAGTTGACAGTTTTATCTGTTGTGTTCTTAAGAAGTATCCATTATATAAACAATCAGCTAGCTGTGGTCAGAAATTTTATGTACATGATATCGAACATCTGTGGTAATAGGCATACACAGAGAGATATATGAGTATTTGATGTAATTAGTTGTGACAGAGTCTTAATCTTTATGTCCTCTAATTAATGGTTATTGGTGCTGTGTAACACATTTGTCATGTGATTTGACATGTTAAAACAACATACTATATTATTTAATGCTCTAACAGGTCCACCACCTGCACCTTAAAGTCATCTATGTTATTTCAGAATTTACTGAGTGTAATGTTTATAACATTTCTTTTAGTTGATAAATATTTTTGTGTTTACAAAAAGAAAAGATAATGTGAAATTTTTATTGTATCTGCATATTTGTAAATACTTAAAAAAATTAATTTCAGTTTTATATCTTAACATTTTTGTTCATTATAATATTTTTATTCATTTATTTACTCTGGAATTTGTATTTTTAATGCTTTAATTTCATAAACCAGTAAGAAATTTTTGTAAACAAAATTTCTAATTATTGGGGCGGGGATGTTATGTCTCTATTTTTACATACTGGTTGATGAAATTAAAGCTCAGTATGATAATCTATGATTGACATATAGTTCATGATGGTTAAGACACACCTCCTCATTAACTCGCAGTTTGTAATGTTTATTTTAATAGCTTATCTATGAATATGTATAACATTGGGAATTTAAGCATGCACGTGTAGCCTATCTGTGGATTGTATTTTATGCTCTTGATGTTTTCACTTTTGTATATAGAATTAGTTTAGCGAATATAATTAGAAAGTAGAACTTTGTGTTTATTTTAATTAATTCAATAACTTTGGATCCGACAATAAAAGTCATATATATTTGGATCTAAAAGAACCGTCGTTACAACATTCGATGCAACTGAATATTGGACACCCGACCGTTCAGTGGTAACAAACGTGTCCATGTGTTGTTTATGCTCGATACAATGACATATTTGGTTTACAACTCCGACTGCAAATGTAGGTAACAAATATACCAAAGCAAGCAAAAAATAAGTCATTACAATGACGAATTATCAAGATTTACCTGTGAAAGATTATCTTTGTCCAGTGAATTGATTTTTCTAATGCCGTGTAACGGTTGATTGCACAGGTGAACACCTGTTGCTATTGCGTAATTAACCTTGCGTGACATTACCGTTACAAAACTAATCGATGACAGGGATATTGCATCATTAACCAGAGGCTCTTAAGAGCCTGTATCGCTCAAATGATTTTATAGGCAATGAAGATGGCATTTCCCTGATGTTAAAGTAAGTCCTGTAATTTTATATTGATTTGGTGAAATATACTTATCAATCAAACTTAATTAATTAGAATATAGATTTCACGCTTGATTAGTTCTCATCGCAAGTTTAAAGGTGACTAAAAATACACATCACGTGACTGATGTGTAGTCACCTATCATGTGATCACCTGTGTAAACCCAGGTAAGATTCAGTTCTAAATTTTGCGTTGAATTGGAAAGACGTTCTCATCAAATTTCACTTTGTTCAATTTAGTTTTCGAACAAGTACAACTTAGTTATTATTATTTGCATTTACATTTATTTGTCGTAAAATGATGGAAGACTCAGACACGGCCGAGTCGCCATTAATATTGCGCAATGACATTGAGACATCGGGAACTCGTAGTTCTATTCCAGCTACGAAATTGAGTTCTTCAATTGAAACTTCTCGTACTAGTGGGGTTTCTAAGAAACCGATGATTACAGCAGAGGCTAGTAAAGGTAAAAAACCTAAAAAAACCTTCTAAGTCAGCGTCTTTACATGCCGAATACGAGGCAAAATTGAAATCGTTAGAGGACAGTTTTAATGACAAGTTTGACAAGTTATTTGAACTGTGTTCTAACATTCAGAATAAAGAAATTTTGCCCAGATCTGACTGTGGTGTGGGTAACGTCCCATCAGGGGAGCGTAGGCCACATGACACTAGTATGGAGGGTAACGGCTCGTATGGAGCGCGTAGGCCAATATTAACATTAGAGCCGAATTTGGACCAGGTTTTGGGTTCACCAAGGATCTCTAGAAACAGGGATATTGACACCAGGTCAGAAATTTCCCTTTATAAATGTTGGCAGAGATGAACGTGATTTACTAGATGTACGTTCGGATCAAGAGAGTGATACTGGAGATAGTCCAGGAGATGATGGCTCTCAGGGTAACAATAACGCTAACAGTAATCGTAGTGAAGAACGATTTATAAAGCATGTACAAAATTTAAATACAGAATCACATGAATTGTCAGTTGAATCTCAAGAGAATAAAAATGACAAAAATTCTCAGAAAGTTGATTTTCTTTCAAAGATTTTTGGAGATGATATAAATAAAGAAAAATCTAAAGTAGGCTTGATATTAGATCAAGCACAAATTGATATATTAGAAACAACATGGCGTAGTAAACACCCTGACAAGATCTCAGCTTATCGGGAAGAATATAAAAATTGTTTTCCCATTCATGATGACTCGGTAAATTTTCTTAAAGTTCCAACTTTAGATGACATGTTGGAAATTATGTTAAGACAGTCTCATGGTTTGAAAGCTGTGAAGAGTTAGGATACCCATAGACAGTTATATTCCCAACCATTTAAGCAAATAGAAAAACTGGGTTTTCAGGGACAGCTTGGAGCTCGTATGAATATTATATCTTTATTATATGTGCAACAAGCTTTAGGTTCATTGGCACAAATGGTTGAACAGGGTAATTTTGATCCAACAATCCTTAGTGAAACCATCAAAGATATATTTGCTATGACAACTAAATCACTAGATCAGGCAGGTCGTACTGGGGCCTATTTTCATTTGATTCGCCGAAAGGCAGCGGCTCAAGATTCTGGTCTTGTTAATTTAAAAGACATGAGATCTAAATGTCAATATTTCCCATTAACTGAGGATGGAGTATTTGGTAAATCTTTAGAAACATGCCTGGAAAAAAGAAAGGAACAAAAAGATCAAGTTTAATTCTAGGAAGAGAAAATAAGTTAGTAATGAGAAGGCTAGCAATAAATTGGCTATTCATGATCAGGGAGCAAAGATTGAAAATTTCAAATCCCAGACAAACAATAACTTTAATAGTTTTTCCAAATATAGGAAAGTAGGCAGGAAAGATCAAAATACTTCCATAATGAAGAAAGATGGAAATAAAAAAGATGAGAAAGTGCAGCAAAGAGTGCTACACAGACATCTTGGGGTTCTTTTCGAATTCCAAGAAAAAATGATAGCTGACTCGGAAGTAAGTATTTTATTATACCCAGATATTCCTGTGAGGGGTCGGCTGACACATTTTCTACACAATTGGAAACAGATAACCTCAGATCAGTGGGTCATATCAATTGTGGAAATGGGCTACAAACTGGAATTTCTTCAAAAACCCAGGTTTACAGGAATAAAGAAAACAATTGTTTCACAGGCCAATTTATCAATTTTCATGAAAGAAATAGATATTTTAAGGGAAAAAGATGTTATAGAAAAAGTTCCATATCCAGAGTGTCTGAAAGGTTTTTACAGTACCTTATTCCTTATTCAGAAGAAAAATGGCAAATTAAGAATGGTAACAAATCTGAAACCATTGAATGCTTACCTCAAGAAAATTCATTTCAAGATGGATACAATGATAAAAGTAATAAACTTATTGAGACCAAACGATTGGGCAATTTCTCTCGATCTTTCAGATGCATACCTTCATGTTCCGATATTCCAAGGTCACAGACAGTACATGAGGTTTTGTGTACAAAACCAGTGCTTTCAGTGGAAAGCAATGTGTTTTGGACCAACGTGTGCACCCCAAATTTTTATGAAACTGGTGACAGTAATAGCAGCCTTTCTGAGGGCACAGAATATCAGATTAGTTGTCTATCTGGACGACTGGCTGAAAGTAAACCAGGACAAAAATCTGTTATTACAAGATCGACAGAAATGTCTCAATCTTTTGGTATCTCTGGGATTTATAATAAACAAAGAGAAATCCAGTTTGTTTCCCAGCCAAAGGGTAACATACTTGGGAGGTCTGTTTCACCTAGACAAAGGTTTAGTGTTTCCAACTGTGGAGAGAATACACAAATTACAGATGTTGATTCAGAACATGTTTACAGGAAAAGTGATAGCTCTAGATTTTCTACAAATTCTGGGTGTAATGGCTTCATGTATAGAGTTGATTCCAAATGCTCGACTATACATGAGACCAATACAACTACATCTGTTGAGTTTCTGGAATCCAAGTTGCAAGGATATGTCTATCCAGATTCCCGTTACTCAACATCTAAAATCCCATCTGATTTGGTGGTTAAATTCAGCGAACACGCAGAAAGGCCGATATTTAGTAACTCCAGTAAATTCAGTTACAGTCACAACAGATGCTTCAAAAAATGGTTTTGGGGGTTATATTGGGAAAGAGATTTTTCAGGGAGAATGGACATCAGATCAGAAACTGTTACATATAAATTGTCTGGAAATGAAAGCAGTTTTCTTGACTGTCAAACATTTTCTGAATCAACTGCAAAACAAATGTGTATTAGTGGCATGAGTGAGGAGCGACAATACCAGTGTAGTCCAATACATAAATCGTCAAGGGGGGACCAAGTCACCCAGCCTTTGTTTCCTGACATGGAAGTTATGGCAAATGGCTATTCAAAACAAAATTATTCTGAAAGCAGCACATATTGTAGGCAAAAAGAATATTTTAGCAGATCAATTAAGTCGATTGAAAATTCGACAAACAGAATGGACATTGAACAGATCAGTAGTCCAACAAATTTTCAATCAATGGGGATATCCACTGATAGATCTATTTGCTTCAGCAGAGAACAAACAAGCTCAGATTTTTTGTTCTTGGATACCTCACCCAGATGCCTTGGCACTGGATGCTCTGACAATATCTTGGGAGGGGATGTTTGCATATGTGTTTCCCCCAATATGCATGATACCGAAGATATTAGAATATATGAGGCAATTCCACTGCCAGATTATTCTAATAGCCCCACAGTGGCCACGGAGACATTGGTATGTGGAGATTCTGCAAATGTTAATTGCTCCTCCAATCAGATTACCCAATATAGAAAATCTATTGAGTCAACCCAACTCCAGAATATATCACCCCAACACTCAGATTTTGAATCTGACAGCGTGGCTCCTCTCCACAGAAATTTTAAAGAAGAAGGTTTTTCAGAACCAGTTAGACACTTGCTCAATGCATTTTGGCGCAAGGGTACACAGCGAGATTATTCTAAGAAATTAGACAAGTTTAGTAGCTGGTGTACTGAACAACAAATTGATCCCTATAAAACAACTTTAAATCAAATTGCTGAGTTTTTAGTCTTTTTATTTGAATCTGGTTTACAATATAGAACAATTTCTGGGTATCGATCAATGTTATCGGCAGTATTACCGTCTATTGGAAATTATCCAGTGGGACAACATCCACATATTTCAAGGCTTTTAAAAGGTATTTTTCATTCTCGACCACCAAAGACAAAATTACTTCCAGAGTGGGATCTAAATTTGGTTCTAGGTGCATTAGAGACTAAACCTTTTGAACCTCTAAATGAAGTATCCCTTAAGTTTGTTACACTGAAGACAGTTTTTCTGATTGCAATAACTACATTCAGAAGGTGTAGTGATATACAAAGTTTAAGAATAGATCAAGAGTCAATGAAAATTCAGAAAAAGGGTATCACATTTGTTAGACATGGTCTTTCAAAACAAGACAGACAGTCTCATTTTGGTATTAAAATACATGTTCCCCATTTTCCAGACAAGGAATTGTTAGATCCAAAAAGATCTGTGAATATTTATTCAAGTAGGACAGAAAAGTTTAGACAGAATTTAGATATTGCAGACAGAGTGAAAATGTTTTTGGCATTGAATGAACCACACAAACCAGTTTCATCTGCCACAATATCTAAATGGATTGTAGAAACAGTTAAGCAAGCATATTCAGATGATAAAATGATGTTGAAAGCTCATTCTACTAGAGCAATTGCACCTAGTTGGGCTCTTTATAAAGGGGCTTCATTGAAATCTATTTTGGATGCTGCAGACTGGTCATCAGAATCAACTTTTGTAAAATTTTACTTGCGAGAGTTTATTCCACAAGTATTGCAGTAGATTTGAAATGATGTTTTACTACAGATGTATATAAGTAATTTCATTTATGGAATGATAAACTTGCTTTTCAGATTGAAGATTTTGTGTCTTGTAAATAGTTATGTTTTGGTTTTTATGGTGGCAGTATTTTAAAACACATCCCTGATACATGTATATTGATGTATATTATGTACATATCATGATGTTGAATGGAAGTAGAAAGAAATTTTTCCACTACCTTAAGACACTGCTTTGGAATCAGTGATTATTCTAATTAATTAAGTTTTATTGGTAAGTATATTTCACCAAATCAATATAAAATGGATCTTTTTGATTATCAAGAAAAGATTTTATATTGATTTGAAAGTGAAATATACTTACCAAGGGCCATCCACCGCCCCATAAATTTTCTTTCTGGTGTTGTTTGGATATTTATTCCAATTCAACGCCATTAAAAACTGAATCTTACCTGGGTTTACACTGGTGATCACATGATAGGTGACTACACATCAGTCACGTGATGTGTATTTTTAGTCACCTTTAAACTTGCGATGAGAACTAATCAAGCGTGAAATCTATATTCTAATTAATTAAGTTTTATTGGTAAGTTTATTTCACTTTCAAATCAATATAAAATCTTTTCTTGATAATCAAAAAGATCCATTTTCAATAAACTTTAAATAGGACCATCCAAACAATATTACTAGAAAGCTTTGTTTCATTGGTTAACCGGTTGTATAGAGAAGATTTTTTTTTATTTGCCCATAGGGTCCTATGTTAAACTAAGTCCTGCTGCGGTGGTGGCCATTTTGAATTTCCGATTGGGATAAAAAACATCAACTTTATAGTGGACCATCAAAACAATATTGCTAGTAAGTTTTGTTTCCATTCGCTGACTGGTTTCAGAAAAGAAGCCTTTCAAACTTTTTCCCATAGGGTCCTATGTTAAATTAAGTCCTGCGGTGGCAGCCATTTTGAATTTCCAATTGCCATAAAAAACACAAACTTTATAGAGGACCATCCAAACAATATTGCTAGTAAGTTTTTGTTTCCATTGGTTGACCGGTTTCAGAGAAGAAGCCTTTTAAAACTTTTTCCCATAGGGTTCTATGTTAAACTAAGTCCTGCGGTGGCGGCCATTTTGAATTTCCAATTCCCATCAAAAACACAAACTTTATAGAGGACCATCCAAACAATATTGCTAGTAAGTTTTGTTTTGATTGGTTAAACGGTTTCAGAGAAGAAGCCCTTTTTAACTTTTTTCCCATAGGGTCCTATGTTAAACTAAGTCTTGAGGTGGCGGCCATATTGGTTTACCAATCAAAATAAAAAACACAAACTTTGTAAAGGTCCATCCAATGAACATTATGGCCAAGTTTGGTTTCAATCGGCCAAGTGGTTTCAGAGAAGAAGATTAAAATGTAAAAAGTTTACAGACGCCGCCGCCGCCGACGGACGCAAAGTGATAACAATAGCTCACATGACCCTTTGGGTCAGGTGAGCTAAAAAGGTTTCAAAGGACATTTCATTTTCCAATATTTCATAACGTTATTGGCTTAATTACAAATGTGTTAAGATTTACGCGCCACATCAGAAATAGGATAATTACCAAAAATCGGTCTAATGTAATTATAAATAATCATAATTTTTAATTTTTTTTTTGTGTCAAAAAAGGTAAATAAAATTTTAATTAAATATTGACAAGAAAACAAGCAATTTATTATTTTTGATTATTAAGCTTGGGTACTGAGCAGACTTGAACGATTTTCAATAGACACAAATAAAAAAGGGATAAAGTTATGAAAGTACAAAAATACAAATTCATTATAACAGCAAATTCAGTTTAATGTCAATGCTGGCAGGAAACTAACATGGTCGTTGTAAAGAGGGTTGACGAAAAAAATAATGTCTAAAGCATTGGGTAAACAGCAGTAAATTGTTATCATTTAAAATATATAATGCATGGTTACAGAGAAATGAACCTAATCCAAAATCTTCAACACAGTCACTTGGACAGTGAAATTGAGGTCATGGTCAGGCGACACGACACTTATGTACAAATCATCTGAAGTCGATTTCACAAAAAATCGTAAGTGTAAAATTTATCGTAAGTGTGTGAAGATCAAAGGGAAATGCATTGTGACATCAGCACTTACGATAGATATTACACTTACGACTTTTTGTGAAAAGCACCCCAGCAACCTATACCAAATATTGTCATCCTACCATGCACGGTTACAGAGGAACTGCCCTATTGATTCAAAAACTTTAACCTAGTCACTGGACCATAAAATTCAGGTCAATGTCAGATGACAGGTGGCCAACTGGCAAGTACTCATCATAAGCTACCACTGGACCAAATTTGATGGACCCAGTGATTATGCTAAATGTCCAAGTATTGACGCCACTGCCGCCCCGGATTCCTATCGTCCACTGTCGTCGCAGGGGAGACAAAAACAGTATTGTTCCAATAGTCATCATAATTCAGGTCATCCTCACAAGTCAGGGTTTCTGTGTCCACGAAACCCTGACAAACTTAGCTAGGAAAATCCCAGGCTAGAAGATTTTCATATGACGTCAAACATTCAAAATATCAACCAATGAAATAACTTGAAAGAAGCAAGTCAACGTGATGCTGTGATTTTCCATGCATTTGCGAATGAGTGGAAAATGCGTGGTCAATTGTAGGTTTGATGCATTTGCATGCAATCACACAAACTGGATTCTGCCCATGATAATACCACGAAAAATATGTCCACGCAAAATTCATGGATGATGCAAAGACCACGCAAATTAATCTGTATAAAAATTTGCTGTGTAACATGAATGTTTTTAAACTTGACCTGCAAACGTATTTGTTCAATCGTATTTACGTTATATACAACGTGTATATTTCTTTTCCAGGTACAACAGAATTGTTACTTGTCATACATAATAATAAAAATATCTATATATTCTTTTTTTATTAAATCTATCTTTCTTCCTTTAGTTATTCATGTATGTTGGTAAAATAAACATGTCCGTTATTTTCTTTTTTAAATATACGGCATGTTAATTTTGAAGGTTCCATAAATGCTACTTACTTAAGTAAATTTACTTTAAGTAATAAATAAAAACGAAAAATTTTAGATACTTTATATGACAATGGCCTCTTAATTATTTTTGTATAGGGGAAACTATTGACATTTTTTGCTCTCACTTAGGCACCAAGTTTCGTTGAGTAATGAGAGACCCCTCAAAACGACCGGAATAATTTCACATATATCACATTAAATTTTAAGGGTGCCATGTCAGATAAACTTTTTTGCAAATTTAGGAAATCCGAAGGGTACTCATGGAAACTCCCTTACACCCATAAAATAGTCCAGAAATAGAATAATCAGATAAAAAAATACCCAATACATTTCCCCTGCAGAAAAATAAATTGAGGGCCAATCGTTAGCTATGTGGTTGCCAGTTGAGGGCTAGCTGTTTTAAGCTAAAAAGTTGAGGGATAGGTGTTGAGCAATTTTGCTCAACATAAACCTGGCCAAAAACAGTATTTTGAACAGGTGTCCCTCAACTGGTCATCAACTGAAGGTGGCCAATCAGTTGAGCATTTGTACTTGAAGTTATATATGTAGTTGAGGAAAGGTTGAGCATTAGGACTTCAAAATTTATATAGTTGAGGAAAGGTTGAGCATTAGGACTTCACAATTTATATAGTTGAGGAGAAGTTGAGCAATAGGAAATCAAATTTTATGTAGTTGAGGAAAGCTGAGCATTAGTACTTCAAAAATTTTTTGGTTGAGCATTCTGACATTATGTACTTTAAAAGTTGACAAACGAAACTTGTCACCTATGTACCTACATTATGCACTATGTTTATAGAAAAACATGTCGTTCTTTGTTTAATGCTTTCTGAATTTAAATGTGAGCATTTGAAAACATAATAAGTATCTTCATTAAATACAATTTTATAAATGATTGTAATTACCTCATTTCAATATGTGCATGTTCCCACCCTATTTTCCGACACACACATACACTTTTATACATCTCTTGGATTCTTTAAAAACAATGTATGAGTGGTGAATTCAAACTCTGAGATTTTTTTCATACTTGTTAATCATTATATACAAAAACCTGTATTTGGCTGACCTTATTATTAAAACAAATTTAATTCAGTGAAATTCTTACAGTTGATCAGTTATGTCCAATGTTTTACAATTTTGAAATTCAGTTTATTTATTGATTTTTTAATTTAATTACCAAACCATGTTTATTATTGTCACCTTGTTATCATAGATATATAAATTTAATTAAAAAATAACATATAAATAATTTATCGAATTTTTCTTTTTCGTTTATATATATGCGGTAATTTCCGGATATTCGATGTCTTTCCGGTGTCGATGTTGTTTTATCTATACGACTTCCATTTCCGCTACGTCACAGATTTCAAAATTTTTGTATCGATATTCCTTTGTTGTGATCGACAATCGAAAGAATAAGTATTTAAAAAAATATGACGGTAAGTAATGCTTAGCAAAGTTGTTTATAGATGTTTTCATGCATTTATTGAGATTTTTTCATCTTATCTTGAAATTTAATTTTGGAAATCGATAGCGATATGTGTGTCAATTTTTTAATGTTTAAAATTTGAGTTTGGACTGATAATTACTTTCAGAAAACAACTATTTTATGTAACATAAAAAGATACAGATTTTTTTTCGAAAATGATACTTTGTGGTCAATTAATATTTTACAGATAAGCCATCTAACGAATGAGAATGCAGTTTGGGGGAGACTGACAGTGAGAGCCTACGGCTACGTACATTACAATTACATATACTAAATGTTACACCCCCCATGCGCTCAGCGTTTTGCTTGCATTTTTTTATTATTCCATACTGTACCTTTATAGTGCTAAAATCCGCTTTGAAAAAAATCTACACGATAGCACGTTCATATTTTATATTATGCCATTGTTGTTGAAATATCCGAAATCGTCCTTGACATTTGCTACGGGAATTTTACATAGGAAGTCAACCATTTGAGTTTCAAAAGGGACCTAGCGTTGATTTCAAAAAGATCGTCTGCTTTCGTAACGTTCAATGGTATTCGGACAAACCGCGAGACTTTTCCCGCCTTAACTGCAGACGACATGACCCGAAGGATTTCGAATAGATAACAATTGACTCTTCCAAACATACACTTCCGTGGTAATTTAGGTCAAACTTTACTATAGAAAAGTGCTCTATCAAAGTGAAAAAATCTGCCGCATTTCAAAACGACGACTATCACTTGGATATAATTGTTGTTGTCAGTTTACACATTCTGTAATCTACAAAAGGAGCATAAGCTGGACCAAACGCGGTAAGCAGTTTTTATTTGTCAGCCAAAAAACCGCTATATTGCCGCTTCGAAACTTACTATAGGAGGATGTAAACAATATTGTGAAGATGGCATTTTAACATGCAGGAACTGAATCTGCCAGCATAAACAGAAAGCATGATGTAGGTACACGGTTCTAAGATAATTACAGGAGTTAAAAACATTGTATAACTTATTTTTGATGTAAAATTTATTATACATGTCATTTTATTGACATTCAAATGTAAATAAAATTATAATAACTTTACCACTAACACTTAAAAAGTACCAATTATATGACCATGTCTATTTATATAAAAATAATTAAAAGGTTAACACTGATCCACACATGAACAAATGATTAATTTTGGAAAGGTGAGCAATTCCAATGTAGCAATGCTCATTTTACTCATGGGTTGATTTGAAGTCAAAAATGAGAAGAGGACTAACAGGTACATACTGTTGAGGTGTTATGTTTTTCAATGAATAAACTTACAACTGGACAAATTTACACAAACAGTTACTAGTATGAAATAGGTCACATATAAAATTTATAAAACATTACACATTTTTTTCCAGGAAAACTGACAAGATGTTTATGCTGACAGTTGTGGAAGTGAGGGACAAAATGTTATACAGATTAATACTTTAAAGGAGAAGTTAGTGGCTAAAAACTGCAGAAAAGGACTATTAAAAAGCTTTCTTTAAAATGAACTATTTTTATGTCATCATGTGATTGCTTTCACTGATATTGACTTTAACAGTTAACACTGAAATGTCTGATCATATACATGAACTAACTGTGTCTTCCATGTGAATAAAAATAGCAGTATTTTTAATGTTAGTTTTTACATAGATGGACCATGGAACAAGTTTTCAACTGAATAGCTGTTATGTCTAGCTGTACACTAAAAAAAATTGTTATTTATTATTTAACACCAATTACACAATTAAAACATTGGCCAGCTGGCCATCAACTATTGGCCAACTATCACTCAACTGTTGACCCTCAAGTGTTGGCTAACTGTTCCTCAACTCCTGGCTGTCAACTATTGGCCACCTGTTGCTCAACTACCTGCCCTCAACTAGTGTAAAACCAAATAGTATAATGCTGTTCAACTAATTTGCATAAAGTTGAGCAAATGCATAGTTGAGGGATACCTCATTTGCATGGCAAAAACCCATGTAGCGGACAGCTGTCCCTCAACAGTTTATTCAACTGGCTGCCAGTTGAGCAGTTCAGTTGGCCATCCTATCATTTTTTCTGTATGGGTTAATAAATTATCTGAATAAATTTATTTATAAATTCTATATGAAACTGCTTTTTAAATACAGCTCCAATATTAAAATTCCATTGAATAATAAATCCACTGTCTATGCTACAGTTTGGCACAGTCAAATATCAAAATAAGAACTATTTTCCTCTCCCTCAGTCAAAGTTCATTTACAGAGCCGTTGTCATATGAAACAAACTACCAAAAACTTATATGCCTACAAACGGCTATTGTTAAGTTTCAAATATTTTATTTCTGAACAATAGCAATTTAAAAAAAATATATATATCGATAGTATTGCTCAAATGTAAGAAATATTTCAAATATCCCAACGAAATGTTATATCTTGTGTGCTTGTCTTCAACATTTTAGACAAGCTCGTAAAATAACATTTAAATATTAACGGAAATCTTTCCAAGTGAGTTGCACCTTACAACTAAGTATGCTTGGTGTGATTTATTAAAGACTTATTATCATTCAAGGTTTTCAAACCCACTCTTATGTACTACTCTCCAGCATTCAACACCTTACGGCAGGAGACAACTTTGTTTAATTGCCATATTGCATTATATTTAGGAATGCAAACAAAAAACCCGTCAAAATAGTATTTGAAAACAGGAATTGTGACATATTTCCACCAAAGAGGTAGAAGAAATTGGCCTATCTTGTTCATCAAATATGTTCCACCAGCGGTCGCGCTAGGTTAGAAAAATTGTGCGTGTAAAAAACGCACTGACACTTTTTTATTGCGTGCCAGTTATGAAAATTTGCGTGAAATGCATTATGTATATAGTTTGGCTTAAATGGCTATTAGCTTGTGTTTTAGGTAATTGTAGAGTGCATTTATCCACAAACAATGACGATCTCACCGTTTTAAAGCATTTGCGTGATTAGAAATCAATATTTAAAGATAAACTTTCGAAAAGATCGATCATTCATTTTTTGTAAAAACTATTCTAGTGTCAAGGTCTTGAAACAGAATAAATGGATTTGATTGGTCGATCCTTGGTTATTTAGAGGGGCCAGCTCAAAGTAATTTACGATCACTGAAAGCTTGGCAAATCAGCAAGTTTGAAATCATTTTAATATGTGAGAAAATACATGATTTTATTGGTTTTGATTTTATTTGACAATTGTGTTTTTCGAAGATTATTTACATCCCATATGAAGAAACTGTTAAAACATACACATTTATTTCATTTGGAGTCACAAACGAAAGGGGTTAAACAAAATGACATTAACTTGTGACAGTCAATTCGACTTCGTGTATATGAAATTTAATGTCATTTTCGACGTTGTTTTTCATCATTGAAAAAGCGACGGGCTTGTGCAAAGTTCACATCGTCGTCATTTTCAGGACCTTCGATTGACAACAAAATTAAGACTTCCACATGTTCTTCGCTAAGTCGGCTCCTAAATCGGTTCTTAATTCTATTTTGACAGCTGAAACCGCGTTCGGCGGGCACACTAGTTACGGGTATGACGAGCGCGATGCTTGCGAGTTTGGAAAACTCTGGAAACATTAACTTGTAGTCAGTCAATAAAAGTTTGCATGCTTCAAATAAATCTTGGGCGCCCGACGCTCTGAGCACAGTCTTTACTTGCAGAAATTCGTCACTGGTTGCATCACTATCTACTATTTGTGTAAAGTTATTTATAACGACTCCTAACTGTTCAGCTGCGTGTTCACGAAATGCAACGCCGTTTCCATCAGGATATGTTGACGGATTAAGCAAACTATCTAAGCTCGACAAGATGCTGAGTTGTTCCGCAGGAAACCTTGCATCTAAAGAGTTAATCAAATCTTCGATAAATCGGCGTCGTAGATTCCTATGCGCGTCTTGATTAATATTCCTGGGAGTTTGGCCTTTGAAATTTCCATTTTGCATTTCATCATTAAAATTACGCTCAATGGTTCCGACTTGATCTAGCAAACTATTTAAAGTAACGGATGTCGAATCGATCATTGGGTGTATTGTAGACAACACCACGTTTTCCTTCTGGAAGGTTAAGGACAAACGGTCCAAGATTGGCAGCAAGTCCATCAAAAAGCAGGTCAGGGCAATAAAGCTATAAGACTTCACAGCTTTGTGCAGACCTTTAGCTACGGCGTTTCCGCGTACGGCATCTTCGTCTAATTCGAGACATAGAGCTGGCCAGTTCGAGTAAATCCCCTTGACTGCTTTATGCAGTGACATCCAGCGGACTGAACAGGGTTTTTTCAAACTAATAAAGTCATCAATATTTAGAATGCGGTTCAATTCACGTAATCTTTCATACCTAGTTGCCGAATATTCAAAATATTGGAATATGTTATTTACATTCCGTTTGTAGTCGACGATCTGTTGTACGTGTTTAGATGCGTCATTTGCAGCCAGTGCAGCTCGATGTGCACAGCAGTGCACATGGACAAGAAATGGATTAATGGATTTCAGTTGGACTCCTACCCCATTCAAGCGACCCGTCATAACTGCGGCACCGTCAGATCCAAGTCCGACACATTTTGAGAAATCGATTCCTTTCTGTTCAAGAACTTCAAGTAAAAATTTTTTAATAGTATCCGCATCACCTTTAGGTACAGTTACATTGGCAAGATATACAGACTTTGGAATGTTATTTTTCAAAATTCTCAAGTAAATGATAAGTTTTTTCTCTACTGATACGTTTACAGTTTCGTCAATGATTATTCCAAAAAAGGGGCTACTGTTAATTTCTTCACTTAATGTTTGGGTAATTGTTTGAGCGACGGCCTTTTGTAGATCAAATACGCTTTCGTGGTGCTTGTAATATTGAGCGTTCTGTAGACACGGAACACCATTTTTTTGCTGCAGTTTCATAAGAAAATCGAACTTAAGATCTGGGATTTCTTCTTTTGCCATCCCGTAAACTGTGCGAAGCATGACTATTTGGCAATCGTTGTTTTTTTCATTCATTTTGGTGGTTTGTTTTGTCATGCTTTCAGAAAGTTTTACATTGGAAAGTGCATATTTATGGTCAAGTAGATTCTTGTGGCGAATTAAAGCATTGTGTTGATACGTTTTACACCCACGAGTGAACGCATTTTTGGCCTTATCTTTTTCACACACTGTGCAAAACATTATGTCATCATCAGCAGATTTCTCTGTCCGTAGCCAAAGGAATTCAGTTTTCCATTTATCAAGAAATTCACTGTTTTTCGATTTTTTAGCCGGTGGTTCATTGCTTTGAGATGATCCCTCTGATTCGATTGTTCTATTTATATCCGAATTAGACGTAGTATTTTTGGATGCACTGTTTTTCAAAAAGTCTTTAAGTGACCTTTGGGATGACTTTGATGCCATGTTTTCTGAAAGTCTTTGACCGGAAATTACGTAAAACAATTAAAAAATTTTTAAACGGGTATGAAATGATTTATTTCCGTACAATGTGGGAAAAATAGGTACCAAAATTGCGTTCACACATTAAAATAATTTGCGTGCCGATAACGCATGGGTCATGAAATTTTGCGTGGGCACCAAAAGTTTTGCGTGAAAAACGCAAATATTCGCGTTAACGCGACCGCTGTGTTCCACCCAGCTACATATGTACATAATTGTATTTTCCTTTATTAGGTGGAAATACACCTGCTGCGAAAGCAGACGTTGCCTTCCATTACACAAATGCTCAGTAGAATTTGGCTGAAATATACAAGAAACTGTGGTGTTAAAAACGAGGAGCATTCACAGAATATTTGTACAATGTACTGTCGATGCCAAATTTACAACTTCAATGATCTTTCATAATAATTGGGACCATACACCTAACCACGTGTTGACTTGATCAATTCCGAAGGCAGTGAATTTACCTGTAAACAGAATTTGCTAAATAAACAATACTCTATTCCGAAATAATATAAGAAATCATTCAATTAAATATTGTAATACATTCACAGTTTCTGTATATTTCTTGAAAATTCATAGAGAAAATGCAAGTACGATGTTCGAAGACAACTTCTGCTTACCGCATTATGTGTTTCCCGCCTTGAGAATTGGCACATGCAGTTTATGTAATTACCAAAAGGTGTGTCAGTCAAGAAATGAATACACACGTTTAAGATAAATGTACGAATCCTCATTTGTATTAAAAAAATTATTTCTACTTATAATTACATTTATAATAATAAAGATTTTTCGACACATGATGACAGAATTGCAAAACTTCCTTCCGAGGTAGAAAACCGTATTAAAACTGTACGACAGTTGTATTTGATTATTTACTGTCCCATTCGAGGCTGAATTCAAAATATTTCCTTTAATCGCGAAGTCACATACTGTGATTTTTTATAAGTGAATGTTTTTTTTCGGTAATAAATGTTGATTTATTTGCAAAATGACATTACTTAAAAACTTGTTCTTGGAGATAATACATAACACATAATACGATGAACCAAACAAACTTAACAGTTTAATTGATATCGTGAAGTTTATTAATGTTCCGAAACTAGAAACACAAAAACCGCTTATGCTTAATCATTATAAAATGCGTATTATATAAAGACAAGGTTCATTTTTTCTAGATGACAAACAACGTGTTAGGTATTCAAATGGGCTCATATGATTGAGCAACATACACAAATATAAATAAACGCAGGATTTTCTCCCGTTTTTTAGGGTTAATAAATCACAAACGTTCTTTTTCTCTACACACTTGATCACTTATTATTAAAAATATGTGTTTCTTTAACAGTCAGGGGCATAATCAAATAGCGTTATAAAAAAAATAATGGTTTTCCGTTATCATTGCTTTCTGTAAAGCATCGTAATTTTCGATAGATTTTTCTAATTTCCCAGGCTATTTGCAATCTCGTTTGCCGCGAGACTTTTTCGTCGTGTTTAAATGCGCATGCCCTCTTGTCTATATGTGGGATGAAAACAATAAAATCTGGAAAGTTTGTCAATTTCAGGCGAATTTCAATGCAAAATGCTACATTTTACGAGTTCATTTTAAAGGTGAAAGAAATTTTTGTGAACGTTGAAAATTTTTTTGCATCGAATCGAACATTAACCCTGTCTATTAGGATTAAATTCAGACAGGCGCATCAATGTTTTGATGGTACGCAAGGGCTTCAAAGTTTCCTGGGGGTAAAAAAGTAACGGGAACACGTTATGTTTTATTTGATTCATTTTTCTGGGAGATAACTCTGTCGTACTTAGTAGCATTTGTAAATTTGCCATGTTTGCGCTGTATACTCGTGAAAATAAATGAGTGTCTGTGAAAAATAAACTAGAGGCTCCCAGGAGCCTGTATCGCTCACCTGAACCTGAAACCAAACAACCCTTTTTTATCCAGTTTTTCTTTGCTATAAGGAATTGCCCAACACTTCTGCAAAAATCATTAATTTTGACCTTTTAAGGGAAATGACTCCTATAAGGAGGATCTTTTGATGGTTAGAGGGAGAAGGGAAGTTCACTTCAAATTTGCTGTACCTGATATACTTTTTTAACTATCAGCCAAAAACTCTCTTGACCCCCCCCCCCCTATTCTATTTTAATCCAACGTAGCTATGTAGGTAGTCAGGTGTCATGATTTGCACAATTTTGGTAGAGGACATCCTAAAGATGATGTGTGCAATGTTTATAAGCAGTCCTTTCATTGGTTTAAGAGGAGAAGATTTTTTAAAATCAAGTAAAATTGATTAAAAAAATGTTCAAGGAGAATAATTCCTAAACGGTTCATCAGACAATCTTGACCCTAAAGTCATTTTTGTAGCCCTCATAGAGCAGAACAATTAAGCAATGCTAACTTTTTCTCTAGTTCTAATAATTTTCAAGATTTCGAGGCAAAAATGTCAAAAATAATCAATTTCGACAATTTAAGGCCACTAACTCCTATAAGGAGTCATCATACAACTTCAATGGAGTGTTTCATAGATCTTTTGATGCAGATGAAGGCATGTCTCTTCGGTTTTCCTGTATCTGTTACACTTTTTTAAATATAAGCCAAAAACTGTATTTTACAGCCCCCCCCTCCTATTTTTAGCCATGGTGGCCATGTTGGTTAATCTGCAGCCATGGTTGGTGCAAACTTGGTTGAGGACATTTGACAGATGATGTGTACAAAGTTTCAAAGCAGTACTTTCAGTTGTTTCAGAGGAGAAGATTTTAAAAAATCAATTAAAACCGATTAAAACCAGAGGCTCTTAAGAGCCTGTATCGCTCACCTGATTTTATAGGCAATGAAGATGGCATTTCCCTGATGTTAAAGTAAGTCCTGTAATTTTCAATAAACTTTAAATAGGACCATCCAAACAATATTACTAGAAAGCTTTGTTTCATTGGTTAACCAGTTGTATAGTGAAGATATTTTTTATTTGTCCATAGGGTCCTATGTTAAACTAAGTCCTGCCGAGGAGGTGGCCATTTTGAATTTCCAATTGCCATAAAAAACATAAACTTTATAAAGGACCATCCAAACAATATTGCTAGTAAGTTTTTGTTTCCATTGATTAAAAGGTTTAAGAGAAGAAGCTTTTAAAAACTTTTTCCCATAGGGTTGTTTGTTAAACTAAGTCCTGCGGTAGCGGCCATTTTGAATTTCCAATTGCCATAAAAAACATAAACTTTATAGAGGACCATCCAAACAATATTGCTAGTAAGTTTTTGTTTCCATTGATTAACCGGTTTCAGAGAAGAAGCCTTTAAAAACTTTTTCCCATAGGGTCGTATGTTAAACTAAGTCCTGCGGTAGCGGCCATTTTGAATTTCCAATTGCCATAAAAAACATAAACTTTATAGAGGACCATCCAAACAATATTGCTAGTAAGTTTTTGTTTCCATTGATTAACCGGTTTCAGAGTAGAAGCCTTTAAAAACTTTTTCCCATAGGGTCGTATGTTAAACTAAGTCCTGCGGTAGCGGCCATTTTGAATTTCCAATTGGCATAAAAATCATAAACTTTATAAAGGACCATCCAAACAATATTGCTATTAAGTTTTGTTTTGATTGGTTAACCGGTTTCAGAGAAGAAGCCCTTTTTAACCTTTTTCCCATAGGGTCCAATGTTAAACTAAGTCCTGCGGTGGCGGCCATTTTGAATATCAGATTGGGATAAAAAACTAAACTTTATAGAGGGCCATCCAAACAATATTGCTAGTAAGTTTTGTTTCCATTGGTTGGCCGGTTTCAGAAAAGAAGCCTTTCAAACTTTTTCCCATAAGGTCCTATGTTAAATTAAGTCCTGCGGTGGCAGCCATTTTGAATTTCCAATTGCCATAAAAAACACAAACTTTATAGAGGACCATCCAAACAATATTGCTAGTAAGTTTTTGTTTCCATTGATTATCCGGTTTCAGAGAAGAAGCCTTTTAAAACTTTTTCCCATAGGGTTCTATGTTAAACTAAGTCCTGCAGTGGCGGCCATTTTGAATTTCCAATTGCCATAAAAAACACAAACTTTATAGAGGACCATCCAAACAATATTGCTAGTAAGTTTTGTTTCCATTGATTAACCGGTTTCAGAGAAGAAGCCTTTTAAAACTTTTTCCCATAGGGTTCTATGTTAAACTAAGTCCTGCAGTGGCGGCCATTTTGAATTTCCAATTCCCATCTAAAACACAAACTTTATAGAGGACCATCTCAACAATATTGCTAGTAGGTTTTGTTTTGATTGGTTAAACGGTTTCAGAGAAGAAGCCCTTTTTAACTTTTTTCCCATAGGGTCCTATGTTAAACTAAGTCTTGAGGTGGCGGCCATATTGGTTTACCAATCAAAATAAAAAACACAAACTTTGTAAAGGTCCATCCAATGAACATTATGGCCAAGTTTGGTTTCAATTGGCCAAGTGGTTTCAGAGAAGAAGATTAAAATGTAAAAAGTTTACAGACGCCGCCGCCGCCGACGACGCCGACGGACGCAAAGTGATAACAATAGCTCACATGACCCTTTGGGTCAGGTGAGCTAAAAAACAGTTCAAGGGGAATAACTCTTAAACGGTTAATCAGACAATCTTGACCCTTAAGTCATTTTTGTAGCACTCATAGAGCAGAACAATTAGGCAATGCTAACTTTTTCTCTAGTTCTAATAATTTTCACGATTTTGAGGCAAAAATGGCAAAAATCATCAATTTTGACAATTAAAGGGCAATAACTCCTACAAGGAGTCATCATACAACTTTGACCCAATGGAGTGTTTTGTAGAGCTTTAGATGCTGAAGAAGGAGGGTCTCTTCGGTTTTCCTGTATCTGTTTTACTTTTTGAACTATAAGCAAACCAGAGGCTCTTAAGAGCCTGTATCGCTCACCTGATTTTATAGGAAATGAAGATGGCATTTCCCTGATGTTAAAGTTAGTCCTGTAATTTTCAATAAACTTTAATTAGGACCATCCAAACAATATTAATAGAAAGCTTGTTTCATTGGTTAACCGGTTGTATAGAGAAGATTTTTTTATTTGCCCATAGGGTCCTATGTTAAATTAAGTCCTGCTGTGGCAGCCATTTTGAATTTCCAATTACCATAAAAAACATAAACTTTATAAAGGACCATCCAAACAATATTGCTAGTAAGTTTTTGTTTCAATTGATTAACCGGTTTCAGAGAAGAAGCCTTTAAAAACTTTTTCCCATAGGGTCCTATGTTAAACTAAGTCCTGCGGTAGTGGCCATTTTGAATTTCCAATTGCCATAAAAAACATAAACTTTATAGAGGACCATCCAAACAATATTGCTAGTAAGTTTTGTTTTGACTGGTTAAACGGTTTCAGAGAAGAAGCCCTTTTAAACTTTTTTCCCATAGGGTCCTATGTTAAACTAAGTCTTGAGGTGGCGGCCATATTGGTTTACCAATCAAAATAAAAAACACAAACTTTGTAAAGGTCCATCCAATGAACATTATGGCCAAGTTTGATTTCAATTGGCCAAGTGGTTTCAGAGGAGAAGATTAAAATGTAAATTAAAAAGTTTACAGACGCCGCCACCGCCGACGACGACGCCGACGGACGCAAAGTGATAACAATAGCTCACCTGACCCTTTGGGTCAGGTGAGCTAAAAACTGTATTTTGACCCCTCTGTTCTATTTTTAGCCATGGCGGCCATGTTGGTTGGTCTGAGGCTATGATTTGGGCAAACTTGGTAGAGGGCATTTTACTGATGATGTATGCAAAGTTTCAAAGCAATCCCTTCAGTGGTTTTAGAGATTTTTGAAGAAAAGTTAACGATGACGACGACAGACGCCAAGTGATGGAAATAGCTCACATGACCCTTCGGGTCAGGTGAGCTAAAAATTCACATGACCCATTAAGATTACTTTAAATGTCTATGACTATGATCAATTTTGTGATGCCAAATACGTTAAACTATTAAATAACAAGAACTCTGTTCTTTAATTAGTATTATACAAGTACATGTTGCATGCATGCACTCTATGAATGCCTTGGTCATGATGTATTACATTCTGATTCAAGACGTTTGTACATGTAACATTTGCATGATGTACAATTTACATTTAATTAAATTTATACTTTACTTTATGACAGTTTGTACATGACATGATACATATAAGTTAACATTAAGTTCAGGTGTAGGTAGATCTATTTAAAATCTGTATGATACTGAATTACTCTGGCATGCATTAACATGGATAAGGAGAGACAGTAGACATTTGACAATTTTTGAAGTTTCCCAGGCCAAGTATAACATGGCATGACCTTATTATCTGCTTATTCAATACTTATTATACATGAATGAAAAGTAACTGGTTCTGGTAACTTTTTACAGAAAATAAGTTAAACAGGTTATATTTTACAATCCGATGTGTTGTACACATAACTACACCGGGTATAAAAAATCAGGTTTTTTATACAACATTTTGGAAGCCCAATAGCCTGTTTTTGTTGTTAACTTAAACAGGTTAAGTAAAATGGAAATGGGGGGGGGGGGGGAATGCTTAGTGATATTAATATTATAAAATCTATGCATTAAGGAGAGAATGACACTTATAGAGTAAATAGACATTAAAATTTATGTAGTTTTCCGGCCATGTGTAACATGGTCTTTTTCACTGGCATGACCTTATTCAATACTTATTATACACAAATGAAAAGTAACTGGTTCTGGTTACTTTTTACAGAAAATAACTTAAACATGCAGGTTATATTTTACAATCCGATGTTTTGTACACATAACTAATTTTGCATGGGGTATACAAGATAAGTTTTTTTTACGGCTACCAGGATAACACAATGGCTCTAGTCTAATGGTGAAAACCAAGCTGTTTATACAACTTTTTGGAAGCTCAGTAGCCTGTTTTTGTTGTTTTGAGAAAAAATAACTTAAACAGGTTATATGGTTATATTGAAAATGAATTAAGGGGGGGGGGGGACACACTTAGTAGTATTTATATTTTGCAATTCACAAGTCGACATATCACATCCTGTACATTGTACATTATAAAATTGGACATCTTTGGCATTCTAAATTTGTGTAGTTTCCATAACCTAGGAACATGTTCTCATATTCTTATGACCTCATTTCTATTATCATGTTTGTTTAACATGAAAAGTAACTTGTTTAAGTCACTATTGTGAAAAAGTAACTTAAACAGGTTATATTTTACAATACAATGTTTTGTACATGATGGCCAACAATAACCGTTGACAATTAGTTCAAGCACACATACATGTAAAATCTATCATTTATGCAGAGAATGACATTAGACATTAACATTTTTGGAGTTTCCAGGCCAAGTGCAACATGGTCTTTTTCACTGGCATGACCTTATTTAATACTTATTATACACGAATGAAAAGTAACTGGTTCTGGTTACTTTTTACAGAAAATAACTTAAACAGGTTATATTTTTACAATCTAATGTTTGTACACATAACTAATTTTGCATGGGTTATAAAAAATAAGTTTTTATGGCTACCAGGCTAAACACAATGCCCCTAGTCTACTGGTGAAAACCAAACCGTCTATACAACATTTAGGAAGCCCAGTAGCCAGCTGTTTTTGTTGTTTTGAGAAAACAAATAACTTAAACAGCTTATATTGAAATTGAATTAAGGTGGGGGTGGGGGGGGGGGGGGGGGCATGCTTAGTGATATTTATATTTTGTAATTTATAAGTCAACATATCACATCCTATACATTGTACATTATAAAACTGGGAATCTTTGGCATTCTAAATTTTTGTAGTTTCCAAAACATAGGAACATGTTCTCTTATTCTTATGACATCATTTCTATTATCATGTGTGTATAACATGAAAAGTAACTTGTTTAAGTTACTATTGTGAAAAAGTAAGTTAAACAGGTTATATTTTACAATACAATGTTTTGTACATGACGGCCAACAATAACCGTTGACATTCAGTTCAAGCACACATACATGTAAAATCTATGCATTAAGGAGAGAATGACATTTAGACATAAAAATTTTTGTAGTTTCCAGGCCAATTGCAACATGGTCTTTTTCACTGGCATGACCTTATTCAATACTTATTATACACGAATGAAAAGTAACTGGTTCTGGTTACTTTTTACAGAAAATAACTAACAGGTTATATTTTACAATCCGATGTTTTGTACACATAACTCATTTTGCATGGGGTATAAAATATAAGTTTTTTGGCTACCCGGCTTTACACAATGCCCCGAGTCTACTGGTGAAAACCAAACTGTTTATACAACATTTTGGAAGGCCAGTAGCCTGTTTTTGTTGTTTTGGGAAAAAAATAATTTAAACAGGTTATACTGAAATTAAATTAAGGGGGGGACACGCTTAGTGATATTTATATTTTGCAATTCACAAGTCGACATATCACATTCTGTCGTGACTGTACATTGTACATTTTAAAATTGGGTATCTTTGGCATTCTAAATTTGTGTAGTTTCCATAACCTAGGAACATGTTTTCTTATGACCTCATTTCTATTATCATGTTTGTATAAAATGAAAAGTAACTTGTTTAAGATAAACATCTCTCTAGACTGCAACACCTCATGTGCGACCCTTTAAGATTTCATGAAACTTTTAAACAAAATTCAAAGAATATGTTGGTGTGAACATTTATGATTTTATTATGAAATTTCTTGAAGTATGATGGTGCTTACATAAAAATTGTTTTGCTTTTTCTATTACATAATTATAATCATGTAATTATTAGTATTTTAAGTCAGAGGATCCTGTAAAAATTTATTTGCATGTTTAATAAATGGTCTTTTTATGTATGGCATTTTTTAGATAATCTTCAACACATGCAATTATCTGATTGAATATAACATTAGAAATTAATATTGTTTAATTAAATGCATCTTTACTTTATTCATGTATTGCAAATCCCAAAGGGAGGTAAAACTTTTTAGATTTTACACATTTACCCAATGATAATTTTGATTTATTTCCCCTTTCTTTGAAGAAAAAAAAAGTAACTTGAAAAGGTTATGTTTTTCTTGAACCACAAATTGTCACTAAAAAGTAACTCATTTTGGTTATAAAAATTATAACCATTTTTGATTATGCCCCCTGACTGTTTTATGATACGGGTATTGAACATTTAAAAAAATAAACTGATTTTGTTCTGAAAACATGTTAACATGGTTAATAGATGTATATGATTTCCATTTCAGATAATTCTTTTGGCAAAAACGGCACTGCAGGCCATGCTTTTCAGTACCGTATTTTCCGCACGTTTAGTCGATGTGGACGACGAGTCGAATAGACGATTTTTGGTAAAATTCGGGTATAAAAACATAGATAAGTCGCAATTCGGTCCATAAGTCGAGGTATCTGTGACCATTAACTTTGTTAAGTATTCCAGCTCTAGAAAGATTCTATGTCACCAAACATATATTGGCAAGTTGTAAATATTTAGAATAAAATTTTTTAATAAATTTTGTTGAGGGGTAGATCGTTATAAAATGTGTACGAAATTTCGCTTTAAAATCTCATCGTCTGTACGTGAAGGAAAAAAAGGAGAAAAGTGCATGTTGATTGATGTCATTTGGGTTATTATCTCCTTAAAACAATAATTTCCTGTCATTTATTTTATTAATTAAAAGTATTATGCATGCCTGGCTGAACACCTGTCACCTGAACAGGTGATCGATCCACATAGCCCCAACCGACAGAGCGTCCCTAGCTAATTATCTCATTTTCAAATTTACACCTGGCTTCAATCAACGAGTCAAGATAATAAACGTTTATTCCCTTTATTGCCCAATTCGACATTAATTCGAAACGAAAGACCTTTATAAAGTAAAATACACTTCCTGCAACCAAAATCGCAGAAAAATAAAGTGAAAGATTAACAAAACATGTCTATGTATAATTTATTTCGTTTATTTATACAAAAATGAATGCAGTAACAGTGTCCTTTGAATCCTGCAAAAGAAAACTGAAATTATCAGTACACGAAGAAAAAATTTTCCACATCCGACTTTTTCTGATTCAAGCCTTAGATAAGTCGACTCGGACGATAGGTCGAGGGTAGGACTCCCAAGAAAAAAAATGTCGACTTATCGTCCGGAAAATACGGTATTTTGTTTTAATTGAATAAATTTACCTGCCAGTTTAATCATGATATGAAAATTTACGTCAACGAACAGTATCCTAAATATAATATTTGTACAAAAAAAAAGAAAATGTAACATACATTTACTTGTATAAACAAAGTCTTAGATTCAAATTCTTACTGAATAGCATTCATGCATACCGATAACATGATAATCACGCCCACTCAAAAATTTTCGCGCTTTTGCGCGGTATCCACAAATCCCATGGAAAGTTGAAAAACTTTAGTGATTCGTGGGCAGAATTTGAGTGGATTTTGCGTGATGACCATGCTTGGGCTATGGAAAATCACAGCATTCCGTTGACTGTCCTGCATTAACACTGCTGTACAAAATACACTGATTTTCACGTGGTCTATGTAACACATCCGTTTGGTTTATTTACAATCGACATCGGGAGATCCGCTTACCAAGTCATGAATGAAAGCGAGCTTTTGATTGGCTACATGCAGGTGCAATGTAGCCAAATAGTGACTTCTAGCCCGTGAATTTCCTAGCTAAGTTTGTCAGGGTTTCGTGGACACATGTGGATACAGAAACCCTGACTTGTGAGGATGAATTCATGTGTAATGACTTGAGATAATTTATCTAAGTTTTGATGAAAATCGCCTTAAAATTCACGTCTAAACTACTAATCAATGATTTAAAATTCTTATAATTTCTACTAGTAGTTACTTCCTCAAATACTAAATGGATGCCATGATATAGCTCAAAAATTGAAGTCCTATTTATAATGCCAAAGGAGAGTACACTAATTAAAATACTGCTCCAACACCAGAGGGCTCTTGAGACTCAATTAACATCGGCAATGTGTGTGGCCATATTTTCAATTTGATGTTTTGATTTGTTACCTTTGATACAGAAAGTTGTTGGGTTTAGACTTTAGACTTTTTGGAAATTCTAAATTTCATGGGATAACTCCTATGCCTTATTGTTCCAGTAAGTTTTATATCGTGTAATATTGAGTTGTTCTTTTGTCAGACTTATGATCTTTACAATGCAGCTGAGTAGTTGTACATATTAGTGTCAGAAATTATGTAAAAAAAAAACAAAGAGTTTGAACTTTTAATAATGCAAAATGATATTTTCCCAATACACAGCTTTTATGCACAAAATTTCCAAATTTGTGCGGTGGGGGCGCATTTAAAAAAGTCTAAAATCATGCCTGCACTTTTTCCCAAAAGGGTCCTGTGCTAAACTAAGTCCTGTGGTGGTGACCATTTTGAATTTCTGATTGACACAAGAACAAAAACTGAATAGACGTGAAAGAGGACCACAAAAAAAAATATTTATTATAGGATTAATTTCAATTGGTTAACAAGTTTCAGAGAAGAAGCCTTTTTAAATTTTCAATCAAAATACAAAACAAATAATTTTTAGAGGACTAGTCAATGGAGTGATTTAGCTAGCGCTCGCCACTTTCGCAATTGGCGAATCCTTTTCAGAAATGACGAAAATATTTTGAACGTAATTCGCCACTTAAAATTTCAAAACTTTCTTCGTCAAAATCGCCATTCTCGGCATAGATAAATCCAAACATCTTACCTAAGGTACAAGTTTATGACCCAAGGCAATCAAAGTAATTATGAAATAGAAATGCCACCAGATTTTTGATAATTAATCACTTAATTACTGTGTACACATCGTCACACGCGATCAAGCATAACCAGTTGGATAGCAATTCGGGCGATCTTATTGTGGTCCCACATCGCCTTGTTCATCATTGCTCTGTCATTCTGAAAAAGTCCTCTTAAGTCGCCTTTTAATTTTATTGCTATTATCATCAGAAATCATCATATTTTTTATAGCCTCATGTTTATCAATATGCGCCATTTGTTTACGCTGGTTCCAGCGTGCTTTTACTTTTTATATATACATATAGCGTATGTTAAAATACTATCGGAAACCAGTTCAAAGTAAAAGATAAACCGGATCACCTCGGTTATTTCCGCCTATGGTCGGAAAGTAATCTAAGTGGTAAGTAAAATAGTTCAAAATGGAGATCACTTACCACCACCACCTCCGAAGTCACTTTCTCGACCCTTGACGGAAATGACCGAGAGATGTTCCGATTGAGTAAAAGATAATACCGACAGTTTTCGAAAGATATGAACTCGGTGCTGGATATTGCAAAATACGACGCTTCTAGAATTTAAATTTTAACAGAAACAAAAATTAATATTTTGGCAATCACTTTTTAAAAGTTTTTCATTAAAATCTGCTCAAATATATATGTTCTATGGAAATATTACATTGAATACATAATATGTATTCTCTAATTTTGACGTAATATTCCAACCGCTTGACCGGTGTGGAAAAAATATTTCTCGTCACTAGTGAATTTGTTGTTCTCAGCAGTTGATTGGTTAAAAATAATAACGTCACAATAAGAACTCATGACGTCATAAACAAAACACATTCCATTTACTACGTATTCAAGTCATGAACGTAAAATTGGGGTTGGGAGAATTTGTACTTCGTTTCGCAAATTTACTACTTTTTAAAATTAGAGAAACAGAATCTTACATAAGTACTCTTGGATTATCTGATTTCTCCAATCTTGATAGTTAAATTATGTAATTTTAAGTCCTCTCCAAGGCTCGGACTTAAAATTCCATAATTTAACTATCTCGATTGGAGAAATCCGATAATCCAATCGTACCAATGTAAGATCCTATATTTATAAAATTTTTATTAAATATTTATTGATGTTTATTGTATTCATTTATTAATGATCTTGCATGCATTTATACATATAAATAAATATACACACATATAAGATCTTAAAAATCATCGCACGCAAAAGTGACTAATGGTTCAAAAATCCTAGCTAAAACCCTGCAATGCATGCATTGCATATACAATATGGCTTCAATCAGCTTTGCGGTTCTTGAGAAAAAGGCATTTGAACAATTTTCCTTTTGGGTCCTATGTTAAACGAAGTCAGGTGGTGATGGCCATTTTCAGGGTTTCCAAACTTGCCATCTGCTATTGGTTATAAACCGATAACTTTTTTCAAATGTTAAAATGATGGGGAAATTTATGTTCTGCAGTCGAAATGACCGTTGGCTTTAAAATATGCAGTCAAAAGACTGACAGACTTTCCTTTAGTTCCAGTCATTGACTATGTCATTTTTTTTATATTAAATAATTGTTTATCTCAATATTCAGTTTTGCAATTTCTAGAAAATCTATAAAAAAAAAGAAAAAAAAAGATATCTATAAATAATTATCCTTTTATGCACTTTGTAGTTGTGGTGTAAGGACAATTATGATTGGATACATTGTCAAGCCAATGAAATAACATGTGATTCAAAATCATTTGGAATTGTTAAATAAAGGTAACATAGATGTCTTAAAACCAAGCTGAAACACTCACTTCAAATTTCGAATTGGCATAAAAAAAAACAATATACAGGACTATGAATACTGGTGATGAATTTTGTTTTAATTTGTTCCTGGTTTCTGAGAAGAAACCTTTTATCTATAGGGTCCTACCTTAAACTGTGACCTGCAGTTGTGGACATTTTAAATTTCCGATTGGCACAAAAACATTAACTTTATACAGTTGTGTTCTGTACATAAATATTTTTGTGCTGATAACTTTCAAAACCACAGATTAGGTAATATCTGGAAATGTTAATATGCTTTGGTTAATACACATTAAATTCTTGCAAGCAGAACTTTTATGCTTTTTCGTGAAGCTTACTGTGACATACTATGGAAATAGTAAATATATTTTTTTTAAACCCATTTCATTTGAAAACCCATGTTACAGTTGTGTATATAAAACAACTATGTCTGATCATTATCTAGGAAACTAAATTTAACAATTAGGCTTGTTAGGTGATAATGAAAATAATATAAGATTATTACATGACATTAGTGATATCATATGCATTATTAGCCCAAGGTTTGATATTGGCCCAAGAGCCACAGGCTCGAGGACCAATATCAACCAAGGGCTTATAATGCAAATGATATCAAAAATGTCATGTAATGGTCTTTTTATCATATGCTTCAGCAGGGGAAAATGAAATAGACATGGATATATCAAAATCTTATCGGAGTACTGGTACCGCATGTGCTCCGAATGAGTTTTAAGTCATTTAGATTATATTTTCAGATCACCCACGGTTTGTTTCTTTTTGTGTGTAAGTTTCATTGACTTAAAATAATCCAAAGTATTGTCCATCTCCGATGCATGTCTTCTGCTTTATCTCTGTAAGCAATTCTGGTAATTTCAGATCATTTACGGAAAGGCATGAGATAACACTTACAGAAAACGTGTAATAACTTTCGGAAGCAGTTAATAACATTTTGATATCAGCTTCCTTTGCCAATCTGGTAAAATATCAAATTTTTGCCCATTTATTCCTTTTATCATACAATAATAAATATTAAGTTATTTACAATACTAGAATTTAAAGTCAAAAGATTTAAATTCTTTTATCATTAAGCAAATATGTAATTAAGCTTGTTTTGTTTCCTACATTTCCTTTGAGATAACTTTGATAACTATTGGTTGAAAGTTTCTCATTTATTAATTCCTTGTACGTTTTAAATAATCTTTCCTTTAACAAAGCACATGGTCTTGCCCTTATTCGTCACGTGACATCTACTTTCCAAATTGTGCTCAAAACTGGTAGACGACACGAAGTCTTATCCAAGCAAATTTAAAGCCATTTCACAACTTGAGTTCCATCGACACCAAAAAATTGGTAACAGTGATGTAGTTATTCATTTTGTTGCTTAACTTATAGCCATATTTTAATTAAATAATATTACTCTCCTTTATTTTATCGTTGAACTTTCGCGGTTTCTAAACTCCGATTTAATACCTCGTGCACGTGGTTATCACTTTGTGTAGTGACTAATTTTTATCTATTCTATTTTCGCATAATAACTTTATTTACATTTAAGATCTTCTGGTAAGTTTTGTTTACGACTTCCGGTAATGGCGGCGCCCAGGTCGCAAATTTCAGCAACGTAAAAATTAAGTTAAATGGGTAAAAAAATGAGTGCAAATCCAAATATATGACTGAAAAACATTCCTAACCAAACCTTAAAAACATTTCATCTAAATTTGTGTCGCCTAAGCCACAAAATACTACGAAAATGAAGTCAACAAGATCAATCAAAACACCAGCCAAATTCCAAGATTGCCTGACTGGTAAAGAGTTAGATATCGCCATCGATCCAACCGTGGCCGATAATAAAATAGTGCATGATCAATGTAACGGACAGACAAATAACATAACATTCAAAACTGCACACACCAAGCATGGAAAAAAGGGATCCTCTCTTTCTTTGGCACAGAGAAAACCGAACTTGTTAAAGAGACCACCGCCCTAACGGTTATTAAAGTCAACGATGAAGATGGCATTTCTCAGCAGTACTCAGTTAAATTTAATATCCATGCAACAGGATCTATTGTTTTGCAAGGAGCAAAATGCAAACTTTTTGAGTCAAAATTTTTCGAATCTTTAAAAGATATAGTGAATCACGAAACCAACAAAACAGATGTAGTGAACCACGAAACCAACAAAAAGTCATTACTGGACCATAGTGAATCTGATACATGTATTACCATTGTGGACCATACATACAACAATAACAATCCAATACAATTAACATCAACCCCTGTATTTAGTCACAAAGTTAACAAAAACAAAGATCTAGAATTGCCAAGTATAACCAAGGATTCCGAAGAAAATGATCAATTTAAGCTTACTTCAACCCTTAACTCTCAAGTCACGAAATCACATGATTTTTTGCCAACTGCAAGAGAGAGGATATCTGCACGACAAGAAACAATTCACAACAAATTGTCCAATATTAACACAGTATTAGCATGATTAGAAACTCTTAATGAAACCTTCATCAAGGTGGTCAATCTAGTTAGTGATGTCAAGAGTACACTAGAAAGTCTGTCACTAGACTCTACAGAGAAGAATAGTAAATTGAATAAATCACTAAAAGAAACTACTGACAATATCAAAGTGTTTGAGAAAAAGCTAAATCATACTAACGGCCAAATTGAATCAATTCACTCAAAACTCAATGTATTCGACAGCAAACTAAACAAAATAAGCAATGAACAGAGAGAAGCAAAAACCAAACATGTAGAAAGTCTTGAAAAATGTAAAGAAATCATGAATCATGAAAACTGCATACAGGAACTGGACGAAAAGATGAGCAAACTAGAAAAAAATCAGGACAAAATAACAGAGAAACTTGATATTATATATCATGAGGTGATATCCACAAAAAACGACATGAAAGTGAAAAATAAAGAAGGTGCTAAAACAGTTGTTGCAGAAAATACTAAACCCAAGGAAACAATCCAAAATTCCCAACCAAATTCAAATACTAACCACAAGGAGTCAATTCCATGTGCCCCACTAAATGCTAATGATTCAAAATCCAAGGGTACATACTGTGATTACCTCATTCTATGCGACTCCATTCTCAAGAGAATCTCAACTAAAAGATTTTCACCGAGAGAAACAAGTCTATTGAAATACATCCAAGGTGGGGCTGACGCTTGTACTGAATTTATTGTCACACAGGGGAAAATCATTAGCCCAAAGAAGGTCATTAATTAATATTGGAGCTCGAGACCTCCAAAGCAAAGGAGGACTAGTACTAGACCAATTCATTACATTATTTAAAGTGGCCACCGAAACATGGCCTGACTCAGAAATACATATTCTTCCGCTCATGAGGAGAAAAGACATACAGATGGAGAGCACAAGGGAGGCAAATTTGATCATCATAAATGCAGCATCTAGATTCACAAAAGTGATTGTGATAAAACCTTTTAATCCGTCCGACAATATGTTCTATGATCACGTCCATTTAAATACACACTCTGGTATTCCAGCCTTGGTGAAACACCTAAAATCATCCCTGAACATACTGCAAAGTGAAAGTAGGCCAAACGAGTGGAAATCTGTAACAAACAGCAGTATGAAATACAAAAACGATACTCGTTCAATAAAAATCAGTCATTCAGCCTACCTACACCACCGCAGCCACCGCCATTTCAACCTTTCGTACCGCATATGATGCCCCCAAGAATGCCACAAGTATATCCAGGACCTGTACCCTATTACATAAACCCATGGTTGTGGAATCCGAATCCGTACAGTGCACCACCTCCGATGAACAATAATATGCATCGATAATCATATATAAACCTTGTATTTGAGTTAATTCTATTATCAGTTAATATTAAGAATCAACCATTTACACTGTTCATGTAAACATTATTTTCATCTCTAAATCCTATAAGGAAGGATTTTTTTTTTTTTTTTTTTTTTTATAATTTTAGATCTATTAGAGTTATCCTTCCTTACACATGTATGAGTGTATGCTATGCATTTAGTCATTATGTATTGTATGTGACATGTTCAACCATTGTTTATGGTGTACCGAAATAAAAATTAAACACTTTTGGCCGAGATCAAGTTTCTAAATCAATCATGCTTTCTCAGAGCACATATAGTAAAATTATTTCATTTATAACTACATGTACATGAATCTAGTCATTATTTATTATATCTATTATACTTGTATCTGAATCAGCTTATTCCTGGTTTTGGATAATCTTTCCTTAATTCTTCAACAATTTAAATAATTAACTCATTTGGAAATGTACAAGAAAAATCAATCATACCCTAAATATCAGTGCACCATAATAATAATTCTAGTAACATTAATTTTTAAACAATTTTAATAATATGCATCGATAATCATATATAAACCTTGTTGTAATAGAGTTTATTCTATTGTCAATTAATATTAAGAATCAACCATTTACCTTGGGTTCTTTTGTTTTTGTTTGTATTAGAGCTCTATTAAAGTTATCCTTCCTTGCATATGTATGCTATGAATTTATTCATTATGTATTGTATGTGACATGTTGTATGGTGTACCGAAATAAAAAAATTCAACACTTTTGGCCAAGATAAATTTTCTAAATCAACCATGCTTTATAAGCACATATATAGTAAAAAAAAAAAAAAAAAAAAAAAAAAAAAAAAAAATTATTAAAATTTTCATTCATTTACAGTATTTATTATATCTATTTCATTGTATTTATACTTGTATAGAGAATTAGCTAATTCCCGGTTGTGGATAATCTTTCTTTACTTCTTCAACAATCAAATTTAAGTAATATACTCATTTGGCAATGTATATGAAAGATCAATCATACCTTAAATATCAGTGCACTATAATAATAATAATACTAATTTTAAAACTATTACCCATGTAATGATTTACTACATGTATAGCCATTTATCATATTAATATATGTAATTTTATGTGTACTTCATTTTTCATTTGTATAATTGTATCTCAAAAGGTACTTTTTCCACCATACTTAACTTTTATTTTGCTAAATATACTTTAAAAGGATTTTTTACTCCCAACGAAAAATTAATGATTAAATTTAAAATATACATATAATCCATATTTGAAAATGAAAACTATCCAAAGCACTCATTAACAAACCCATTTTACACCCTCAAATGGTCATCTTTTCCATAAATGCCTAAAGCCATTGACAAAAATTATGCAAATCTAAATATTGCAATGTGGAATGTTCATGGATTTACTAATAACAAAGCCATGGATGATTCATTTCTTAAAGATGTGTCTAAAGTGCATGTATTAAGTTTAGTTGAAACTTGGTGCGGCAGTGACAACCCTGAAATTAATATTAATGGTTTTACTTTATTATCTAATAGTACAAGGAAAAAACATAAAAAAGCCAGAAGATCTTCTGGTGGCATTTCTATATATGTCAAACCTGAACTTAAAAATGGAATATCCAAATTGCCCATTAAAAATACTGATATTGTCTGGATTAAACTTCTTAAATCTTTTTTCAATCTTTAACGAGATGTCTTCCTTGGAATCGTTTATTTTTCACCAGAAAATTCAACAAGTAACAATCAAGACCTAAACGAGTTATACTCAATACTGCTTAGTGATATTGAACACTACAGTTCATTAGGTGATATAATAGTTCAAGGTGATTTCAACGCCTACACAAACTCAATTCCAGATTTCGTTGTCACCGATGACTCTGAGCACCCCCACTTTAATGATCAAAATTATATAATTGACTCCCCCTCCCCACGAAATAACATGGACAAGAAATCAGCCAATAAAAGTGGTAAAGAGCTAATTAATCTTTGCAAAGAAACAAGTCTAAGAATCCTTAATGGTCGTACAATTGGAGATATTCAAGGAAAATATACTTGTACAACCTACAATGGTAGTAGTGTTGTTGACTATACTCTTGTGTCTACAGACCTATTACATGGCATCTGTAGTTTTACAGTAAATGAACTAACAAATATATCTGATCATTGTTTAATTAACTGTTGCCTACTAACTTGCTTTTATAATAAACTAGATAGAAGTGATCTGACCCCATTTCCAGGAAAATATATCTGGGACAATACAGCAATTGAAAATTATAAAGCAAACATTCAAAGCGAGCCAATAAAAACTAAACTTGAAGATTTTTTATATGATAATAACGAAAATATTGATTCAGCCTTAACAAAACTCAATTCAGTACTACACGATGCAGCCACAATGTCTGCTAAATTCATTAAGGGAAAATTGCCCTCCAAAAAGAAAAAGACAAAAAAGAATGAATGGTTTTCTGAATCTTGTCATGATCTCAGAAACACAGTGAAAAGCTACCTCACTTTAGTGAACAAATACCCTAATAACACACAATATAGAATAAAATACTACTCTTTTCTTTCTAGATACAGAAGAACTTGTAAAAAAAGAAGAAAAAAGATTTAAAAATAAATTTGTGACAAGATCTGTTCAAATATTGACAATGACCCAAAAACATTTTGGAACCTTGTTAATAAACTTAATAAATCAACTACAAATCATGAAGAAAATATTTCAAATAAAGAATAGTTTATCCAATTCTTTGAAAAAATCAATAAACATTCTGATCATACCCCAGACAGCAAATTTCACATATCTATAAGAGCTCAATTAAACAAGTATATGGAAAATTTAGATAAAATAGAGGAGCACAACATGAATTTATATGATGAACCCATTAATAAAGAGGAAATTACTAAAGCTATTAAAACCCTAAAAAATGGAAAATCAACAGCCAGTGATCTAATTTCTAATGAAATGCTTAAATATGGAACAAATCAATTACTTGACCCGCTTCAAAAACTGTTTAATTTAATCTTCAAAAAAGGTCAATTCCCCAAACTATGGAATGAAAGTTATATATCATTAATACATAAAAAAGGTGATAAAGCTAATCCGTCAAACTATAGAGGAATTTCACTAACCTCAAATCTAGGAAAATTATTTAACAAGGTTTTATTAGCAAGAACCATAAAATTCACCGACAATAATAATCTCATTTATGAAAATCAAATCGGTTTCAAAGAAAAATCCAGGACCACAGATCACATTTTCACTGTCAAATCAATCATTGACACATACAAAACCAATAAAAAGAAAGTATTTGCTGCTTTCATTGATCTAAGGAAGGCTTTTGACACAGTCTGGCGTGAAGGTCTCTTTTACAAACTATCAGTAAACCATTTCCCAAAAAAGATTTTTAAAATAATACACTCAATGTATCAAGACCCTGTCTGTAGAATAAAATTCCAAAACAGTTTAAGCCGAAAATTTGTTTCAAAATGTGGAGTAAAACAAGGTGACGTACTTAGTCCCATACTATTTAATCTCTATGTTAATGATGTTGTTTCAAATTTGAATAATTGCCAAACGGACCCAATAACTATTGGAAACATCTCAATTAATTCTCTTCTTTATGCAGATGATATTATATTACTGTCAAGCACCGAAAAGGGTTTACAAACATCCCTTGATGCTTTGAATCAATTTTGCTCCTCTTGGAAGTTGGAGATAAATGAACAGAAGTCAAAAGTCATTATTTTTAATTCAAATGGCAAAACCCACTTAAATTCATTCAGCATTAATAATACTTTTCTTGAAACTGTAAATTCATATTGCTATCTTGGTATAACTTTAAAACATACAGGTAACATAAATCTTACAACCAAATTATTAATGGAGAAGGGACGTAAAGCATGGTTTAAAATAAAGAAAACTATAGGACTTAATAATCCATGCAACTTATTAGAAAAACTATTTGACACATTAGTCGCCCCTATAACACTCTATGGGTGTGAAGTCTGGGGGCCATATTGCAATTTGATGGATACAGACACCTTTGAACATCTACATATAAAGTTTATTAAAGAAATACTTGGAGTTCATAGCAAGGCTACAAATGTTGCATGTCTAGCTGAACTCAACAGGTATCCCTTAAGAGAAAAGATAAAACTATCAACTCTAAAATTTCTTGACCACATTTCTAACTCTAAAAACAGTTTAGCCTATAAGATTTTCAATAACCTCCCTCCAAATAATCCATGGATAACAGCCACCAAAAAATGGGTCGGAGAATTAGGTTTCAGCTATGTCATAAATAATGAAACAATTATTTCAAAAAATATAAGAAACTTCAAACAAAGAATATATGACCAAGCCTTGCAAAATAGAAATAGTTGCTTGGCAAATTGTAATAAACTGTCTTTTTACAACCATATACATAAATTTAATAAAAGACCACTCTATGTAGATATCTGTAAATTCAAATCAGACCGATCTATTATCTGTAAATACAGAATAAGTGCTCATTCTCTGTCAATAGAAAGAGGACGATATAAAAATATTCCAAAAGGTGAAAGGATATGTAAAAAATGCAATGCATCCCAAATTGAAGATGAAATGCACTTTTTTATTCACTGTCCCTCTTATAGAACTTATAGAACAGAACTGATTCAAAAGGTCAATAGTACCTTGAAAAACTTTAAAGTTTTAAATGAAAATAATATAATTAATATTCTAAATAGCAACTCTAAAATAATACTCAAAGCAGTAATTGACTATATAAATGTCAGGAATCTAGTTACGTAATCCACCATACTATCATCCAATTTTTTTTTTTTTTTTTTTTTTTTTTTTTTTTTTTAATATTATTACATGTATTACAAATTGTAACTAATGCCTGCGAATGCTTGACACTGTCGCCCAAAGTTTACACATATATCTGGTTATAGTCAGTAGTCTATGAGTTTATTGTAATATTAGTTTAATATTCATATATACCTATGTACTATGTGTATTGTCTGTGTTATAACCATTTACTGTAAATGTGTTACAACAAATAAATATTTCGTATTTCGTATTTTATTATTAAGGAATTGGCAACAACGCTTCGTAGGATGCAAAGTCGATGTTTATTTTGTTCGACTAGTTTCGGCAGTTGCCTGCCGTCTTCAGGACAATTATTACATAAAAATAACAGGCTTATATGCTTTTTCAGGTTGACAAAAGTGACGTAACAATGAACAATCGTAGTTATGACGACATATAAATATAAATATAGATTATGAAGTTAAAAATAGAGCATAAATATTAAAATGAAAGTACAAAATATTGTCATATAAAATATAAAATATATTGTTTTTATATTGTATTATTCTTCTTTAAGTTCTTGAATTTATGTTGAAACTGTAATTTTGTTCTCTCTCTGGTGGGCTCACTACCTAAGCTCCCTACCACTTCTATTGGCTTCACACCCTGACCATGGAGCTACTGCTTCCAATAGCGTCGGAAATCTTACGGTAGTAGGTTGCCGCAATTGGAGTAAGTTGTATCAATATCACGTGGTTGTTATTCTCAATATAATTTCGAGTGAAGAGGAAGACTAAAATTTACGGTTCCAAGTTAATCTGTAATTTTGTTCACATCGGACAAGTCACGTTAAATATCTTGTAGGTTTATTTCTTAACGCTGAAGGTTCGTTCCAAGTACCGGTATGTTCCCTTACGATCGGCTTGGGATATTTCGGCTTTTAAAAAGATCGATGGTCGCAGATGTTGGCTGAAGTTGTTTAAATTCTTTTTGCTTAAATAAATATCAATTTGCTGTATTGTCGTTTGCCTCTAAGCGCAGGTGGCTGATACGATCAGCGCAGGTTTGCAACAGTGGATCCGAGGATGCAGGGGTTCACAGTACGAGTAAAACTAAAGAGGATGAGGTGAACCAACACTGTGTAGGTTGATCTTTAGTTGATGCTCCTAGGAAGTGGATACCTGTAGGTATGCAGGGTCGTCCTGTTCAAGTAAAACTATTAAGGAATTGACAACAATGAACAATCGTAGTTATGACGACATATAAATATAAATATAGATTATGAAGTTAAAAATAGAGCATAAATATTAAAATGAAAGTACAAAATATTGTTATATAAAATATAAAATATATTGTTTTTATATTGTATTATTCTTCTTTAAGTTCTTGAATTTATGTTGAAACTGTTCATTGTTACGTCACTTTTGTCAACCTGAAAAAGCATATAAGCCTGTTATTTTTATGTAATAATTGTCCTGAAGACGGCAGGCAACTGCCGAAACTAGTCGAACAAAATAAACATCGACTTTGCATCCTACGAAGTGTTGTTGTCAATTCCTTAATAGTTTTACTTGTACTACGACGACCCTGCATACCTACAGGTATCCACTTCCTAGGAGCATCAACTAAAGATCAACCTACACAGTGTTGGTTCACCTCATCGGGTTGGTCTAAAAACAGGACGAAGAAAAAAAGGACGGGAAATTTTCTATATATAAATGGTCATAACTTTTGAAGTAATAAAGATATTAACAAACCTAAAACTGATTATTAAAGAAGAAATAATAAGCTTTAAATTGATATATAGTTTTTAAAAAAATAATGAGTTTAAAGACACAAATTCTTGACAGAACGGGATTTGGTGACATGAAAAATCGACCGAATATTCATAGGGTAACCATCTTTGACGATAAATAAGTTACACAAGTGTGGACACAGAAAAACGTCTCGCCTGCATTCCGCATCAGTAACGAAAATAAATTTCGTCATAAACATTACGTAAATAGCATTAAATATCAGCAGCGGCCTGTATACAAAATATTGTCACCATACCCTGCATAGTTACAGGGGAACAGCCGTAACCCAAAAACTTTAACGTAGTCACTGGACTGTGAAATTGAGGTCAAGGTCAGGTGGAACCTACCAGACAGTCATGTACTATTAATCAGCAACCTATATACCAAATATTGTCATCCTACCATGCGTAGTTACAGAGGAACTATCGTAACCCAAAAACTTTAACGCAGTCGCTGGACCGTGAAATTTAGGTCAAGATCAGGTGACACCTACCAGACAGTCATGTACTAGTCATCAGCAACCTATACACCAAATATTGTCATCCTACCATGCGTAGTTACAGAGGAACTGTCGTAACCCAAAAACTTTAACGTAGTCGCTGGACCGTGAAATTGAAGTCAAGATCAGGTGACACCTACCAGACAGTCATGTACTAGTCATCAGCAACCTATACACCAAATATTGTCATCCTACCATGCGTAGTTACAGAGGAACTGTCGTAACCCAAAAACTTTAACGTAGTCGCTGGACCGTGAAATTGAGGTCAAGGTCAGGTGACACCTACCAGACAGTCATGTACTAGTCATCAGCAACCTATACACCAAATATTGTCATCCTACCATGCATAGTTACAGAGGAACTGTCGTAACCCAAAAACTTTAACGTAGTCACTGGACCGTGAAACTGAGGTCAAGGTCAGGTGACAGGTGACTGACTGGCAAGTACTCATCATAAGCTACCTCTGGACCAAATTTGATGGACCTAGGGCTTGGGCTTACAAAGATATGAAGCAAGATGTCAAGTGTTTACTACGCCGCCGCCGCCGCCGCCGGATTCCCATACATATGTCTCGCCTCCAGCGACTTTCGTCGCAGGCGAGACAATAAAAACTATTGTCTGTCAAGAAATGTTTACATATTATTCAAGCTTAGGTCATACAGATTCTAAAAATATAAAGCTTTATGCATTTTAATAAAGGTAAAGTAGAAAAATCTTGACAGGACGGGATTTCGTTCTGATTGACATACTAACATTTTTTTCTAGATTTCAAAGTTTGAGGCCTTGTATCTTTTTAAAAATACACGTCTGTCAAAAACTTTTCAGTTTCTGCTAAAGCTGAGATCTTGTAGTTTACAAAAACATAAAGTTTGAATAAATCAAGTTTCCGTAAAGTGAAAAAATCTTGACAGGACGGGATTTCATTATGGATGGAAGACGCCATTTTTTGACAAGTTTATTTAATAATATAACAAGAATCAACAACTCAACAAGCACAGTTAATTAGTTATAAGAACTAATTACAATGTTTATATAATATTTAACAATTTTGTAAAGACATGAAAAGTAATTACACTGTTTATATAATATATAACAATTTTTGTAAAGACATTTTAAGTAAAATTGATGTATGTTAATTAATTATGTTTTGAGCAGAACCAATTTAAGTTATTGATGACACCAGCACAAGATTTATGTTTCCAAACATTACAAGATTTTATTCCATTTTTCCAATCACAACCCACCATATCTTCAACTGCATCAGCCAAACCACATTCACAATTCATTTCGACAACCGAATTCTATGATTTCACTCGACCTTTTTTGTCACAAACTGATTTCGGAAACAACCTGAATTCGCCCTTCTCTAAACAAGATATTAAATGTTCCCTCAAGTATTTTTCTTCAAATGTAATATGTAAACCACCCACAAAACCTGTAAGACAAAACTCAACAGCATTTGCAATAGCATATAAACCACAATCAAACAAATTTAAAGCCATTTCACAACTTGAGTTCCATCGACACCAAAAAATTGGTAACAGTGATGTAGTTATTCATTTTGTTGCTTAACTTATAGCCATATTTTAATTAAATAATATTATTCTCCTTTATTTTATCGTTGAACTTTCGCGGTTTCTAAACTCCGATTTAATACCTCGTGCACGTGGTTATCACTTTGTGTAGTGACTAATTTTTATCTATTCTATTTTCGCATAATAACTTTATTTACATTTTAGATCTTCTGGTAAGTTTTGTTTACAATTATTTAATTTATTATTAAGGAATTGACAACAACGCTTCGTAGGATGCAAAGTCGATGTTTATTTTGTTCGACTAGTTTCGGCAGTTGCCTGCCGTCTTCAGGACAATTATTACATAAAAATAACAGGCTTATATGCTTTTTCAGGTTGACAAAAGTGACGTAACAATGAACAATCAAACTTTGAAATCTAGAAAAAAATGTTAGTATGTCAATCAGAACGAAATCCCGTCCTGTCAAGATTTTTCTACTTTACCTTTATTAAAATGCATAAAGCTTTATATTTTTAGAATCTGTATGATCTAAGCTTGAATAATATATAAACATTTCTTGACAGACAATAGTTTTTATGTAACTTATTTATCGTCAAAGATGGTTACCCTATGAATATTCGGTCGATTTTTCATGTCACCAAATCCCGTTCTTTCAAGAATTTGTGTCTTTAAACTCATTATTTTTAAAAAAAACTATATATCAATTTAAAGCTTATTATTTCTTCTTTAATAATCAGTTTTAGGTTTGTTAATATCTTTATTACTTCAAAAGTTATGACCATTTATATATAGAAAATTTCCCGTCCTGTTTTTCTTCGTCCTGTTTTTAGACCAACCCGATGAGGTGAACCAACACTGTGTAGGTTGATCTTTAGTTGATGCTCCTAGGAAGTGGATACCTGTAGGTACGCAGGGTCGTCGTAGTACAAGTAAAACTATTAAGGAATTGACAACAACACTTCGTAGGATGCAAAGTCGATGTTTATTTTGTTCGACTAGTTTCGGCAGTTGCCTGCCGTTTTCAGGACAATTATTACATAAAAATAACAGGCTTATATGCTTTTTCAGGTTGACAAAAGTGACGTAACAATGAACAGTTTCAACATAAATTCAAGAACTTAAAGAAGAATAATACAATATAAAAACAATATATTTTATATTTTATATAACAATATTTTGTACTTTCATTTTAATATTTATACTCTATTTTTAACTTCATAATCTATATTTATATTTATATGTCGTCATAACTGTTGTCAATTCCTTAATAGTTTTACTTGTACTACGACGACCCTGCATACCTACAGGTATCCACTTCCTAGGAGCATCAACTAAAGATCAACCTACACAGTGTTGGTTCACCTCATCCTCTTTAGTTTTACTCGTACTGTGAACCCCTGCATCCTCGGATCCACTGTTGCAAACCTGCGCTGATCGTATCAGCCACCTGCGCTTAGAGGCAAACGACAATACAGCAAATTGATATTTATTTAAGCAAAAAGAATTTAAACAACTTCAGCCAACATCTGCGACCATCGATCTTTTTAAAAGCCGAAATATCCCAAGCCGATCGTAAGGGAACATACCGGTACTTGGAACGAACCTTCAGCGTTAAGAAATAAACCTACAAGATATTTAACGTGACTTGTCCGATGTGAACAAAATTACAGATTAACTTGGAACCGTAAATTTTAGTCTTCCTATTCACTCGAAATTATATTGAGAATAACAACCACGTGATATTGATACAACTTACTCCAATTGCGGCAACCTACTACCGTAAGATTTCCGACGCTATATTGGAAGCAGTAGCTCCATGGTCAGGGTGTGTATCCAATAGAAGTGGTAGGGAGCTTAGGTAGTGAGCCCACCAGAGAGAGAACATAATTACAGTTTCAACATAAATTCAAGAACTTAAAGAAGAATAATACAATATAAAAACAATATATTTTATATTTTATATAACAATATTTTGTACTTTCATTTTAATATTTATGCTCTATTTTTAACTTCATAATCTATATTTATATTTATATGTCGTCATAACTACGATTGTTCATTGTTACGTCACTTTTGTCAACCTGAAAAAGCATATAAGCCTGTTATTTTTATGTAATAATTGTCCTGAAAACGGCAGGCAACTGCCGAAACTAGTCGAACAAAATAAACATCGACTTTGCATCCTACGAAGTGTTGTTGTCAATTCCTTAATAGTTTTACTTGTACTACGACGACCCTGCATACCTACAGGTAGCCACTTCCTAGGAGCATCAACTAAAGATCAACCTACACAGTGTTGGTTCACCTCATTACCGTCTCCCATGGGAGACGGTATACATAGTCAAATGATGATCAGTCTTCGGAGTAAATGACTCTCTGTTACTTGATTGGGTGGTTAACTAAATCTATAAATAGTTTTCTCATTTCATTGGTTTACCTCAGGATCGCACTAGTATGTGTACTGAAATTTCGATATATTCTTAGGTCAAATCGGGGTTGTAATCAGTATTTTAGTATAGTAATGTAACGTTCCACATATTGACTTCTATTTCATTCAATGCATTGGTCAGTGAACAATAATAAGGTAAACATTGTACCAAAATCTCCCTACTTTATAAAGCCGTTTTTGAAGGAAAAAAAATTATATGTTCTATATCTTTATTTTCGTTAATCAGCATTTTATTGTAGTAATGTAACGTTCCACATATTGACTTCTATTTCATTCAATGAATTGGTCAGTGAACAATTATAAGGTAAACACTGTACCAAAATCTCCCTACTTTATAAAGCCGTTTTTGAAAAAAATTATATGTTCAATATCTTTATTTTCGTTAATCAGCATTTTATTGTAGTAATGTTACGTTCCACATATTGACTATATTTCGTTCAATGCATTGGTCAGTGAACAATTAAAAGGTAAACATTGTACCAAAATCTCCCTACATTTTTAAAGCTGTTTGGGTTAGGAAAAAAATATATGTTCTGTATCTTTATTTTCGTTCTGATATTGATGCAAATTTAACAAAACATATTTTTACCGCTAATGTTGAACATTTGTTGTTTAGGGAGTCAACTTTTGTTTAATTATTTTTTAAACAGCACGTGTAAAGTGACGACAGGCATTTAAATCTCTCAAGCACCATTGGATAAAAGTTTAGCGTAAACAAAGTCCTTACAAGGCACATGTACATAGTTTACCTATCTTACATATAAATTACAAAAACCAGATACTTTAATAAATCCTTAAAATTTGTAATGCAGCTAAGAGACGGTTAGCTTTTTAGAAAAGCTAAACTTGTCCTCTTTAATTATTTAATTTATAAAATTATAATTCCATAAATAATTTCCAATGTGTTGCACTAGTTGTCGCCCCTTTGAAACTTGCCTTTGTATTTTCACATCGGTTTTCAAACTGGACGTGATAAAACATATGAAACTACCCTTACTACATATATTGGAAAGAATGAATTTTTCTTACTTCGGAAATATTCGTTTATTGCATTTGTAATTGACTTAATCATATCGGAAATACATATTCACAGCACCTATTCATGTATATGGTTATGAAATAAATTCTGCCTATACTATAATGTATTCACATTGCAATTAAACTTTACTTCACTGGCCACAGTATACATATTTTTGTGTGTGCAATGTGCATTTCTGTTTCAATTACATTAATGGTGTTGCATATACCTGAAGCAGAGGGTATTATTAATTTATTTGTGTCTATTTGTCACATGCTTCACTTTTGCATTGCCAATAATTGATTTATTTGGTACTAATAAAATTATTTGAGTTTCAGATCATGTCATACTTAAGAAGAAGTGGCAGGAAAAGGAAAGTCCCGAGCAGTTTGGAAGATTCTACTTCCAGCTCAACTGGTACTTCTACATGTAGTATGGCAAATAATTCCCAGGAAGTCAATACTTTAGCTTCCAGTTCCGGTACACAAACAGGTTTTGCTCAGTCCTCGTCTGCACCATTATACTTGGAAACATGTAACAACAGTGTGAATGTAACACTCACTTCATTGGGAGCAGGTTTTGGAGCCATAGCCCCAACTATTTACTCTTCTCCAGGTACTAGCAATTCTGTATACAGTGTCATTTACCCCTGCCCCAGTTTTAAGTGTAACAAATGAAGTGTCGGCCACTGTGCCACAAAATTTAAAAGAGAAAATTATAAGGGGTGATTACATTGAGCTATTTACATTACTAAATAATAGTCATTCTCATGGAGTGCAAAAACTTGTTCTATCTAATAAAGGTGAAATAGTTGTACAAAGCAACCAAAACAGCCAAAAGCTTTTGTCTATAGACCAATGGACAACTGCGTTTATTATATTCACCAGTATATTTTGTTCTGTTCACTCGCATAGATTTCAAGAACTTTTGAAATATATGTATGTCGTCCGTCAGGGAGCTTCACGCAGTACTTTAGGTTGGATAACTTATGACGAGCAATATCGTTTGAGAAAATCCATTAACCCATCCAGCTTTTGGGCTGATGTTGACATGGAGCTTTGGCTTCTGTACATGAATGGGAATTCTAGCACACATTTCTTCAATTCACAACATGCCACTAAATTTCAGAACTCGTTGCATTCCAACCTGAAGTGCTACCCATTCAATTATTCTAATAAGTGCACTCGTCAAACCTGTATGTATAGTCACACCTGTCTAAGATGTAATGAAAATCATCCAGTCGCATCATGCAGAAAGAATGCATATATATCTAATCAGGGTAAAATTGAATTTAATGGTCAATATAATTCAGTTAGGCGTCCTGTAAGAATTCAGAAGACTAATTCACATGTTTTAAATTCATTTAGAGTTCCTCAGCAGTTCTCAAGACCAAGAGTTACTTCCTCACCTATGGGACTTGGGGTATACCCCAATTAAAGTCAAACAGTTATCTACTCTCCTGCAAGCTTATCCAAAGAAGGATGTAGCATGTGAATTAATTTCTGATTTCACAAATGGATTTAGATTACATTATACTGGTCCCAGATATCACTCTTTAGCACCAATTTGTCTTATCCACCTGGAAACAGTATTAATTCTTATATTGATGAAAAACTATGTAGAGTGCAGTACACATCATTTGATTCGATTTTGGACAAAATATACAGTCTTGGTCCCAGGGCCCTCTTGGGGAAAACCGATATAAGCTCTGCCTTTAGATTGCTTATTGTAAATCCAGCTGATTTCGATTTGCTTGGTATCAAATTTTTAGGTTTTTATTTTATTGAAAAGAATTTACCCATGGCGCTTTCCTTATCTTGTAATTTATTCGAAAAGTTTGCACAATTTCTTCAGTGGGCAGTAGAATTGCGTTGTGGTTTACACACTGTGGACCACTATCTGGACGATTATATCTTTATGGGTTCAGAATTGTCTGACGACTGTGCTACCTTGATGTCTAGTTTCACTGATTTGTGCGAAGATCTGGGGGTTCCACTAGCTGTTGACAAAACTTTAGGCCCAACAACTATTCTACCTTTTTTAGGTTTTATTATCAACACTGAGTTGATGCTAGTTATGATCCCCAAAGAAAAATTGTCTAAATTACATGATCTTCTCAAACCTATGCTACTTGAAAAGAAAATGTTAGTTAAAGATTTGGAATCAGTTACAGGTCTTTTGGCCTTTTGCTCGAAAGCCATTCCAGCAATTCGTGCATTTATTAGGAGATTTTATGACCTGATTGGGAGTGTTCGACTCAAAAAACCATATTATAGGGTACGCATAAATAGGGAGGTTAAAGCCGATGTTCTAATGTTGTAAGAATTTTTGGACAAATTTAATGGTCATTTTTATTTTCCTGATCGCCTTTTATATTCTTCTCAAACTTTAGAGCTATTCACAGATGCGTCTGGTAATCCTGAACTTGGTTGTGGTGCCTTCTTTCAAGGGCATTGGGCTCAACTCTCATGGCCAAAAAGCAAAAGTTATTCCCCCCTTATTAGGAACATGGCTTATTTAGAGATGGTGCCTGTTTTGTTAGCGTTTTACTTGTGGGGTCATTTGCCTAAAAACACTAGAATATTGCTCCACATTGATAATTTGGCCGTAGTCTCGATTACTTAGCAAGTGCTCATCTAAAGATAAAAACATCATGAAATTAGTTAGGAAATTTGTTCTTATAGCTATGCTGCATAATATCCAATTTAGAACCAATTTATATCTGCTCCTTTATTAACGAAATTTCTGATTCATTGTCACGTTTTCAGATGGACAGGTTCAAGAATCTAGCCCCCTTGGCCAATCCAGTGATGACCCAAATACCAGAGGAGTTTTTGATGCATTTAGGCCCATGATTGAACAATTTTTAAACAAGTCATTATCCCCAAACACAGTTTTGCTGTATCAGAGGGCAATATCAGAATTTTCTAGATTTAGACTTAACAGTGGCTTACCTGTTAGTTGGCCCCCCAATGAAATGGTTATTTTGTCATTCATTATGTATTTAATTCAAAAAAAATCTTGCTCATTCTTCAATAAATTGTTATCTATCGGGTATTGCCTTCTATTGCAAAATAAATGATTTCGATGACCCAACCCAAAAATTTGTAGTACGCAAGGTACTTGAAGGTCTAAAGAGGTCTATAGGAACAGTGCATGATCATCGTTTACCTATTACGTCAGATTTGTTGCAGCGGTCGCGCTAGGTTAGAAAAATTGTGCGTGTAAAAAACGCACTGACACTTTTTTATTGCGTGCCAGTTATGAAAATTTGCGTGAAATGCATTATGTATATAGTTTGGCTTAAATGGCTATTAGCTTGTGTTTTAGGTAATTGTAGAGTGCATTTATCCACAAACAATGACGATCTCACCGTTTTAAAGCATTTGCGTGATTAGAAATCAATATTTAAAGATAAACTTTCGAAAAGATCGATCATTCATTTTTTGTAAAAACTATTCTAGTGTCAAGGTCTTGAAACAGAATAAATGGATTTGATTGGTCGATCCTTGGTTATTTAGAGGGGCCAGCTCAAAGTAATTTACGATCACTGAAAGCTTGGCAAATCAGCAAGTTTGAAATCATTTTAATATGTGAGAAAATACATGATTTTATTGGTTTTGATTTTATTTGACAATTGTGTTTTTCGAAGATTATTTACATCCCATATGAAGAAACTGTTAAAACATACACATTTATTTCATTTGGAGTCACAAACGAAAGGGGTTAAACAAAATGACATTAACTTGTGACAGTCAATTCGACTTCGTGTATATGAAATTTAATGTCATTTTCGACGTTGTTTTTCATCATTGAAAAAGCGACGGGCTTGTGCAAAGTTCACATCGTCGTCATTTTCAGGACCTTCGATTGACAACAAAATTAAGACTTCCACATGTTCTTCGCTAAGTCGGCTCCTAAATCGGTTCTTAATTCTATTTTGACAGCTGAAACCGCGTTCGGCGGGCACACTAGTTACGGGTATGACGAGCGCGATGCTTGCGAGTTTGGAAAACTCTGGAAACATTAACTTGTAGTCAGTCAATAAAAGTTTGCATGCTTCAAATAAATCTTGGGCGCCCGACGCTCTGAGCACAGTCTTTACTTGCAGAAATTCGTCACTGGTTGCATCACTATCTACTATTTGTGTAAAGTTATTTATAACGACTCCTAACTGTTCAGCTGCGTGTTCACGAAATGCAACGCCGTTTCCATCAGGATATGTTGACGGATTAAGCAAACTATCTAAGCTCGACAAGATGCTGAGTTGTTCCGCAGGAAACCTTGCATCTAAAGAGTTAATCAAATCTTCGATAAATCGGCGTCGTAGATTCCTATGCGCGTCTTGATTAATATTCCTGGGAGTTTGGCCTTTGAAATTTCCATTTTGCATTTCATCATTAAAATTACGCTCAATGGTTCCGACTTGATCTAGCAAACTATTTAAAGTAACGGATGTCGAATCGATCATTGGGTGTATTGTAGACAACACCACGTTTTCCTTCTGGAAGGTTAAGGACAAACGGTCCAAGATTGGCAGCAAGTCCATCAAAAAGCAGGTCAGGGCAATAAAGCTATAAGACTTCACAGCTTTGTGCAGACCTTTAGCTACGGCGTTTCCGCGTACGGCATCTTCGTCTAATTCGAGACATAGAGCTGGCCAGTTCGAGTAAATCCCCTTGACTGCTTTATGCAGTGACATCCAGCGGACTGAACAGGGTTTTTTCAAACTAATAAAGTCATCAATATTTAGAATGCGGTTCAATTCACGTAATCTTTCATACCTAGTTGCCGAATATTCAAAATATTGGAATATGTTATTTACATTCCGTTTGTAGTCGACGATCTGTTGTACGTGTTTAGATGCGTCATTTGCAGCCAGTGCAGCTCGATGTGCACAGCAGTGCACATGGACAAGAAATGGATTAATGGATTTCAGTTGGACTCCTACCCCATTCAAGCGACCCGTCATAACTGCGGCACCGTCAGATCCAAGTCCGACACATTTTGAGAAATCGATTCCTTTCTGTTCAAGAACTTCAAGTAAAAATTTTTTAATAGTATCCGCATCACCTTTAGGTACAGTTACATTGGCAAGATATACAGACTTTGGAATGTTATTTTTCAAAATTCTCAAGTAAATGATAAGTTTTTTCTCTACTGATACGTTTACAGTTTCGTCAATGATTATTCCAAAAAAGGGGCTACTGTTAATTTCTTCACTTAATGTTTGGGTAATTGTTTGAGCGACGGCCTTTTGTAGATCAAATACGCTTTCGTGGTGCTTGTAATATTGAGCGTTCTGTAGACACGGAACACCATTTTTTTGCTGCAGTTTCATAAGAAAATCGAACTTAAGATCTGGGATTTCTTCTTTTGCCATCCCGTAAACTGTGCGAAGCATGACTATTTGGCAATCGTTGTTTTTTTCATTCATTTTGGTGGTTTGTTTTGTCATGCTTTCAGAAAGTTTTACATTGGAAAGTGCATATTTATGGTCAAGTAGATTCTTGTGGCGAATTAAAGCATTGTGTTGATACGTTTTACACCCACGAGTGAACGCATTTTTGGCCTTATCTTTTTCACACACTGTGCAAAACATTATGTCATCATCAGCAGATTTCTCTGTCCGTAGCCAAAGGAATTCAGTTTTCCATTTATCAAGAAATTCACTGTTTTTCGATTTTTTAGCCGGTGGTTCATTGCTTTGAGATGATCCCTCTGATTCGATTGTTCTATTTATATCCGAATTAGACGTAGTATTTTTGGATGCACTGTTTTTCAAAAAGTCTTTAAGTGACCTTTGGGATGACTTTGATGCCATGTTTTCTGAAAGTCTTTGACCGGAAATTACGTAAAACAATTAAAAAATTTTTAAACGGGTATGAAATGATTTATTTCCGTACAATGTGGGAAAAATAGGTACCAAAATTGCGTTCACACATTAAAATAATTTGCGTGCCGATAACGCATGGGTCATGAAATTTTGCGTGGGCACCAAAAGTTTTGCGTGAAAAACGCAAATATTCGCGTTAACGCGACCGCTGTTAACATTCTCAGGATTTTACCAAATGTCTGCAAAAATGCATTTGAAACTTTACTCTTCAGAACTTCATTTAGTGTAGCCTTTCATGCTATGTTGAGAATATCAGAGTTTGCCCTAAGTAGCACCAAAAGTCAACATGCCTTGGTGTATTCAGATGTATCACTTCATCAAAACTCTGTTTTGATTCAAATTGGGTCCTCTAAAACTGATCAATATAGGAAGGGAGTTTGTTTAAAGTTAGACCATAAGCCTGGTTTTGAGTACTGTCCAGTTTTGTTAGTGTCACAGATCTTTAAAGTAAGACCTCCTAATTCTGGACTATTTTTTTTTGCCATTTTGATACAAAACCTCTAACGCGTTTTCAAGTTGTGACAGTTTTGAAGAAGGCATTGGAATTGTTAGTTGTAGATAAACAATTTTATAGCTCACACTCCTTCATGGCTATTCAGGGCTTTAATGACGTGGACATCATGAAGGCAGGTCGTTGGAAATCTTCTTGTTTTAAACGCTATATAAGACCTTAAATTTTAAAATTTGTTGTCTGTAAATTTTTAAGTTGCATTTGTTAGTTGTCTTAATTTTTATATAATGGGAATTTTAGGTAACCCTGTGAACATTTGGATACTGGGCTCATCCATTATAAGAGATGCTTTCAGGACAGCAAGATCTCGTCCTGGCGGTCTCAACTTGGGGCTAGAACAATTGAACCCTAACCTAAATATTTGGTGGCAAGGCTATGCTGGTTTGAGGATTCAGCAAGTACATTCTCATATCCAGACAATGTTGAATTTAACTGAAAATCTTCCAACAATTTTAGTACTCCATGTCTCGGGTAACAACAGTGGTCATACTAGAATAGGAAATCTTCGCATTCAGGTCAAAGAACTAATTTTATGGTTGAAAGATGTCCTTCCAGGCACTACTATTGTATGGTCTCAAATTCTTCCAAGAACATCTTGGAGATTCTCAAATAACTTGAAAGCCATGGAAAGATGTCGATATAGACTAAATAATTTTATTGCATACTCTGTAATTGCTAATGGGGGTCGTTACATACACTATCCAGATTTGCGACTTAATATCGCTAGATTTCTCAAGCAAGATGGTGTCCATTTAACAGACTTGGGTACTGAAGTTCTGTTAAACAATTTACAAGGGGGGTTGGAGCAGTTTTTAGCTAATGATTGGATCACAACTTTTCCTTCATCTTGAGAGCTTGGTTCATAGTGTATTCGTACATTTCTTGGTAAATTATACCATTATACATGTATGTTTACAGATTTCGTGCTCAATTTTGTATTTGTTATCCCGTATATAATTGGGAGTAGGAAAATACGAATGTGATTTATTTGGTTTAGTTTTATCCTAGGGCCACAGTCTTGGGTGCAGCTCACCGCATAATGGCGGTTGACATTGGGTTGACAGTGTATCTTATGTGCCACTGTCAAGTTGGCAAAATCGCTGCACCAGAGTTATGCAAGGAGATATTAGATTTACATGAACTGTATTATTTACCCTATTTAGGCCTCATCATCTGTGTTTCCCACGATGATGTCAAAAATTAAATTTACCTTTTTTAGAAGTGATTGAAAGGTTGTCATAATCTGCGGCAACCATTTAGATTGAACATTTTATGTAATCGTTATACAGTTTATTGATTGTTCCAATGATCGATCGTTCGTCAGTTAAGTTATCGATATGCAAAGACTTTCAAATAATCAGTTTTCAATGGATCGATGTATTCAGTTTTGTTCTTTTGTAATAAATACTGTGGCCCTATTATGCCAACCCTATTTCAAGTCTTTTGTCTTATTTAGTCCTTGGCCTGCATTATAGGATAATAGAATTTAAAGTCAAAAGATTTAAATTCTTTTATCATTAAGCAAATATGTAATTAAGCTTGTTTTGTTTCCTACATTTTCTTTGAGATATCTTTGATAACTATTGGTTGAAAGTTTCTGATTTATTAATTCCTTGTACGTTTTAAATAATCTTTCCTTTAACAAAGCACTTGGTCTTGCCCTTATTCGTCACATGACATCTACTTTCCAAATTGTGCTCAAAACTGGTAGACGACATGAAGTCTTATCCAAGCAAATTTCCTCTCCCTCCCACCCTTATCGGTCACCGTTAATATGCAGTTACAATACCCTCCACTTACAATTTACAAATATATTCATGTATAATTAGGGATTTTTGGTATATGTTCCATGTTTATTGCTTGGTGTGAATGTATTCTGCTGGGTTTTAATATATATTTGCAGGTACCTGTTCTTGTTTGAACTTTGAGACTGATCAATTGTACCTCCTGGTGGGCCGAGATCGAGGAGAAGACCAAAGTAATTGACGGCACACACGTCTGTCTTTGTTGGCAAAATCGCTGCACCAGAGTTATGCAAGGAGATATTAGATTTACATGAACTGTATTATTTACCCTATTTAGGCCTCATCATCTGTGTTTCCCACGATGATGTCAAAAATTAAATTTACCTTTTTTAGAAGTGATTGAAAGGTTGTCATAATCTGCGGCAACCATTTAGATTGAACATTTTAAGTGATCGTTATACAGTTTATTGATTGTTCCAATGATCAATCATTAGTCAGTTAAGTTATCGATATGCAAAGACTTTCAAATAATCAGTTTTCAATGGATCGATGTATTCAGTTTTGTTCTTTTGTAATAAATACTGTGGCCCTATTATGCCAACCCTATTTCAAGTCTTATGTCTTATTTAGTCCTTAGCCTGCATTATGGGATAATAGTAAGTATATGATAAATGCAGATATTTTTTTGTTGTTGAAAAATAGTTAATAAAAGTTAACCTTTGAAATTATGGGAATTTTAAAATTTAAGTTACTATATTGCATATTCACAGTATATCTGTAAAATTTTACTTATAATAACTTGTTTATCAAATCATAGCTAAGAATTTTAATACTCTTTATAACCTCAATACCCTAGAAAGAATGTAACCTTAATGTTAATTCACAAAATATTTTTATTTTATTTTATTAAAATTCCATTCCATGTACATGAAGTACAGAGATGTGCCATAAATTAACGTCCAAAATGGAGTAGGTAACGTCATGTTATGTATCAAAAGTAAAGTCAGTGACATTGTAATATTTTATTATCACATTTATGCCAAAAAGTTGGGTATAATTATTTAGCTTAGACAAGTGGCTATCATGTGGTTTAAAATAAAAAGATCAAATTTGTTGTCTGCTTAATTTATTTCTGGTGTGAACAAAATGGCAAAAGTAAGAAAATAATTGAGTAGTGACACAATAAAAGCAATTGTAAGCTTACACAGGTCAGGATTGAAGCATGTACAGTTTGTAGTGTAATAAGTCATTTTTGGGAGAGAGGTTATGTTGAAAACATCTGGAGAAAAGGGGCGCATGAAAGTTGAAAGCTATGGATGTGAGGGGCTTTCTAAAGATTATAAAAGATAACAGAAAAAAGGGGCTAGATGCGACTGCTCTTTTTAATGAGAGAAAAAATGTTGGTGAAATGGTATCAAAATGGACAATTCAGAGGACATTTTACAAACAAGGTTACTTTAGAAGAGTTGTGAGAACGCATAAGAATAAAACAGGTGAACAGAAAAGAAAGAACTGCATGGTGCAGAGGAAATCTTTGCAAAACTATCAATGCATAATGGAATCGTGTGATTTTCAGTGATGAATGTAAGATAGACATTGGTACTGATAACCATGTTTTCAGTTACAGAAGAGTTAGAGAAGAATGGCTGCCATGTTGCCTTTCACAACCGCCAACCCCCAAGTGTAGTTTGATGGTGAAGGGATGCATTACCTTTAACGGCATGGGGACAATAACTGGTATATAATAAAGGTATATTGACAATAGAGGCACATCTGTGGCCTGTTGTTGTTTTCCGGAAGACAACTATATTTACCAAGATGACAATGCTCCAGTACATCGTGCATGAATCGTCCAAGAATGCAAACAGGAAAATAACATTCATTCTATGGTACTAGTATGGCAAGTTTAAAGTCGGGACAAAACATAATAGAAAATATGTGGTTAAGTCTTCCAGAAAACTTAGAAAAGGTGATAGAATTTACACATGTAAACTTGGACTTGAAGCAGCTGTTAGGATTTGGTAAATCACACATGTAGAATATGTCCAATGCTTATATACACTGTAGGTATATCCCATGAAGAATTCTAAAAGTTTTGAGAATCAAAGGGTTATATTACAAAATATTAGGGTAAGAACATTTTTCTTCTTTGTACTTTATTTTTGCTTTAATATTTACAACTTGTAAATTTGGAGTTCATTTACGGAACATTTTACGCTGTATATTCATTTGCAATATTTCATCTTTTATTACACTTAACTGCCCATGTATAAATTCAAATATATTACACCTGCTTCAATTAGTCTCTAGCAGGAACTTAATGGAATCCTCAATATGCAAAGTGATGACAAAGAGTCGGGTGATCTAAAATGTTTAGGACAACAGAGGAATGGGAAACAATAGATGATGATAGCAGAAACCAAGTGATGAATGGCTCACATGGGCTTTTGGAAATGTGAATTGAATTGTGTGTCTAACCTAATTTTTGTTAGCTTAAGTATTAAACAGTAAATAAAATTCAGAAGCTATTTGAACTTACTATTGTCCTATGGTTCCATGGTTCTCCAGATGGGCCTGGGGTACTGGGTTCTCTAGCTCTATCTGTTTCTCCAACAAAACCCTGCAAAAGTTTTTATATAAGAATTCAATTTTTGCAAAAGTCTTAAATGACCAGGTTGCAAAGCAAGTGCCTAAATAAATATTAAATTGTTTACAATTTGTTGGAAGGAGGTTTTGAGTCTTTGTAAAAAAATGTAGGAGGAGTTAATAACACAACATAAGTACCGTCTTCTAAAAATGTTCTGAAATAGTTCCCAAGTCTGGAAACTTAGGAAAAAATCCTTGAACACTTCCTTAATAGCAGGTGCACAACTTCAATACATGTGGGCAATCATTCTATGAAGTTTCAGAGATTTGTAGTGAAAACTGTACGAGGAGTTGACTACACAAAATAGATGCCCTATTTTCCTTGCCCACTGCTCGCCCATATGACCGCCCTACTTCCCAATACTATAACTGGGTTTGCACTTCGTGCAACACGCCAATAAATGTTTCCTGCCTTTAAATATAAACTTACATGTACATTGACATTCATCTGTACAATCAAAATGTACATGTAGTTGTTACATGTATGTCTAAATAATAATAATAACAAGAGTAATGTCTTGGTGTGAAACTCAAATTTCTCCAGGAATCACAGTGTTATCAGATTGTTTATCTATCACCACTGAAAAACTAATTCCTGTGTTGTACTGAAAAATATATAATCTTTTTCATCAAGCTGCAGTTAATTTGATTAATATTTTATTTTTACAAATCCAGGAATATATAATATAGGGTTATTGCATGAATATTTGAATATATTGTCTCAAGCAAGATTCTACATGTATGCAAGGGACAATATTTCCCAATATTCAAGCAATAACCCTTTTAATATAATAATAATTTTTTGGGTGCTTTTAAGTGATTATTCATTATCTTTGCTATTTTGTAATATTTTTCTAGGTCCAATATTATCATATTTTCACTTGGTCAATATTTCGTTTCACTCAGAATACAGTCGATTTTTTCTTTTGTTGGTCTATGAATTCTTTAACTTAACTGTTATCAACAATCAAATTCACTTCCATTTGTTCAGTTTCAAGTGGTTCTGCTGATTCTCCCCTCGAGATCAGATCATGTATGTCGTTTCAGCAATGTTTGTTTACCAAACTACAGTACATTTATAAAGCCGATGTTCAGAACACATCTGTACTTTTCCCAGATATCCTTAAAAAGCCAGTGGCTATCTGTATTAGCCGAGGCAACGCCGTGGGCTAAGTAATACTGCTATTTGAGGCCCAATATTGCTTCCCCAGTACATAATATATGTAGAATATATCTATTAAGGAATTGACAACAACACTTCGTAGGATGCAAAGTCGATGTTTATTTTGTTTGACTAGTTTCGGCAGTTGCCTGCCGTCTTCAGGACAATTATTACATAAAAATAACAGGCTTATATGCTTTTTCAGGTTGACAAAAGTGACGTAACAATGAACAATCGTTAGTTATGACGACATATAAATATAAATATAGATTACGAAGTTAAAAATAGAGCATTAATATTAAAATGAAAGTACAAAATATTGTTATATAAAATATATTGTTTTTATATTGTATTATTCTTCTTTTAGTTCTTGAATTATGTTGAAACTGTAATTATGTTCTCTCTCTGGTGGGCTCACTACCTAAGCTCCCTACCACTTCTATTGGCTTCACACCCTGACCATGGAGCTACTGCTTCCAATAGCGTCGGAAATCTTACGGTAGTAGGTTGCAGCAATTGGAGTAAGTTGTATCAATATCATGTGGTTGTTATTCTCAATATAATTTCGAGTGAAGAGGAAGACTAAAATTTACGGTTCCAAGTTAATCTGTAATTTTGTTCACATTGGACAAGTCACGTTAAATATCTTGTAGGTTTATTTCTTAACGCTGAAGATTCGTTCCAAGTATGTTCCCTTACGATCGGCTTGTGATATTTTGGGCTTTCAAAAAGATTGATGGTCACAGATGTTGGCTGAAGTTGTTTTTCTTTATGCTTAAATAAATATCAATTTGCTGTATTGTCGTTTGCCTCTAAGTGCAGGTGGCTGATACGATCAGCGCAGGTTTGCAACAGTGGATCCGAGGATGCAGGGGTTCACAGTACGAGTAAAACTAAAGAGGAAGAGGTGAACCAACACTGTGTAGGTTGATCTTTAGTTGATGCTCCTAAGAAGTGGATATCACAAGCCGATCGTAAGGGAACATACTTGGAACGAACCTTCAGCGTTAAGAAATAAACCAACAAGATATTTAACGTGACTTGTCCGATGTGAACAAAATTACAGATTAACTTGGAACCGTAAATTTTAGTCTTCCTCTTCACTCGAAATTATATTGAGAATAGCAACCACGTGATATTGATACAACTTACTCCAATTGCAGCAACCTACTACCGTAAGATTTCTGACGCTATTGGAAGCAGTAGCTCCATGGTCAGGGTGTGAAGCCAATAGAAGTGGTAGGGAGCTTAAGGTAGTGAGCCCACCAGAGAGAGAACATAATTACAGTTTCAACATAATTCAAGAACTAAAAGAAGAATAATACAATATAAAAACAATATATTTTATATAACAATATTTTGTACTTTCATTTTAATATTTATGCTCTATTTTTAACTTCATAATCTATATTTATATTTATATGTCGTCATAACTACGATTGTTCATTGTTACGTCACTTTTGTCAACCTGATAAAGCATATAAGCCTGTTATTTTTATGTAATAATTGTCCTGAAGACGGCAGGCAACTGCCGAAACTAGTCAAACAAAATAAACATCGACTTTGCATCCTACAAAGTGTTGTTGTCAATTCCTTAATAGTTTTACTTGTACTACGACGACCCTGCATACCTACAGGTATCCACTTCCTAGGAGCATCAACTAAAGATCAACCTACACAGTGTTGGTTCACCTCTTCCTCTTTAGTATATGTAGAATATGAAAACAACCTTTTCATGACACTTTTATTAACCCGTTGAGTAAATTTTAGTACTATTTTATCATTGACCAATATAGCTATACTGGATCCAAATTGCCTTCTCATAGACATTATGAAAGATTAATATGAGCAACCTACAGAATGAAAATGTGTATTTTTGTCCTAAAAATTCTGCAATTTACGTAATACAAAACAAATGTGTTTGTTTTTTAAATGATATTTATCTATAAATTACTGGAAATGACATTCCTCTATTGGCTCTTTTTTTCTGTATTGAGCCTGTTTTTATCAATATTGGCCCTGTTTTTCTGTACTGAGTCTGTTTTTTTTTCGTATTGGCCCTGTTTTTCTGTATTGAGCCCCTTTTATCTGTATTGGCCCTGTTTTTTCTGTATTGGGCCTGTTCACTATATCCATATTGTATGGACAATTTCACACGTATTTTACACAACTGGTTAATAATGGCACATATTATATTGTTATCAGTATTATGTTAGTATGTTTATTAAGCTGCATAAAAAAATTGCAGAGGAGCGTGTATTCTATGTTGCATGCATTCTTGAGAATAAAAAAATAAATATGGAGGGAAAAGATAGAAAATTTCCGAAATATTAAATTTGAAAATTACAAATGGACAAATTTAAGTACTGAGGACAACCATTGTTTGTCATCTGTTTGGCTATTTTCATTTGGTGATTTTGTCTCTTTTAGACAATTTATAATTACCTTTATTTCAAATAAATGACTTTTTCCCATAACAATATCATTCGAAGCTAATAAACAACTTTCAATTTGCTAAGTACTAAATATTAAAAAAAATTCAGAAGCTATTTTCACTTACTAAAGTCCCTGGTTCTCCAGATGGACCTGGGGCACTGGGTTCTCTAGCTATATCTTGTTCTCCTAGAACATCAGCTTCCCAAACAGAACCCTGCAAAAGTTAACTTTTTTTTTAAAGAATTCAATTTCTTGTGGTAACAAAATTAAAAATAAAACAGGAACCTATAAATCAACAGGACTGAAATCTAACGATATCGTGGACATTTCCATATGGTGCCACTAGTCTAATGACAGAAATAGTGTGGACATAGATATTATCATATTTAGGGCTTTTGTAAGACACCAATCAGCAATAATGCTGTCTGTTCAATACTCTGGGAGACGTTTTTCATTACGTGATGATACTTTGTCATTATGTGATGATACTTCTTCATTATTTGATGGTACTTTGTCATTATGTAATGTTATTACATTGACAACAATAAAATACCGAGATTTCACAGTGAAATAAATTCCGGTAAATCACATGTGAAATAAATTCAGTTCTTTCAATCCCTGGAAGTGACGTCACAATGTATGTCCTTAATGATGTCGCTAGTAAACATTGAAGCGCAAGAACATTCAGAACAAAGTTCCTCCAAGTTTTTGACGATATATAAACTATTAGTCAATGTAATGAACAGTATAATCAATAATGCATCGTGAATATTGAAAATATGATCAATCGTGTCTAAACGCATTTAGATACTTCTAATGTGATGATACTTTGTCATTTTGTGATGATGCTTCTTCATTATGTTTTGATACTTTGTCATTATGTGATGAGGGCGTTAAACACCATTAATCAATCAATCAATCATTATGTGATGATACCTCTTTATTATGTGATGATACTTCTTTATGTGATGATACTTTGATATTATGATGCCAAACGTCTGACTACATGTAGATTAATAAGTCTAAGCTTTACTCTAATTATTATTATAAGACCCGGCTTCATGTTGAATGAGTAAAACTTCAAGTTTGTGGACTTATCTTGCATTATACCCCTGTTTCAAAGAAGAGAGGTATACTGACTACTGTGTTTCCTGTATATGTCCATAGTTCCGTAGAATCGTCACACAGCGGAGCATCATTAGTGAGCTTAGGCTCAGATTTATTTGTTCTCCATAATTGTGCTTGAAAAAATAACTGACAAAATTTAAACTAACAAATCAAAACTTAATTTTTTTTGGCATTTCATAATTACATGTACCTTCCCCACTTTAAAGGTGGGGTATACAATGATTGGGGTGCATATACATGTATGCCTGTCCTTCAGTCTGTTACAGAAGACTTGCCACAAGTCCCTTTGAAATTTTTTTTTGCTATTAGAGAGATAGATTTCAACATTTCTTATACTATCCACTTGTGTACAAAGGGACTTGTAAAGTCTGCAGTGTCTTAAAATGAGGCCAGAAAACAAAACAAATAAAACTAATTAACTTTGACAGATTGGTAATAAAAATTGCAATAAAACTAAGTATTACTGATAGCCACGATTCTGCCTTAACCTTCCTGATGACAAGGCAGCTAGAATTTCACATTCTTTCTGTATATGATGTTGAATAAATTTATTTTAATAAACATTTATTTCTGTGTATTATGGCTTCAGGAAGTCACATTATGTAGAAAGTGTGTTTTAAAAAATTTAGAAACTGACTCTTCATAAGTGATGATAATAGCTAGGATAACAACAATAACCAATTACAATGGCTTTATTCTTTCATGGTTTTGAAAAAGAGTGGCAAATGTTGCAATTTCAAATGAGAGCAAAACAATGCATCATGTACATGTCAATAGGCTTTCCACAATCGGGTTTTTTGGTATGAATTAATATCAACATATATACGTTTAGACAATATACATGTATAATATAGTATATCTTCAATGTCTATTTCAACGTCTAAAAATCTGTAATGGTTTGGTTGCAAAGCAAGTAACTTAATAAATGGAGAATGGTTTACAATTTGTTGGAAGAAATTTTGGGATATGTGTCAAAAATGTAGGATGGTTACACAAAAACTACTATGATCTAAAAAAATTTGACAAACAAATGAGTTAGTTCCACGTCTGAAAAAGAATGAAAAAAAAGTCGTCAAACAATTCCATAATAAAGTTACACAGCTTTAATATGTATACAAACTTTCTGTGAAGTTCGGTTTTTTTTTAACACAGGGATCTGGGTTGAAACCTCTAGGAGGAGTTGATTACGCAAAATAGGTACCATCTTCTATCAATTTGCTGAAAAATGACTAAGTTCCCAAGTCTGGAAAAAATAGGGAATTAGTTCCTCAAAAAATTCCATAATATGGGTAAACAACTTCAATATGAGTGCTATCTTTCTGTGAAGTTTCAGGGATCTGGGTTAAAAGCTGTAGGTGAAGTTGATCACACACAAAATAGGTACCCTTTTTTCCTGCCATCAGCACACACCTTACCAGGTGTAGCGGATCATGGAGTTTGAGTTCAAGTTAAGTTTTAGTTGAACTACAAGTTCAAGTTGGATACCGAGTAAAATTTCAAGTTTGGGTAGGAATTCAAGTTACCCTTTGAGTTGACCATCCAAACTATACTTCGAGGATGACTTCGAGTTAGAGTTCAAGTTAAACTTCAAGTTAACTTGTTCATTATTTTTGGGGAATAGAAACAATTGAGGTACTTTTGGGGGTGTATTCATTGTTAGACTTATCCAAAAATAATTAGACTTAAAGAAGAAATTAGTTACCCCCTCCCTGGATACAGTTCACAATATAGCAAAGTACAATTATTACATGTTGCATACATGTGGAGCTTATCCTTTGCAGTTCCATTGAGTGCTTACAAAGTCACATACTAGTACACAAGTTAAAAAATTTTGCTGTTTTGTACCTGTTTACATTTGATTAAATAGAGTGTCTCATATTTGTTTGTTGATTTGACATCCCAAAAGGAAGCCTTGCTAATCTTCTAGGGATATTATGATACACATGTAAATTTAGATGTACTAGTAACTATATGTTTATCAAGAAGTTTAATTTTAATCCGCGTTAACAATATTTTAAAAGGGGTGTCTGTTAAACATAATGACTCTTAATATACAAATAATTATATGAATTTAACGGCATGTTGTAAAACATGGAGTGGAGTCTAGAGTCTAAATTGGAGTGGAGTGTGGAGTCAAAATTGGAGTGGAGTCTGGAGTCAAAATTGGAGTTGTAATTGGAGTCAAAATTTGTTGTTATTAAATTTTCTGTGTGACTGATTAATGTTTTTAATAGCTCATTAAAATGTTATTTAATACATTATTAATTTAAGGTATCCGACCCATAATTGAAGTCACCGTTTAATTTTATTTTTAGACCAAGAAATGAAAATTTATTTACTCAATATATTACTAATAAATAATACCAAGTAAATATATTGTTTTACTATTGAGACAATGTTAACAGTTTTGAGAAAAAAATTTAGTTGCTCAAATAGTAGTTCCGATGTTTGCCGAACATTACCGAGGTCTGCTCCATTGACAAACAATGGACATCCGGGACACCAAATATGATCACGTGGTCAATTATGGGTCGGATACCTTAAAAGAAATAATGATAATCTCACAAATTGTTTGCCTGTCATTCCTGCTCTTATCTTAGTCTGATCTTACACATTATGACCTTAAGGTAATATACATGGATACTGAAATTTAGTATCTGTTCTGTGAAAGTCGTCAACATGTCATTTTCATGTAACATGTTTTCTGAAATGTTACATGAAACCTGTTTTTAATTAAAGGTCCGACAAAGGTCTGACAAAAAATGTTTAATTTGACTTTTAAGTCAAGTTAGATTATAAAACAATATTTTCTGTAATTGTATATAATCATATAAAAAATTTAGATTGTTACTAGTTTAAGGATTTTTATAATATATAAATAAACCTGTTTGCATTATTTTGAGGCTCTTAAAATAAAAATAGCATTTGTAAAGAATGTGAAATTCTAGCCTCCTTGTCAGCAAGATATTGACTAACAGTTTTAGTGCAATTTTATCACCCATTTTTCAAAATTAATTATTTTTATTTGTTTTGTTTTCTGGCCTTATTTTAAGACAATGCAGATTTTACGTCATTTTCGTCATTTTCGTACACATGTGGATGTTGAAAATATGTTACATAAAACAATGAAAATGACATGTTGAGGACTTTCACAGAACAGATATTAAATTTCAGCATCCATGTACATTATCTTCAGGTCATAAAGTGTGAGATCAGTCTAAGATGTTAGAGAATGAATGACAGGCAAACATTTTGTGAGATTATCGTTATTTCTTTTAAATTAGTAACATTTTAATGAGCTATTAAAACATTAATCAATCACACTGAACTACTAAGAACTCCAATTTTGACTCCAAATACAACTCCAATTTCAACTCCAGACTCCACTCCAATTTTGACTCCAGACTCCACTCCATGTTTTACAACATGCCGAATTTAACTTCAAACTCCTACTCCAACTTAGACTTGCCACAAGTCCCTTTGAATTTGCTATTAGAGAGATACTACTTCATTATCAACATTTCCTATACTATCAGCTTGTGGCAAGTCTATCTGTTACAGCTTACACATTTCTTATTAGTAATTGCTACACTTCTGCTTAGATTTCAATGATACTTTCACAGGATGCCATAGTGCACCAATAATTTTAGACTTTGAATGATATTTAGGGTTTCCAGTATCAAAGCATGAGAAAACTTGCACCGTATTATTTATATACTGTTTGAGTTGTCCCATACCGTATGGTGTGACAAATATATATTGTCATAAAATAATAAAGTTTGTGTGGTCAACTGATGTTTATTTTATTAACTGTACAGCACTTGACCAGGCTTCTGCTATGTATCAGAAAATTAGTGAAAACAAAAAACAAAAGGGGCTTCAACATATATTTATTTTAAAATATTTTATAGCACAACATGAAAATAATATATTTATAATAAGAAAAACATTAAGCACAAAAGACACAATATCAGGTTTACATTATTGTGTACATGTAGCACTTAACCGGTAATGAAAACAATATATTTATCAAAAGCACTACGGTAACCTCTAAAATTGACAATCATACATAAATTACAATACTGGACCATATACATGTACTAGTACATGAGTATGTCCACTTCCACATTTCTTCAACAGTCTGCTGGTGGAGATCTTACTGTTAGAATTATCTTCCCATAATTCAAACAGCTTCGCCTGTACATGTACATTCTTTTCCTTTTTCTGTTTTCTTTGGTAGCAGCATAACTTTATCTTATAAGTTTCAGCTGAAGAGGTAATCTGGACCCCTCCCGTGTCAGGGTTTTTATTATTCTTTCACAGCTTTGCCAAGTTACTCATTTGAAATCACAGAAGCTTCTTATCTAATTACGTTTCACTAAATTCACTAATTTAAAAACACACCAGCTTAAATTCTTTCACATCTTAAAAGTAATTATTTAATTATTATTAATTAAACTACATGATTACAGATCACATTAATTGAAGCCACGATTATTAAAGACAATTGTGAGTAGAACAATTTCATCTGCAACTACGAAAAAGTTATAAATATTCTAAACAATACTATTGCATTTTAATCACCGTTTTCAAAGAAATATGCGGTGCGAGTGGTCCTTCTGTCCGAGTTGTCTGGTTATATGGTCTCATAAAGTGTTTTCTATGGCTGGTTGATTTTAATTCTGCTTTGTCATGTGCATTACTACTTCCATGTTTATATATAGAACCAAAACTCAAACTTGGCAAAGATGAGTTATGTATAGTAAAGAATCAAGTGCACTTTTCTTTTACATGTATCACATGATTTTTCTTATGCCCTTTCAAGCTTGGCAACAGATTTCATCAGTTCTCATTACTAATTACTATTAATTGTCGTCTGCACTTCCCGGTAGCCATTTGTCCAGTTTTGCTAAAGGGTCATCATTTGACATTCAAGAGTTACCATTGAAATTTTAGGGTCTAAAGGGGAGGTATTTTTATTAAAAACAAATCACAAGAGAGGTTTATAAGTCCAAATGGTCATTAACTTATTTCAATGTAAGAGACTCTTAATGGTATTTTAATGCATTTCGCCTGGTTAACTGCATAAATTGCAGACAATAACCTTTTTAATTATTTTAAAAATATTTTGTTAGTCTTTTTTCACGTTTTCTGACACAGTAGCTACAAATGTATGAAATACAGACAGTGGGATACTCAAATAAATAATGGTCTGAAGTGTGAAATATATTACCAGGGCTCACACTGGGTCAAACTAAGTTTTTCATTAACTTTTGCAATAGAAGGCAAAAAAATTGCAATAGGGGGAAGAATAACTACGGCGAGGGGTCTGGGGGCCGCTCAAGGCACCCAGTGGGTCCAGGGCAACGCCCTGGTAGGGGGACCAGGGGGGCAAAGCCCCCCGACCGAAAACGAAAATTAGCAGTTTTGGATCAAGTTGTAAGCCCTCTAGCCGTATCTAAATCATCCTTTTCATTTGTTATATTTTCTGCAAAACTTGATGAATTGTGACATGAATCTTAATTATTTCGTACTAATTTCATAAATTGACAAAAGCCTTGACCAACATACCAGTGTTATTTTAAATGTCAGCATAATTATTTAAACAATTTCCTTATTTCCATTCAAAGCTAACAGAACAAAGATACAAAGAGGTTTATGTTAATTTTCATAACAAAAATTGCCTGGCAAATAAGTGGCAAAAGTTGCATGATATTTTGATCTGAGTAAGTGACTGGTATGCTGTAATAAATAAATAATTATAAATACTTCTGTTATACAATTTAATTCACTTCCCACCTCAGAATCAAATGGGCTGGGTGTCACTTTTATTAAAAGAAAAAAAAAGATATTATTCTATGGGAAAAGAATTTCTGTCACTGACTAGGGTACAGTACATCCTACAAAAGGACCTGGGCCATACCTTTGATGTCAGAGGTTAGTCTAAAAAAAATCTAATCAGTACCATACCTGGCTAACCTCTACAGGTATTGATTCACTTACCTGCACATTGAATTCAATATCTCTCAAACTAACTGACTGTCTTATGGTTTGTCAACTTTGTGTTGTTTTGTTTTTGTAATTTTTTTAAGTTTTGTTATTTTTTACATGTAAATTAAAAACGGCGTGAATGATGAATGGACATTGGCCTATGTAAAATTTTGTATTTTATTTCAACAACAGTTTCTTTCTGACCTTTGCTCTGCTTAGGCTAGCGGTGACTCCAAAATAATCTTTAATTGATCGTTTCATCGATGCGGATTGCTACTGTTAACCTTCACTTCACTTCACCACAGTCAGGGTCTTTTCGTCTCATTTGAATGAAAACAATGTTTTCACCTAGTTTTCAAACGCACAAGTGATATGAACTGGTTCCCGGGAGTACGCAATACCAAAACAAAGACTGACGATCCCGACCTCGTCCGCGAAAATTGCGAACTCCGATTTTTGAAATCGGAAATGGAATAGCCGGCAAAAAATTGGCAATAGGCGGTTGATTTTGCCGGCTGCCGGCTTTTATTGAAAACACTGCTGAAACTTATAGGGAGAAGTCACTTCTCTTTTGGGTGGTTGACAGGGAGAAGTGAGGATAAAGGGAGAAGTGGGTGGACAAAAGGGAGAAGTTGCATTATATGTCGCCAAAGCATCCTGTTTTCTTTGTTTTTTTTTAAATAAGTGTTGGCATTTGCATTCGTATTGTAATGTTTTTTAGCAGTTTAATTTATTAAGGGATAAAGTATCAAATTTTGATTAACTATTCAGTATACTTATTTCACACATTTTCATAAATACATGTATTAAACATAACAATAAAAAAAGAATGAACTGTCACAAAACTGTTCATTAAAATAAATGTTTGTCATTGGTACACAAATTGATTGAATTATAATGAAGTAGTATAAGAACTAGAAGTAGAAAATTACATCATTGTGACACATAATATAATATGTAAAATATTAAAAGTATTTTAAAATATTTCACTTAAATTTGTTTAAAGTAACTGCCAAAATACTTTTTTACTACGTTTCTGTCATTGCATTACTCATTTCATACCTATCAGCGTATTACATTTGCAATCTCCGGTACCAAAGTCATATCCGCTCCGGAAAATTTAATGTTTTTTTGCACTGAACTGGTTTTCGGTCGTATTATAAACCTACGCTTTATATAATTAATACAAATTAAACGGGTACCAGTTGACTTTGTGGCGCGTAAACATAATAAACATGACGCGGCATCAAAAATGTCATTATAAAATTTTAAAGGTGACATTAGGCGATTCTACAAAATGATAGGGCGACTTAACTTCGCATTGGAAGATGATCGAGGGCGAAGTGGGACCACGATAAAGCGACTTCTTCGCCCAAGTCGCCCTCCAACGCGAGCCCTGATTACGCTATTATAAAGTTATTTAAATAAATTCAATGCAAAGTATTCATCGAATAAATTATGTGTTTTACCATATAGAGCCTCAAATTCTTATGTACTACGTCATTTTAATAATCATCGAAAACACCTTACATTTATTTTATATACACTATTAACACTATGTTCAGTCAAGTGTGTCTTGTACCATATAAAGTTGACAGGTCGATAAAAACTACACTAGGTGAAAACAATACCTTGGTTGTTTACTAATTATGTGACATAAAACATCCTAAACACCATTAGAACAAAGCAAATTAGGACTCAAAATTGTCCCGATATATTCACCTTTAGTTTCAGAAAAATTGTCACTGATTAAAATCCAGTTAGCAGTTTTTAAAATACACTAAGATAAATAGGACTATTTTGTTTTTAAGTACTATTTTCTTGTATATGTTCTAAATTTGATTGTCCCCTTTAGTGTCATGACCCTTTAACTGGTTTTAAAGATTGCAGAACATGACATACAACTATTATAACTTATAACCACAGACATAAGGGCTAATTTTAGGAATTTTTAGGGGTTATTAAACAAAATAAAGGATAAAATGTGTTATTTTCTAATGATTTAAGACTGAAAAATTAGATTTACACACCATTTTGGACACAGAACAATAGTACAAAAGTTAATTACTAATTCAGAAGACCATTTGGATGGTCTCCTGGGTGGCAAATGCATATTTCTGAAAGTATACTAAAGCTAGCTTCATTTAACTTTAATCTATTTTATGTTTATTTTATATTTTTATGTTTGAAATTTTGAAAATTAAAAAAATTAGGATTTTAACCAAAAAAGTAGGGCTTTTTTTTAGGATTTTACAGCTTTAATTAGGAATTTTAGGGCTGTTTGTAACTAAAATTAGGAAAATAAGGGCCCGCTTGGAAGCATGCACTATATAGTAACTAGAAGGGTTCACGGACTCGATATCGTCAAGGAATCACATGCTCTCAGGGTTTGAAATTAGCACTCCCCCACTTGCCATTGGCGAGTAGATTTGATTGTGGGCCACTAAAATTCTTTTTTCTGTCGCCCACTAGGCCAGTGGTTGAATGTGGCCAATCTTAAATCTTTTTCTCTGTCGCCCACGATGTCAATGTTTATAATTTCACATTTAATAAACTTTGTTTACTTATTATTGTGCATGCTTTGTTTTAGGGGGCGCTTTCGGAGTTATGGCTGTTACGTTAATTTAGCAGCTGTTCCACTAAATTGGTTACAAGATTTTAGTACATTATCTACTGTTTCAACAATCGATTTTTTAACTTTTTAAACTTAACATGGAAATGGAACATTTGTTATCATTGGTAGCATCCTGCCCATTGCATTTACTTAAATCGGGTTGACGACATGATTGACTACTCATGTCGCCAACCGGATATTATTGTGATAACTTAAAGACAGCTCAAAGTCAGAATGGTAGTGTGTACATTTCAGTATGGTCTACGTGTGATTCGCGATAATAATATTGTTTTACAGTATAATATAAAGAATATGAACTTGAATATGAATTTGAATAGCTTAACATAATAACATAAATTAACAAGTAATATAAATAAACCTATAGCTGAATAAATCTTGACTTCCATGTTGACTAAAAAATTTGGTATAAAAAGCTTTATTCATGTTATTCCCTTGAAGTTGAGAGTAAAAAAATACAACCAAGAAAACCAAAGATGCTGTAGGTGATAAAAACATCCAGGCAACCAAGCAACACACCATAAAATGATTTAATAATACATGTGTTTTAACACTTAAACAAAACCACAAGAAATCTGAGAATTTAATGAATTACTTGGACATCACATTGAAAAAAAAGTGGAGCATACTAAACACACCAGTTGGGTAAACAAACATCCATTAAAAACATGAATAATAATTTGGCTCTAATAATATGTAATTGAGGTCTTCAATTTTTATTTTAAATTGGTTCATTGGATTAGGTACATAGCGTGGATCAACTTGTATTCCCCCTTCCCTTAAAATTTTTTTTAATTTCTCTTAAAAATATATAAATTAAGTAAGGACAATATGGCCTTAGGAAATGACCAGAATGCAGGATTTTGCACCATTTACCCCAGAGCTTCTGGGGGCCTTGAGCGGCCCCCATACACCCGGCCGTAAGGCGCCTCACTGTGCGAGGAAGCAGGTGCGCTTATACGCACCTGTGGGCCCCTACTTCCTGATTTGGGCTACTAAATTCTTTTTTTGGGAGCCCACATGGCCCCTACACACATTATTTAAGCTTCAAACCCTGGCTCTTCACTTCATGGCTACCGGTTGCACTGAGAAATGCAATGCAATGATTCAACGTCATCTGTAAGTGTAACAGGTTTTAAACAATAGAAATCCAGGATATCGATGAGAGACATGTCTTGTAAATATTGCATGAAATTTGACAGTCTTCACTATTCAAAATCAGACGCACGGCGCTTGACCTTCAAATTCTACAGTGAAGGAACACTAACAGAAGAAGAGAAGGGTGTAGTTTTGCAATAAAGTTAATTTAAAAACAGACAATGTGCCCAATTTACCTCTGCTTTTGCAAACATTTGATTTGAATTCTTGATCTGACTCAATAACTTCTTGTCAACTTGAAGCTTAAGGTGGACCGGGTAGCCGGTCTCCCTATTTACCGACAAGAGCCGTCAAAGAACCAGGAACCTATAAATCAACGGGACTGGAATCAACGATATCGTAAACTTTTCCTCGTCGCGCCAAACTCTAATTTGCGAACAAGTGTCGACACGGATATGACCGTATATCCGGCTTTTGTACGATACAATCTGTTCGCGACTCACGCATGTTACCATCAAGCGACTTATATCATTTTGGTGAGAAGAAGTATGACACGATGAAAAAAGATATAAACAAGTTAAGACCGATACGTATACGGATGACTTTTTCCAAATCGCTACGTTTAAAACTCACTGTATCAAATATAGTGTATTAAAAAATTATTTGGCATATATTTGTCCTGTAACGATTCTTCTCGTATCCCACAGCTGACACTAATTCTGTAACGTGTCCAGCCTAATTTTATATCACCGAGCGATTGTAGCGTGTTTTCTGTTCGTTACCTGATTAAACTCAGGATCCAAAGAGTCTATCAGTTTGTATTAACGTCTCGAGGTCAACGCTAATACAACTGTTCTACTAACAATTTATGCTACAAACTATATACATGACACAAAACAAGAAACCAAAATGCGAGTAACCCGAACCCAATAAAAACCATGGGTGCACTTAGGTGCTCCGGACGAGTCAGCTGTGCCTGCCTCTATATAGACACCCGTCGAGTTACTCTATAAGCTACCTGCTTATGATCCATTATACTATATACATATTTACACAACAGCGCCAATATCAATAGTCATTATATCAGATTCAAAAAACCATTATAATTCACAAGTTAAAACATCATAACACACCTATGTCCTATATGACCTTCCTGTATCTTCTATGACCGTAATAATCCACAAGATATAACATCATACACCTATTCTCCGTTAATCTGTCATACTTGAAAAAAATAAAGATAAATTCAAAAACATTTCAGAATGACATAAAACCGTTGCATTTTTAAGTTGGAAATCTGTAGAATGTGTGTGCAAAATTTTGCGACTCGGGCTTTCGTAGTTTAAAAAATACACATTCAAACGTAAACATACCCAGACAGATAATGTAATCTACGTTCTACGGATCACAATTTAATGTTTTACTAAATCTGAAATGAAGTAGGGTACCGCAACTGGCCAAAGTGTGGGGTTAATAAGGCCAAACATGTTGAATTAACGCATAATCAAACTTTTAGCTTTTAATTCTAAACTAGAAAAAGATATAACATTTGAAACATAAACGGAAAAAATAGATTTATATGTACCTTCATATTCTCTATCAAACATTTGGAATTAAAAAAGAAACATGTTTAATATACACATAGAATATGCCCTAACACATTTACATATGTATTGAGATTGAAAAACTCATACTAAATTATTTGTTAAGTAAGACAATATTTTTCAACATTTCTTGACAAAGAGGTAACGTAAATTACACAGAACTGTAACGTAGATTACAGCGTCATTTAATATACCTTTATTGTTTTATTAAGCCACACACGTTAAACTCATGGAAGATTTACTACAGGAAAGCTTAAATAAGCTTCAGTTATTCACTACATAATCATATGTGATGTGCATCTAGTCGATCAGGTAAAAGGGCTGACATTATAGAAAATGTTTTGGTTAAATACATAGAGAATTTTTCAAAACGTTCTTTTATCAAGATCTTTTTTTTCAATATCGTATGTGGTATTAAAGGTAAAGTGAAAAAATAATAACATTTTACGTTGTCAAAATGTCAACAAAAACAAAATTCGTAAGGAAAAGAACGGTAACGTAAATTACATAATTGAAAGGGTCATAACAAGCTATTCACATTCCAAAATTTCAACTCAAACTTTCATTTAGAGTCGCTGAAAAAGTTATTTTATTTTCTCCTCCAATTACCACCCCTTCACTTTGTGAATTTTGTCTCTATTAGTGATATGTCATTGTCATTGATATGATAGCTCCTACCACTGCGACCAACAGGTTGCGGGACGGATATCTTGCATAATACGTCTACTGGATTCACATAGATTATGTCAGGAGGTGAAGCCCACTTAAACAATAGTTTTGTGTCGTTGTTGGCTTTTGATGGACGAAGAAATGTAACTTCTAATTCCTTTTCAAAATCTATGTCAAGGATTTGTCCAATATACCAGTTGTCGTCGTACTTTACAGCTATCCAATCGTTTATGGCAAAGCTTGAATCGTCGTTTCCGTTGTCGGTCTTTACTATAGAGTTTTCATCTTCAAGTTCTGACGGTTCATTCTCTGAAACCTGGACAATGTTGTCATTTTCTTTTTCATTGGTTATTGTTTCACTTGTCTCTTTTCTACGAAGAAGATTTCCTTCACTGAAATCGTGCATATTTCCAGCTAGGCACTGATGACAATAGCAGGATGTTACACATGTCTTGATCTTTCCAGTTGAAACGGAGCCAGCTTGGTGAACTTGCATAGTACCTTTAACAGCCACAAGCTTCTTGTTAAACTCCGCAACTTCTAGTCTTGTAGTTTCAATTTCCTCTCCTGGAACAAAACGGTACAAAGCACTTTTGTGGAGACTTTGGACTTTCAGAAAATAATCATTTGCATCCTGGACAATTATTTTACCCTGCTTGATTGCTAAATCTGCAATTCTCTTTGATGTGCCACCCACTCCGTCACACGGCCCTTTGCCGTGTCCACATTCGAAATAATTCCAAATAGCCGGAACACCAAACATATTCTCGTGATCAGATATAACATAAAAGGCCGACTTGTTCCTGTATTGTGAACTTGGGCTGTCTGTCCAATAATGGACCATTTTAAGGTTTGGTAGAGTCTCTTTGATCTCATTTAATATCTTCCTCATAATTGTAAATACATGGCCAAAGTTATGTCCGAGATCATCTGACACATACACAAAATTCTTGTGAGATAGGAGGTTTCCATCACGGTAGTAAGCTACAACTGGGTGTAATGATACTGCTGAGCTGTTCCAATAAGCGCTTTGCACTTCATCAGCCGATATACAAGAGAAATTTTCTGCGAAATCCATTTGTAACATCACATGGCCCTCTGGAAGATTTTCTTTCAATTGATTAACGGCTGCATATTGGGTTTTAACCCTTTCAACATGAGCCTGAAATTCACATATTTGATCCTTTATCAAAGTTACGAATTCCTCTCTTTTCATCATCTTCTCAACGATAATGGTTCTTTTTTTCCCATTTGGCAGTTCTGTTTTCTTCCATTGAGAGAGGGAAATATCCCCATCTTTAAGCGATTCTAACACAGTGTCAACTGATGTGCTACCAAGTTGTCTAATGAACTCATCAGGGTTAGTAGGGACATTGGAGCCTGCAGTTTTCATTGATTTTAAGGCAAGAGCCATGTTTTGGTGACGCTGGCATAGGCACTTATTCCTACTTAAATATTTTGTAAGAGCAATATGCTTTGGTCGCATCGCACAAAATGTAGAAAAGTGAACATTACTTGACTTCTCTGCTTTGTATTTCAAGTGAAGAAACATCATACTGTCATTTAGAACCCTCTTTTGTAAATAGCCTTTTTTGGTCTTAACTTTGTCGTTTTTTCCTGGTAAAACCCTACTATTGTCGTCTCTTTCAAGAAATGCCCTTATCTCGTCTTGACGTTTTATGCGTCTAGCTGCATTTCTTGTTCTTTTTTTCACGCTGATCACTGTCTTGTTCTTCCTTATTAAACGATGTGATCGGATACCAGTCTTCTTACTCAGTGTGTTTTTGAGTTTATATTTCTTTAGCTTTGAACTTGAAAGCATATTGCAGATCACGGTCTTGCTTGCTTCGTCGCTTTTCTTGAATAATGTTCCCATTTCTTCTGTAAGAACATTAACTAAAATCAACTTATCTGCTACAGTTTTGGGGATTTTACTTGGTGAAACTCCCTCTTCTCTCAATTCTTTGTATGTTTTCTTACGTGGTGTCATTGTCACCCCATGACAACCGTTCTCCTGTGCTTCTTTATCCTCTGTTTCTTTTTCAGTTCTGATGTCTGCATGGTGTTCTACTACATGAGATTCATCTTCTTTCTCCTGGTGGACTTCTGCTCTAACAACTATAGTGTTACTCTTTGTTTGAATATCCTTATTCTTTGACATCTTATGTGATAGACGTTCAAAACGTTTAGACATCGTCTTGAATTTTCTATTACTTTTCTCATTTTCTCTTTTAAGTCGTTCAATTTGGCGTTTGCATTTTGATACTGCTCGACTGACCCTTTTCCTAGTTCTCTTCTTTGTGTCTAATAATGGGAGCTTTACTATTAGGGGTGTGGCCATTGCAGTGTCGGAACTAGAAGTTATCTCAGGACACTGTTCTTGGTCGCTTGTACCCTGAACCGGAACATTTGCTGTATGTTCTTGTGCTTTCCTCTTCCTTTGTCTATGTTCTTGGACATTCTTTTTCACTTTTTTTCGTCTCTTCTCAAGGTCCCTTTTCGATAGTTCTTCTACTGGAACGTAGTACTTCTGAACCCTTTTTCTTTCTTTTTCAAGGTATTCTTCACCTTTTAGTTGCTTTTGTCGCTCCCTATACGCCTTTTGTTTCTCTGCTTTTGTCAGCGGCATTCTGAAATAAAGTTGTAAAAACTGTAAGCTACGTTACCAAAGTATGTAATCTACGTTACCATATATATATATCTCCAATTTTGGCTATGGCTTTGCAAAATTTCATATTGTAGCTGCTTTCATGACGATGATAGGACATTGAAAAATAGAAATTACGAAAGATTCACCTTGAATTCATGTGACTCGAACTGGTGTATGTAAAAAATCTCCAAGTTTTTTTGTTTTGTGTAATCTACGTTACCAGTGGTTTGTATGCCATTTCTATTGAATTATCAGTACAAACGGAATTTCTGCGCATTAGATATGGACAACGATCATAAGACTATTTTCAGAAACAAAAACATCTTTCTGTCCTCAATTCTTAAGGCTGTGAGACACTGGTACATTTGAATGAAAAGTATAGAATGGAAATTGAACTTGAATGACCTTTACATGCAACATAACACAGATCACGCATTTGTTTATTTTTCAGTGTTGTCACAATTATATACAGTTAATGTTAACATTCTTATAACTACTAGAAACGTACTTATTTATAATTACCTTGTAAGAAAACCAGAAAAACCACTTTTTAAGATCTGCAAATTCAAATTTTTCCGCAAACAAAACTTTAAAATAACAGGAAATAAAACATGTATTATAATATAGGAAACAACTTTCGAATGATACGACACAAAATCCGAATTTTTTCGTTGAAAACCAGATCGCGAGTACGTGAATTAATACATTCAGAACGTAGATTACGGAACGTAAATTACGGCAAGTAAGAAAAGAGCAATTATTTGTCTACTCTAGGCTTTAAAAACAATTTTAGGTAACTTTTTTTCTTCAGAGAGATAAGTCACACCAGTGGTTAATATTGCATATGTAGGGAATCATTAATGACGTAGTTGTTGAAGGAACGTAGCTTACACTCTTAAAAAAACTACTTTATAGAAGAGCAGTTAACGCGTAATATTTTTTTTCTCTTATAAAGAAAGCATTTAGTTTATCCATATGGCATATTTTAATGATTGTATGATAATTTTAAGGGTAAAGCCCCAACATTTGAATCATTATATTCGAAAGTGATACGTGCTTTATCTCGTAGTAACGTAGCTTACGCAATTTTAGCGACACATTTGAAAATTATGTTACTTCTATTATTGTTGAAGGATTAAAACAAAATTTGGGAATATGAAACTTGAAGTATACCCTAGTGTTATGATACAATAAAATGTGTAATATTTTGCCGCAGTTTTATGTTTCTTGATTTTTAAATAACTATATAGCCTTGGCGACACGCGGTTTTTTATCAAAAGCCAGTCTTCTATGCTTTGCTATAAAAATATACACATCATTGTGAGAACCGCATATCATTATAAATCTAGTTTAAGGTAAGTTTAAGCCAAAACAATTTTAAAATTAGACTAATCTGCAATATATTTCTCTACATTTGATGGCGACACGTGTATAGGCAACAATGACGGATTAATGAAGAATAGGTGCATAATCTAGGTTCCTACAACCTATGTCCTATATGAGATTCCATTATCTTATATTACCGCAATAATCCACAAGATATAACATCATAACCTAGGTTCCTACAACCTATGTCCTATATGACCTTCCTCGGTCTAAACTATATATCACTTGGATACTTGTCTAGTAGCTCGATGCTCATAGACTACGACAAATAAGCGTAATGCTTATATGCCGCCTATGGTATAGAAACGCAATGCTTCTATACCCCATCCCCTATGACACAGAACCAAGCTTGTATTCAACCACGTTATTTGGAGACTTACTGGTCTGAGAGGCTGAGACAAGTCTACAACATCAGACGCTGTAAGTTCTGCTCCGTGAATTGAACTCTACCTATATCGCTTTAAACTCCCAAGCTTTACTTATAGGTTTCGTTCTATGTACCTACTTCTACAACCGTTCTGCACCGGTCATTCTTCGCATTCAGAATGACAATGATTGAGCAATCTGCCCTGGTATTTATACTCCCTTATGGATTATTCCATGTTCATAGGACGATTCAAACCTAGCCCGCCTCCTAGCAACGGGGGTTAGTGAAAATTCGTAAACTGCGTCACTTTTACTCCCGTTACCTAATATGCATTTTACCCATAATACAGCTACACATAATTAACAAAATCATCACAGTCCATTAACATATTCAATCGTTTTAACTAATGTTTTCATTTTTTATCTGAAAATATGTTCCAAGGGTACTGGCATCACAAATTTGAACAAATAAATGCAAAATTTACGCTTCTGCACAATATATTTCTGTATCAAGTGTTTTTGTTCAAAAGGACATATATCCAACTTTTTTTCTGACCCAAAAGTATTCTTCAAATTGCAATTTATTAGGAGTTTGAATCATTTTTCTTTACGCATTTAAGAAAAAATGATACGGAAAAAATCAGCTCATCTTTTTATAATGACACGATAAATAAAAGTTCCTTGACACGATTGAAAACAGCCACGTATTTCTTAAGTGATTAGTTTTATACTTCCACATGGTGGCATTTCAATAACTTTTTACAACTAATGTCTGTATATCATTGAATATTATACAAAAAGTCTACAATTGTTAATACAATAGGACTATATATAAATTCTTGACACAAATCACTAGATATGGAAAAAGGTAACAAGCAGCGGAGCCGCTTTTTAATTCATCTTAAAACCGTAGTGAGGAATTAAACATAGAGTAAAATGCTCTCATTGAGACAATCCCAGAGCAGGGCTTAAGCGGAAATCTGTGTTGTATGTCGATAACGGTCTACATATGAGTTCGAACCTATCAACAAATAACAACATAACGAACACGATTTTTTACAAATATTTCCTACTATGTAGACATTAATTCTAATGCAGTTCTTGATGTAACGTCAATTCTGATTGGATAACGTGATTGATTTCATGGCATCAATTCCACGATTGATGTCGTCGGATTTTAACGTAAGCGCAGACGTTATTTCCGGCAAATAAAAAATTCGAATTTTGATCAGTTAATTTAGTTTTTTATTGCCATAGCATTAGAATGGAGATAACTGTATTGTATTTGAAGATTTGCCGGCATCAATTGGTGATTTGACTGTCGGAAATATCCGTTTACTGGCTCTGCTTACGCGTCGCCAATAAACTCAATTTCCGACCATCAAATCAACAATTGATGCCGGAAAATCTTCAAATACAATACAGTTATCTCCTAAATAGTATAAAACGGAACCATCTACTTGGTAGGTCAATATATTGATGTCAAACTTTTATTACAAATTATAAGGTATGAATTTAGGCAAACAATATCAAATGTGCTGCCTAAAATTTATAATAAAGACGCAGAGCGAAATATTTAAAGTTTAATTAGCGTACAAATGAGAGTTAAATCTCAAGAATTAATACATAATATCTAACTGTAACACGGATACTTCTCATGTCTAATAATTTTTAACATTATCGGTTGCAAATATTTTGAGAATTCTACAGTTATCTTTTACATTAAAACAGAAAAGGAAAACGTGTGAGACATTAGTTACTAAGGACAATATTATTTCATTCGAACAGACCGCGAGATTGACCTTAATTGACCGAATTATACACAATTTTCATCGCGTATTACACCTGCAGAAACACGATGATACACAGAAAAAAATCTACGAATCTGGAAAGAGAATACTTACACAAATGTACACCGTTTTATTACAAAATTATTTATATTTATGGTTCAATCACCCGTTTTCTTTCATTGTTAATTCTAATAAATGAATAATAAATACTAATTAAAAGATTCAATTGTTCTTGGAACAATTAAGGGCTTTCCCACACTTTGGGTACCTTTAGAATTTATTTCAACATGATCAGATCGATTCCCAGACCGTTGCCAAGAAATGCACACCAACAGGACAAAAATTAGGACGTGACCTTGACCTATGACCTTTTGTCTGTTTTCAATGTCAAAGGTCATGACTGTCACTAATGAAGACCCCATGCCTCTATCATTAATAGTTTGTGAGTAACATATGAAAAACCAATAAATTACATATTTAATGGGAGATAACTCTTATAAGATCATTTCAAATCCTTTTCCTACAAATGTGACAAAGTTGCTCTTTTAAGAGATCAACATTTTGCACTCTTTAGTTTTTCGCTATCTTTAGTAGTGAACACAAACAGAGGTCAAAATCTAGAACGTGACCCTGACCTAAGACCTTGTGACCATTTTCAATGTCAAAGGTCTTGAGGGTCTATGGTGAAGAGCCGAGGTCTGTATCATTAATTGTTTATCAGTAATATGTTAAAAACCAATAATTTACATGTATAATGGGAGATAACTCTTCAATTCCTTATACTGTAAATGTGACAAAGTTGCTCTTTTAAGAGACCAACATTTTGCACTCTTTAGTTGCCCTCTATCATTAATAGTTAATGAGTAACATGTGAAAAGCCAATAAATTACATGTATAAGGGGAGATAACTCCTATAAGATGAACTCAAATTCTTTTCCTACAAATGTGACAAAGTTGCTCCTTTAAGAGACCTACATTTTGCACGACAAAAAATGAGCTGTCCAGACTTGGCGGAAGAATTTTTCCGTAAAAAAAAAATACGAAAAATAATAAACAGAAGAAATACAATAAGGGCTTTCCGTCGGAAGACGGGAAAGCCCTTAATTAAAAGATTCAATTGTTCTTGGAACAATTGAGGGCTTTTCCACACTTTGGGGACCTTTAGAATTGATTTCAAGATGATCAGATCCATTCCCAGACCGTTGCCAAGACATGCACACCAACAGGACAAAAATTAGGACGTGACCTTGACCTATGAACTTGTGTCTGTTTTCAGAGGTCATGACTGTCACTGATGAAGACCCCATGCCTCTATTATTAATAGTTTGTGAGTTACATATGAAAAATCAATAAATTACATATTGAATGGGAGATAACTCTTATAAGATGTTTTCAAATCCTTTTCCTACAAATGTTACAAAGTTGCTCTTTTAAGAGGTCAAAATTTTGCACTCTTTGGTGTTTCTCTATCTTTAGTAGTGAACACAAGGAGAGGTCAAAATCTAGAACGTGACCCTGACCTTTGACCTTGTGACCATTTTCAAGGTCAAAGGTCTTGAGGGTCTATGGTGACGAATCCAGGTCTGTATCATTAGTGTTTATCAGAAATATGTTAAAAACCAATAATTTACATTTAAAATGAAAGATAACTCCTTAAGATAACTTCAAATCATTATCCTGTAAATGTGACAAAGTTGCTCCTTTACCTTTAAGAGACCAACATTTTGCACCATTTGGTTTCCCTCTGTCAATAAAATTAATGAGTAACATGTGAAAACACCAATAATTTACATTTACAATGGGAGATAACTCCTATAAGATGACTTCAAATCCTTATCATGTAAATGTGACAAAGCTGCTTCTTTAAGAGATGAACATTTTGCACTCTTTGGTTTCGATCTATCATTAACAGTTAATAAGGTACCCGTGGAAAACCAATAATTTAAATTTAAAATGGGAGATAACTCCTATAAGATGACTTCAAATCCTTATCCTGTAAATGTGACAAAGTTGCTCCTTTACGAGACCAATATTTTGCACTCTTTAGTTTCCCTCTATCATTGATAGTTAATTAGTAACATGTGAAAAACCAATAAGTTACATGTATAATGGGAGATAACTCCTATAATATGACTTCAAATCCTTTTCTTGTAAATGTGACAAGGTTGCTTCTTTAAGAGACCAACATTTTGCACTCTTTAGTTTCCCTCTATCATTAATAGTTAAAGAGTACCATGTGGAAAAACCAATCAGTTACATATATAATGGGAGATAACTCCTATAAAATGAAGTCATATCCGTTTACTGAAAATGTGACAAAGTTGCTCCTTTAAGAGATTAACATTTTGCACTCTTTATTTTCATTTTATCATTAATATTTAATGAGTAACATGTAAAAAACCAATCAATTACATATATAATGGGAGATAACTCCTATAAAATGAAGTCAAATCCTTTTCTTGGAAACGTAACAAAGTTGCTCCTTTAAGAGATCAACATTTTGCACTCTTTAGTTTCCCTCTATCATTAACAGTTAATGAGTATCATGTGAAAAACCAATCAGTTACATATATAATGGGAGATAACTCTTATAAAATGAAGTGGTATCCGTTTACTGTAAATGTAAAAAAAGTTGCTCCTTTAAAAGACCAACATTTTGCACTCTTTAGTTTCCCTTTATCGTTAATAGTTAATGAGTTACTTTAAAAAAAACCAATAAGTTACATATATAATGAAGTCAAATCCTTTCCCTGTAAGTAACAAAGTTGCTCCTTTAAGAGATCAACATTTTGCACTCTTTACTTTCCCTCTATCATTTATAGTTAATGAGTACCACGTGAAAAACCAATCAGTTACATATATAATGGGAGATAACTCCTATAAAATGAAGTCAAATCCTTTCCCTGTAAATGTTACAAAGTTGCTCCTTTAAAAGACCAACATTTTGCACTCTTTAGTTTCCCTCTATCATTAATAGTTAATGAGTACCACGTGAAAAGCCAATCAGTTACATATATAATGGGAGATAACTCCTATAAAATGAGGTCAAATTACTTCGCTCCAAATGCGACAAAGTTGCGTCTTAATAAGACGAACATTGTACTCTCAATAAGTGTTTATCTTTTACCGTTTCGGAGTAGCGGACACAAGCAAATGACACAAAATATAGAACGTGACATTGACCTTTGACCTTGTGTCCATTTTCAAGGTCAAAGGTCAAGATGATCTATGGTGAAGACCCCAGGCCTCTATCTCTTTTAGTTGTTGAGATTTGATTGAATATCACTTACTACTTTTTATTTAAAGGGAGATAACTCGCCAGAACCCTTCAATCAATCTGTCCCAAAGTTGTGCAAGGATATAGGACACATTTTGGTAAAGTTTTGGTATTGATATCTTTTTTGGTTTAGGAGGAGTAGCATGAACAAGCTGTTAGGAAAAGGGGAGATAACTCCTTAAAGGAAAAGGGTGTGGTCAGTCAGGGTGAACTGCGAAAGCACAATGGGTCACCGATATCAGATATAAAATATCAAAGCGACATGTCGCGAAATGACAAAACCCCACATAAGTTTGCGCAAGAAGTGGGGGAATAATAATAATAATAATAATTAAAGATCAACTGTTCGGTTGAACATTTGAGGGTCTTTCCATATTAATTTTAATTTTGTATTACAAAATGACATTCAAAACAATCATCTGTTTGCGAAATGTTATAATCTTGCTATAAATATTAAAAAAAAATTATTTTGTATAATTTGCTACAGATTGGCATTCTAAGAGAGATAACTCTTATAAAAGTTTGATTCAACTTTTCACGGCATGTCTTAATTTACTCGTTATTATTAATAGAACATTTTAGGACGAAAGTAATTTCAACATCTTTAAAATTAGCATATGTCAAAAACTAGTACGTGACCTTGACCCTTACAAGTTTTCAAGGTCAAAGGGCATGATGGCCTATGGTGAAGACCCTATGCCTCTATCATTAATAGTTAATGAATTACATGTGAAAAACCAATTAGTTACATATATAATGGGAGATAACTCCAATAAAATGAAGTCAAATCCTTTTCCTGTAAATGTGACAATGTTGCTCCTTTAAGAGAGCAACATTTTGCACTCTTTCGTTTCCCTTTATCATTAATAGTTAATACGTTACTTGTGAAAAACCAATCAGTTACATATATAATGGGAGATAACTCCTATAAAATGAAGTCAAATCCTTTTCCTGTAAATGTGACAAATTGCTCCTTTAAGAGAGCAACATTTTGCACTCTTTCGTTTCCCTTTATCATTAATAGTTAATAAGTTACTTGTGAAAAACCAATCAGTTACATATATAATGGGAGATAACTCCTATAAATGCAGTCAAATAGTTTACTGTAAATATGACAAAGTTGCTCATTAAGAGATCAACAATTTGCACTCTTTACTTTCCCTTTATCGTTAATAGTTAATGAGTAACATGTGAAAAAGCAATCAGTTACATATATAATGGGAGATAACTCCTATAAAATGAAGTCAAATCCTTTTGATTAAAATGTGTCAAAGTTACGCCCTCAAAAGACCAACATTTTGCACTATTTACTTTCCCTTCATCATTACAAGTTAATGAGCTACTTGCGAAAAACCAAACAGTTATATATATAATGGACGATAACTCTTATAAGATGACTTCAAATCCTTTTCCTGTAAATGTGACAAAGTTGCTCCATTACAAGATCAACATTTTGCACTATGTAGTTTACCTTTCTCATTAATAGTTAATGAGTTGCTTGTGAAAAACCAATCAGTTACATATATAATGGGAGATAACTCCCAAATGAAGTCCAATCCTTTTTGTGTAAATGTGACAAAGTTGCTCCTTTAAGAGATTAACATTTTGCACTCTTTACTTTCCCTTTATCGTTAATAGTTAATGCGTTACATGCAAAAAACCAATCAGTTATATATATATATATATAATGGGAGATATCTCCTATCAAATGAAGTCACATCCTTTCCCTGTAAATGTAAAAAAGTTGCTCCTTTAAAAGACCAACATTTTGCACTCTTTAGTTTCCCTTTATCATTAATAGTTAATGAGTAACATGTACAAAACCAATAATTAACTTATATAATGGGAGATAACTCCTATAAAATGAGGCCAAATTACTTCGCTCCAAATGCGACAAAGTTGCGTCTTAATAAGACGAACATTGTACTCTCAATAAGTGTTTATCTATCTTTTACCGTTTCGGAGTAGCGGACACAAGCAAATGACAAAATTTAGAACGTGACATTGACCTTTGACCTTGTGTCCATTTTCAAGGTCAAAGGTCAAGATGATCTATGGTGAAGACCCCAGGCCTCTATCTCTTTTAGTTGTTGAGATTTGATTGAATATCACTTACTACTTTTTATTTAAAGGGAGATAACTCCTATAAGATGTCGCCAGAACCCTTCAATCAATCTGTCCCAAAGTTGCGCAAGGATATAGGACACATTTTGGTAAAGGACGTCTGTATATCATTGAATATTATACAAAAAGTCTACAATTGTTAATACAATAGTACTATGTATAAATTCTTGACACAAATCACTAGATATGGAAAAAGGTAACAAGCAGCGGAGCCGCTTTTTAATTCATCTTAAAACCGTAGTGAGGAATTAAACATAGAGTAAAATGCTCTCATTGAGACAATCCCAGAGCAGGGCTTAAGCGGAAATCTGTGTTGTATGTCGATAACGGTCTACATATGAGTTCGAACCTATCAACAAATAACAACATAACGAACACGATTTTTTACAAATATTTCCTACTATGTAGACATTAATTCTAATGCAGTTCTTGATGTAACGTCAATTCTGATTGGATAACGTGAATGATTTCATGGCATCAATTCCACGATTGATGTCGTCGGATTTTAACGTAAGCGCAGACGTTATTTCCGGCAAATAAAAAATTCGAATTTTGATCAGTTAATTTAGTTTTTTATTGCCATAGCATTAGAATGGAGATAACGTATTGTATTTGAAGATTTGCCGGCATCAATTGGTGATTTGACTGTCGGAAATATCCGTTTACTGGCTCTGCTTACGCGTCGCCAATAAACTCAATTTCCGACCATCAAATCAACAATTGATGCCGGAAAATCTTCAAATACAATACAGTTATCTCCTAAATAGTATAAAACGGAACCATCTACTTGGTAGGTCAATATATTGATGTCAAACTTTTATTACAAATTATAAGGTATGAATTTAGGCAAACAATATCAAATGTGCTGCCTAAAATTTATAATAAAGACGCAGAGCGAAAAATTTAAAGTTTAATTAGCGTACAAATGAGAGTTAAATCTCAAGAATTAATACATCATATTTAACTGTAACACGGATACTTCTTATGTCTAATAATTTTTAACATTATCGGTTGCAAATATTTTGAGAATTCTACAGTTATCTTTTACATTAAAACAGAAAAGGAAAACGTGTGAGACATTAGTTACTAAGGACAATATTATTTCATTCGAACAGACCCCGAGATTGACCTTAATTGACCGAATTATACACAATTTTTATCGCGTATTACACCTGCAGAAACACGATGATACACAGAAAAAAATCTACGAATCTGGAAAGAGAATACTTACACAAATGTACACCGTTTTATTACAAAATTATTTATATTTATGGTTCAATCACCCGTTTTCTTTCATTGTTAATTCTAATAAATGAATAATAAATACTAATTAAAAGATTCAATTGTTCTTGGAACAATTAAGGGCTTTCCCACACTTTGGGTACCTTTAGAATTTATTTCAACATGATCAGATCGATTCCCAGACCGTTGCCAAGAAATGCACACCAACAGGACAAAAATTAGGACGTGACCTTGACCTATGACCTTTTGTCTGTTTTCAAGGTCAAAGGTCATGACTGTCACTAATGAAGACCCCATGCCTCTATCATTAATAGTTTGTGAGTAACATATGAAAAACCAATAAATTACATATTTAATGGGAGATAACTCTTATAAGATCATTTCAAATCCTTTTCCTACAAATGTGACAAAGTTGCTCTTTTAAGAGATCAACATTTTGCACTCTTTAGTTTTTCGCTATCTTTAGTAGTGAACACAAGCAGAGGTCAAAATCTAGAACGTGACCCTGACCTAAGACCTTGTGACCATTTTCAATGTCAAAGGTCTTGAGGGTCTATGGTGAAGAGCCGAGGTCTGTATCATTAATTGTTTATCAGTAATATGTTCAAAACCAATAATTTACATGTATAATGGGAGATAACTCTTCAATTCCTTATACTGTAAATGTGACAAAGTTGCTCTTTTAAGAGACCAACATTTTGCACTCTTTAGTTTCCCTCTATCATTAATAGTTAATGAGTAACATGTGAAAAGCCAATAAATTACATGTATAAGGGGAGATAACTCCTATAAGATGAACTCAAATTCTTTTCCTACAAATGTTACAAAGTTGCTCCTTTAAGAGACCTACATTTTGCACGACAAAAAATGATCTGTCCAGACTTGGCGGAAGAATTTTTCCGTAAAAAAAAATACGAAAAATAATAAACAGAAGAAATACAATAAGGGCTTTCCGTCGGAAGACGGGAAAGCCCTTAATTAAAAGATTCAATTGTTCTTGGAACAATTGAGGGCTTTTCCACACTTTGGGGACCTTTAGAATTGATTTCAAGATGATCAGATCCATTCCCAGACCGTTGCCAAGACATGCACACCAACAGGACAAAAATTAGGACGTGACCTTGACCTATGAACTTGTGTCTGTTTTCAGAGGTCATGACTGTCACTGATGAAGACCCCATGCCTCTATTATTAATAGTTTGTGAGTTACATATGAAAAATCAATAAATTACATATTGAATGGGAGATAACTCTTATAAGATGATTTCAAATCCTTTTCCTACAAATGTTACAAAGTTGCTCTTTTAAGAGTACAACATTTTGCACTCTTTGGTGTTTCTCTATCTTTAGTAGTGAACACAAGGAGAGGTCAAAATCTAGAACGTGACCCTGACCTTTGACCTTGTGTCCATTTTCAAGGTCAAAGGTCTTGAGGGTCTTTGGTGACGAATCCAGGTCTGTATCATTAGTGTTTATCAGAAATATGTTAAAAACCAATAATTTACATTTAAAATGAAAGATAACTCCTTAAGAAAACTTCAAATCATTATCCTGTAAATGTGACAAAGTTGCTCCTTTACCTTTAAGAGACCAACATTTTGCACCATTTGGTTTCCCTCTGTCAATAAAATTAATGAGTAACATGTGAAAACACCAATAATTTACATTTACAATGGGAGATAACTCCTATAAGATGACTTCAAATCCTTATCATGTAAATGTGACAAAGCTGCTTCTTTAAGAGATGAACATTTTGCACTCTTTGGTTTCGATCTATCATTAACAGTTAATGAGGTACCCGTGGAAAACCAATAATTTAAATTTAAAATGGGAGATAACTCCTATAAGATGACTTCAAATCCTTATCCTGTAAATGTGACAAAGTTGCTCCTTTATGAGACCAATATTTTGCACTCTTTAGTTTCCCTCTATCATTGATAGTTAATTAGTAACATGTGAAAAACCAATAAGTTACATGTATAATGGGAGATAAGTCCTATAATATGACTTCAAATCCTTTTCTTGTAAAAGTGACAAGGTTGCTTCTTTAAGAGATAAACATTTTGCACTCTTTGGTTTCGATCTATCATTAATAGTTACTGAGGTACCTATGAAAAACCAATAATTTACATTTAAAATGGGACATAACTCCTATAAGATGACTTCAAATCCTTATCCTGTAAAAGTGACAAAGTTGCTCCTTTTTGGGACCAACATTTTGCACTCTTTGGTTTCCATCTTTAATTAATAGTTAATGAGGTACCTTTGAAAAACCAATAATTTACATTTAAAATGAGAGATAACTCCTATAAGATGACTTCAAATCCTTATCCTGTAAATGTGACAAAGTTGCTCCTTTTTGGGACCAACATTTTGCACCCTTTGGTTTCCCTCTATAATTATTAGTTAATGCGGTACATGTGAAACTCCAATAATTAACATTTAAAATGAGAGATAACTCCTATAAGATGACTTCAAATCCTTATACTGTAAAAGTGACAAAGTTGCTCCTTTAAGAGACCAACATTTTGCATACTTTGGTTTCCCTCTATTATTAATAGTTAATGAGTAATATGTGAAAAACCAATAAATTACATGTATAATGGGAGATAACTCCTATAAGATGATTTGAAATCCCTTTCCTACAAATGTGACAAAGTTGCTCCTTTAAGAGACCAACATTTTGCACTCTTTGGTTTCCCTTTATCATTAATAGTTAACGAGTAACATGTGAAAAATCAATAAATTACACGTATAATGGGAGATAACTCCTATAAGATGACTTCAAATCCTTTTCCTACAAATATGACAAAGTTGCTCCTTTAAGAGATCTACATTTTTCATTATTTGGGTTTTCCTCTATCTTTGATAGTTTTGGAGGAGTAGTGAACACAAGCAGAGGTCAAAATCTAGAACATGACCTTGACCTTTGACCTTGTGACCATGTTCAAGGTCAAAGGTCATGAGGGTCTATGGTGAAGACCCCAGGTCTGTATCTCTTCTAGTTCCTGAGATTTCTTGGCATTTCTCTTATAACAAATATATAAGGAGATAAAAACTCCCATAAGATGTCGTGAAATTTTATTCGCGACATGTGACAAAGTTGCGCTGAGCTTGACTTTAGACTTGGAAAAGGTTGCGAAGTGATATCTTTTATGGTGTCTGAGGAGAAGCGCACACAAGCTTTCCGGTGTTAGGGGAGATAACTCCATAATGACAAAGTTTGCGACACACTGCCCATGGCAGAGATCACGGCTTCAATGGCCGGTCACATGTACAAAATATCGAAGCGACACGACAAAAAGTCAGCTGTCCAGACTTGGCGGAAGAATTTTTCCGTAAAATAATAATAAGAAAAATTAAAGATCAACTGTTCGGTTGAACATTTGAGGGTCTTTCCATATTAATTTTGCATTACGTGATGACATTCAAAATAATCAACTTTTCCGAAATGTCACAATTTGCTATAAATATTTAAAAAAGAAATTACTTAGTATTATTTGCTACAGATTGACATTCTAAGAAAGATAACTCTTATAAAATTGTGATACAACTTTTCACGGCATGTCTTAATTTACTCGTAATTATTAATAGAACATGTTATGAAGAAAATCATTTCAATATCTTTGAAAATAGCAAAGGTCAAAAACTAGAACGCGACCTTGACCCATGCAAGTTTTCAAGGTCAAAGGGCATGAGGGTCTATGGTTAAGACGCCATGCGTCTATCATTCATAGTTAATAAGTTACATGTGAAAACTAATAAGGTACATATATAATGGGAGATAAATCCTAAAAGATGACTTCAAATCCTTTTCCTTTAAATGTGACAAGTTTGCTCCTTTAAAAGATCAACATTTTGCACTCTTTGGTTTCCATCTATCATTAACAGTTTAGGAGTTACATGTGAAAAACCAATAAGTTACATATATAATGTAAGATAACTCCTATAAGATGACTTCAAATCTTTATCCTGTAAATATGACAAAGTTGCTCCTTTAAAAGATCAACATTTGCACTCTTTCGTTTCCCTGTATTATTAATAGGTAATGAGTACCATGTGAAAAACCAATAAGTTACATATATAATGGGAGATAACTCCTATAAAATGAAGTCAAATCATTTCCGTTTAAATGTGACAAAGTTGCTCCTTTAAGAGATCAACATTTTGCACTCTTTACTTTCCCACTATCATTTATAGTTAATGAGTACCACGTGAAAAACCAATCAGTTACATATATAATGGGAGATAACTCCTATAAAATGAAGTCAAATCCTTCCCCTGTAAATGTGACAAAGTTGCTCCTTTAAGAGACCAACATTTTGCACTCTTTAGTTTCCCTCTATCATTAATAGTTAATGAGTACCATGTGAAAAGCCAATCAGTTACAGATAACTCCTATAAAATGAGGTCAAATTACTTCGCTATAAATGCGACAAAGTTGCGTCTTAATAGGGCGAACATTGTACTCTCAATAAGTGTTTATCTATCTTTTACCGTTTCGGAGTAGCGGACACAAGCAAATGACACAAAATTTAGAACGTGACATTGACCTTTGACCTTGTGTCCATTTTCAAGGTCAAAGGTCAAGATGATCTATGGTGAAGACCCCAGGCCTCTATCTCTTTTAGTTGTTGAGATTTGATTGAATATCACTTACTACTTTTTATTTAAAGGGAGATAACTCCTATAAGATGTCGCCAGAACCCTTCAATCAATCTGTCCCAAAGTTGTGCAAGGATATAGGACACATTTTGGTAAAGGTTTGGTATTGATATCTTTTTTGGTTTAGGAGGAGTAGCATGAACAAGCTGTTAGGAAAAGGGGAGATAACTCCTTAAAGGAAAAGGGTGTGGTCAGTCAGGGTGAACTGCGAAAGCACAATGGGTCACCGATATCAGATATAAAATATCAAAGTGACATGTCGCGAAATGACAAAACCCCACATAAGTTTGCGCAAGAAGTGGGGGAATAATAATAATAATAATAATAATAATTAAAGATCAACTGTTCGGTTGAACATTTGAGGGTCTTTCCATATTAATTTTAATTTTGTATTACAAAATGACATTCAAAACAATCATCTTTTTGCGAAATGTTATAATCTTGCTATAAATATTAAAAAAAAATTATTTTGTATAATTTGCTACAGATTGGCATTCTAAGAGAGATAACTCTTATAAAAGTTTGATTCAACTTTTCACGGCATGTCTTAATTTACTCGTTATTATTAATAGAACATTTTAGGACGAAAGTAATTTCAATATCTTTAAAATTAGCATATGTCAAAAACTAGTACGTGACCTTGACCCTTACAAGTTTTCAAGGTCAAAGGGCATGATGGCCTATGGTGAAGACCCCATGCCTCTATCATTAATAGGTAATGAATTACATGTGAAAAACCAATTAGTTACATATATAATGGGAGATAACTCCAATAAAATGAAGTCAAATCCTTTTCCTGTAAATATGACAAAGTTGCTCCTTTAAGAGAGCAACATTTTGCACTCTTTAGTTTCCCTCTATCATTAATAGTTAATGAGTACCATGTGGAAAAACCAATCAGTTACATATATAATGGGAGATAACTCCTATAAAATGAAGTCAAATCCTTCCCCTGTAAATGTGACAAAGTTGCTCTTTTAAGAGACCAACATTTTGCACTCTTTAGTTTCCCTCTATCATTAATAGTTAATGAGTACCATGTGGAAAAAACCAATCAGTTACATATATAATGGGAGATAACTCCTATAAAATGAAGTCATATCCGTTTACTGAAAATATGACAAAGTTGCTCCTTTAAGAGATTAACATTTTGCACTCTTTATTTTCATTTTATCATTAATATTTAATGAGTAACATGTACAAAACCAATCAATTACATATATAATGGGAGATAACTCCTATAAAATGAAGTCAAATCCTTTCCTTGTAAACGTAACAAAGTTGCTCCTTTAAGAGATCAACATTTTGCACTCTTTAGTTTCCCTCTATCATTAACAGTTAATGAGTATCATGTGAAAAACCAATCAGTTACATATATAATGGGAGATAACTCTTATAAAATGAAGTGGTATCCGTTTACTGTAAATGTAGAAAAAGTTGCTCCTTTAAAAGACCAACATTTTGCACTCTTTAGTTTCCCTTTATCGTTAATAGTTAATGAGTTACATTAAAAAAACCAATAAGTTACATATATAATGAAGTCAAATCCTTTCCCTGTAAGTAACAAAGTTGCTCCTTTAAGAGATCAACATTTTGCACTCTTTACTTTCCCTCTATCATTTATAGTTAATGAGTACCACGTGAAAAACCAATCAGTTACATATATAATGGGAGATAACTCCTATAAAATGAAGTCAAATCCTTTCCCTGTAAATGTTACCGTTTCGGAGTAGCGGACACAAGCAAATGACACAAAATTTAGAACGTGACATTGACCTTTGACCTTGTGTCCATTTTCAAGGTCAAAGGTCAAGATGATCTATGGTGAAGACCCCAGGCCTCTATCTCTTTTAGTTGTTGAGATTTGATTGAATATCACTTACTACTTTTTATTTAAAGGGAGATAACTCCTATAAGATGTCGCCAGAACCCTTCAATCAATCTGTCCCAAAGTTGTGCAAGGATATAGGACACATTTTGGTAAAGGTTTGGTATTGATATCTTTTTTGGTTTAGGAGGAGTAGAATGAACAAGCTGTTAGGAAATGGGGAGATAACTCCTTAAAGGAAAAGGGTGTGGTCAGTCAGGGTGAACTGCGAAAGCACAATGGGTCACCGATATCAGATATAAAATATCAAAGCGACATGTCGCGAAATGACAAAACCCCACATAAGTTTGCGCAAGAAGTGGGGGAATAATAATAATAATAATAATTAAAGATCAACTGTTCGGTTGAACATTTGAGGGTCTTTCCATATTAATTTTAATTTTGTATTACAAAATGACATTCAAAACAATCATCTTTTTGCGAAATGTTATAATCTTGCTATAAATATTAAAAAAAAATTATTTTGTATAATTTGCTACAGATTGGCATTCTAAGAGAGATAACTCTTATAAAAGTTTGATTCAACTTTTCACGGCATGTCTTAATTTACTCGTTATTATTAATAGAACATTTTAGGACGAAAGTAATTTCAATATCTTTAAAATTAGCATATGTCAAAAACTAGTACGTGACCTTGACCCTTACAAGTTTTCAAGGTCAAAGGGCATGATGGCCTATGGTGAAGACCCCATGCCTCTATCATTAATAGGTAATGAATTACATGTGAAAAACCAATTAGTTACATATATAATGGGAGATAACTCCAATAAAATGAAGTCAAATCCTTTTCCTGAAAATGTGACAAAGTTGCTCCTTTAAGAACATTTGAGGGTCTTTCCATACTAATATTCATTTTGTATTACGTGATGACATTCAAAATAATCAACTTTTTGCGAAATGTTATAATTTTGGTATAAATATTTAAAAAGAAATTATTTTGTATTATTAGCTACAGATTGACATTCTAAGAGAGATAACTCTTATAAAATTGTGATACAACTTTTACCGGCATGTCTTAATTTACTCGTAATTATTAATAGAACATTTTAGAAAGAAAATAATTTCAATATCTTTAAAAATAGCAAAGGTCAAAAACTAGTACGTGACCTTGACCCATACAAGTTTTCAAGGGCAAAGGACATGAGTTACATATATAATGGGAGATAACTCCTATGAAATGAAGTCAAATCCTTTTCCTGTTATTTGACAATGTTGCTTCTTTAAAAGATCAACATTTTGCACTCTTTAGTTTCCCTTTATCATTAATAGTTAATGAGTTACATGTAAAAAACAAATCAGTTACATACATAATGGGAGATAACTCCTATAAAATGAAGTCAAATCCTTTCCTTGTAAATGTAACAAAGTTGCTCGATTAAAAGACCAACATTTTCCACTCTTTAGTTTCCCTCTATCATTAATAGTTAATGAGTACCATGTGAAAAACCAATGAGTTAGATATATAATGGGAGATAACTCCTATAAAATGAAGTCAAATCCTTTCCTTGTAAAAGTAACAAAGTTGCTCCATTAAAAGTCCAACATTTTGCACTCTTTAGTTTCCCTTTATCATTAATAGTTAATGAGTAACATGTAAAAAACAAATCAGTTACATATTTAATGGGAGATAACTCCTATAAAATGAAGTCAAATCCTTTCACTGTAAAGTAACAAAGTTGCTCCTTTAAGAGATCAACATTTTCCACTCTTTAGTTTCCCTTTATCATCAATAGTTAATGAGTAACATGTGAAAAACCAATAAGTTACATATATAATGGGAAATAACTCATATAAAAGGAAGTCAAATCCTTTCCCTGTAAAAGTAACAAAGTTGCTCCTTTAAGAGACCAACATTTTGCACTCTTTCGTTTCCCTTTATCATTAATAGTTCATGAGTAACATGTAAAAGACCAATAAGTTACATATATAATGGGAGATAACTCCTATCAAATGAAGTCAAATCCTTTATCTGTTAATGTAACAAAGTTGCTCCTTTAAGAGATCAACATTTTGCACTCTTTACTTTCCCTCTATGATTAATAGTTAATGAGTACCATGTGAAAAACCAATGAGTTAGATATATAATGGGAGATAACTCCTATAAAATGAAGTCAAATCCTTTCCTTGTAAAAGTAACAAAGTTGCTCCATTAAAAGTCCAACATTTTGCACTCTTTAGTTTCCCTTTATCATTAATAGTTAATGAGTAACATGTAAAAAACAAATCAGTTACATATTTAATGGGAGATAACTCCTATAAAATGAAGTCAAATCCTTTCACTGTAAAGTAACAAAGTTGCTCCTTTAAGAGATCAACATTTTGCACTCTTTAGTTTCCCTTTATCATCAATAGTTAATGAGTAACATGTGAAAAACCAATAAGTTACATATATAATGGGAAATAACTCATATAAAAGGAAGTCAAATCCTTTCCCTGTAAAAGTAACAAAGTTGCTCCTTTAAGAGACCAACATTTTGCACTCTTTCGTTTCCCTTTATCATTAATAGTTCATGAGTAACATGTAAAAGACCAATAAGTTACATATATAATGGGAGATAACTCCTATCAAATGAAGTCAAATCCTTTATCTGTTAATGTAACAAAGTTGCTCCTTTAAGAGATCAACATTTTGCACTCTTTACTTTCCCTCTATGATTAATAGTTAATGAGTACCATGTGAAAAACCAATCAGTTACATATATAATGGGAGATAACTCCTATAAAATGAAGTCAAATTACTTCCCTCCAAATGGGACAAAGTTGCGTCTTAATAAGGCGAACATTTTATTCTCAATAAGTGTTTATCTATCTTTTACCGTTTCAGAGGAGTAGCGCGAACAAGCAAATGTCAAAATTTATAACGTGACCTTGACCTCTGACCTTGTGTCCATTTTCAAGGTCAAAGGTAAAGATGATCTATGGTGAAGACCCCAGGCCTCTATCTCTTTTAGTTGTTGAGATTTGTTTGAATATCACTTACTACTTTTATTTAAAGGGAGATAACTCCTATAAGATGTCGTCAAAACCCTTCAATCAATCTGTCCCAAAGTTGCGCAAGGATATAGGACACATTTTGGTAAAGGTTTGGCATTGCTATCTTTTTTGGTTTAGGAGGAGAAGCATGAACAAGCTTTTTAGTAAAAGGGGATATAACTCCGTAAAGGAAAAGGGTGCGGTCAGTCAGGGTGAACTGCGAAAGCGCAATGGGTAACCGATATCAGATATAAAATATCAAAGCGACATGTCGCGAAGTAAAAAAACCAGACACCGAAATAAGTTGGCGGAAGAAAAGAGAAAAGAATAATAATAATTAAAGATCAACTGTTCGGTTGAACATTTGTGGGTCTTTCCATACTAATATTCATTTTGTATAACGTGATGACATTCAAAATAATTAACTTTTTGCGAAATGTTATAATTTTGCTATAAATATTTAAAGAAGAAATTATTTGGTATTATTTGCTACAGATTAGGTTTCAAAGAGAGATAACTCTTATAAAATTTTGATACAACTTTTCACGGCATGTCTTAATTTACTCGTAATTATTAATAGAACATTTTAAGAAGAAAATCATTTCAATATCTTTGAAAATAGCAAAGGTCAAAAACTAGCACGTGACCTTGACCCATGCAAGTTTTCAAGGTCAAAGGGCATGAGGGTCTATGGTGAAGACCCCATGCACCTATCATAAATGGTTAATGAGTTACAAGTGAAAAACCAAAAAATTACATATATAATGGGAGATAACTCCTATAAAATGAAGTCAAATCCTTTCATTGTAATGTAACGAAGTTGCTCCTTTAAGAAATCAACATTTTGCACTCTTTAGTTTCCCTCTATCATTAATAGTTAATGAGTAACATGTAAAAAAACCAGTAAGTTACATATATAATGGGAGATAACTCCTATAAAATGAAGTCAAATTACTTCGCGTCAAATGTGACAAAGTTGCGTCTTAATAAGACGAACATTTTACTCTCAATAAGTGTTTATCTATCTTTTACCATTTCAGAGGAGTAGCGCGAACAAGCAAATATCAAAATTTAGAACGTGACCTTGACCTTTGACCTTGTGTCCATTTTCAAGGTCAAAGGTCAAGATGATTTATGGTGAAGACCCCAGGCCTCTATCTCTTTTAGTTGTTGAAATTTGTTTGAATATCACTTACTACTTTTATTTAAAGGGAGATAACTCCTATAAGATGTCGTCAGAACCCTTCAATCAATCTGTCCCAAAGTTGCGCAAGGATATAGGACACATTTTGGTAAAGGTTTGGTATTGCTATCTTTTTTGGTTTAGGAGGAGTAGCATGAACAAGCTTTTAAGTAAAAGGGGAGATAACTCCTTAAAGGAAAAGGGTCCAGTCAGTCAGGGTGAACTGCGAAAGCGCAATGGGTAACCGATATCAGATATAAAATATCAAAGCGACATGTCGCGAAGTGAAAAAACCAGACACCGAAATAAGTTGGCGGAAGAAAAGAGAAAAGAATAATAATAATAATAATAATTAAAGATCAACTGTTCGGTTGAACATTTGAGGGTCTTTCCATACTAATATTCATTTTGTATTACGCGATGACATTCAAAATAATTAACTTTTTGCGAAATGTTATAATTTTGCTATAAATATTTAAAAAAGAAATTATTTGGTATTATTTGCTACAGATTAGGTTTCAAAGAGAGATAACTCTTATAAAATTTTGATACAACTTTTCACGGCATGTCTTAATTTACTCGTAATTATCTATAGAACATTTTAAGAAGAAAATTTTTTCAATATCTTTGAAAATAGCAAAGGTCAAAAACTAGTACGTGACCTTGACCCATGCAAGTTTTCAAGGTCTAAGGGCATGAGGGTCTATGGTGAAGACCCCATGCATCTATCATAAATGGTTAATGAGTTACAAGTGAAAAACCAAAAAATTACATATATAATGGGATATAACTCTTATAAAATGAAGTCAAATCCTTTCCCTGTAATGTAACGAAGTTGCTCCTTTAAGAAATCAACATTTTGCACTCTTTAGTTTCCCTCTATCATTAATAGTTAATGAGTAACATGTAAAAAAACCAGTAAGTTACATATATATTGGGAGATAACTCCTATAAAATGAAGTCAAATCCTTTCCCTGTAAATGTAACAAATTTGCTCCTGTAAAAGACCAACATTTTGCACTCTTCACTTTCCCTTTATCATTAATAGTTAATGAGTTAACATGTGAAAAACAAATAAATCACAAATATAATGGGAGATAACTCCTATAAAATGAAGTCAAATCCTTTCCTTGTAAATGTAAGAAAGTTGCTCCTTTAAGAGATTAACATTTTGCACTCTTTAGTTTCCCTCTATCATTAATAGTTAATGAGTACCATGTGAAACACCAATCAGTTACATATATAATGGGAGATAACTCCTATAAAATGAAGTCAAATCCTTTCCCTACAAATGTAACAAAGTTGCTCCTTTAAGAGACAAACATGTTGCACTCTTTCGTTTCCCTTTATCGTTAATAGTTAATGAGTAACATGTAAAAAACCAATAAGTTACATATATAATGGGAGATAACTCTTATAAAATGAAGTCAAATCCTTTACCTGTTAAGTAACAAAGTTGCTCCTTTAAGAGATCAACATTTTGCACTCTTTACTTTCCCTCTATCATTAATAGTTAATGAGTACCATGTGAAAAACCAATCAGTTACATATATAATGGGAGATAACTCCTATAAAATGAAGTCGAATCCTTTACCTGCAAATGTAGCAAAGTTGCTCCACGCCGGGTATTCGGACACACAGAACAGGGTGGAACACAAACGAACGGGTGAGGTGGATGAAAACATCGTATTCAGGTAGGTGTGTTATTTTCATTCTGAACGTATTGAAATAGGATTAAAGACAGAAATAAGTTTATAATGCCTTTTGTATGTCCCTTAACTACTAGTACACCAAGTATTGTCTGTTTTTACTGGAGAAATAATCCACAGGAACGTCATAAACACGGAAATTACTTCGGAAAAAGTATATTTCCAACTTTCGTTGATTGTAACTTCTCGCGAAGAGCAAGTTACAAAGTTTTTATGGTCAATATAGATACCCCAATGCATACTTGATTATCTTTGAAAAGTTGAACTTCTAGTTCGACGTATTAAGCACAGTATTCTTCAGTAACCAAACATACTTGGCGGAATTTTGACACAACGGACCGCGGGTGAGGACACTGTGGAACGCGGGTGTGTGCTCCTTAGAGAACACAACGAACCGGGTGAAAATGCATATATTTTTTTATTTAAACTGTTCGTCTCTTTCTGTTATTGTAATGAGCAACCGTATATTTTCTTTTCAGGAATAGTTTATCCTGCAATCCTTGGATTAGAGCAGCTTAAATTTTGTATGTGTTTCACTGCCACTGGCTATGAAACGAGTTTCAGCCACGCCCACTTTAAGAACTACTTTTGTGTATTGCAGAAATGTACTTGTTTGACCTTTGTTGCCAAACGTAAACAAATGTTGCAATCGCGCAAATACGTGTTTTTGTTTTAATCCATAAATAAATATATTATTTTCATCTGTGTTGGTTTTTTCTCTTCTAAAACAGACACTTCAAACAGGTTAAATTCAAAGTATTATGGCGCAACCCTGCAAATCCAGACCATGAATGTCTATTTATTTTGCAACTACCGGTTCAACTATACAAATACGACACTACGAATAAAGCAAAGCTTTATTTAAGAAATAGATTATTGCGAATTAGTTAGAACATGGTCAGACCATATATTTGTCAGCGAGGTATAAAATGAAGAAAAATATAATGTCTGACCATGTTCTAATTCGCATAGATACCAATTGCAATAATCTATTTCAATTCTAATATGTATAATAAATGAGTTAAAATTTCGCAGCGGCTCTAAGAGGACGCTTTTTGAAACTAATAAGAGATATCTTACAGCAGTATGTTAAAGCAAATAAAATTGACATACACATATATTCTCGTAATTTTATTGAATATACTTACCTTTTAAGCAAATAAATATTGAGAAATCTTAACAAAATTGCATTTAAGCGAAAATGACAGAATTTACTTCGTCATAAATGACTCTAAATATAATACTGAAGACCAAATCTGTCATATGTTAGATTTTCTGATGGACAACATATTCGTCATGTTTGGTTGACATGTTTTTCAACAGACTGTTGGTATTCCAATGTGCTCCTCTCCTCGCCGGCCCGTTTTTGTACTCTTATGAGGCTGAGTTCCCAGAAGGCCTACTGAATAAGAAAGAAAAGACACTGGCCCAGACCTTTAATTTAACATTCCGTTATATTGCTGATGTTTTGTCCCTCAACAATGCTAAATTTGGTGACTATTTACATTCAATTTCCCCCGCGAGCTTGACATTAAAGATACCACCAAAACACTGTCAGTCTCTTACTTGTCTAGACCTTTTTCTAGAAATAGACTCAGGACAACTACAAACTAGACTCTACCGTACAAACGTGATGACTTCAACTTTCTTATTTTCAACTTCCCGTTTATTGATAGTAACATTCCAGCAGCTCCAGCGTATGGTGTGTCCATTTCACAACTTATACGTTATTCTAGATCCTGGGATAGGTATTCCGATTTTCTTGACCGATCACTGCTGTTGACTGCTAAACTACTCAAACAAGGGTTTGTTGTACCTAGGTTGGTGTTATCTGTTCAGAAGTTCTATGGTCGTCACCATGACTTAATTGATCCTAATGGGAAATCAGTGTATCAAATACGATCTGACATTTTCGCTGCGTCATGGTGTTTCCTATTCCTGGATTTGACTTTTCCCTAGACATGACAATAAGTAACTCGATGGGTGTCTAATTAGTGTCTAATTAGTAACATGTGAAAAACCAATAAGTTACATATATAATGGGAGATAACTCCTATAAAATGAAGTCAAATCCTTTCCCTAAAAATGTAACAAAGTTGCTCCTTGAAGGGACCAACATTTTGCACTCTTTAGTTTCCCTTTATCATTAATAGTTAATGAGTAACCTGTAAAAAACTAATAAGTTACATATATAATGGGAGATAACTCCTATAAAATGAAGTCAAATCCTTTACCTGCAAATGTAGCAAAGTTGCTCCACGCCGGGTATTCGGACACACAGAACAGGGTGGAACACAAACGAACGGGTGAGGTGGATGAAAACATCGTATTCAGGTAGGTGTGTTATTTTCATTCTGAACGTATTGAAATAGGATTAAAGACAGAAATAAGTTTATAACGCCTTTTGTATGTCCCTTAACTACTAGTACACCAAGTATTGTCTGTTTTTACTGGAGAAATAATCCACAGGAACGTCATAAACACGGAAATTACTTCGGAAAAAGTATATTTCCAACTTTCGTTGATTGTAACTTCTCGCGAAGAGCAAGTTACAAAGTTTTTATGGTCAATATAGATACCCCAATGCATACTTGATTATCTTTGAAAAGTTGAACTTCTAGTTCGACGTATTAAGCACAGTATTCTTCAGTAACCAAACATACTTGGCGGAATTTTGACACAACGGACCGCGGGTGAGGACACTGTGGAACGCGGGTGTGTGCTCCTTAGAGAACACAACGAACCGGGTGAAAATGCATATATTTTTTTATTTAAACTGTTCGTCCCTTTCTGTTATTGTAATGAGCAACCGTATATTTTCTTTTCAGGAATAGTTTATCCTGCAATCCTTGGATTAGAGCAGCTTAAATTTTGTATGTGTTTCACTGCCACTGGCTATGAAACGAGTTTCAGCCACGCCCACTTTAAGAACTACTTTTGTGTATTGCAGAAATGTACTTGTTTGACCTTTGTTGCCAAACGTAAACAAATGTTGCAATCGCGCAAATACGTGTTTTTGTTTTAATCCATAAATAAATATATTATTTTCATCTGTGTTGGTTTTTTCTCTTCTAAAACAGACACTTCAAACAGGTTAAATTCAAAGTATTATGGCGCAACCCTGCAAATCCAGACCATGAATGTCTATTTATTTTGCAACTACCGGTTCAACTATACAAATACGACACTACGAATAAAGCAAAGCTTTATTTAAGAAATAGATTATTGCGAATTAGTTAGAACATGGTCAGACCATATATTTGTCAGCGAGGTATAAAATGAAGAAAAATATAATGTCTGACCATGTTCTAATTCGCATAGATACCAATTGCAATAATCTATTTCAATTCTAATATGTATAATAAATGAGTTAAAATTTCGCAGCGGCTCTAAGAGGACGCTTTTTGAAACTAATAAGAGATATCTTACAGCAGTATGTTAAAGCAAATAAAATTGACATACACATATATTCTCGTAATTTTATTGAATATACTTACCTTTTAAGCAAATAAATATTGAGAAATCTTAACAAAATTGCATTTAAGCGAAAATGACAGAATTTACTTCGTCATAAATGACTCTAAATATAATACTGAAGACCAAATCTGTCATATGTTAGATTTTCTGATGGACAACATATTCGTCATGTTTGGTTGACATGTTTTTCAACAGACTGTTGGTATTCCAATGTGCTCCTCTCCTCGCCGGCCCGTTTTTGTACTCTTATGAGGCTGAGTTCCCAGAAGGCCTACTGAATAAGAAAGAAAAGACACTGGCCCAGACCTTTAATTTAACATTCCGTTATATTGCTGATGTTTTGTCCCTCAACAATGCTAAATTTGGTGACTATTTACATTCAATTTACCCCGCGAGCTTGACATTAAAGATACCACCAAAACACTGTCAGTCTCTTACTTTTCTAGACCTTTTTCTAGAAATAGACTCAGGACAACTACAAACTAGACTCTACCGTACAAACGTGATGACTTCAACTTTCTTATTTTCAACTTCCCGTTTATTGATAGCAACATTCCAGCAGCTCCAGCGTATGGTGTGTCCATTTCACAACTTATACGTTATTCTAGATCCTGGGATAGGTATTCCGATTTTCTTGACCGATCACTGCTGTTGACTGCTAAACTACTCAAACAAGGGTTTGTTGTACCTAGGTTGGTGTTATCTGTTCAGAAGTTCTATGGTCGTCACCATGACTTAATTGATCCTAATGGGAAATCAGTGTATCAAATACGATCTGACATTTTCGCTGCGTCATGGTGTTTCCTATTCCTGGATTTGACTTTTCCCTAGACATGACAATAAGTAACTCGATGGGTGTCTAATTAGTGTCTAATTAGTAACATGTGAAAAACCAATAAGTTACATATATAATGGGAGATAACTCCTATAAAATGAAGTCAAATCCTTTCCCTAAAAATGTAACAAAGTTGCTCCTTGAAGGGACCAACATTTTGCACTCTTTAGTTTCCCTTTATCATTAATAGTTAATGAGTAACCTGTAAAAAAACTAATAAGTTACATATATAATGGGAGATAACTCCTATAAAATGAAGTCAAATCCTTTACCTGCAAATGTAGCAAAGTTGCTCCACGCCGGGTATTCGGACACACAGAACAGGGTGGAACACAAACGAACGGGTGAGGTGGATGAAAACATCGTATTCAGGTAGGTGTGTTATTTTCATTCTGAACGTATTGAAATAGGATTAAAGACAGAAATAAGTTTATAACGCCTTTTGTATGTCCCTTAACTACTAGTACACCAAGTATTGTCTGTTTTTACTGGAGAAATAGTCCACAGGAACGTCATAAACACGGAAATTACTTCGGAAAAAGTATATTTCCAACTTTCGTTGATTGTAACTTCTCGCGAAGAGCAAGTTACAAAGTTTTTATGGTCAATATAGATACCCCAATGCATACTTGATTATCTTTGAAAAGTTGAACTTCTAGTTCGACGTATTAAGCACAGTATTCTTCAGTAACCAAACATACTTGGCGGAATTTTGACACAACGGACCGCGGGTGAGGACACTGTGGAACGCGGGTGTGTGCTCCTTAGAGAACACAACGAACCGGGTGAAAATGCATATATTTTTTTATTTAAACTGTTCGTCCCTTTCTGTTATTGTAATGAGCAACCGTATATTTTCTTTTCAGGAATAGTTTATCCTGCAATCCTTGGATTAGAGCAGCTTAAATTTTGTATGTGTTTCACTGCCACTGGCTATGAAACGAGTTTCAGCCACGCCCACTTTAAGAACTACTTTTGTGTATTGCAGAAATGTACTTGTTTGACCTTTGTTGCCAAACGTAAACAAATGTTGCAATCGCGCAAATACGTGTTTTTGTTTTAATCCATAAATAAATATATTATTTTCATCTGTGTTGGTTTTTTCTCTTCTAAAACAGACACTTCAAACAGGTTAAATTCAAAGTATTATGGCGCAACCCTGCAAATCCAGACCATGAATGTCTATTTATTTTGCAACTACCGGTTCAACTATACAAATACGACACTACGAATAAAGCAAAGCTTTATTTAAGAAATAGATTATTGCGAATTAGTTAGAACATGGTCAGACCATATATTTGTCAGCGAGGTATAAAATGAAGAAAAATATAATGTCTGACCATGTTCTAATTCGCATAGATACCAATGGCAATAATCTATTTCAATTCTAATATGTATAATAAATGAGTTAAAATTTTGCAGCGGCTCTAAGAGGACGCTTTTTGAAACTAATAAGAGATATCTTACAGCAGTATGTTAAAGCAAATAAAATTGACATACACATATATTCTCGTAATTTTATTGAATATACTTACCTTTTAAGCAAATAAATATTGAGAAATCTTAACAAAATTGCATTTAAGCGAAAATGACAGAATTTACTTCGTCATAAATGACTCTAAATATAATACTGAAGACCAAATCTGTCATATGTTAGATTTTCTGATGGACAACATATTCGTCATGTTTGGTTGACATGTTTTTCAACAGACTGTTGGTATTCCAATGTGCTCCTCTCCTCGCCGGCCCGTTTTTGTACTCTTATGAGGCTGAGTTCCCAGAAGGCCTACTGAATAAGAAAGAAAAGACACTGGCCCAGACCTTTAATTTAACATTCCGTTATATTGCTGATGTTTTGTCCCTCAACAATGCTAAATTTGGTGACTATTTACATTCAATTTACCCCGCGAGCTTGACATTAAAGATACCACCAAAACACTGTCAGTCTCTTACTTTTCTAGACCTTTTTCTAGAAATAGACTCAGGACAACTACAAACTAGACTCTACCGTACAAACGTGATGACTTCAACTTTCTTATTTTCAACTTCCCGTTTATTGATAGCAACATTCCAGCAGCTCCAGCGTATGGTGTGTCCATTTCACAACTTATACGTTATTCTAGATCCTGGGATAGGTATTCCGATTTTCTTGACCGATCACTGCTGTTGACTGCTAAACTACTCAAACAAGGGTTTGTTGTACCTAGGTTGGTGTTATCTGTTCAGAAGTTCTATGGTCGTCACCATGACTTAATTGATCCTAATGGGAAATCAGTGTATCAAATACGATCTGACATTTTCGCTGCGTCATGGTGTTTCCTATTTCTGGATTTGACTTTTCCCTAGACATGACAATAAGTAACTCGATTGGTGTCTAATTAGAGACAGACACTGCTTACTGATCCGGAGCACCTGAGTGCACCCATGGTTTTTATTAAGTTCGGGTTACTCTCTTAATGTTTTTGTGTTTTGGTTTTTGTATTGCGTTTGTCTATATCCAGATTTGTAACTGTCCCTTGACTTTTGGCTCTTTTTGTTCGCCCAGATTTTTTGCTATTTTCATAAATCGGATCACCTCGGTTATTTCCCGACCCTTGACCGAAATGGCCTAGAGATGTTCCGATGTTTCATATGACGTCGGAATTCTAATTGTGACGTAATAGCGGGCCAAAACGTATGAAGGACGTCATATTAGAATTGTAAATAATGACGTCGGCTCCTGGTGCCCTGTCCTTACTTTTAACGATATTTAGTATTCTGTTCTGGTTTACGGCATGTTGTCAAATACGATATTTGTTTGTGACGTCAGGCTATCACATGATTACGCGCCGAAAATTTCAAGTCAGAAATCGGTTAAAGTGCACTTTTAATGCTTCTCATTAGTATAAAATGGATTTTCTGGTTGCAGAATAAAAACAATATTCGTACATTGTCGGAAAATATAAAGTTTATTTGTACTCGCCGCGAAACAGGTAAGAAATTCTCGATAGAACCTCGCATTCCTACCTGTTTCTAAGGCTAGTACAAATAATCTGTATATTTAATGACAATCAACGAATATATGTGCGATCGCCATTAAACATACAGGAAAAGTTTGTACGTCGAATCGACGAGTTTCATAATACAGTACAACTTATGTGATATTGAAAATAGTATCTTGTTGTATTTCTGCTGATAATGTTTTAGTAAACTTGTTACGTGCATTACTTTTGTATTCATTATTCACCTTGAAAAGCAGAAATCGTTCTTGAAACATCACTCAATTTACTTCAATCATGTTAATTACCAAAATACTGCGCAATATGTGTATAGGCTTAATAAGGATACAATTACAAAAATTTTTAGGAGGAAATATTTTAGGATAGATTGCAGGATAAACATAATATTAGTATATTGACTTAGCATAAACACAATATAAGGACTCGGCACGAAACTGGGAAGATTGGGCAGAGCCTCGCCATTATACTCCGTTTCCATGGTTTCTAAGCCTTGTCCTTATATTGGATTTATGTCAAGTCAATCCACTAATATTATATATAAATGCTTTTATTGGCGTAAAAGAAACTTGCTTAGAAACAATTATAGACAATTGTTCATCTGATCATCGAACCAAAACGCTTAAATACAGACAACTTATATTGCACGAACCAATGGGAAATGAGGTTAACTTAGTATACGTAAGTGCACATAAAATGTATTCTATAACAAAGATATAGGACTAACATGACTTAAACTGGTGTTCTACAATATTTGGACACAGAAAACTAAAAAAACAGTGATTAGACACTTCTTTAATACCAGGTCATTGCTAGTTAACGCCATGTTCTGTGTGTCCAACACCCGCGTTCTAATACGTCGAGTTAGAAGTTAAATTCTTCACAGATAATCAAGTATACATTGGGGTATCTATGTTGACCAAAAAGACTTTGTAAGTAATTTCCGTGTTCATGACGTTCCCGTGGATTATTTCTCCAGTAAAAACAGACAATACTTGGTGTACCAGTAGTTTAGGGACCTACAAAAGGCTGCATTAACTTATTTCTGTCTTTAATCCTATTTCAATACGTTCAGAATGAAAATAACACACCTACCTGAACACGATGTTTTCATCCACCTCACCCGTTCTTTTGTGTTCCACCCTGTTCTGTGTGTCCGAATACCCGGCGTGTGCTCCTTTAAGAGATCAACATTTTGCGTTCTTTACTTTCCCTCTATGATTAATAATAAATGAGTACCATGTGAAAAACCAATCAGTTAAATATATAATGGGAGATAACTCCTATAAAATGAAGTAAAATCCTTTACCTACAAATGTAGCAAAGTTGCTCCTTTAAGAGATCAACATTTTGCACTCTTTACTTTCCCTCTATCATTAATAGTTAATGAGTACCATGTGAAAAACCAATCAGTTAAATATATAATTGGAGATAACTCCTATAAAATGAAGTCAAATCCTTTCTCTATAAATGTAACAAAGTTGCTCCTTTAAGAGGTCAACATTTTGCAAATAGCAAAATTTAGAACGTGACCTTGACCTTTGACCTTGTATCCATTTTCAAGGTCAAAGGTCAAGATGATCTATGGTGAAGACCCCAGACCTCTATCTCTTTTAGTTGTTGAGATTTGTTTGAATATCACTTACTCCTTTTATTTAAAGGGAGATAACTCCTATAAGATGTCGTCAGAACCCTTCAATCAATCTGTCCAGAAGTTGCGCAAGGATATAGGACACATTTTGGTAAAGGTTTGGTATTGCTATCTTTTTTGGTTTAGGAGGAGTAGCATGAACAAGCTTTTTAGTAAAAGGGGAGATAACTCCTAAAAGGAAAAGGGTGCGGTCAGTCAGGGTGAACTGCGAAAGTGCAATGGGTAACCGATATCAGATATAAAATATCAAAGCGACATGTCGCGAAGTAAAAAAACCAGACACCGAAATAAGTTGGCGGAAGAAAAGAGACAAGAATAATAATAATAATAATCAGAACAATAACTATAGGTCTTTCCACAGAAAGGTGGAAAGACCTAATAATAATAATCAGAACAATAACTATAGGTCTTTCCACAGAAAGGTGGAAAGACCTAATAATCAGAACAATAACTATAGGTCTTTCCACAGAAAGGTGGAAAGACCTAATAATTAAAGATCAACTGTTCGGTTGAACATTTGAGGGTCTTTCCATATTAATTTTAATTTTGTATTACAAAATGACATTCAAAACAATCATCTTTTTGCGAAATGTTATAATCTTGCTATAAATATTAAAAAAAAATTATTTTGTATAATTTGCTGCAGATTGGCATTCTAAGAGAGATAACTCTTATAAAAGTTTGATTAAACTTTTCACGGCATGTCTTAATTTACTCGTTATTATTAATAGAACATTTTAGGACGAAAGTAATTTCAATATCTTTAAAATTAGCATATGTCAAAAACTAGTACGTGACCTTGACCCTTACAAGTTTTCAAGGTCAAAGGGCATGATGGCCTATGGTGAAGACCCCATGCCTCTATCATTAATAGTTAATGAATGACATGTGTAAAACCAATAAGTTACATATATAATGGGAGATAACTCCAATAAAATGAAGTCAAATCCTTTTCCTGTAAATGTGACAAAGTTGCTCCTTTAAGAGAGCAACATTTCGCACTCTTTAGTTTCCCTTTATCATTAATAGTTAATGAGTAACATGTAAAAAACCAATAAGTTACATATATAATGGGAGATAACTCGTATAAAATGAAGTCAAATCCATTACCTATAAATGTAACAAAGTTGCTCCTTTAAGAGACCAACATTTTGCACTCTTTCGTTTCCATTTATCATTAATAGTTAATGAGTAACATGTAAAAAACCAATAAGTTACATATATAATGGGAGATAACTCATATAAAATGAAGTCAAATCCTTTACCTGTAAATGTAGCAAAGTTGTTCCTTTAAGAGGTCAACATTTTGCACTCTTTACTTTCCCTCTATCATTACTAGTTAATGAGTAACATACGAAAAACCAATCAGTTACATATATAATGGAAGATAATTCCTATAAAATGAAATCAAATCCTTTCTCTGTAATGTAAAAAAGTTGCTCCTTTAAAAGACCAACATTTTGCACTCTTTAGTTTCCCTTTATCATTAATAGTTAATGAGTAACATGTACAAAACCAATAATTAACTTATATAATGGGAGATAACTCCTATAAGATGACTTCAAATCCTATCCTGTAAATGTGAAAAAGTTGCTCCTTTAAAAGATCAACAATTTGCACTTTTTAGTTTCCCTCTATCATTAATAGGTAATGAGTACCATGTGAAAAACCAATAATTTACATATATAATGGGAGATAACTCCTATAAAATGAAGTCAAATCCTTTACCGGTAAATGTAACAAAGTTGCTCCTTTAAGAAATCAACATTTTGCACTCTTTAGTTTCCCTCTATCATTAATAGTTAATGAGTACCATGTGAAAAACCAATCAGTTACATATATAATGGGAGATAACTCCTATAAAATTAAGTCAAATCCTTTCCCAATAAATGTAACAAAGTTGCTCCTTTAAGAGATCAACATTTTGCAGTCTTAAGTTTCCTTCTATCATTAATAGTTAATGAGTACCATGCGAAAAACCAATCAGTTACATATATAATGGGAGATAACTCCTATAAACTGAAGTCAAATCCTTTCCCTGTAAATGTAACAAAGTTGCTCCTTTAAGAGACCAACATTTTGCACTCTTTCGTTTCCCTTTATCATTATTAGTTAATGAGTAACATGTAAAAAACCAATAGGTTACCTTTATAATGGGAGATAACTCCTATAAAATGAAGTCAAATCCTTCATCTGTTAATGTTACAAAGTTGCTCCTTCAAAAGATCAACATTTTGCACTCTTTACTTTCCCTCTATCATTGATAGTTAATTAGTACCATGTGAAAAACCAATCAGTTACATATATAATGGGAGAAAACTCATATAAAATGAAGTCAAATCCTTTTCCTGTAAATGTAACAAAGTTGCTCCTTTAAGAGATCAACATTTTGCACTCTTTAGTTTCCCTCTATCATTAATAGTTAATGAGTACACAGTGAAAAACCAATCAGTTACATATATAATGGGAGATAACTCCTATAAAATGAAGTCAAATCCTTTCCCTATAAATGAAACAAAGTTACTCCTTTAAGAGACCAACATTTTGCACTCTTTCGTTTCCCTTTATCAATAATAGGTAATGAGTAACATGTAAAAAACCAATAAGTTACATATATAATGGGAGATAACTCGTATAAAATGAAGTCAATTCCTTTCCCTATAAATGTAACAAAGATACTCCTTTACGAGACCAACATTTCACACTCTTTAGTTTCCCTTTATCATTAATAGTTAATGAGTAACATGTAAAAAACCAATAAGTTACATATATAATGGGAGATAACTCGTATAAAATGAAGTCAAATCCTTTACCTATAAATGTAACAAAGTTGCTCCTTTAAAAGACCAACATTTTGCACTCTTTAGTTTCCCTTTATCATTAATAGTTAATGAGTAATATGTACCAAACCAATAACAAACTTATATAATGGGAGATAACTCCTATAAGATGACTTTAAATCCTTATCCTGTAAATGTGAAAAAGTTGCTCCTTTAAAAGATCAACAATTTGCACTGTTTAGTTTCCCTCTATCATTAATAGGTAATAAGTACCATGTGAAAAACCAATAATTTACATATATAATGGGAGATAACTCCTATAAAATGAAGTCAAATCCTTTATCTGTTAATGTAACAAAGTTGCTCCTTTAAGAGATCAACATTTTGCACTCTTTACTTTCCCTCTATGATTAATAGTTAATGAGTACCATGTGAAAAACCAATCAGTTACATATATAATGGGAGATAACTCCTATAAAATGAAGTCAAATTACTTCCCTCCAAATAGGACAAAGTTGCGTCTTAATAAGGCGAACATTTTATTCTCAATAAGTGTTTATCTATCTTTTACCGTTTCAGAGGAGTAGCGCGAACAAGCAAATGTCAAAATTTAGAACGTGACCTTGACCTTTGACCTTGTGTCCATTTTCAAGGTCAAAGGTCAAGATGATCTATGGTGAAGACCCCAGGCCTCTATCTCTTTTAGTTGTTGAGATTTGTTTGAATATCACTTACTACTTTTATTTAAAGGGAGATAACTCCTATAAGATGTCGTCAAAACCCTTCAATCAATCTGTCCCAAAGTTGCGCAAGGATATAGGACACATTTTGGTAAAGGTTTGGTATTGCTATCTTTTTTGGTTTAGGAGGAGAAGCATGAACAAGCTTTTTAGTAAAAGGGGAGATAACTCCGTAAAGGAAAATGGTGCGGTCAGTCAGGGTGAACTGCGAAAGCGCAATGGGTAACCGATATCAGATATAAAATATCAAAGCGACATGTCACGAAGTAAAAAAACCAGACACCGAAATAAGTTGGCGGAAGAATAGAGAAAAGAATAATAATAATTAAAGATCAACTGTTCGGTTGAACATTTGAGGGTCTTTCCATACTAATATTCATTTTGTATAACGTGATGACATTCAAAATAATTAACTTTTTGCGAAATGTTATAATTTTGCTATAAATATTTAAAGAAGAAATTATTTGGTATTATTTTCTACAGATTAGGTTTCAAAGAGAGATAACTCTTATAAAATTTTGATACAACTTTTCACGGCATGTCTTAATTTACTCGTAATTATTAATAGAACATTTTAAGAAGAAAATCATTTCAATATCTTTGAAAATAGCAAAGGTCAAAAACTAGAACGTGACCTTGACCCATGCAAGTTTTCAAGGTCAAAGGGAATGAGGGTCTATGGTGAAGACCTCGTGCCTCTATCATAAAGGGTTAATGAGTTACATGTGAAAAACAAATAAGTTACATATGTAATGGGAGATAACTCCTATAAAATGAAGTCAAATCCTTTTCCTGTAAATTTGACAAAGTTGCTCCTTTAAGAGAGCAACATTTTGCACTCTTTAGTTTTCCTTTATCATTAATAGTTAATGAGTTACTTGTGAAAAACCAATAAGTTACATATATAATGGGAGATAACTCCTATAAAATGATGTCAAATCCGTTTACTGCCAATATAAAAAAGTTGCTCCTTTAAAAGACCAACATTTTGCACTCTTTAGTTTCCCTTTATCATTAATAGTAAATGAGTAACATGTGAAAAACCAATAAGTTACATATATAATGGGAGATAACTCCTATAAAATGAAGTCAAATCCTTTTCATGTAAATGTAACAAAGTTGCTCCTATAAGAGATTAACATTTTGCACTCTTTACTTTCCCTCTATCATTAATAGTTAATGAGTACCATGTGAAAAACCAATCAGTTACATATATAATGGGAGATAACTCCTATAAAATGAAGTCAAATCCTTTTCCTGTAAATGTAACAAAGTTGCTCCTTTAAGAGATCAACATTTTGGACTCTTTAGTTTCCCTCTATCGTTAATAGTTAATGAGTAACATGTAAAAAACCAATAAGTTACGTATATAATGGGAGATAACTCCTATAAAATGAAGTCAAATCCTTTTCTTGTAAATGTAACAAAGTTGCTCCTTTAAGAGACCAACATTTTGCACTCTTTCGTTTCCCTCTATCATTAATAGTTAATGAGTAACATGTAAAAAACCAATAAGTTACATATATAATGGGAGATAACTCGTATAAAATTAAGTCAAATCCTTTACCTGTAAATGTAACAAAGTTGCTCCTTTAAGAGACCAACATTTTGCACTCTTTCGTTTCCCTTTATCATTAATAGTTAATGAGTAACCTGTAAAAAACCAATAAGTTACATATATAATGGGAGATAAGTCGTATAAAATGAAGTCAAATCCTTTACCTGTAAATGTAACAAAGTTGCTCCTTTAAGAGACCAACATTTTGCACTCTTTCGTTTCCCTTTATCAATAATAGTTAATGAGTAACATGTAAAAAACCAATAAGTTACATATATAATGGGAGATAACTCCTATAAAATGAAGTCAAATTCTTTCCCTATAAATGTAACAAAGTTACTCCTTGAAGAGACCAACATTTTGCACTCTTTCGTTTCCCTCTATCTTTAATAGTTAATGAGTACCATGTGAAAAACCAATCAGTTACATATATAATGGGAGATAACTCCTATAAAATGAAGTCAAATTACTTCCCTCCAAATGTGACAAAGTTGCGCCTTACTAAGGCGAATATTTTACCCTCAATAAGTGTTTATCTATCTTTTACCGTTTCAAAGGAGTAGCGGACACAAGCAAATGTCAAAATTTAGAACGTGACCTTGACCTTTGACCTTGTGCCCATTTTCAAGGTCAAAGGTCATGATGGTCTAAAGTGAAGACCCCAGGCCTCTATCTCTTTTAGCTGCAGATATTTGTTTGAATATCACTAACTACTTTTATTTAAAGGGAGATAACTCCTATAACATGTCGTCAGAACCCTTCAATCAATCAGTCCCAAAGTTGCGCAAGGATATAGGACACATTTTGGTAAAGGTTTGGTATTGCTATCTTTTTTGGTTTCGGAGGAGTAGCAGACACAAGCTTTTTAGTAAAAGGGGAGATAACTCCGTAAAGGAAAAGGGTGCGGTCAGTCAGGGTGAACTGCGAAAGCGCAAAGGGTAACCGATATCAGATATAAAATATCAAAGCGACATGTCGCGAATTGAAAAAACCAGACACCAAAATAAGTTGGCGGAAGAAAAGAGAAAATAATAATAATAATTAAAGATCAACTGTTCGGTTGAACATTTGAGGGTCTTTCCATACTAATATTCATTTTGTATTATGCGATGACATTCAAAATAATTAACTTTTTGCGAAATGTTATAATTTTGCTCTAAATATTTTAAAAAGAAATTATTTGGTATTATTTGCTACAGATTAGGTTTCAAAGAGAGATAACTCTTATAAAATTTTGATACAACTTTTCACGGCATCTCTTAATTTACTCGTAATTATTAATAGAACATTTCAAGAAGAAAATCATTTCAATATCTTTGAAAATAGCAAAGGTCAAAAACTAGTACGTGACCTTGACCCATGCAAGTTTTCAAGGTCAAAGGGCATGAGGGTCTATGGTGTAGACCCCATGCATCTATCATAAATGGTTAATGAGTTACAGGTGAAAAACCAATAAAAATTACATATATAATGGGAGATAACTCCTTTAAAATGAAGTCAAATCCTTTCCCTGTAATGTAAAGAAGTTGCTCCTTTAAGAGATCAACATTTTGCACTCTTTAGTTTCCCTCTATCATTAATAGTTAATGAGTAACATGTAAAAAAAAAACAGTAAGTTACATATATAATGGGAGATAACTCCTATAAAATGAAGTCAAATCCTTTCCTTGTAATGTTACAAAGTTGCTCCTGTAAAAGACCAACATTTTGCACTCTTCACTTTCCCTTTATCATTAATAGTTAATAAGTTACATGTGAAAAACCAATAAATCACAAATATAATGGGAGATAACTCATATAAAATGAAGTCAAATCCTTTTCCTGTAAATGTAACAAAGTTGCTCCTTTAAGAGATCAACATTTTGCACTCTTTAGTTTCCCTCTATCATTAATAGTTAATGAGTACACAGTGAAAAACCAATCAGTTACATATATAATGAGAGATAACTCCTATAAAATGAAGTCAAATCCTTTTCATGTAAATGTAACAAAGTTGCTCCTATAAGAGATCAACATTTTGCACTCTTTACTTTCCCTCTATCATTAATAGTTAATGAGTACCATGTGAAAAACCAATCAGTTACATATATAATGGGAGATAACTCCTATAAAATGAAGTCAAATCCTTTTCCTGTAAATGTAACAAAGTTGCTCCTTTAAGAGATCAACATTTTGGACTCTTTAGTTTCCCTCTATCGTTAATAGTTAATGAGTAACATGTAAAAAACCAATAAGTTACGTATATAATGGGAGATAACTCCTATAAAATGAAGTCAAATCCTTTTCTTGTAAATGTAACAAAGTTGCTCCTTTAAGAGACCAACATTTTGCACTCTTTCGTTTCCCTCTATCATTAATAGTTAATGAGTAACATGTAAAAAAACCAATAAGTTACATATATAATGGGAGATAACTCGTATAAAATGAAGTCAAATCCTTTACCTGTAAATGTAACAAAGTTGCTCCTTTAAGAGACCAACATTTTGCACTCTTTCGTTTCCCTTTATCATTAATAGTAAATGAGTAACATGTAAAAAACCAATAAGTTACATATATAATGGGAGATAAGTCGTATAAAATGAAGTCAAATCCTTTACCTGTAAATGTAACAAAGTTGCTCCTTTAAGAGACCAACATTTTGCACTCTTTCGTTTCCCTTTATCAATAAAAGTTAATGAGTAACATGTAAAAAACCAATAAGTTACATATATAATGGGAGATAACTCCTATAAAATGAAGTCAAATTCTTTCCCTATAAATGTAACAAAGTTACTCCTTGAAGAGACCAACATTTTGCACTCTTTCGTTTCCCTCTATCATTAATAGTTAATGAGTACCATGTGAAAAACCAATCAGTTACATATATAATGGGAGATAACTCCTATAAAATGAAGTCAAATTACTTCCCTCCATATGTGACAAAGTTGCGCCTTACTAAGGCGAATATTTTACCCTCAATAGTGTTTATCTATCTTTTACCGTTTCAAAGGAGTAGCGGACACAAGCAAATGTCAAAATTTAGAACGTGACCTTGACCTTTGACCTTGTGCCCATTTTCAAGGTCAAAGGTCATGATGGTCTAAAGTGAAGACCCCAGGCCTCTATCTCTTTTAGCTGCAGAGATTTGTTTGAATATCACTAACTACTTTTATTTAAAGGGAGATAACTCCTATAACATGTCGTCAGAACCCTTCAATCAATCTGTCCCAAAGTTGCGCAAGGATATAGGACACATTTTGGTAAAGGTTTGGTATTGCTATCTTTTTTGGTTTCGGAGGAGTAGCAGACACAAGCTTTTTAGTAAAAGGCGAGATAACTCCGTAAAGGAAAAGGGTGCGGTCAGTCAGGGTGAACTGCGAAAGCGCAAAGGGTAACCGATATCAGATATAAAATATCAAAGCGACATGTCGCGAATTGAAAAAACCAGACACCAAAATAAGTTGGCGGAAGAAAAGAGAAAATAATAATAATAATTAAAGATCAACTGTTCGGTTGAACATTTGAGGGTCTTTCCATACTAATATTCATTTTGTATTATGCGATGACATTCAAAATAATTAACTTTTTGCGAAATGTTATAATTTTGCTCTAAATATTTTAAAAAGAAATTATTTGGTATTATTTGCTACAGATTAGGTTTCAAAGAGAGATAACTCTTATAAAATTTTGATACAACTTTTCACGGCATCTCTTAATTTACTCGTAATTATTAATAGAACATTTCAAGAAGAAAATCATTTCAATATCTTTGAAAATAGCAAAGGTCAAAAACTAGTACGTGACCTTGACCCATGCAAGTTTTCAAGGTCAAAGGGCATGAGGGTCTATGGTGAAGACCCATGCATCTATCATAAATGGTTAATGAGTTACAAGTGAAAAACCAATAAAAATTACATATATAATGGGAGATAACTCCTTTAAAATGAAGTCAAATCCTTTCCCTGTAATGTAACGAAGTTGCTCCTTTAAGAGATCAACATTTTGCACTCTTTAGTTTCCCTCTATCATTAATAGTTAATGAGTAACATGTAAAAAAAACCAGTAAGTTACATATATAATGGGAGATAACTCCTATAAAATGAAGTCAAATCCTTTCCTTGTAATGTTACAAAGTTGCTCCTGTAAAAGACCAACATTTTGCACTCTTCACTTTCCCTTTATCATTAATAGTTAATAAGTTACATGTGAAAAACCAATAAATCACAAATATAATGGGAGATAACTCCTATAAAATGAAGTCAAATCCTTTCCCTGTAAATGTAACAAAGTTGCTCCTTTAAGAGATTAACATTTTGCACTCTTTAGTTTCCCTCTATCATTAATAGTTAATGAGTACCATGTGAAAAACCAATTAGTTACATATATAATGGGAGATAACTCTATAAAATGAAGTCAAATCCTTTACCTGTTAAAGTAACAAAGTTGCTCCTTTAAGAGATCAACATTTTGCACTCTTTACTTTCCCTCTATCATTAATAGTTAATGAGTATCATGTGAAAAACCAATCAGTTACATATATAATGGGAGATAACTCCTATAAAATGAAGTCAAATCCTTTACCTGTAAATGTAGCAAAGTTGCTCCTTTAAGAGATCAACATTTTGTGTTCTTTACTTTCCCTCTATGATTAATAATAAATGAGTACCATGTGAAAAACCAATCAGTTAAATATATAATGGGAGATAACTCCTATAAAATGAAGTCAAATCCTTTACCTATACATGTAACAAAGTTGCTCCTTTAAGAGACCAACATTTTGCACTCTTTCGTTTCCCTTTATCATTAATAGTTAATGAGTACCATGTGAAAAACCAATTAGTTACATATATAATGGGAGATAACTCTTATAAAATGAAGTCAAATCCATTACCTGTTAAAGTAACAAAGTTGCTCCTTTAAGAGATCAACATTTTGCACTCTTTAGATTCCCTCTATCATTAATAGTTAATGAGTACCATGTGAAAAACCAACCAGTTACATATATAATGGGAGATAACTCCTATAAAATGAAATCATAATACTTTGCTTCAAATGTGACAAAGTTGCGTCTTAATAAGACGAACATTTTACTCTCAATAAGTGTTTATCTATCTTTTACCGTTTCAGAGGAGTAGCGGACACAAGAAAATGTCAAAATTTAGAACGTGACCTTGACCTTTGACCTTGTGTCCATTTTCAAGGTCAAAGGTCAAGATGATCTATGGTGAAGACCCCAGGCCTCTATCTCTTTTAGTTGTTGAGATTTGTTTGAATATCACTTACTACTTTTTATTTAAAGGGAGATAACTCCTATAAGATGTCGTCAGAACCCTTCAATCAATATGTCCCAAAGTTGCGCAAGGATATAGGACACATTTTGGTAAAGATTTGGTATTGCTATCTTTTTTGGTTTAGGAGGAGTAGCAGGAACAAGCTTTTTAGTAAAAGGGGAGATAACTCCGTAAAGAAAAAGGGTGCGGTCAGTCAGGGTGAACTGCGAAAGCGCAATGGGTCACCGATATCCGATATAAAATATCAAAGCGACATGTCGCGAAATGAAAAAACCGCACATCAGTTTGCGCAAGAAGTGGGAGAATAATAATAATAATAATAATCAGAACAATAACTATAGGTCTTTCCACAGAAATGTGGAAAGACCTAATAATAATCAGAACAAGAACTATAGGTCTTTCCACAGAAAGGTGGAAAGACCTAATAATCAGAACAATAACTATAGGTCTTTCCACAGAAAGGTGGAAAGACCTAATAATTAAAGATCAACTGTTCGGTTGAACATTTGAGGGTCTTTCCATATTAATTTTAATTTTGTATTACAAAATGACATTCAAAACAATCATCTTTTTGCGAAATGTTATAATCTTGCTATAAATATTAAAAAAATTATTTTGTATAATTTGCTACAGATTGGCATTCTAAGAGAGATAACTCTTATAAAAGTTTGATTAAACTTTTCACGGCATGTCTTAATTTACTCGTTATTATTAATAGAACATTTTAGGACGAAAGTAATTTCAATATCTTTAAAATTAGCATATGTCAAAAACTAGTACGTGACCTTGACCCTTACAAGTTTTCAAGGTCAAAGGGCATGATGGCCTATGGTGAAGACCCCATGCCTCTATCATTAATAGTTAATGAATTACATGTGTAAAACCAATAAGTTACATATATAATGGGAGATAACTCCAATAAAATGAAGTCAAATCCTTTTCCTGTAAATGTGACAAAGTTGCTCCTTTAAGAGAGCAACATTTCGCACTCTTTAGTTTCCCTTTATCATTAATAGTTAATGAGTAACATGTAAAAAACCAATAAGTTACATATATAATGGGAGATAACTCGTATAAAATGAAGTCAAATCCATTACCTATAAATGTAACAAAGTTGCTCCTTTAAGAGACCAACATTTTGCACTCTTTCGTTTCCTTTTATCATTAATAGTTAATGAGTAACATGTAAAAAACCAATAAGTTACATATATAATGGGAGATAACTCATATAAAATGAAGTCAAATCCTTTACCTGTAAATGTAACAAAGTTGTTCCTTTAAGAGGTCAACATTTTGCACTCTTTACTTTCCCTCTATCATTAATAGTTAATGAGTAACATACGAAAAACCAATCAGTTACATATATAATGGAAGATAATTCCTATAAAATGAAATCAAATCCTTTCCCTGTAAATGTAAAAAAGTTGCTCCTTTAAGAGACCAACATTTTGCACTCTTTAGTTTCCCTTTATCATTAATAGTTAATTAGTAACATGTACAAAACCAATAATTAACTTATATAATGGGAGATAACTCCTATAAGATGACTTCAAATCCTTATCCTGTAAGTGAAAAAGTTGCTCCTTTAAAAGATCAACAATTTGCACTTTTTAGTTTCCCTCTATCATTAATAGGTAATGAGTACCATGTGAAAAACCAATAATTTACATATATAATGGGAGATAACTCCTATAAAATGAAGTCAAATCCTTTACCGGTAAATGTAACAAAGTTGCTCCTTTAAGAAATCAACATTTTGCACTCTTTAGTTTCCCTCTATCATTAATAGTTAATGAGTACCATGTGAAAAACCAATCAGTTACATATATAATGGGAGATAACTCCTATAAAATTAAGTCAAATCCTTTCCCAATAAATGTAACAAAGTTGCTCCTTTAAGAGATCAACATTTTGCAGTCTTAAGTTTCCTTCTATCATTAATAGTTAATGAGTACCATGCGAAAAACCAATCAGTTACATATATAATGGGAGATAACTCCTATAAACTGAAGTCAAATCCTTTCCCTATAAATGTAACGAAGTTGCTCCGTTAAGAGACCAACATTTTGCACTGTTTCGTTTCCCTTTATCATTAATAGTTAATGAGTAACATGTAAAAAACCAATAAGTTACCTATATAATGGGAGATAACTCCTATAAAATGAAGTCAATTCCTTTCCCTATAAATGTAACAAAGATACTCCTTAAAGAGACCAACATTTCACACTCTTTAGTTTCCCTTTATCATTAATAGTTAATGAGTAACATGTGAAAAACCAATCAGCTACATATATAATGGGAGAAAACTCATATAAAATGAAGTCAAATCCTTTTCCTGTAAATGTAACAAAGTTGCTCCTTTATGAGATCAAAATTTTGCACTCTTTAGTTTCCCTCTATCATTAATAGTTAATGAGTACACAGTGAAAAACCAATCAGTTACATATATAATGGGAGATAACTCCTATAAAATGAAGTCAAATCCTTTCCCTATAAATGAAACAAAGTTACTCCTTTAAGAGACCAACATTTTGCACTCTTTCGTTTCCCTTTATCATTAATAGGTAATGAGTAACATGTAAAAAACCAATAAGTTACATATATAATGGGAGATAACTCGTATAAAATGAAGTCAATTCCTTTCCCTATAAATGTAACAAAGATACTCCTTAAAGAGACCAACATTTCACACTCTTTAGTTTCCCTTTATCATTAATAGTTAATGAGTAACATGTAAAAAACCAATAAGTTACATATATAATGGGAGATAACTCGTATAAAATGAAGTCAAATCCATTACCTATAAATGTAACAAAGTTGCTCCTTTAAGAGACCAACATTTTGCACTCTTTCGTTTCCTTTTATCATTAATAGTTAATGAGTAACATGTAAAAAACCAATAAGTTACATATATAATGGGAGATAACTCATATAAAATGAAGTCAAATCCTTTACCTGTAAATGTAACAAAGTTGTTCCTTTAAGAGGTCAACATTTTGCACTCTTTACTTTCCCTCTATCATTAATAGTTAATGAGTAACATACGAAAAACCAATCAGTTACATATATAATGGAAGATAATTCCTATAAAATGAAATAAAATCCTTTCCCTTTAAATGTAAAAAAGTTGCTCCTTTAAGAGACCAACATTTTGCACTCTTTAGTTTCCCTTTATCATTAATAGTTAATTAGTAACATGTACAAAACCAATAATTAACTTATATAATGGGAGATAACTCCTATAAGATGACTTCAAATCCTTATCCTGTAAGTGAAAAAGTTGCTCCTTTAAAAGATCAACAATTTGCACTTTTTAGTTTCCCTCTATCATTAATAGGTAATGAGTACCATGTGAAAAACCAATAATTTACATATATAATGGGAGATAACTCCTATAAAATGAAGTCAAATCCTTTACCGGTAAATGTAACAAAGTTGCTCCTTTAAGAAATCAACATTTTGCACTCTTTAGTTTCCCTCTATCATTAATAGTTAATGAGTACCATGTGAAAAACCAATCAGTTACATATATAATGGGAGATAACTCCTATAAAATTAAGTCAAATCCTTTCCCAATAAATGTAACAAAGTTGCTCCTTTAAGAGATCAACATTTTGCAGTCTTAAGTTTCCTTCTATCATTAATAGTTAATGAGTACCATGCGAAAAACCAATCAGTTACATATATAATGGGAGATAACTCCTATAAACTGAAGTCAAATCCTTTCCCTATAAATGTAACGAAGTTGCTCCGTTAAGAGACCAACATTTTGCACTGTTTCGTTTCCCTTTATCATTAATAGTTAATGAGTAACATGTAAAAAACCAATAAGTTACCTATATAATGGGAGATAACTCCTATAAAATGAAGTCAAATCCTTCATCTGTTAATGTTACAAAGTTGCTCCTTTAAAAGATCAACATTTTGCACTCTTTACTTTCCCTCTATCATTAATAGTTAATGAGTACCATGTGAAAAACCAATCAGCTACATATATAATGGGAGAAAACTCATATAAAATGAAGTCAAATCCTTTTCCTGTAAATGTAACAAAGTTGCTCCTTTAAGAGACCAACATTTTGCACTCTTTCGTTTCCCTTTATCATTAATAGGTAATGAGTAACATGTAAAAAACCAATAAGTTACATATATAATGGGAGATAACTCGTATAAAATGAAGTCAATTCCTTTCCCTATAAATGTAACAAAGATACTCCTTAAAGAGACCAACATTTCACACTCTTTAGTTTCCCTTTATCATTAATAGTCAATGAGTAACATGTAAAAAACCAATAAGTTACATTTATAATGGGAGATAACTCGTATAAAATGAAGTCAAATCCTTTACCTATAAATGTAACAAAGTTGCTCCTTTAAAAGACCAACATTTTGCACTCTTTAGTTTCCCTTTATCATTAATAGTTAATGAGTAACATGTACCAAACCAATAACTAACTTATATAATGGGAGATAACTCCTATAAGATGACTTTAAATCCTTATCCTGTAAATGTGAAAAAGTTGCTCCTTTAAAAGATCAACAATTTGCACTTTTTAGTTTCCCTCTATCATTAATAGGTAATAAGTACCATGTGAAAAACCAATAATTTACATATATAATGGGAGATAACTCCTATAAAATGAAGTCAAATCCTTTAGCTGTAAATGTAACAAAGTTGCTCATTTAAGAAATCAACATTTTGCACTCTTTAGTTTCCCTCTATCATTAATAGTTAATGAGTAACATACGAAAAACCAATCAGTTACATATATAATGGAAGATAATTCCTATAAAATGAAATCAAATCCTTTCCCTGTAAATGTAAAAAAGTTGCTTCTTTAAAAGACCAACATTTTGCACTCTTTAGTTTCCCTTTATCATTAATAGTTAATGAGTAACATGTACCAAACCAATAATTAACTTATATAATGGGAGATAACTCCTATAAGATGACTTCAAATCCTTATCCTGTAAATGTGAAAAAGTTGCTCCTTTAAAAGATCAACAATTTGCACTTTTTAGTTTCCCTCTATCATTAATAGGTAATGAGTACCATGTGAAAAACCAATAATTTACATATATAATGGGAGATAACTCCTATAAAATGAAGTCAAATCCTTTACCTGTAAATGTAACAAAGGTAAAATGTAAAGGGGAGATAATTCCTTAAAGGAAAAGGGTGCAGTCAGTCAGGGTGAACTGCAAAAGCGCAATGGGTAACCGATATCAGATATAAAATATCAAAGCGACATGTCGCGAAGTGAAAAAACCAGACACCGAAATAAGTTGGCGGAAGAAAAATCAGAACAATAACTATAGGTCTTTCCACAGAAAGGTGGAAAGACCTTATTAAAGATCAACTGTTCGGTTGAACATTTGAGGGTCTTTCCACATTAATTTTAATTTTGTATTATATTATGACAATTTGCAAAATGTTATAACTTTGCTATAAATATTTAAAATAGAAATTATTTTATATTATTTGCTACTGATTTGGCATTCTAAGAGAGATAACTCTGATAAAAGTTTAATACAACTTTTAACGCCATGTCTTCATTTGCTCGTAATTAGTAATAGAACATTTTAGGATGAAAATAATTTCAATATCTTTAAAAATAGCAAAGGTCAAAAATTAGTACGTGACCATTACGCATACAAGTTTTCAAGGTCAAAGGGAATGAGGGTCTAAGGTAAAGACCCCATGCCTCCATCATTAATAGTTAATGAGTTACAAGTGAAAAACTAATCAGTTACATATATAATGGGAGATAACTCCTATAAAATGAAGTCAAATCCGTTTACTCCAATCTAAAAAAGTTGCTCCCTTTAAAGACCAACATTTGCACTCTTTAGTTTCCCTTTATCATTAATAGTTATTGAGTAACATGTAAAAAAAACAATAAGTTACTTACATAATGGGAGATAACTCCTATAAAATGAAGTCAAAATAATTCCCTGCAAATGTGACAAAGTTGCTCCTTTAAGAGATCTACATTTTGCACTCTTTAGTTTCACTCTATCATTAATAGTTAATGAGTACCATGTGAAAAACCAATAAGTTACATGTATAATGGGAGATTTCTCCTTTAAGACGACTTCAAATCCTTTTCCTGTAAATGTGACAATGTTGCTCCTTTAAGAGATTAACATTTTGCACTCTTTGGTTTCGATCTATCATCATTAATAGTTAATAAGGTACCTGTGAAAAACCAATAATTTACATTTAAAATGGGAAATAACTCCTATCAGATGACTTCAAATCGTTTTCCTGTAAATGTGATAAGGTTGCTCCTTTACGAATTGAACATTTTGCACTCTTTGGTTTCCCTCTATCATTAATAGTTAATGAGTAACATGTGAAAAACCAATAAGTTTAATGTATAATGGGAGATAACTCCTATAAGATGACCTCAAATCCTTTTCCTACAAATGTGATAGTTGCGAATTTAAGAGATCCACCTTTTGCATTATGTGGGTTTTCCTCTATCTTTTATAGTTTTGGAGTAGTGAACACAAGCAGAGGTCAAAATCTAGAACACGAGAAAATGACAAAACAACGGTTTCGGGTTACCTGGTCGTAATCCGTTAGCCAGAACAGAATGAATTCGTCTTGAAGCTACAGAACAGATTTCAAGGAGAGCCATTAAACGTCTAATCTTGATGATCGGCATCGCCATGACGGGTTGGGTTGGTGCAGAGCAAGACAAAATTGGAATTTGAGAACCTGGGGACGAATACGCTGGTCAGACGATAGCCGATTTTTACTACATTTAACCGATGGGTGAATGTGTTTAGAGGCACTCTTTTGCTGGGGCTGCATGTCGCACGGTTTCAAATTGGATCTGGCAACAATCAATAGTCACCTGTCAATGTACACGCGGGACCTGCTTACACGTGTATTTGTCATTTTGAAAACCACTTGTTGAGAGTCAAGACCAGTTTTAATGGAAGACGACGCTAGACCTAATCGTTTTAGAGCAGCAAGGGCATATCCGGATTACAAAAGCTAATCTGCAAGAAGTCCAGATCTCAACCAAATATAGCATCTATCGAATTGATTGGGTAGGCGATTAAAAGCCCTGGAACTTCCTCCGCAGAACTTGCAAGATTTAGAAGCTCAATTACACCGGGAATGTCGACAGACAACGCTTCAACAAATTAGATGTCTTGCTGGCAGTATGCGACTCCGGGGAGTCTCGATCACCCAGACGCATATATGGTCCAGTTTTGATGGCAACCCGCGATCGTACCCGAGTGACCCGAGATCCATTCGAACTACTCAGGAAGGTGCCCAAATGACGTAATCTGACCTTTGACACCAGTCCTCGATTAACTCCGATCGGACTCGGGAGTTAGTAGGCATCCAAAATGGCGATTGTCAGAACGATAGACGATACGTTAGAATTGATTTAAGGGTTTTTTGCTAAAAAGGGGAGTTTTGTTGATAATTTTTTCATATTGTGAAGGAATAATAGTGTTAATTGATGACATTTAGACGGAATTTCCCTTGTTCAAACATACAATATTTGGGTCGAGCACGGATGACAACCCGGGATTCTACCCGAGTTACCAGAGATCCATTCGAACTACCCGGGAACAGTGGAATTATGTTTTCAACATAGCCACGTATTTTAGGCAATTCAACTCTGGGATTTATATTGTACAGTACCATTAAAAGTCCTAAAATGGAATTGTTTTGATAGAGGAAGATATTTACATCGTCCCCCGAGTCATAAAAGAAATAACTGAAAGTTGTGGTTTATTGAGACCATATCGGAATCTGTCCCGAGAAACCGGAGTGCGTTCAAATGGAAAGTTGCGCACGCACAAAAAATGTTATGTGACAACGGTACCCGAGGGCACCTCGGAATCGTCATCCGAACTCGACCTATAATAGCGTCTGGGATCACCTTGTTGTAATTTCGCTACCAATAGATGGAGACAAAACAATGATTTAGGGCCCTATTTTTAGACCAGGAATACCATGCAAACATATCTATACTAATAAAAGGACGCCACAGTAAGATTCTCTCTTGATTGTGATAATAATATTTGTAATTGCTAACAAGTTATATTTTATAAAAATGTTCAAATGTAAACTATGGTACAATTTTTTATACAGTTCTTGATATGAACAGAAGACATTTTCGATATTAGAAATATCATCTAATCAAAAATTACGCCCAGTTTTGGAAGTAATGATAACGAGTTCAATATATAGATGAATCCAGACGCACAAAAGCGTCTGGATGATCGAGACTAGACGCAGGGTTGCAGTAGTCATTCTAATGTTGGGATATACCCGATATTGATCCTTTGACGAATAATATCAATGTGGTGTTTATGATTGACGTTTTCAAGTGTAATTAGACAATTCAATAATATTAACAGTTTGGAACTTTTAAAAACGTTGAAGACAAAAGACCGTCCATATTTTTATGAAATGATAATGGAAGTTTTTGTTAAAATTTTTTAATTGCGACTAGTGACTGTTTGCTATTATACAATTAATGACTTTGATATAGGTCACTATCAGGATTTATCAGCCAGAGAAATGTAATATTCACCGAGCCGCTAGGCGAGGTGAATATACATTTTGAGGGCTGATCAATCCTGATAGGGACCGTATATCAAAGTCATTAATTGTTTTATTACATGAATAAAACCACCATCTCCATTGATCAGAAAAACTGAGGATGTATATTCTATTGGAGCGCCTGCTTACATTTTGTAATTGTTGTAATGTTAGTTACCCTTAATATGTTTTGATATCAATTTGCTGATAATCCTGAAATTCCAGTTTCAAATATTGAGAAGAGTATAATTGAATGAATATATCGCAGAACCGACGTGTTGTTTACACGCACGATGTATGTATAGCTGACGTCATTGAATTGTGTACAATTAATACAATCGATTTGATTGGACGACTGAATGTATTAAGACGGCTATTCTGATTGGCTAAAACATAAAAACCAGGTCGATATCGGATTCCGCTTGACTACTATGCAGCGGAATCGTGCAGCGTACAAACATTTTATGTAATTTTAGTACTGTTGCGATTTATCGTGACCCGAAAGTTGTTTTTTGACAAATCAAAACCACGCAAAATTCTATTCATGTAATAAATAAATTTAAAATGAATGCCAGTCCAATATTAGTCCAAAGGTGTTGGAATATGTACGACTGAAAAAACTTAGGATGCTCAACTTTTGTCCAGGTGTATAATTCAATTTAAGTTGATATACAGCTTAGATACAATAATGTAGTTGGATGCTTGCTTTCGAATAATAAAAACTTTGCAAAATAAAAATTTTATTTCTGGTTTCTCTTGGACAACTGTTTTTCAGTTGGCATTTTCACCTACAATAAGAATAAGAATATAATCAAGGAAATTTAAGTGTCGCAATAGCACACAAAATGAGAAAAAAATTGCAATGTTTTAAGAATCCATCTCCGTGCTCAAAATTATGTTACATTTTAAGACCAATTATCCCTAAGCACCAAAATGACTGGGACATGACATGTCTCAGATTCAGCTGATTTTAATTTCATAAGTTGCAATTGACCATTGGATCATAAAAAATGATGACTGTTTGTTATGATTGACCACGGTTGCCATGGTAACTGAGGCGGTCATTTTTTTATCATACTGCGAAATAGCCCAATTTGTTATTAAAAAATCAATGCATATTCAATATAATGTTTTATTTGCTTAATAGAATACCTCATTGACAATATTCAAAACAGTTTCAAGACTAAGCATAAATGTGAAGTCAGAACGAGGCTATCCAATATGTCAAGAAATCATGCATTTTTTCTGGAATTTTTCTACTAAAAAATTACCATTTTTGCCACTTTACTGACTCCATTTTCAGAAAATGCACCAATCACAAATACTCATCATGAATATAATTACATAAATTGATTATTAATATTCAAAACTTATAAAAATCTCAATGAGGTAACAAAAGATGTCTATAGAAAACACCGTCAAAGATGGTTACCATTGTAACTTGTGAAAAAAGCCATTTTTGTATTGTTCAATATTTCCATGAAACTATACTCTTTCTCTTGGGAATAAATTAAATCATCCTTAATTATTATTTTTAACAGACATACTTTAAACCTAAAATTACATTGAAATCATTTCAGGGTACAGTGTCTCAAGGTCAAGGTCAACTAAAAACTGAACTTTCAGATATGAAAATCTCGAAGCAAAATCAATTTTAAGTGACCTTGAGAACAACACAAGTGACCTTGAAAGTTTTCTAAGGTCATACTATGTTGAAAAGATCCTTTTAGGTACATATGATGACAACAATTGTTATCTTGGCTCATATTAGAAGTATGGTCATGCATGTATTTAAATATGGAAAAATTGCCGTTTTTGTTTTATTACCATGGTAACCAACTTTAAGTGTTTTTTAAAAACATTTTTTCTTACCCCATTGAGATTTTTAAAATTTTTGAATATCAATCATCAATCTATGCAATTATATTAATGATAATTATTTGTGATTGGTGCATTTTCTGAAAATGGAGTCAGAAAAGTGGAAAAAATTGTAATGTTTTTTTTACCAAAAATTATAAAGAATAATGCACTATTTCTTTACATGTTCAATAGTCTCAGTCTAATCACACATATACTTAAAGTGTTGTAACTATTTTAAATATTGTCAATGAGATATTGAATTAAGCAAATAAAGAAATTCTATTGGATATGAATTTTCCCCTGAAAAATTGGGATTTGAATATTGCCCTTTTCACTGTATTTAAATCGGCCCAAAATGGCCGCCACCGTTACCATGGCAACCGAAGTCAAATCATAACAAACAATAATTATTTTGTGGTCCAATGGTCAATTTCAACTTATAAAATGAAAATCAGCTAAATCTGAGACATGTCATGTCTCACCCTATATGGAAATCCTTTGATCCTTATGGAGAATTGGTGTTAACTATTGTAAGCAGCCCCGACATAACGATGTCCTCGTGTATATAAATGTGAATATGTATTCAATTTTGGACGGATTTAACCGGCTGACAGCAAGATGCGCATTATAGGGTACTTGTGTCTTGTGTTATGCAAGATTCTACAATTTTTAAACCAGATTTTTAAACTGCTGAAAGATTGCAGACATTGTTTTGCACCTGCTTATGGAAAATTGAAATATTTGCACGATTTGCAACTTTTTCAGCACATTTTACACAAGACAACATATTTTGCGTAATCAATGATTTCATACAGTCTTCATTGGCCATTAACTGTAGAAATACATTTTAAATCCTTCCTCATCTGTTTAGGCAATCCTTGTATGTAAAACAGGTTATTTCAGGCTTGCGATTTCATCTTTTGTGCGTAAAGTATTACTTACAATTTCTGTAATTTTTCCATCTTCCACCTTGGCATCAATTGTCCTAGGGAAATATCTTTTCCCTGGATAGAGATTCGCCATCATTTCTGGCATTATGCCGTAGATTCCTTTATCGGTCAACACCGACAAATTGTCTCTATTGGATAGTGTACAATTTCTACGTTACTTTTGCCAACCTATTGTACAGATAACTAATCTGAATAAACTGCTTCCTCGATTTGTGTAGCATTACAACGTGTATAAAAATTTCAGTTTCTTCGCTAGTTAAAAAAGAAACGGACTACATGAAATTAGGCAAACAAATACGATTTTAATGAAAATATGCACTTTTGTTTTACACGATGCAATACGCAAATTATCGAAATAGCTTAATGTCTGAATTAAAATTGGAACGAATTGGTAATAGCACCAACGAAGTAGGGCCTCAAAAGTTATTAAAATTCTCTACAGTTAATTTGTATATATTTAAATTTAATCTTTGTTAAATATTCGTCAAATACCCTAATCAGACTTGCATATCAAAGTCTGCTCCTTCAATCTTTATGGTAACAGTATCTTCTGTTGTAATTTTCTACAATTAAACTTTAAAACTGTTAACAAGTTTGTGAAAATTACAACTTCATTGGAATAAAAGCAAAACTTCAATAATAATAAAAACAAGGACTAAATGCCCTTTGCTATTGATAGTTTGAACGTTTCCCAGAATACAGGTACGATCTTAATTCGAATTTTTACGTTAAATTTGCGATTCGATCGTTTTTGGGATTAGTTATAATAGGGTCCAGTTTAATAGTAATCGGGAGTAACATTGAGAATGCTATTAATCATACCTGAATAGTTGTGTCCTGTGTGGCGTTAAAACTCCACTCTTGTCGGATACTTTTCTGCCGTTAAGGCAGAAAAGATGCAAACAGAGTGGGTTTCAAGCGACTCTATCTCGGCCTGATGTCCTCCCCCCCCCACCCCAAATTTTATTCTGTACTGTGCCCCAGAAACCCTCTTCGAGTCGGTAATGATCACAACTTGCAGGCTGGTGTTTGGAGTTTGTTTTTGTCCAATCTGAAATGTCAAATTAGTAAAAATAGATTTATTGTGCGTGTATTTTGGTCCACGTTCAGCTACTTATCTCTATTATGGACTGCGGTAGAAACAGAAATACTTTGAAAACCCGACCTTGCGCACAAACTAGGTATTGATTCTAAGGCTGAAGCAGAGTATACCATATCCGATGAAAAGCTCGAACTCGCAACCTCGTGTTGCTCACCTCTGATCAATTAAAGATAACATTTAACCACATTATGGGTTCATCCATCTTAAAAATCAATTTAAAGTAAAACAATTCCTCGTCTAATATAATGCACCAAGAAATGAAAGCAATTGTGGGTTTTGTACATCTGTTCGTAAATGATTGTATTTAGAATCGAATGCATTTTATCCACGTTACGACAGCGTTGACCAAAGCACATTTTAAAATGAAGTACTGTTGAGACTTGCAATAAACTCATATTTATAGTATAGTAAAACAATGTATCGTTAATTTGTAGAAAAGATATTAATTTCTTAAAATTGACAAATAACTGCACCACGGAAGATTGTTATATTGAACTGGACCATGGAATGTAAATACAAGTAAGAGTGGTTTCTTGATATTTGAGATATGTTCTTAAATAATTGTTCGACTTGTCATTACAGACTTGAATGCATGCTTTTGAAGTTTCCTAGACTTATGAAGCGTTGACCAAACGCACAATTTCGAGGAAGCGCTAGGATGAAAATTTGCGTTGTTTCAACACTAGACGTCAATATAGCTTCACAAGTGCATTCATTTCCTGTGTTTATGTCGTTAAGTGGGGTAATTTCACGAAAATTTACAGAAATGTCCATTTTTTGTATCTATCTAGTGTTGCGCCAGTGCAATGGTCTTGACGCGATGGTGGATTGGTTATGATTATGAGCACGTGACCACATACCACCAATGAAATTGAAATCCAAAAAATGTTATTTACAATGCAAAGCTATCGGGTATAAAAGCATTTTCTAAGCTTTCCTTTGTTTTGCTTTTAAAGTTATACAAGTTTTAAGCAATCGAAATATTTTCTCAAGTCAGAGTGTTTCATATTCGTCACAAACTTACTCTTACAATCGATCCTTTTAAGGATAAATACATGTCTTTTGTTAGTTTTGTAATGTCTTCAGGATTTTCCAACTCTATAGATGTAGCCAGAAAGGACTTAATAATGTCCTCCTTTACATCAAATGGAGAGATTTCCATGATCTGTAAACACAAGATGTTTTTCGCTTAAGCGTATAGTTTAATGTATTGATAGACTCACTTCTAGAATATAATATTCATTAACATAATCGATTCGGTAGGGGGCATGTGCACAGCTTAAAGATCCCTCCCCCCCCCCCCCAAAAAAAAAAAAAAAAAACTGGACGCCATGATACAGCTGAAAAATTGCTGAAAATTGCGTTAAACAATTTCAAACAAATCCTTAGAGAATTCAGCAAAATAACCAATTGCTGAGATTGCAAGAGCTTATGGAGGCTACGCCACTTCGGTCCATCCATAATACTTGACTGTCATTTCTTATTACGTTTATTTCAAGTATTCAGTAATCTGAAAGTCTGTATTTTTATATTCTACTTTATTTACTTCAATATTTATTGCAATTGCTTGTTAGAAGTTACTTTCGATTATTTGTATATTTATATGACAATTTATGTTAATAAAATTTAAGACAATTTAATTTGCTTACAGACGCATGTTCAGCCCCAATCCATTGGTGGGTCATATTAATTGTGTGTCCTGTTAATCTAAAGTATTCTGCCCTTTGCACTATTTCTAAGTATTTTTTCTCCAATACTCATTTTGAATACCGCCTCTGCGGAGGCATTATATACATAACACCTCCCAAATCTACTGGTTGACGTTGGTCAAATATTGAGGAGTGTAACTCTCTTGACTTTTGTACTTGTATCCTAAAAAAAATTATTTTTTCATTTAACGTAACAAAACAGTAGTTACTGTAACAAAAAACAAGTAAATTGACAACTAGTTCAGTTACACGACGAACAATTCGTACAGTTTTGACTAGTTTGTCAATTTAATAAAGATTCGACTCCATCCTTTGCGGTTTTGTTACGGTCTCCCATGTTACCGTCTGAGAGACGGTATAGATAGTCAAACGATGAACAGTATACGGAGTTAATTGATTGGGTAATTCACCAAATCTATAAATATCTTTGTCATTTCATTGGTTTACCTCAGGATCGCACAAGTATGTGTACTAAAATGATATATTCTTAGGTTAAATCGGCATTGCAATTATTTTTTATGTAGTAATGTCATGTTCCACTTGTTGACTTTTATTTCATTCAGTGCATTGGTCTGGCAACAATTTAAACGGTATATATTGACCAAATCTCTCCAATTTTAAAGCCGTTTGGGAAAAAAAACTTAATATCTTTATTCTTGTTCCGATTTTGATGCAAACAGAACATATTTTTACCGCTCATTTTTAACATTTGTTTTGTTTGATTCTTTTTCAAAACGACCACATGTGAAGTGACGACAGTTATTGAAATATACCGAGCACCATTGGTTAATAGTGTCCTTGGAAGGTACATATAAATTACAAACAGATACTTTCATAATACCCATAAAATAGGAAATGCAAAGAGACGGTTAGATTTTTAGAAAAGCTAAACTTGTTTTGTTTAAAAGTCACTTTCAGTTAGTTGTGCTCGTATATTTCTTTTGGGCTGCTGTGTCATACAGCGTCTATCAATGCTCGCTATAACGTAACAAAAAATGTGTTTTAAGACTTTGCAAAATGAATAAGTAAAACGTTCCATTATGTAACCATATAAAAAATCATTTAATTTAATTTTAACGTATTTATTTGCAAATAAGCAATGGGATTGGACATAAATTTGTGCACATTATGCGAGTTTTCTCCCTATACAAAATAACGATATAAAAAACAATACTGACAAAGTACAATAAAGTTGTCGGATCAGTAAAGATTGATACAACAGAACAAAAGCGAACAATAACTTACATATGATGGATACAGATTTATAAAGCAAAGTGCTCAAAAATTGGCGATGAATTAAAAATTGGCGATGAATTGAAAATATATTCTAGTTATATTACTTAAACGATATAGGACTACACATATTAAACGATCGATATGTCAGTCTTGTAAATAATTTCAGCTTTTAACGAACTGCACGTTTTTCTTAAACGAGTAAGAATATTGAAGTATCGATCTTTAACTGATAGTTTTGGCGGTCGATTTGGGCAAGGCGTTTGAATTTCGTTATTTAACCAATTCCAGTCTTTAACCGTGGAATGGAAAATAGCAGTAATGAATAGTCAAAATTGTGGATTTTGATATTCGTTATTATTTCTAAGATTATAATTTGTATCTTGACCGACAAGAGGTGGAAAAATGTCTCAACAAATACTGGGGAGTAGTCTTTGTGTACATAAAACATGGTTAAAGATTCGCAACCCAAGTACGACGAATTCGCGTGGAGCAAAACTGGTTGGCCCGTGACAATTCAACAGGTTATAATTGAAGTTTTTCTAAACTATCAATGTTTTGTTGGTTACAACCTTTCAATACTTCTAAAGCATATTATTGTGCGAATAAGATATAAGGTTTAAGTTATTTTTGTTTAAAACATAATTTTCGATTCCAATATTCCCTTATTTCGTACTAACGGATTGTACTATATAAATGTAAACATGTGTACGAAACCTGGCATACCCAGATGTTTGCGAGTTGTTACAAGTTCTAGTCAACGAAATCTGAAGGTCCATTTGCATGTCTCGATTAGATATCATAGTTTGATTTCTTTGGATTAAAATTAAGTAATCATTTCTCGAACATGTAGCAATTTTTATAACTATACTTCCGAGATGGGCATCCCCACATCCTTGGATCAAAACAATATGCATCTCATTCTTTGCGATAAAATATTGTTCAATTACGGTTTTCATCCAATGATATGGGGTACTTTTTTCAGGCCTGCTCGATTTTTAAATTTTAGCGATTTTGTCTAAGCCCCTACTTTTGACTGCATCTCCTGGCGTCATAGTCTTGTATATATAAAGTAGGTAAAATAGTAAATGATACTATTAAATTTAGTGCCGGTTTCATTTGATGTGAACTATTGTCAGCTGACTAGTATAACTGCCGTGATTGACGAATTTTACGATTTTGAACATTTTAAGCTTTGAAATCCAATGCAAATTATATACAAGGTAAATAAATTTTACCTGTTAATATTCGTATAGAACAACCAACGAATATGTTTTCTAGTAGACAAGTTTAAACGTGTTTAAAATTGCTGGGCAAAAAACCTGGTACAAATTCAACGTGGCTGCAAAGGTAGCGCGATACAAGTGCTGGTGTTTTTGATTAGAGTTAAACCGACTTTCAAAGAGGTTCACTAAGAAACAATATATCACTTTGAATTTATTGCATTGCTTGTAGGGGATACAAATGATGTTTTCTCATTGTTATAAAAAGTCAATCATTTCTGCTTCAGAAATTTTATAAAAATTTGATTTTGACTTAAAAATAAAAATTGTAAAATATTTTATCAGCTTATTTTAGCTAAAGCGAATATTGAAAAACTTCTTACCAGTTTTGGACGCTTTGCGCTTGGTTCCTGATCGACCTTGTTTTCCACTGACATTTTGTTTGCGAATTGAAGGAAAAGGCACATGGTTTTGGTTTAAATACCCCAGTCTGGAATTTGGGTAGCACGTGCCTACGTGAAATTCCGTTTTTATGAGATTTTGTTCCAAGGGCATGTTCGAATTGTTAGGTCTTAGAGTCTATTTCATATAAATATGAAAATAGCAAAGAAAACCGATCGAACAACAAGAAGAAAGAAACTTTTGTGTATTTATTAATTAGTTAATGAGTCTTCGTGGAGGTTCGTCTTATGAAGTTTTATGCAAAATATTTTTTCTCATTGTTTTATCTGCATCAGGGACATTTAGTTTGCTGCTTTTTTCTTGGATTGCGGTTAGCCATCCTACCCCATTTTTGCAGCCTGTTACATGGTTTAATATGTCTCTCCTGTAAGGAAAAATATAGCTCCCTCTATCTGCTTCTTCAGCAAGAAATACGTTTATATTACTGGAATCTCGAATAGGCTCAGGAAAACCATTCGAAGAAAAATATTATTACTTAAATTAATACTATTTTGATGTGAAGGGTAAAATAATACAAAAAGCCCTTCACTTGATTTTGTAAAGACAACGTTTGTTTTTAAAAACGAAGTTAAAAGTGTCTTCGTTGAGGTCCGCCTCAGGTTTAACAACGAAAGTTTAAAGTGTTTTCGCTGAGGTCCGCGTGAGGTTTTTAATAATGAAAGTTTAAGTGTCTTCGTTGAGGTCCGCGTAAGGTTGTTTAATATGTATAGTTTAAAGTGTCTTCGTTGAGATCCGTGTTCACTATGGGTTTAATATCGATATTAGCCCCGGTGGCTGATATAGGTTTATAGGTTCCGGTTTAATTTTGCATTTCCTCTCATGTGTCAACATAACAGACTTACTTCAACTAACAAAATGACGGATGACAAGTGTGTTACTATCACCGCAGAAAAAACTTCTTCGTTAATTTTGGTGATAGTATGAAAAATGAAAACACACAAAAAGAAAAACAATGAGTTGTTATACTGAGTGACACATCTGTGATAAATACTGTCTTTCTTCTAAACTTATGATAATGAAATTTTTAGACTTTGAAAAATTTTCTTTAATTATTAGTGGTAAACTGTTTTAACTGCTGTTATTTCGAATTAAAGGTTGACTTGTGGTTATCAAATATGTGATGAACAGATTATGGCATTTTCCATATTGTCCCCGATATTACTTTTCGACCCAATTCAGCCCGAGAGCTTGATATGGGAGTCTGAGGCTGATATAAGGGTCGACATGGAAAAAGCCATGTAATAATCTATAAATATTATAAAATCTGACTTCAAATAAAGTGCATATCTATGTCTATGTTTATTTATTTATTCCAATCCGATCCATTATAGGTGGTTGCACTCTCTACCATGGATTTTTTATTGAGACGGAACGGCGATATAAAAGGTTAGATTGTAAAAAAGTGGCGAACAGTGAAAATAGTATTATAAACGTTAGACATATGACAACAATACTATCTTCATTTGTAATTGTATCAGTCTGCTCTTTGACGATAAAGGATTAATTAAAGTAAATAAATAATTTCATTTATTTTTATAGTTATATAAAATTTAATAAAGGTTTTCAAAAATTAATATAGCACTCTATTCAATCGGCATAATATACAACAACAGATAATAAATGTCAACAAAAATACACAAGCATAAGTATATAAGCACATGCAAGTTTTAGAAACCAAAAATATAGTCGAGTACACCGTTTACAGTAGTCCCATATACGGTATTGTAAACAATACTTTAGTCGAGAACACTAAGACATCACGGGTAGTCACGTGTACTACGTGTTGGTGGATTTTTTCTAACGGCATGTTTGAATTGTAAGATTAAATCTATTCCAAATATTTGGTAAATAGTCTTTAAAAATAATTTATATTAATATTTAAAGTTAGTTATACTGATTCTCTACCACTAAATTCTTTTTAGCAGAAAGCACACCTTATCAAATACAATACAAAATATATATGTACTAAAAAATAAATACTATATTTGATAAACGACATTCTATTGAGTTTATTTGTGATACAGTATTTTTCAGTTTCCATCGATCACGAAAAAAATCATATTAAATAGAACTATTTAATCTATTTAGGTACGCCCCCCCACCAAACTCCCTCTTCGCAAACAAGATAAAAAAGAATACTATTGAAACTTATGGCTGACATTAAACTCAATAATTTGTCTCTTGAACAATATTTTAGTAATTAAATGGAAGACCTTTTTATTGTGAAAAAGGTATCAATTGTACTGTACCATTTAACTATACCAAATAGGAAGATTTAGTAAATTAATGTATTTTCGCATAGGTTCCCGTTACGAATTTTCTGACAAAATACAAAACATTTCACATATCAGTACTTTTCTGATGAAATTCAACCATCCATTTCAGCACACCTATTTATTGTAGAAGTTGAAGTAACTGTTTCATAGTTTTGTTTGTTTTTGAGTTTGTATTTGTTTTCGTATCTGTGTGTGTGTAAAATAAACATTTCCTTTCTATTGTGATGTTTTGACACTTTTAACAATTTTACTGTTACAGTACAAAGGAATAAAAAAACCTTTAAAAGTATTCACATCCATCTGAATGAGTATCGTTACTAAAAATAGAACATTAAACTGTGCAGATGTAAGCTTACTTTTATTCCATGTAAATGTAATTATATATCTCTGAAATGTGTGAAATTTATTTAGAAACTGTTAGGTCATACTTAGTACAAGAATGATTTATACAGTTTCTTCTCACGCCTTATTTAAAAAAAAAACGTTTAAATGGTGTTTAATGACATTCGGCATTTCTTCAGCTATATTGTAGCGTTTAGTTTTTATTGGGATGAAGCCGGAGTACCCGCGGCAAAAACCCCAGACCATCCTGAGGGGTAGCATCGTATTTGATTTGATATTGGTACAGCGTAAGCCGTTCCTACATTTGATATGGCTACCGGCTGCTACGCGTAAGTATTTGAGATGAGCGGAGAGTCAAAAGACACTAATAAAAATAGAAAAAATGAACAATTTTTTTCTCCTGAAAATTTTTGGTACGGCATGCCGTACCTGCAAAAGTTATCGGTACAGCGTTAGTCGTACCTGCCAAAACGGCTGCTACGCCTATGCCATCGACAGGAGAAGTTTTAAATGGTAATTTTTATTTGTAGAGTATATGTAGACTATCCGTATAACGACTCGCCCCACTCTCGAGTCGCCTCATATTAATAACGAGTCGCCCCACATTTAATATATGGTTGGAGTAACAGCTTGTTCCTATTTCTGCTATTGTGCAGTATTTTCCCGCATAAATAAAATATAAGAAAGAAGATTGTATTTTTTTAATCAATCTATTATCTATATCTATTATCCCTGTATCTGTCTGGTCTGCTTCATCTGGTAAAAATCTGAGTTTCTTTTCTTTTACATGTTTGCACTGTAACTGTACGTCTAGAAGATAGAAAGGGAGGATGCCTTTTCTTGCCGTCTTGTTCAGTCTGTTATGCCAACATTTCAGTCGTTGTTAGTCCGAAAAGCACGTCCATACGGACTCGTTTACTGTTCAATAATATTACTAGTGGCATATATCAGCCGCTGCTTGTCACTTAATTAAGCCAGTCTACATAAGGGACAGACCATTTAACTTAAAGGAGGGCCTTGGTTTTTTGTTTTGGTCAGAAAATTTTTATTTTTTGAAGGCGTCGCGACAGAATATTTTTTTCATTATTAGCATTATTTTATATAGCAGAAATCCTTCTTCAGAATATTTTTTTTCTTACCCTTTGCTTCCAAAATAGTTTTTTCATCAGAAATCATTTTCAAAATATTTTTTTAGGAAAAAACCAAGCTCCCCCCCCTTGCAAGTTAAATGGTCGGTCCCTAATTTGTGAAATAAGTGGACATGTCATATTAAGTAAACTTGTACAAGTAGTTTTTAAAGAAAAATAAATTATACACAAATGAACTTAATGATCTGACAAATTTGACATATTTATCTTACAACCCAAAGTAGATATGTCATGATCTTACACGTTAACTTTTTTATCTGGTTACAGATGAAAGGAAAATGTCAGTATGTCATTCAGAACGAAATCCCGTCCTGTCAAGATTTTTCTATTTTACCTTTATCAAAATGCATCAAGCTTTATATTTTTAGAATCTGTATGATCTAAGCTTGAATAATATATAAACTTTTCTTGACAAACAATAGTTTTTATGTAAAATATGTATCGTCAAAGATGGTTATCCTATGAATTTTCGGTCGATTTTTCATGTCACTAAATCCCGCCCTTTAAAGAATTTTCGCCTTTAAATCCATTATCATTTTTAAAAGCTATATATCAATATAAAGCTTATTATTTCGTCTTTAATAATCAGTTTTAATTTTGTTAATATCTTTATTTCTTCAAAAGTTATGACCATTTATATATAGAAAATTTCCCGTCCTGTTTTTCTCCGTCAATGATTGTTTTTTAAAAATTGACTTAATGAGAAACATTGCTTAAGGTATTTTTGAGCTATTTGTTCTTTTTAAACTGAGACTTGAATTATACACCAACCTATATTTAGGTTTCTGTTAAGAATTTCGTAGCATCGTTTTTTCCGGAAATATTTTCATTGTTGGTTCTTATAGCGAGCACAGCTCGCAGCGGGGCAGCGAAGCTGCCCGCGAAGAGCGGTGAGCTCTACGGCAATTACGTGTCACGTGATCAAAACGAAATCACGTGATCAAAATCTGCCTAGTGCTGATATGGATTATTTTTCGTCCGGAAGTTGATATCGTCAAAAAACTGGAGCAAAGTGAATGAAGAAGCACTAAATTTAATTTTAAAGAAAGACTTAAAAATAAATTTGACAACGATAAAAAGTGTAATGTTATATTTAAAAATAACAACAAAAATTTCATACTATTTTTGCAATCTCTCAATCGATCTTTAAAAACACTCTCCGGCACAGAGAACATAACTGGTTCCCAGATATAACCTCTGCCACACGTCATCCTCCATTTACTGCGGGACTACATTTGTCGTCTTCCCGTGACATTGGTAAACAAAGAACGATGTTTGTAAAATAATACACGAGATCTTATTTATTTTTATATAGTCTTTTTAAACACTTTTGATTCAGTTTTACATTGAAATTACTGCGTTTGTACGCGAAGCGTATCCGCAATGAGAGATATCTCTCACAATGTCAACCAATAGTATGGCAGAGGTGATTGTGGTTGACGTAGAATACCCAGAATCCTTTGCGTGGAGATTGCTTTAAAAACTGACAATCAAATTACATTTCATGTGACATCACCATTAGAAAGAAGGACGTCACGTGACCACTGGAATTTAGAGGTACATTTAGGGTGTTCGGAAGTAACGTCAATTATGAAATGCACATTTATATTGATAATAAAAGACTATATTGTCTGTGCTCGCATTTTGGCAATGCCTACTCCATATTAGTATGGTATGTGCTTCCGGCGTCTATACGGCGGCGAGAACAAACTGAAAACAGAAGAAATGATTTAAGTGATATCGAAAAAAATCTACATAGCTTTTGGTTTAGAAATCAGATGAGAAATTGTTTGGTAAAATAATAAATACTGACCTACAGGCACAGGCACTTGTTTCAGAAAAAAATACTCCCATTATGGCCTTATTGCTTTACTGCCTTTAGCTGTTTAGTCTAATACAACCGTGTAAAGCGTTAACTGCTCCTACTAAAACAAAATATACCACAGGTACTTGGAAAAAGGACCCTACTTAGTACAACAATGTCCCCCCCAACTTATGTTTCGATGAGTTTTTGTTAATCTTGCCTTCTACTGACTACTATTTTAGTACTAGTACATATGACATACTAATAACACACATATTTCACTGAACATATTATAATTCTAGGATCTAGTGATCTATGTAGTACATGTATGTTTCAATGCAATAAAGTCAGTCACATTTGCTAGTGTTAAGATCTGTTTATAGAAATACTTGCCAAACCTCAAGCCTTAGAGCACCTAATCTGAGAATGGGGTAAGGGATAGGCAGTTATATGAATCTATTTATTGCAGTTTAATTACATCACAATTAAATTGAAACTAACACATGCACAATTAATCAAATGTACTATGCAGGAAGAGAAGTCATGAACCAGTAAAACAACCTAAGTAAGTATACAAAGTGCACAAAACAGTAAACATCTACATTATGTCACGGGAGTGACTTTTCCCGAGTTCTTAAATATTTCAAAACAAACGCTGTTTTAAAGTTCCATAAATTTATTATGGAGAATAACAAATAAATACATCGTTGTAACCAAGTGAAGATAAAAAAGTAATATGTATTATATTCAATTATACAATTTAATAGATAAACCTACTGTTTATCTGGATATTTGCCTATGTCGTCTGCTACCCTTCCCAAAATCTTCGCGGCCGGGATCGAACTGTATATATATACTCTAAGTAGGTAACCCCGGCCGGAGTCAAAGAATAGACCCGGTGATCCCTTCCCAAAATGGCTTTGCCCAAGGTTATGATATAATCAACCAGAGAAGCAAATAACGAAATAAATATAAAATAGCACAATCACACTTAAATACTAGTATAAAATAACAACCATCACACTCTCCTCCCCTTAAGACCTAATGTTCATCGAACATTAGTCTAGAGAAATACCCAGCTTACATGTTTGAATAATGAAGAGGATGGTGATTACAGGTATGTGAAAATTAAATATCAATTAAACAAAATATTAACAAATATCTTATAGTCTATATATCCTTCACACAGTGCTAGTTTCATATTATCACTAAGTACTAGTTACTATAATGTTAACCATAATATACAGTTTTACAATAGAATAAAATTTCAACAACAATACAAGTAAAAATATATAGTCTTGGAAAATGTCACTAATAATTGTTTCTTCTTATTTTCTAGGACCTACTCTTCGGACGCATCTGTTGTTGGGGCTGGAAATACGGTGGCGAAGAACGCATCCTTCCACTTCATTTCACTAATTTCGCGCTGAAGCCGTCTGACCTCGGATTCAAGCTTCCTTCGCTGTTTCCTCTCCTCGTCCATCTGGCTACCCATCTGTCAAGGCTTGCTTCGCTGCCTCACGCTGTCTGCCTATCTGATCCATAGAAAGGCAGCACCAACGGATGTAGGCTTGGAGTTCTTCTCGACTCTCTGGTAGAGTTGGCAGGATCAAGGGGGGTAATTCCAAACAAGACGTTTGGCTACCCTGAGTAGTGACAGGCCGTGAACTGACGACACCCGTAGTAGAAGAAGCAGGGACAGTAGTGGTCCCTGAAGAGGTGGACCTAGAATCTATTAATGTTGCGTCTTTGGTACTGGGCACAGAAACCGTGCTGGCGGAGGCACTAGACTTTGTCAGGACGCTCCTAAGATCAGCTTCTGAAGACTGGCGAAGTCTGTAGTCTTGTAGCGAAATTTTCTGGTGTGAAGTAATAGAGAGGTTTGCAGGAGGTTCAGGACCCAGAACAACGTTAAAATGTTGATCGTCCGAATTATCTGTGCAGGCAAGGTGGAAGGCAGTACTGATAATGTCAGAAGAAGCAATTGCAGATACGTTGGGTTTCGGAATACCTGACGAGGTAGTTGTGGTAGAGGTTTCAGAGGAGGTTACAAAAGATTGTGTGCTCTGTCGCGATGTTCGTCCTCGATATACCATACATCCAGGAGGCAGAAAGCCTTTGTTCCTCGACATGGTCTGGCTGCACCTGGATACCAGCTCCTCGACTCTCCTCATGTCGGACACACGGTGGACATCTTTTATGTGCATCTTCATGTCGTAACGACGTCTGCAGGCTGTACGACATGAACCCAGTCCACACACATATCGCATAGAGAACCTGGTGTGTCTCTCTGTCCAGTGACGCGTAAACTTCCCTTTGGTGGGAAACTTTCCTGCATTACAGCCTGACACTGGTCATACCATGTGACCGCCAGTAACATAGACAACCTCTGTGGAAGTCTGTCCTAGATCCTGAGAACTGGTTGGATTTGCAGACACTAGTTCCTTTATGTCAGCATCGAGGTCAAACTCATCCTCGTCAAAGTCTAAAACGTTATCTTCATCAATGTCCATGGCTGCTGAAAACAAAAATTCACTTTCAGTAACAGAACATATTCTCATGGCACAAGATGCGTTATTGTGGCTCCACACAGACTGTGCCCCATGAAGCCAAATTGCTTCACAAACCTGACTATTTACCTAGCCAGACCAAACAGTATTAAAAAAAAACCCTACCATTTACCGGTAGAAACCCAAGTACTTACTTGGCATCACCGAAAGCTTTTGCCCATGGTATTACTTAATGCACAAGAAGTACAAAACGGGCGCCTCAGAAATGTGGAGAACAACAAACACCTGTGCCATACAGACATATCTAACCTAAATTATTTTATATGATAATAAATATGTATCAGTATTTTTGTATATCAACACATGTTGACAAATAAATGAGTTATTTCCTTATTTAAATAATAGTTTGTTTGTTTGTTTTTTTTTAGTTATGGAGAATACAAGATTCTCGGTTTGACTAGTCTGCCCTTCTTCGTATATTTGAGTTCTGGAGTGGGTGGACTCTTTGGCGAGTCTTCATTATTATTATCATCCAAATCAATAACAGTGCTAGTAGGAGAGTTTCCAATTGGTGTGACGTTTAGAAATTCATTCTCGCGACCGTTGCCTTCGACTGGTTTCAAGTGATCTACATGAACCGTTTTGATCTTTCCCGTTTCACAAGACGTAATCTGATATGTAATATCAGATATTTTTCGTTAAGTCCGATATGGTCCTGTCCAGCCGAGTCCTAGTTTTTGTTTCGCTAGCGGGGGGTACCAGCACCACACAAGCTGATCATCATAAAACTTTCTAAATTTTAATTTAGTGTCATAATATCGTTTTTGAGATTGAAAACTAGATTGCATATTTTCAAAAGCATATTGATACGCACGTTCGAGTGCACTTTTTACCCATTCCACATATTCGCAAGTGCATATTACATTACTATCCGTGTCCGGAGGGGTTCCCATAATTAAGTCTATGGGTAGTTGAACCTCGCGCCCCAACATCAATAGGTTGGGCGAACATTTAGTACTTTCATGTTTTGAGGCCCGATAAGCCATCATCACATACGGCAAGTGGTCATCCCAGTCTGACCTATTCTCATCAACGTACATCGAAAGCATAACTTGTACCGTTTGATTGTAGCGTTCTACCATCCCGTCAGACTGTGAGTGGTACGGCGTAGTGCGTGATTTGTTAACCCCCAATAACTTGCAAACTTCAGAGAATAGCCCGGATTCAAACTCTCTTCCTTGATCGGTATGGATGCGAGTGGGTACGCCGAATCTGCATATAAACTCAGTGGTTAGCTTATCGGCTACTGTTATAGCCGTGTGGTTGGGTATCGCATAGGCTTCTTTCCAGCGTGAAAAATAGTCACCGATTATCATTATGTACTGATTGCCGTTATCAGTCTCCGGTAAGGGACCCATTATATCTATCGCGATACACTCCATCGGTTTGCTAACCGTGTAGTGATGCATAGGTGACTTTCCTATCCCCGGACCGGATTTAGCGCGGGCACATACAATACATGTCTGACACCATCTCGCTATGTCGGTTGACATTCCGGGCCAATAAAATCGTGACCTAACTTTGCTTAAAGTTTTCTCTCGACCGAGATGTCCGGCGGTCCTTGAGTTGTGCAATTGCTGCATGATTTGGAACCTGATAGGTTTTGGCGCAACTAGCTGAAGAGAAATGGACCCGTTGTTATCATGTAATTCTCTAAAGAGCAACCCATTCACAATTTTCAATAGGTCCCATTGTCTCAAAAGCGCGACTAGATCTTGATTGGGTGTATGTATTTCGGGTTTAGAATTACTTCCAAGCAAATGCTTGCTGATTGTCTTAATACTCTCGTCGTCTTGTTGAAAATTTGTCAGTTCAGTTTTGGACCACTGTTGCAGCCAGTTGGAATCGGCAGTGGAACTCTTCCTTGAGTTCTCGTTGACCATGTTGTTAATAGGTGCAACACTTTTGTTGCTTTTGAAGCATTGAGGACAATCCGTCCTTTTACATGAGCGACAAGGTCTCCTACTAAGTGCGTCTGCGTTTCCGTGTGCTGTGCCGCGGCGGTGAGAAATGTCGTAATCATAGGTGTCCAAGAGGGATATCCACCGCGCCAGCATCCCTTCTAGCTGTTTGAAATTTTTTAGCCATATAAGGGAGGAATGGTCTGTTCGAATCAAGAAATTTCGACCATATAAGTAGTGCCGAAACTGTTTTACAAAAGTTACCACGGCTAGTAGTTCGCGATAGGTAGTGCAGTATTTACTTTGGGATCTGGACAACGTTTTACTCCCGTACGCGATAACGCGTTCTTCCCCATTTTGAACTTGCGACAATACGGCACCTATGCCGTACAAACTAGCGTCTGTATCTAAAATGAATTTGTCTGTTGGTGTGGGGTATGACAGGATGGGTGGTGACGTAAGAACTAGCTTTAACTTTCGGAAGGCAGCTTCACATTCGTCTGTCCAATCAAACTTGCAGTTTTTTCTAGTAAGGCGGTTTATTGGAAACGTAAGTTCCGAAAATGCAGGAATAAATTTCCTGTAATAAGAAGCAATGCCTAACAGACTCCTGACTTCGCTCACGTTTTGCGGTGTGGGCCAATTCACAATGGATTCTATTTTATCTGGATCGCATTTAATACCATTTTCCGAGACTATGTGCCCCAAATATCTGATCTCATCTTGGAAAAAGACACACTTTTTAGGCTTAAGCTTAAGGTTTGCTGTTCTTAGTCTTTCGAAAACCGCGACCAAGTTATTTAGTGTCTCGGTAAAGGTCTTACCGTAGACGATAAGATCGTCTATGTATACAAGACATCGGTCCCAATGTAACCCCGATAAAACTAATTCCATCAACCTTTCGAAGGTTTTAGGGCTGTTGGCGAGTCCAAAGGGCATTTTACACCATTGAAACAGCCCTTTATGAGTGATGAAAGCAGTCTTAGGTCTGTCTTTTTCGGCCACATCTACCTGCCAAAAGCTACTTGCCATATCAGCGGAACAAAAGTACTTTGCTCCTGCGAGTGCGTCTAAGGATTCGTCAATGCGTGGTAGCGGGTACGCGTCCTTTTTCGTGATCGAATTAAGCCGACGGTAATCGACACAGAATCTAGTGGACCCATCACGCTTCTTTACTAGTACAATGGGAGCGGCCCATGGAGAATAACTGGGTTCAATTATTCCTTGTTCCAGCATTTTGTCGATTTCGATTTCTGCTGTTTCGCGTTCCGTTATAGGAAGGCGGCGGAGAGGCAGTTTTATTGGCCTCGAATCGGAAGTTTCGATTTCGTGTTGAACCAAATCAGTGTGTCCTAATTTGCCATCCGGGCCAACGAAAACATCGGCGTAGTCTGCTATTACCTAAGCAAGTCGATCGCGTTCCGTATGCGTAAGCTTCTGTGAGCTCTTGTCAACTAATTGTTGCAGATGCTCGGGTAACATAATTTGTTTCTGGCGTGTATCGATAAGTTTAGGCAAACTATCCGAATTGCACTCTATAACACATTCAATTGGTTGCACGGATGCAACTTGAACGTTCTGCTTAATTATTTTCGGCTCATGGGTAGGATTCATAATAGAAAATATTACATTTTCTGTGGATAAATTCACAATTGACTTTGGCATAAGAAGATCTCTACTCCCCCTAAATTGATCTAAAGGTTCTAGACAACCTTGTTTAACGTTTGGTAAGTGACCCCTTATTTCTCCCTCAACATAAATTTCGGACTTCGGCGGAATGTGGACAGTGTGAGAGAGATGCACTCTAGCTCAAATTTCACGCTTATTCTTATCCCTGTGCATCTGCACTTGAAAATTTGGGGACATCAATAAACCCTTTGATATATCAAACGATACTTTATTTTTGGTTAGAAAATCCATTCCTAAAATACCATCTAGTTCCCCTAAGTCGGCCACAACCACAGAATGATAAACAAAATGTTTTTCGATGCAAAGAGGGATAGTTGCTATTTAAAGGATCGCCATCTGCGGTTGTCAAATTCGTAGATATTTTACCCAAAACAAACGTGTTTGGTTTAAATTTTGCAAAATTGTCTAACGAGATGAGGGTCACGTCAGACTCGGTATCAACAAGCATGTCAATGCTTGTATTTCCAATAGAAATATCGGCAAACCAAGAAAACTGTGAAATACTACATATTTTAATCAACGGAGACGGCCTTTCTAATATCTTATCATTTTCCCTTTCCCTACGGACTGAGCTACCGGCCTCAAACTCAGTCCCTTCTATTTTAAAGAAACACTGCTAGGCTGTTCATGTTTTGTGGGGTAAATTTCAGGTTTGACATAATCTGTAGACCCATTGTAATTGTGTCCGATATTTGTAGAACCCTGGCGAGACTGTCTGAAATTCGAGATTTCAGGATATGTATGTCCGTAATTTGAGTTATTGCTGGACCCAGGTCCGTAATTTGTAGGGTAATTATGGGCCTGTCTATCATTCAAATGACCATTGTAGGTCTGCCTATGATTTAGGGGACCATTATTGGATTGACTGCCCTGTCTATTTCTATTATTGTTTCTGCCGACATTTTGTCGGTTGAGCTGTGGACAATTTCTTTTTATGTGACCTTCCTTTTTGCAATAAAAGCATTGCCGATTTGAAGTGTCATTTGGTCTGTTTACTCGACTTTGGGCCAATTCTGTCATAGTCCTTTGCATTTCCCCAATACCTGTCAATAATTTTGTCAAAAGAGCGTCAGACGTCACACTCGAGTTTGTTCTTTCTTCTGCCTTAATGGCAGAACAAACCGACGTTTCGTCGGGTTTAGGTTTCCTAGGCATTATTTGAGTGCCTTCAAAAGCTTCGTACTCGAGAGCCAGAGATATGGCTTTGTCTAGCGTGCTTGGGTGTGAAAATTGTACATGCTTTTTCATATCGGTATCCCAAATTCCTGAAATGTATTGCTCAATAATAAGACTTTCAGTTACTCTTAGCGGCATTGAAGGGAAAGCGCGAGTAGCTAACCGTTTTAGAGCGTAGCCATATTCAGCTACAGATTCATCGCGTTTCCTTCTCCTATTTCTGAACTCACAACGAAAGGCCGACTCCCTTTCTGGCGGACAAAATCTTTGTGTAAGGGAATTTTTGAGTTTTTCGTAATCGAAAATGTCATCTTTATTGATTTCACTCAGGGACAGTCTATACTAACTAGTATAGACTGTCCCTGTTTCACTCAATGTACGTTGGGCGGTGCCTCTGAGACTCATGGCCAAAGTTGAGCGGCCATTTCATCTTCCGACCAGTCATTCCAAAGAGCGACCTGCTCAAAATGGCAAATGTAGTCTTGCCATTCGACTTGAGTTCCGTCATAAGTGTCAGGGTCTTTTTGCTTTCTACCAACCCTCTTTGTTATCTCTTTACGGTCTTTATGGGCCGCCAATGAGCCCCTACGACCCGTTGTGTCTGACCCTTTCCGGGTTGCAGTTAGCATATCATGTCCGGATGGTGATGTTTGTGAAATTTGCATCGCATTGTCACAGTTTCTGCCAAAACTAATTTCGTTTTGAGTTTGATTTGCGTCACAGGTCATGCGTCTAGTTTCGGTTATGTTTTCAAACGAGCCAAGATCTTCTCTTGGAACGGAAATTCTACGATTTCCGTAACCGGACAGACCAGTCTTGTCAATCACGGTGCTCGCACCTGTTATGTCCTGTTTCTTTGCTCTCGTCTCATATTGATCCACACTTCGACTACCCGACGCGTTTGATTGTAGCGTTCTACCATCCCGTCAGACTGTGAGTGGTACGGCGTAGTGCGTGATTTGTTAACCCCCAATAACTTGCAAACTTCAGAGAATAGCCCGGATTCAAACTCTCTTCCTTGATCGGTATGGATGCGAGTGGGTACGCCGAATCTGCATATAAACTCAGTGGTTAGCTTATCGGCTACTGTTATAGCCGTGTGGTTGGGTATCGCATATGCTTCTTTCCAGCGTGAAAAAAAGTCACCGATTATCATTATGTACTGATTGCCGTTATCAGTCTCCGGTAAGGGACCCATTATATCTATCGCGATACACTCCATCGGTTTGCTAACCGTGTAGTGATGCATAGGTGACTTTCCTATCCCCGGACCGGATTTAGCGCGGGCACATACAATACATGTCTGACACCATCTCGCTATGTCGGTTGACATTCCGGGCCAATAAAATCGTGACCTAACTTTGCTTAAAGTTTTCTCTCGACCGAGATGTCCGGCGGTCCTTGAGTTGTGCAATTGCTGCATGATTTGGAACCTGATAGGTTTTGGCGCAACTAGCTGAAGAGAAATGGACCCGTTGTTATCATGTAATTCTCTAAAGAGCAACCCATTCACAATTTTCAATAGGTCCCATTGTCTCAAAAGCGCGACTAGATCTTGATTGGGTGTATGTATTTCGGGTTTAGAATTACTTCCAAGCAAATGCTTGCTGATTGTCTTAATACTCTCGTCGTCTTGTTGAAAATTTGTCAGTTCAGTTTTGGACCACTGTTGCAGCCAGTTGGAATCGGCAGTGGAACTCTTCCTTGAGTTCTCGTTGACCATGTTGTTAATAGGTGCAACACTTTTGTTGCTTTTGAAGCATTGAGGACAATCCGTCCTTTTACATGAGCGACAAGGTCTCCTACTAAGTGCGTCTGCGTTTCCGTGTGCTGTGCCGCGGCGGTGAGAAATGTCGTAATCATAGGTGTCCAAGAGGGATATCCACCGCGCCAGCATCCCTTCTAGCTGTTTGAAATTTTTTAGCCATATAAGGGAGGAATGGTCTGTTCGAATCAAGAAATTTCGACCATATAAGTAGTGCCGAAACTGTTTTACAAAAGTTACCACGGCTAGTAGTTCGCGATAGGTAGTGCAGTATTTACTTTGGGATCTGGACAACGTTTTACTCCCGTACGCGATAACGCGTTCTTCCCCATTTTGAACTTGCGACAATACGGCACCTATGCCGTACAAACTAGCGTCTGTATCTAAAATGAATTTGTCTGTTGGTGTGGGGTATGACAGGATGGGTGGTGACGTAAGAACTGGCTTTAACTTTCGGAAGGCAGCTTCACATTCGTCTGTCCAATCAAACTTGCAGTTTTTTCTAGTAAGGCGGTTTATTGGAAACGTAAGTTCCGAAAATGCAGGAATAAATTTCCTGTAATAAGAAGCAATGCCTAACAGACTCCTGACTTCGCTCACGTTTTGCGGTGTGGGCCAATTCACAATGGATTCTATTTTATCTGGATCGCATTTAATACCATTTTCCGAGACTATGTGCCCCAAATATCTGATCTCATCTTGGAAAAAGACACACTTTTTAGGCTTAAGCTTAAGGCTTGCTGTTCTTAGTCTTTCGAAAACCGCGACCAAGTTATTTAGTGTCTCGGTAAAGGTTTTACCGTAGACGATAAGATCGTCTATGTATACAAGACATCGGTCCCAATGTAACCCCGATAAAACTAATTCCATCAACCTTTCGAAGGTTTTAGGGCTGTTGGCGAGTCCAAAGGGCATTTTACACCATTGAAACAGCCCTTTATGAGTAATGAAAGCAGTCTTAGGTCTGTCTTTTTCGGCCACATCTACCTGCCAAAAGCTACTTGCCATATCAGCGGAACAAAAGTACTTTGCTCCTGCGAGTGCGTCTAAGGATTCGTCAATGCGTGGTAGCGGGTACGCGTCCTTTTTCGTGATCGAATTAAGCCGACGGTAATCGACACAGAATCTAGTGGACCCATCACGCTTCTTTACTAGTACAATGGGAGCGGCCCATGGAGAATAACTGGGTTCAATTATTCCTTGTTCCAGCATTTTGTCGATTTCGATTTCTGCTGTTTCGCGTTCCGTTATAGGAAGGCGGCGGAGAGGCAGTTTTATTGGCCTCGAATCGGAAGTTTCGATTTCGTGTTGAACCAAATCAGTGTGTCCTAATTTGCCATCCGGGCCAACGAAAACATCGGCGTAGTCTGCTATTACCGAAGCAAGTCGATCGCGTTCCGTATGCGTAAGCTTCTGTGAGCTCTTGTCAACTAATTGTTGCAGATGCTCGGGTAACATAATTTGTTTCTGGCGTGTATCGATAAGTTTAGGCAAACTATCCGAATTGCACTCTATAACACATTCAATTGGTTGCACGGATGCAACTTGAACGTTCTGCTTAATTATTTTCGGCTCATGGGTAGGATTCATAATAGAAAATATTACATTTTCTGTGGATAAATTCACAATTGACTTTGGCATAAGAAGATCTCTACTCCCCCTAAATTGATCTAAAGGTTCTAGACAACCTTGTTTAACGTTTGGTAAGTGACCCCTTATTTCTCCCTCAACATAAATTTCGGACTTCGGCGGAATGTGGACAGTGTGAGAGAGATGCACTCTAGCTCAAATTTCACGCTTATTCTTATCCCTGTGCATCTGCACTTGAAAATTTGGGGACATCAATAAACCCTTTGATATATCAAACGATACTTTATTTTTGGTTAGAAAATCCATTCCTAAAATACCATCTAGTTCCCCTAAGTCGGCCACAACCACAGAATGATAAACAAAATGTTTTTCGATGCAAAGAGGGATAGTTGCTATTTAAAGGATCGCCATCTGCGGTTGTCAAATTCGTAGATATTTTACCCAAAACAAACGTGTTTGGTTTAAATTTTGCAAAATTGTCTAACGAGATGAGGGTCACGTCAGACTCGGTATCAACAAGCATGTCAATGCTTGTATTTCCAATAGAAATATCGGCAAACCAACAAAACTGTGAAATACTACATAATTTAATCAACGGAGACGGCCTTTCTAATATCTTATCATTTTCCCTTTCCCTACGGACTGAGCTACCGGCCTCAAACTCAGTCCCTTCTATTTTAAAGAAACACTGCTAGGCTGTTCATGTTTTGTGGGGTAAATTTCAGGTTTGACATAATCTGTAGACCCATTGTAATTGTGTCCGATATTTGTAGAACCCTGGCGAGACTGTCTGAAATTCGAGATTTCAGGATATGTATGTCCGTAATTTGAGTTATTGCTGGACCCAGGTCCGTAATTTGTAGGGTAATTATGGGCCTGTCTATCATTCAAATGACCATTGTAGGTCTGCCTATGATTTAGGGGACCATTATTGGATTGACTGCCCTGTCTATTTCTATTATTGTTTCTGCCGACATTTTGTCGGTTGAGCTGTGGACAATTTCTTTTTATGTGACCTTCCTTTTTGCAATAAAAGCATTGCCGATTTGAAGTGTCATTTGGTCTGTTTACTCGACTTTGGGCCAATTCTGTCATAGTCCTTTGCATTTCCCCAATACCTGTCAATAATTTTGTCAAAAGAGCGTCAGACGTCACACTCGAGTTTGTTCTTTCTTCTGCCTTAATGGCTTTCTAGGCATTATTTGAGTGCCTTCAAAAGCTTCGTACTCGAGAGCCAGAGATATGGCTTTGTCTAGCGTGCTTGGGTGTGAAAATTGTACATGCTTTTTCATATCGGTATCCCCAATTCCTGAAATGTATTGCTCAATAATAAGACTTTCAGTTACTCTTAGCGGCATTGAAGGGAAAGCGCGAGTAGCTAACCGTTTTAGAGCGTAGCCATATTCAGCTACAGATTCATTGCGTTTCCTTCTCCTATTTCTGAACTCACAACGAAAGGCCGACTCCCTTTCTGGCGGACAAAATCTTTGTGTAAGGAAAGTTTTGAGTTTTTCGTAATCGAAAATGTCATCTTTATTGATTTCACTCAGGGACAGTCTATACTAACTAGTATAGACTGTCCCTGTTTCACTCAATGTACGTTGGGCGGTGCCTCTGAGACTCATGGCCAAAGTTGAGCGGCCATTTCATCTTCCGACCAGTCATTCCAAAGAGCGACCTGCTCAAAATGGCAAATGTAGTCTTGCCATTCGACTTGAGTTCCGTCATAAGTGTCAGGGTCTTTTTGCTTTCTACCAACCCTCTTTGTTATCTCTTTACGGTCTTTATGGGCCGCCAATGAGCCCCTACGACCCGTTGTGTCTGACCCTTTCCGGGTTGCAGTTAGCATATCATGTCCGGATGGTGATGTTTGTGAAATTTGCATCGCATTGTCACAGTTTCTGCCAAAACTAATTTCGTTTTGAGTTTGATTTGCGTCACAGGTCATGCGTCTAGTTTCGGTTATGTTTTCAAACGAGCCAAGATCTTCTCTTGGAACGGAAATTCTACGATTTCCGTAACCGGACAGACCAGTCTTGTCAATCACGGTGCTCGCACCTGTTATGTCCTGTTTCTTTGCTCTCGTCTCATATTGATCCACACTTCGACTACCCGACGCGTTTATTTTGTAACTAGGTCTTGGAAAGTTTAAAGCATTAGCTTTTGATTGTTCTTTGTCATTTTCATATGTTAATACTTCGTCAAATAACTGAAAATTCATAGAACTTTTGTCGGGCGCCGGGTGGAAATTTGACCTAGCACCCGTTACGTGATTGGATTTCGTGACGTCATCAAAGCGCCGAGCTTTACTTTGGTCATTCGTCAAACGTCCATGCGGATCTTCAACACAAGTTTTAGCGCTTAGAGGCGTCTCATCGTGAGAATAATGAGGGAACAGGTCAGACTCACTCCTCCTAGCATTGATTTTATTAAATATTTGTGAAGTTTCGTTGTCATCATGAGTGGTCAGACTATTCAAAGAGTACTGGTCACGGAGTAGTTCTCGCGGGCAAGTAATTCTCACCACCCGATTTTTTGACAGTTTTTGTGAAAAATTAGAATTTTAATAGGGATAATCGTAATTTGTTTTGGATTAAACATAGTGAAATCAATCAAATGAAACCTTTTTTGTCGATTTTAATGGAAAAATAACGGCACAGTCACCAAAATGGCGAGAATTGCTTCTGTCATTTTTATGGCGAGAACTACTCTCTGACCAGTATTTATGTTGTTTGTGACTTTGAACATCATCTTTAGTGAATGGTTCATGTACATGTTCGCACAAAATTTTGTCATTTACGTCAGCATCTTGCTGTGGCGAATTAAATTCGCGTGCAGGAGAAACGTTTGTTTCATCCTTGTGTATACACGAATCCACAATTATAATGGTCGCCAATGTTTACATGAGTAATCGTTCTTGATAGGAGATGTGACACTTCCGGTTTCATAGGAATCGCACGATATGTTGCAATATAAAATAAATCAAAACTACAAATGGAATACAATGGAATAATATAATTTTAATCAGTCGAGTTCCCCAGATCAAATGTACTCGTAGGTCCCTGCTTGGCCTATAAATATTTGTTTTCCGCTTAGAAAGCTTACAAATAAGCTTCCCCAACTGGACAGGGCACGGTACATTACCTGTGTGACTGGAAATAAAATTCGATGAACAAATACCGATATTTTAAATATGTTTCATACTATCTAAAAACAAATTATACAATGATAATCTTCAATGTTTTAGCTATAATCTGAGTGGTATAACGATAAAAAAATAATTTTATTTACTATATTAAATCATGCCTGGAAAAAAGTCGGTCGCCGAAAAAATGTTAAACTAAAGTCGGAGTGCCAGAAAAATGTTTTTAATCATCATTTATTACACTTTTAAAATTTTTAATTTTAAAGGTTAAAATTAAAAATGTGTATCTATAAATACCCATTTTGTATGAGGATTTAAGTTAAAAATTAAAAAATGAAGTGTTGTCATCAAAAATTTTATTTCTTTTTATATTTATATGTATTTATATTAAACTACAGATATTTATAAAAATAATATAGAATAAATTATTGTAAAAATTTAACTGAACTCGTGCCTGGAAAAAAGTCTGTCACCGAAAAAATATTTAAGTCGGAGTGCCAGAAAATAGTTTTTAATCATCATTTATTACACTGTTAAAAAATTTTAATTTTAAAGGTTATAATTTAAATATGTATCTATAAATTTTTTATGAGAATTTAAGTTAAAAATTAAAAAATGAAGTGTTGTCATTAAAATTTTATTTCTTTTAATATTTATATGTATTTATATTAAACTACAGAGATTTATAAAATTAATAATAAATTATTGTAAAATAAATTATTAATTTTGGAACCATCTGGAAGACAATAATACATAATTTTTTAAAAATATTAATTAATAATCAACAAACAGCGATAACTGTGGCAATAACACACAAGAATGAAGACATCAGTCACTTTCCACCAGTCTATTATAAAAAAAGCTGTGGTGTCTAACCTCTGAAAGGTGTGTTCCTAAAACGTCTACTCGCAAAATAAAACATCTAATTAAGAAATGGGGATCAGGCGGCCCGTTGAAGGTTTCTTACCTGTAAAATAATTCATTGATTGATTGGTTGATTGGATGTTTGCTTTACTTCCAGAGCAATGGAAAAGGGGGTGGGATGGGACACGGGGAACAAAATTTTGACTGCCACTGGAAAAGTATGGAGTACTGGGTAGGATCGGATTATTTCGCCTTTTGTAGCGGCTACAATGAGTAAAATAATTCATATTTTGCTTGTAGACTTTTTGGGAATTAACTATATATGAATGTATATAGAACTTAGAAAACAATTTAAAGTCACGACATAGCTAAAATATTGTTGTAAAATATTATTTACACCTTTAAGATGTTCAAGAATATTAAAATATAAAAATATACAACTATAGAACCAATAAAAGTGTATACTTCACGATATATTGAAAAATTTGAAAAATATACAAATATTGCACTAGTATTTATTTCACGAAGGTCTAGTGTTTTCAAGATATATCTAAAAGATTGTTGTCATCTTATTGCACATTTTCTCGGCAAAGGTTGTGGGTTTTTTACGATATAGCTGAAAAATACTTGTTAACATACATGAAGCTAAGTCCGCATATTCCATCAGGTCGATGTTTTTAGACGTCTTTCGATTTCAGATACTTCTTGGCGTTCGGTCTAGTGGTTCCACCTACAGCAAGTTGAATTCTTTGTAATGTGTTAGAGTTCCGTAGTCGGTAAAGGGTTTGGTCAAATCTGTTAGGTCAGCATCGTCACGGTCTTCATGTGCTTGTAACAAAAAGGTCTTCTACAGTATGTGCTGGTAGCAGGGGTAGAATGGCTGCTAACACCCCCCCCCCCACACACACACACATAAAAAAAAAAAATAAAATAAAACCCCAAACCAAAAAATAAAAAAACATCACAAAACATATAAAAACAAGCAAAAAAAAACAAACAAAATAAACAAACAAAAAAAAAACAAGACATAAAAAAAATAATTAATAAATTTTGCATTAAAAACAAAAATTTAAATAAAAAGAAATTAATAGCAACAAAACAAAAAAAAGCAATGAGAATGGTTTTTTTCTGTCGTCATTGTGACTTTTTGTCTTGTGTCAATATGACTTTTGTCATCATTGTGACTTTTTGAATTTTGTCCTGGAACTTTTTGTCCTACTTATTTTGTGACTTTCTGTCCTGTGACTTTTTGTCCGTATACCTTGAAGAATGAATGTTAGATTCTATATCTAATTTAGGAAACAGTCTGAACTGAGTATTTGCTAAAAAAAGCAATAGATGATCCATTATGTATTTGGTATAATTTTTGACATTTTTCTGACAAAAGTGAAAAACACCTCATGCCACTTTGTATGTTTTCTCTCTTGAATTAAAAACGCAAATGGAATAATTGGCAGTCGCTGTGATGGGGGTGCAGGCTGCTCTTAGAAGGGAGAAATTGTTGCTAAGCTTCTGGTAAAACTTCTTTTAACCAGTCTAAGTAGTACTCAAAAGCTTTACATATTCATTCAAAAAGTGCTCAGTGGCTGTGTCAGGGGTGTTTAATAAAGAAAGTGATGATGTTTGAGAGGTAAACTGGAGGCCACGAATATATAGCATCCTTCTCAGAGCACTACACAAGCTGAATGGATCAGTCTGGATTGTCACGTCATCGCTAATCTTTAACAGTTGCGAGTATGCTCAACACTCAGAATTTGTAATTTCCGAAACGTTGGGATTTACTGGCAACTTCATTTATGTGCTGCAAAATACCGAGTGCCTTCGTCTTGACTTGAGAGAGTCGACTTTCTTTGTCAAGAAAAAACTCGAGTGACGAACTGGAATCTTCCACATCCATTTCAGTTTATTGCCAGCTGTTGTGTCTAAACGTATCAAAAACGCGCAGTGTAAAAAAAGAAGTAAAAAGATAGGTAAAACGAGTAAAATTATACGTGGATCGGCAAACAATTGCATGGCAACTACGTAAACAGGAAGTGTCTCATCTCCGATCTGCGCGCGACACACGCTAAAGGACGTAACACGAAAATGTAACCGTGGATTCGTGTATTTCACTGGTGTGATTTGAGATAAAAGGATCAAACTCGTCGGCTTCTATGTCGGAACTTTGATTCTGGTGACGCGGTTAGTATGATTTTTCTTGTGATTGTTTGTGTTTCATGTTTACAGGCACATCATACACTTGGTTACAAGGATCTGAGTTCCGTTTTTCAATTATTTTCTTTTTTAATCCCGAAAGATATTTCGGAGTTTCATGCAATGCAACATTGCCTAAAGTTGAACCGACGTTCGAAATTGACGAAAGAAATTTTTTCGCCGAATCCATGACTAGCATAAAAGCATATTTTTTTTTTTTGGTAAAAGGCTTCTTTGTTTATAACCGGATCCCGGACGAGCCCCCAAAATGTCACGGGAGTGACTTTTCCCGAGTTCTTAAATATTTCAAAACAAACGCTGTTTTAAAGTTCCATAAATTTATTATGGAGAATAACAAATAAATACATCGTTGTAACCAAGTGAAGATAAAAGTAATATGTATTATATTCAATTATACAATTTAATAGATAAACCTACTGTTTATCTGGATATTTGCCTATGTCGTCTGCTACCCTTCCCAAAATCCTCGCGGCCGGGATCAAACTGTATATATATACTCTAAGTAGGTAACCCCGGCCGGAGTCAAAGAATAGACCCGGTGATCCCTTCCCAAAATGGCTTTGCCCAATGTTATGATATAATCAACCAGAGAAGCAAATAACGTAATAAATATAAAATAGCACAATCACACTTAAATACTAGTATAAAATAACAACCATCACAATTATATAAATATTGCATGTCTGACGGCTTTTGCCTGGGTTGACAGTATTTTCTCAAGTTGACAATTTTACTGTCACCCTGTCAGACATGTAACATTTATTTTATTATAGTGTATAGAAATACAAAGCTATGTGTTAAACTAAGTTCCTCTGAAAGGACTGACTTTTTCGATTCCAACATTGGAGTAAGGCAGGGGGATAACTTAAGTCCTAACCTTTTTAATATATACATTAATGACCTCCCGAATTACTTTGACAACTCATGTGATCCTGTGTCTTTAGATAAGTGTTCATTAAATTGTCTAATGTATGCAGATGATGTAGTTCTACTCTCCACTAGTCAAAGTGGACTACAAAATTGTGTAAATAAGCTATCAAAATTTGCCCATGATTGTCACATGAATGTTAATATGAAGAAAACCAAAGTTCTTGTATTTAATAAGAGTGGCAGGAAACTTAACGCCCTTATTGTATATAGAAATGAAACTTTAGAGTGTGTCAGTACATACACATACTTAGGTGTCGTATTTTCTGCATCTGGGTCTTTTGCAAATGCTAAAAAAGAACTTCATAACAAGGGAATTAAAGCTTTATTTAAATTAAGAAAATCTTTCTCTTCAAGTAAACCTTCTGCCTCTGTGCTAATGCACATATTTAATCATACCATAAAACCCATACTTCTGTATGGATCAGAAATATGGGGGTGTTTCCCCTCTAATAAATTTAGAAAAAATGAAGATAAATATTTAATTAAAGAAACTGATTCATTAACACTCGAAAGTGTTCACACAAAGTTCTGTAAGTTTTCATTAGGTGTTAATACTAAATCTTCAAATAGTGCATCCAGGGGTGAATTAGGTAGTCTTCCAATATTATACAATGTTCTAGTAAATATTATCAAATACTGGATTCATCTAACAAAAGAAAATAATGAATCAAATTCCTTACTTAATGATGCCTTTCAACTATCAAAAAACTTAGATGAAAATAAGATAGAATCATGGGTGAGCTGTGTAAAAGAATTATTTAAATATTTACAGTTGGAACATATTTACAAAAATCCTAAAAATTACAAGTCTAATTTTATCAAATCTCAAGTTAAAAATAAGCTTACCAGTAAGTTTTCTAATTTGTGGCAAGCTACTATTAGTAATGACAATCATGACAACCAAATGCATAAAAATAAATTACGAACCTACCACAAATTCAAAAACATTTTTAAATTTGAAAGCTACTTGAATATTGGTAACAGACAACAACAACAATTATTAACTAAATTCCGCATCAGCTCACACCAACTAAATATAGAAAAGGGTAGATATATTGGTTTAAAAGCAGAAGATAGAATATGTAATATGTGCAGGGATGAAGTTGAGGATGAGCTTCACTTCCTCCTAAAATGTAAATGTCTAGACGAGAACAGGTGTCCATACCTTAATATACTAGAAAATAGATTTAGAAATTTTTCAAAGTTATCTCTAGAGAATAAATTCATCTGGCTACTCAGTAATGAGGATGTAGATGTTATTAATATATTATATAATCTCTTGGGTGCACTATTTGATAAAAGGGATAAATTACTTAAATAACAATCATACTTTATAATTAATCTATATACATGTAGATATGTAAACAACCTGTAAGTAATAAAGGCCTTAGGCACAATATGGAGATGTTTCCCCTTATTGATCATGAAGGACCACAGTGTGCCTCTTGCAAAATATATGTTTAATCTGTCTTGTTAATGTGACACACATATTTCTTTGGTTGACATTTTCATTTGCCTTTTTCGAGTCCTGTTATGTCTTCTAAATGTACAATCACAACAATCATACATGAATCACTTATTACTATTACTTTAGTTTTTGCATGTCTTTTTATTATGTTAAAAATAATTATATTGTAATTTGATCTGCCTATATATGCACATTGATTGGTTATAATAAAGAATTTGAATTTGAATTTTATACCGAAAAACTATTTAAACCATGAACAACTTTATTCAATAATGGTATTTAATTGATGTAATAATGGTAATGAAACAGCAAAGAATTTAACAATAAAATTAAACTAACAGTATGCAGAATCTTTAAATCTGCCTCGTTTGTGGTAGAAAAACGTTTGTTGCTTGACATTATTGTCGTCTGTTTACAACGGATATGTAAAAATAAATATTGCACATGCGCGAATGGTACTAGTACAGTATAATTTTTGAACATTTCGTACCTATGGTAGCGGGTGAGAGTATTTTTCCAACAGTAAATTTTTTTGAAAACTGTACTTAAACAAAGTAAATTAAATAATAAATAAGTAATCGATATTTTGCCAAAATCAGAAACTCAAAATAAATTAAAAATTTTGACAAAGTTAAACCATGACTACAAAAATTTTAAGGCCTAAATGTATTACATTAGATTTAAAGTGACACTGTTAAACACTTTAATAAAACAGCCCACAACACAATCGGTCTACATCAGGGCTGACCACACTGGGCAAAGTGGGTGACAAAGTCGCCCTACTAGGACCTGAATTCGAAGTCGCCCTAAGGCGCCTCAAAAGAGAAGTGGAAGTTGCCCTGTTATTTCCCTTAAGTCGCCCGATGATTCACATAAGATACTTGTAAGTTGTAAATCTGGTCAAAATAATTCCCCCAGACTATAAATCATTGAATGTGTAATTCCAATAAAAAACAGCAAACGATATGGGTATTTAACATATTTTTATACGATTTGCGTCTTTCAAATGTATTACACACCATTTGTTTATTTACCAGATATGACTAATTATCGGAAGTGAAAAGTAGTCTACAACGACCCATAATGAAAAATCACAATTTTTTTTCTAAATAAACACTTTTAATTGGTTTCAAACTTCAGTTCTTTCCAAGTGTATTGTACTTTAACGCTTTTCTTTGATACATATATTAGCTGCAATGAGATACATCGGAAAAACCAATAATTTACATTTAAAATGGGAGATAACTCCTATAAGATGACTTCAAATCCTTATCCTGTAAATGTGACAAAGTTGCTCCTTTTTGCACTCTTTGGTTTCCCTCTATCATTAATAGTTAATGAGATACATATGAAAAACCAATAATTTACATTTAAAATGGGAGATACCAACATTTTGCACTCTTTGGTTTCCCTCTATCTTTAATAGTTAATTAGTAACATATGAAAAACCAATAAGTTACATGCATAATGGGAGATAACTCCTATAAGATGACCTCCAATCCTTTTCCTACAAATGTGACAAGGTTGCTCCTTTTTGCACTCTTTGGTTTCCCTCTATCATTAATAGTTAATGAGATACATATGAAAAACCAATAATTTACATTTAAAATGGGAGATAACTCCTATGAGATGATTTCAAATCCTTTTCCTGTAAAAGTGACAAGGTTGCTCCTTTAAGAGATGAACAATTTGCACTCTTTGGTTTCGATCTATCATTAATAGTTAATGAGGTACTGGTGAAAACCCAATAATTTACATTTAAAATGGGAGATAACTCTTATAAGATGACTTCAAATCATTATCCTGTAAAGTGACAAGGTTGCTCCTGTAAGAGACCAACATTTTGCACTCTTTGGTTTCCCTCTATCATTAACAGGTAATGAGTAACATGTAAAAAAACAAAAAGTTACATGTATAATTGGAGATAACTCCTATAAGATGACCTTAAATCCTTTTCCTACAAATGTGACAAAGTTGCGCCTTTAAGAGATCTACATTTTTCATTATTTGGGTTTTCCTCTATCTTATAGTTTTGGAGAAGTAGTGAACACAAGTAGAGGTCAAAATCTAGAACATGACCTTGACCTTTGACCTTGTGACCATGTTCAAGGTCAAAGGTCATGAGGGTCTATGGTGAAGACCCCAGGTCTGTATCTCTTCTAGTTCCTGAGATTTCTTGGCATTTCTCTTATAACCAATATATAAACTCCCATAAGATGTCATGAAATTCTATTCGCGACATGTGACAAAGTTGCGCACAGCTTGACTGAAGACTTTGGAAAAGGTTGAGAAGCGATATCTTTTACGGTGTCTGAGGAGAAGCGCACACAAGCTTTCTTGTGTTAGGGGAGAATACTCCGTAATGACAAAGTTTGCGACACACTGCCCATGGCAGAGATCACGGTTTCAATGACCGGTCACATGTTCAAAATATCAAAGCGACACGACAAAAAATGAGCTGTCCAGACTCGGCGGAAGAATTTTTTCCCTAAAATAATAATAATAAAAAATAATAAACAGAAGAAATACAATAAGGGCTTTCCGTCGGAAGACGGGAAAGCCCTTCCGGAAGACGGGAAAGCCCTTAATAAACAGAAGAAAATACAATAAGGGCTTTCCGTCGGAAGACGGGAAAGCCCTTAATAAACAGTCAAACAAAAAAAAAAAACCCTAAAATAAAACAACAAAAAACACACCAGCTTTTAACAATGTCATATAATATTGTCTTTATTTTTATGTCAACGCTCCAAATGCGAAGGCCACCTTCGCCTTTTGGCGGTGACATAAAAATTCAGTTTTGCAGAACGTCGACATAATTTTGTCACTCTTTTGGGTTTTCTACGACACCCATTGTCTAGTAACTATCTACTCACATGGCAAATATGAAAAGCTTAAACTATTCACGAAAGTAGGGGTTTTCTCTGGGTACTCAGGCTTCCACTCCCAATAAAAACTGAATTCCGTCATACAGCTGAAAAATTGCTGAAAGTGGCATTAAACACCATTCATACAAGCAACCAAACAGTCAAACAATTATTTTGAAAGTTATAACTCGCGAAGCAATGACTTAAAAAGGCATTGATGAGATCTTGGGGGGGGGGTCAAATTTCGAAGTTAAATATTCTGGACACGAAACAGTCACTCAAAAGGCAATGATGTGACCTTGGGGGTCAAATTTCAAATTAAATTCAAATACCCAGGGCATGCAACACATCAATTAGTTATAATATACCCACATGCCAAATATCACAAAGCTTACCTAAAAGGATAAGAAATTAAATCCTGTCTCTTTTACCAAAACCTAATATAAACTTCCTAAAAAAAATTAGTATGAGATTTGCAGTGTCAAATAAATTTGGCTGAAAATATCAGCCTTAAAGGAGAAGAAACATTTAAACTGCCGATTTGAAATAAAATTATATCATAAAAGGTCATTTTAGCATTTTAATAACTATATCTCCATTTTTTCGTTTATTTTATAAGATAAGTTGGACAAAAATAAAAGCAAGAGCTTAAAAAACTGAATATATCTATTGCCAAATCTATGCTAAATCGTGTTTTAATATATTTTATTCGCTACAATAAATTTAAAACATAAAAAAAATAGAAAAACTTACCTCCGTTTTCATCGCTTCTAACTTGTATATATCTTTTTTCATCGTGTCATACATCTTCTCACCAAAATGATATAAGTCGGTTGATCGCGGTGTGTTGATGCATTTAGTTACAAAAATTATACAAATTAGAAAAAACACAACACATACACATAAAAAAACAAACAAATAAAAAACAAAAAACAGAAAGAAAAAAAAAACACAACAAACAAACAAAAAACAAAAACAAAAGTTTTTAATTCTAAAATTCGATTGTTGTATTAGTCCCAGTGAATTAAAATCAAAACCGCCTTGTATGATTTTATTTGATGTTTATGGTTTTCACCAATTAGACAATTTATATGACGACACAGGTATTGGCTACCTAGGGTGTACCCTCAGACAACTTTTGTCGTTTTGACACCGTTGTTATATGTTCGATCTCTTCTTATTATCTCTTATCTCTTAATGATATATATCTCTTTGACCTCGCTAGATAGGATCATCGATTCAATTTTATTTCTTGGATTATTTCATGATTTATAGGGTATGCTTAGTATTTTTTTTAATGCATTCTTATCTTTACAAAATAAAATGTATTTATTTGTGTTTCTTTTATTAATTTGTTAGATAATTTGATAATAAAAAGGCATTTTTAGATTTTGTTATGTTATATTACGTAATGTATATGTGTTAGAAAGACTTGTTCGGTTCAATGTTATCATAATATATTTTGTTTGTTTTGATTATTTCACTATTGATAGAACAAGCTTCATATCTTTTTTGCATTCTTATCTTTACATAAAAATGTAGATGTTTATAAATTTGACTTGATCGATTATTTTCTATTTTATTTCTTTGGTTATGTCAGAATTTATAGGGTACTTAAGCTTTGTATTTTTTATGCAGTTTCTAATCTTCACATAATATAGGAATTTATAAGATGATTTGATCACAGGCACTTGGGGTCAGGATAATTTTTTTTATGGAATAAAAAGCCAATAAATGAGTTTACAGTGTGTATTGACTCGTTTGGTAACTAGTCTGACATGTCTCAATGTGAAATATTGACCTCAGAAAAATAATATTTTTTCCTTAATATAAGAGCAAGGAATGAATCTTATCCAAGTTCTAAAAATAGCTCAAGTTTTATTTACTGGAATCCCCACTTTTTATATAAAAAAAAACACACTGTTCCAAGTGTCCAGTTAGGAATGGGCTATGTCCTTTAATATTCTCTTGATAACTACCACTTAACTTCACTATGTTACATCGTATTTCATTAAAATTTTGTGTTTTCTTCTATTCAACCGAACAACAATTTTTATCAGGACGGAAGTCACTTCAAACATTAAGGGGCAGATAATTTTGCAGAGTAAATTTACATTCACTGTTAGAATTTGAGCATCTTACCATAATTTGAGCATCTTACCATGCAATTATACTCTTGTTTCAATATGTGAAATCCTGTTTACATTCTGGCATCGATTATCCATACGTTATATTGGTTTTTATAATAAAGACTTATTTCTCTTTTGTTTTAAATTTCGCGCAAATTAATCGCATATGGTACTCACTAAGACTTTACATGCGGTGTGACTTTTTACCCAAACTTACCCAAAATTACCCAAACTTACCCAAACACACATTAATATGACATTTTTTGCATTTCTATTATGTTTAAACATTTTATTTACTATATTTTTGACTGAAAATGTTATAAAAGTGAAGTTAACATGACAATTTTCGCTGTTAAAGTCGATCTTAAGAAGCCCCTTATGATCGTGAAAAATGTATATCCAAACACTCATTAAAATGACATTTTTTATATTAAATTATAAATATTTAGTAGAAATTGCGATTTTAAAACAAAATTACCCAATTAAATTAGAGATCGAAAGAACTGTATGACCACGCAATGCAGTCATTTGATTTCTTGATTTTAGAGGGAACGATTTGGTGCGAAAAATTGCATATTATATTTATACACTTGTGACAGGTGATCTTTTTTGATTAAGAATTATTACTAAATAAACATTTTTGTAGTAACTGACTGACTGAAGTATTGTTTGATACACGGCTTTATTTTTGTTTTGTTTACAAAAAAACTTTGAGGTGGGATACTGTGCCTACAAATTTAATGTGGGAACTACGACTATCGATGTTACCATTGATAAATTACTAAAATTAAGTAATATATGAATTCATATAAATAAATGCATAATTGCATTATTTCAAAATTCATTTCTATTTTCACACTTCATGTTAACCTTAATCTGGGATTTTATTCTAAAAATAGCACTGATCGCACGTGCGCGACAAAAGGGGTCCATGGAAATACCGCAAACTAATAGTTAGTACACTTAAAAGGAGAAAAGTGCACTAACAACCTTGAGGATAACAGTAATTACAACTGCAATGCGTTGTTCTTTAGTCATCGGCAACTTATTTTTTACATAATCCGTCACATTGTCTTTGATATGTTTGGTGCATAATAGTCTTGTTTCGTTTAGGAAAACCTTGTCAGTAGCTTTAGTTAAACCGCCCTCGTCGTCACTGCCAATACGAATATCAACACATTTAACGTCTGTCTGTTATCCGGCTTTGGCATATGAGAGAAAAATGTATGATATGTGTAATAGGAGCTATCCCAATGAAATAATGTCGAACCAATTAGATCCCTTTCATTATTATTTACCGAACAAACAATTCAAGCTATTGAACTAAATTATACCATTATTTTACAAAATTTTACCTTATTAGCAAAAGCCATACCCGTTTCAATTTTCTAAAAGATATAGAGAATGTTTTGCTCAAGTAAGCGATACTCGTTTGATCACAAACATATTAATTAACAAGTCAACAATTAAGCAATGCCCATCAGGGGGCTTTTTAGTAAAATATCGTGTCATTTTTTAAGGTTTATCTGTATATGTACGAGACTGTATGGTGTAAACATTTTAAAAAATGCATTTAAAAAAATCATATTCGGGAGGGATTTTGTCCGCCTTGAAAATTTTACAGGGGTATTTTGTCCGCCTTGTAAATTTAACGAGGGGGATTTTGTCCGCCTATGCTAAATTACACGGAAGGGATTTTGTCCAGGGGGATTTTGTCCTACACTCCTTTTTCACAGCTTTTATACACAGTTTGTAACATATGTTGGTCTGAGATAGAATGTTTTGTCAACACCAAGAACAAAGTCTTTGTCTTTTTCTAAATGGATTAAGTTTCATATCTTCAATTTGTTGTTTGGTATAACATATTAAAGATGGAGGTTCGCAGTTTGATGGAGATAGACCAGTACTGTTTATTTGTGTAGTCGATGACGGCATGTGTGGTTGGACATAACCTTTTTTCATTTTTACTATTTTCTGGGATATTTATACGTGATTGTAATGTGTTATATTTACCATGTTTTTTAAAACTGAAATTTCATATGGAATAAATTTGCAAATAAATTTAATAAGAGTTTGGGTAATACATTTTTCACGATCATAAGGGGCTTCACAAGATCGATTTTAACTGAGAAAATCTTCATGTTAAATTCACTTTTATAATATTTTCCATCAAAAATATAGTATATAAAATGTTTAAACATAATAGAAATGCAAAAAAATATTAGTTTAATGGGTGTTTGGGTATAGTTTGGGTATGTTTCGGTAAGTTTGGGTAAAAAGTCACACCCCTTTACATGTAAAGCAGTCAAATCGGGAACCCTCTAAGTACGGGAAATTATTTACCCTCAATTGTTTGAAGTGACTTCCGTCCCGATAAAAATTGTTGTTCGCTTGGATAGAAGAAAACACAAAATTTTAATGAAATACGATGTAACATAGTGAAGTGAAGTGGTAGTTATCAAGAGAATATTAAACGGACATATATAGCTCATTCCTGACTGGACACTTGGAACAGTGTGTTTTTTAAAATAAAAAGTGGGGATTCCAGTAAATAAAACTTGAGCTATTTTAGAACTTGGTGCGTGTGTTTGCCTGGTAGGGGTGGGGTAAGAGATATTTTTGTGATGTAATTGTAAATTACATGTCTTGTTTATTTGTTAATTACTTATTTATGACACTGAACTTTAATGAAAGGTAAAACTCACATAATTAGCCACGAAAATGCTAATTTAGATTATTATTTTTTTACGAAAATAAGATTTTAAAACACGCATGTTATTTAAAGAAATTTGATTTCTGAATCAGTGAAAAATGTCATAGACATTGGTAGGGAAGAAAAATTTCTTTATAATTAAAAAAACACTCAAAAGGTATGGATTTTTATTTTAATTCAAGATTAAAATTTTGTTATGTTCAACTATTTTAAAGAATCAAGTTATATTTAGATACTTATAGAATTAGATTAACATGATAGTAAAAATATAGATTTAATCCAAAATTGTACAACCGATTTGTTTACCTTGTAATATACAGCTGAATTATCATGATTAATTTCTTTTGTTTAGAATAGACATGCATCAGTTAATGCTGCCAATTGGTTCTTCAAGCTGATTTGTACAGTTTGAGCTGCCATTAGTGGAAAAAAAATGTTCAACAAGCATACTTGATCAGAACTGCAGTGCCAGAAATTAAATGCCAGTCCTTTCATTTCTTCAAGTGAAATTTTTGGAAGAATTTATAAAGGTATAATACTGAGTTACACATTTATTAGCCAATTCGGACAAGAATGATTTATTTTATTGTATTTTTGTTATATATACTGAGAATAATAAAATGCCAGTATATTATTTAAACTTGGAATTTCATAGTTACATGTAGTCATAACATTTTGGCACATCAGCATGACACAAATGTACTGCTTAGTTGTCAATATTTTAAAACTAAAATCAAAGTTTAGTAAGGCTTGGCCTCAGTAGCTGATTGGTTGAGGTAGTTAGTCATCTGCTTTTAATCAGGTGCCTGTCAATACTTATGTTGCGGATTGGAGTATCACAACAGGCAGGGTGTCCTTGACTAATCTTAATTGACCTTGCCAGTTTTCCTAACTTCAGTAAGCCCCAATCTACCAACAAACCAACCATTCAGTACGGCTTATTCCAGAAATGATTTTTTTAAATAAAATATTCCTGTTTGACATACAATACATTAAATTTATAAAAAAAATTAACATTTAAAAGAATTTTGTTCTATCTGGAGTGTTTTTATTGCTTTGTGAAATGTTCTTTTCAGGTTTCTTTGCAGGTGGTCACAAGTTGAGGATTAATACCAATTTATCACAAATTGAAGATGACATTACCAGACAATTTGGTTTCTTTATATATAAATATACAAAAACATTCAGAAGAATGAAAAACAACATGAAATACTCATTTGTTATAATATTCTATGGTTCAAAGTTTTGTTATATAGAAATACAGTTATTGTTTTAATTATATAAATTTTTTTTATTTATTCCTTCGTCAAGTTCCATTTTAGGATTTTTGGGGGCTTGTTTTTGTAACTATAAAGTGTAAGTATCCAGTAAGAGTTACATATTGTTAATTGTGCCAAGTTTATATAGTCCTGAAAAATTATAGATCTTGTTCAATGGCAGTGTATGCAAAACCTTTCCAAAAATGTGCTGCAAGTATATCACATGTATTATATATGTAACATTGTGGTATTAACCCCCCCCCCCCACAGTTTGTACTACAATGGCATAGTCTATGACTTAATTAGAGAACCCTTAAATATGGTCAAATCTGAAAATTATGTAAGTTTTCAAACACTAGCGATGTGTACTTTAGATAACTAATGCTGGATTATGGAATACAAGACCGTGGTCTTCATAAATGTGGACACGCACATGATAAAATGGACAGATGGACAAACAATAACTGAAATATATATACTCCCAACTGCATAAACATATCAAAAACATTTGTATACATGTCTTCTGAATTAAATTCCAACAGTACCACTAAGTACATACATACAGATCTCAGTAATTGCCAAAGCAATTTCAATGAAAATTGGTATACTGATACAGCTAACTATCCCGAGCATTTTTGCAAAAAAAAATTTGACGCGGCCGACATTTCAAAATGGCCCCCATCCGAACACCACCCCCCTAAAAATGTAAAAATTTAAACGTCATCCGATTTAGACGAAATTTGGTATACAGGTAGCTTATGATACCCTAAGTGTGCCACTATTTAAAAATGTTTTGTCCGACTTCCGGTTTCAAAATGGCGGCCGTTTTAAAGTTTTACAAAATGGCGGCCGTTGTCAGATCTCAGTTATGGCCAGAGCAATTTCAATGAAAATTGGTATACTGATACAGCTAACTATCTTGAGCATTTTTGCAAAAAAAAATTTTTGTCCGACTTCCGGTTTCAAAATGGCGGCCGTTTTAAAGTTTGCTCGTTTTCTCGCTCATCTTTTGACCGATCGAAATGAAACTTGGCCAACTGAAAGCTCATGTTATGAAGTTGTGCTCTTGACTTTTAGTTCCCTCTACTCGGTCAAAAGTGCGGAACGGGAGGCGACTTCAACGTTTCGGGAAACGTAAATTTTATTATTATTATTATGTTTTCCTTTTTCCCCTCGCAATGTTGTCCGCTCGTTTTCTCGCTCATCTTTTAACCGATCGAAATGAAACTTTGGGAACCTGTTAAGGGTGTCCTGAAGTTGTGCAATCCACTTTTGAAATTTTCAAAATGGCCGCCGTTGAAAAAAATGACGGCCGTTGTCAGATCTCAGTAATTGCCAAAGCAATTTCAATGAAAATTGGTATACTGGTACAGCTAACTATCCCGAGCATTTTTGCAAAAAAAAATTGACGCGGCCGACATTTCAAAATGGCCGCCATCCGAACACCACCCCCCTAAAAATGTTAAAATTTAAACGTCATCTGATTTAGACGAAATTTGGTATACAGGTATCTTATGATACCCTAAGTGTGCCACTTTTTAAAAATGTTTTGTCCGACTTCCGGTTTCAAAATGGCGGCCGTTTTAAAGTTTTACAAAATGGCGGCCGTTGTCAGATCTCAGTTATGGCCAGAGCAATTTCAATGAAAATTGGTATACTGATACAGCTAACTATCCTGAGCATTTTTGCAAAAAAAATTTTTTGTCCGACTTCCGGTTTCAAAATGGCGGCCGTTTTAAAGTTTGCTCGTTTTCTCGCTCATCTTTTAACCGATCGAAATGAAACTTGGCCAACTGAAAGCTCATGTTATGAAGTTGTGCTCTTGACTTTTAGTTCCCTCTACTCGGTCAAAAGTGCGGAACGGGAGGCGACTTCAACGTTTCGTGAAACGTAAATTTTAATTAAGTCGCCGACCACGAAGTGTCGGGCGACTTATTGTTTTTACTCCGTTTCTTATTATTATTATTATTATTTTCATATTTCTTATGTTTTCCTTTTTCCCCTCGCAATGTTGTCCGCTCGTTTTCTCGCTCATCTTTTAACCGATCAAAATGAAACTTTGGGAACATGTTAAGGGTGACCTGAAGTTGTGCAATCCACTTTTGAAATTTTCAAAATGGCCGCCATTTTCAAAATGGCCGCCGTTGAAAAAAATGATGGCCGTTGTCAGATCTCAGTAATTGCCAAAGCAATTTCAATGAAAATTGGTATACTGGTACAGCTCACTATCCCGAGCATTTTTGCAAAAAAAAAATTTGACGCGGCCGACATTTCAAAATGGCCGCCATCCGAACACCACCCCCCTAAAAATGTAAAAATTTAAACGTCATCCGATTTAGACGAAATTTGGTATACAGGTAGCTTATGATACCCTAAGTGTGCCACTATTTAAAAATGTTTTGTCCGACTTCCGGTTTCAAAATGGCGGCCGTTTTAAAGTTTTACAAAATGGCGGCCGTTGTCAGATCTCAGTTATGGCCAGAGCAATTTCAATGAAAATTGGTATACTGATACAGCTAACTATCCTGAGCATTTTTGCAAAAAAAATTTTTTGTCCGACTTCCGGTTTCAAAATGGCGGCGGTTTTAAAGTTTGCTCGTTTTCTCGCTCATCTTTTAACCGATCGAAATGAAACTTGGCCAACTGAAAGCTCATGTTATGCTCTTGACTTTTAGTTCCCTCTACTCGGTCAAAAGTGCGGAACGGGAGGCGACTTCAACGTTTCGGGAAACGTAAATTTTAATTATTATTATTATTATTATTATTATTATTCCTCACTTTTTGTCCGGCTGATAACTCAGAGATGGCTGATTGGATTAGAACATCACACGGCATAAAGTAGAACCACTATCTGAAGTTGTGCAATCAACTTTAAAAATGGTGATATGTGGAACCATCTCCATGGAAACCAGAAAGTTATGCATGAGTGATTTTGGGCATTTTCCTTAATTTTTCGGAAACCTAGAAGCACAGAGGGACCAAACTTGGCATGATGGAAGACCATAATGAGATACAGGTTTGAGATGATTTTGGGGCGGAACGGAAAAATAAGATGGCCGCCATGGCTAAAAATAGATTTAACATGGGGCCTATGGGAAAATGATTTTTCTACAATAGCTTCACCATGGTTTGAGATATTCCAAAGTTTTTTTATAGGAAGTTGGACCTCATCAACCTCAAGAAGACAGGAAAGTTTGAAAACAAAATTTCACACCGTGTGGCCGCAGCCACAACCGTTACGTTTGCATAGAAGCCTATGGGGAAATGGAGGTTTTTTATCACCTCCATTTCTCTGCTATGCATTGATGGATTCCAATCAAACTTTACACAAAGCACCATCATCATTACATCTTGGAATTCACATATAAAAAAAATTCCAAAATGGCCACCTTTTCCAAGATGGCCGCCACGTTACATATGCATAGAAGCCTATGGGGAAATGGAGGTTTTTTGTTGCCTCCATTTCTCTGCTATGCATTGATGGATTCCAATCAAACTTTACACAAAGCACCGTCACCATTACATCTTGGAATTCATATTACGAAAAATTTGAAAATGGTGGCCATTTTTAAGATGGCTGCCGAGTTACGTTAAAAAATACAACATTGTCGGAATTCAATGAAAATCAACTTCTAGAGATAATTTGATGTGGGGAACAACATGGAATCATCGATTTTGGAATTCACATGACGAAAAATTGCAAAATGGCCACTTTGTCCAAGATGGCCGCCACGTTACGGTTAAAATGAAAATGTCAGAATTTGATGCATTTTGACTTCGGGTATTTTGACATGGCGAACAACATGAAATTATCAATCTTGGAATTCACACTGCGAAAAATTTAAATATGGCTGAGAGTTACTGTGAAAACTACAATGTTGTCAGAATCACAGCCTCAGGAATACTCAAGCTGCAAATGTGGATGAATTATAGATCTATAAGTGAGGTAAGCAATTACATCCCCTCTGCAGGACTCTATAGTGAACACAAAACCATATATCTGTGACACATGGTTGGGCTCCCCTCTTCTGTAACATTTTCCTACATGTATTTATTAATCCCCTTATTGAGCTTGTGTAACACTCTGTACTTAGTGCAGCACGCATGATGGCAACAAGGGAAATTTGAGGCATATATATAATTTTGGGGTCTTTTTATAACACTCTGCAGGAAAGTATTTTTTGAAATTTTATCTCAAATAATAGGATGTATATCCCCTAGACAAACTTTTCAAATTGAAAATTATGTCTCCTTTTTTTTAATTTTACAAACACATTTGTTTGCTTCAAATTGTCCTCTTGTTATTTCTGGAACTAGTAACTCTTCTATTAATTTTTCTTGTCTTGATTACTCTTATTGTTGATTAATATGCAAAATAAATACATGTACTAAATTTCCACATTTAGCAGGAAGTAAATTCCATATTTAGAAATAAAGTTCCAGGAATGACAAGGGCATGGCAGCTATATTTGTATAACCATCACTTTGTGTAGTGCATATTACAAATGTAGTCCTCCCCGTTGGTGTTGCCGGAAACATCCAACAGTATGTCAACAACACTTTACTGTTTGGTAATGTTAATGTATAAATTTATGAATAAAAGTTGAAATATTTAGAATTTTGCATGTTTTTACATCTAAATCATAAATAACCAAAGTATAATTAACATACTGCTGGATGGCTGAATGCCATGCCAATTGTGAAGGATGTCCACTCAGTAGTGGATGGCTTCTACCCAGTGGTAGAGTGAAAATAGTGTCCCTTGCATGTTATCATACCTGGAAGCAACTGCATCTTGCTCTTCATTTATGCTAGTTATCTAAGCGCTTATTAGCTGTCCATGTGAGCTTTTGTCATCACTTGGTGTTCTTTTCTAACCCTACATTAACAACGGCAATTTACACATCTTGCAACTGGCCCAGGATTAAAAAAAAGTTTTTTTATTCAATTTTTACATTAAGTACATTATCAAGTATTAATTCCTTGTGCTATTTCAGTAGATTATTAACCTTGATTTTTTTTTTAGGACAAAATGTATAAAATAGTTCAGATAAAGAAAATGGGGGAAGAAATGGTGAACAAAAGTTATCAGCTGAATGGTGCACTGCATAACATGAATCTGGCAAGACAGCCTAAAACAGATGTAGAATTCTTACATAAAACTGTTCTAGAGATAAGAAATGTTGGGTGTTGTATCCAAGACGCTTCTGAAGACTTAAGAAAACTTGTTTCTCAAAATGAAGATTCCCTGAAAAAGCAAATCAATGATTTGGAAGACAAGTTAAAGTCTGTCAGACATGAATTATCAAAGGAAAAATCTGTGAACTTTAAATTGGAAAGAAAGGTTAAAGAGTTAGAAAGTGAGAGGGATTTGTATTCACTGGATGAAGAGAGTTTACTTTCATCACAGGAACCACAGGAGCCAGAATCTACACAAATATTAGAGGATCAGTCCAAGGTTACAGAACAGCCTGAGCCTGAAGAGAAAAGAATGAAGAAAGATTAATAATTAACAATTTGACATTTGTTGTAGAGTATTCCAAAGATTTGTTAGTTATAGTTTTGTTTTGTTTCATGTTTAAAATTCTTAAGAAAAGAAAATATGTCATGTAAATGTTCTTTTTGTATCATTAATAAAGTTTTTTTTTAGGTTGGATTTGAGTTTGAAGACACAGAAAATGAAAAGTTATTTTACAGTAGAACTGCCAGTAAGAAACTAATGTAGTTCGCAACACACCACAGGTCCAGGTAAGCTATTGTCATCGTTTTGTGTCAGTCATCATCTTCTGTTGTAAGTGTAAACTTAGAAAAAAAACCAACTTAGAATTCCGGTGGCCGTACACATAGCACAACAGACATGCAACTTTATATCTGTTTACCTCACTGGACTTTGACTCTAATTGGAAGATTTCTTAAAAAGTCTCATTGATGACCACATCACAACACATCTATTACCACCTTCATTTTCTTGTCCTTTGGACTACTTTACTGATCAGTATTCTGTTACTATTCCTAACTCTTTGTATCATGGAAATACTTTTTCTAGGTGTCCATGACCACTAATAATTAACTATAAATCATGATTTTATCATCTCAATTACTTTTTACAAGTTCTATTTTAATATGGTTTTTTTTCAGATATAATCTTGAACGTTTAACATGGAAAGACGAACATATAATTTATCAAAGACTATTCAGCATTTAATTAAGACATTACCTCCGCAAAAAGAGAAAGAGTTCTCTCTTCCTTCAGATTTTTTTACTTATCGGAAATGCTTTACAGACATAAATGTGACATCAGATACATCTATACTTCAAGTTAAAAAAAAAGGAAAAAAGTAACTAATAGAAAAAACACAAGGGCGTCAAGACAAAAAGATAAGGAACGTAAAAGAAACCAAAGAAATGCAGAGATTTCAATTTGTCAAGAAAAAACTCAATCCTCTAGGACATCTAATCTGCGAAAAAGAAAATTACTGATAATGCGAAGAAAAGCATGTATATATATAGCAAAAAGAAGGAAATGCGCAGAAAATATGGTCTTAACTCTGATGTCAGAAAAAGAAAGCAGATTTATATTAGAAATTTGTACAAAGATGATTTAAAATTTCAAGAGGAAGTGAAAAACAGGAGCAAAACTAAGTACAAAGATGATTTAGAATTTCAAGAGGAAGTGAAAAACAGGAGCAAAACTAAGTACAAAGATGATTTAGAATTTCAAGAGGAAGTGAAAAACAGGAGCAAAACTAAGTTCAAGGATGATTTAGAATTTCAAGAGAAAGTGAAAACCAGGAGCAAAACTAAGTACAAAGATGATTTAGAATTTCAAGAGGAAGTGAAAAACAGGAGCAAAACTAAGTACAAAGATGATTTAGAATTTCAACAAAAGGTTAAAAAGCGAAGCATAACAAAGCACAGGGATGATTTGCAGTTTCGTAAGGCGCTGAAAGAAACAAACCGATTCAGGTATGCTACTGATCATGAATTTAGAGAAAAAATTAAAAGGTTTACGCTTTTAAGATACAGAGAAAATGTTCTTTATAGAGAAAAACTCAGAAGAAAAATGCAGATTCTGTACAGTTGTGATTTGAAATTGAAACAAAAGAAAATTCAGCGTGTGAAAGCCAGTCGTTTAAAGCAGAGAGAACAATGCACCAAATATGATAAATTAGCAGATCATTTCAGAAGCCTTGTTAGAGATGGTCCTACATATGTTTGTGGTGTATGTCTTAAATTTAAGTTTAAAAAGCAAGTGATGCAATGTGATGAAGCAAAATATTCAGAGAAAGGTCCAAAGTGTCAGTCCATGGCATTTCAATGTATCAGTCATGAATTTTGTCATCCATGTAATTCTGAATGTGAAAGTATATGCCACAATATTAGGCACAAACTTTGGATCTGTTTTACTTGCCATCGTCACCTTCTCAAAGCATCAATGCCTCCAGATGCTCAAAGCAATGGCCTACAACTTAACGATATTCCTGATGAATTGAAATCCTTAAACACGTTAGAAAAGCAACTTGTATCTCTGCGCCTACCGTTTATGAAATTAGTTCAACTACCAAAAGGCTGTCAGCGTGGAATTATTGGACCTTGTGTATCTATTCCATCGGATGTAGAGTCAACAACAAATGTTTTGCCAAGAACTGATGATGAAAATCAGATTATCAGATGCAAACTTAAAAGAAAACTTTCGTACAAAGGTTTTAGTCAGTATGAGTTTGTTAATCCAGCAAAAATTCAGAGAGCTGTGGAAAATTTGAAAGAAAACAACCCTTTTTACCATGATATACTGCTGAATCAGGCCTGGGTAGACAATGTTGCTGACGATGATTTGTGTGTTGATAGTCCTGGTGATATTGATGACCCTTCTAATGCTGATGAAGATAGATCGCTACAGTCGCACAGCCACAGTAATACTCAAGTTGCAAATGTGGATATGCCTTGTCTTATTGTGGATGAATTATCTATGAATGAGGTAAGCAATGTACATGTACACTGGAAAATTCTCTTGAACATTGTAAAATGCAATGTCAATTTTTATTAGATTTTCTTGCTATATTCACTAATGTTTATATTTAAAAACCTGTATCTTTTAAAAAAATGAAGATCTTGATAAATCTTTTATTTTGCATCAATACATTGCAAAGTTTCTAAGAAATGTTATGTTGGTTTTTGGTCATAATATTTGAATAAATTGTTAGACCTTTTGTATAGAAAAAAGTAATAGAAAATGGTGTTGAAGTTATGTTTTATTTTATTTATCTATTTCTCAGGAAGAACTTGAATGTAGTCACACTGTTAGTTCCCAGTCAAGAAGTCACATTGTTACAGAGAAGTGTCCAGAAATAGAAACATCTAAGGTATTATTTGTTAATTTTCTACCAAAATTACAGTTTTTAAATGCATATATAGAAAAAACGGGATTGGTGATACCATTTTTAGCTCTAACGCCATGTGAGCTATGCCATCACTATGCGTTCGTCGTCGTCCGTTAACAATTTCAAAAATCTTGTCTGAAACTACTGAACCAATTTGACTGAAACTTGATAGGAATGATAAATGACATGTTGGCTAAAAACGATCCTGATCACCACGTCAAGATCTACCTACCCTGAAATTTTGAAGAAATTCCAACAAACCATGTGGGAGTTATTGCCCCTTTTCTTGATTTTTTCTGAGTTTTGCACTTATTTTGTCTTATATCTAAAGAACTATATAGCAATATAAGTTTTTGACCCATGTGTCCATCCATGTGTCATGGTGCTGTCCCCTGGATAGTGCATTCCCCTATTCCACCATCTCCCCCACCTTTTGTGTAAGCTGGGGAATATAGAATTCAGCTTTTTTCCCAATACAACTGGTCACATGAGAAAGAAACCTATTGATTTTTCAGATCAAAAGGTCAAAGGCCAAGATCATATCTTTAGGAAAGCTTAGAAATTCTACAATAAACTTGGTTTTTTGGAGCATAACTTTAAAATCCGAAAAAAGAATTTTATTTACATGTTTTTATTCTTTAATTCAACAAGCATCATATTTACAATTCAAGAAAACCTAAAGTTTTTTTACTTCAGACGGAATGACTCATTTTTAAGATTTTTATTGGATTGTAAAGTAAATTTTGGTATTCACAATGTATAATGCACTTATAAAAAATTATTTCAGGATAACGAACTAGTTGATGATCTAAATATAAAAGATAGAGGGTATCCTGTAGACACCTGTTTACAACCCAATGACATAGGCCAAGACATTTTGGACCAACATTTTGATGATATTTTCTGTTTGGCTCCTGGAGAAGGACAAACCCCAGTCAGCATGCTGAGAGAGGAAGGAAATGAAGCAATGTCATTTCCTGTGCAATTTCCCGAAGGTTACTTTGGATCATATGACAATAAAAGAAATGTACGCTTGACCCGGGCTAAGTATTTTCATTCAAGACTGATGTGTGTAGATGATAGATTCTCCAGTGATGCCTCCTACTTGTTTTATGCACAATATTTGTCTGAACTCGAGCAGGTCATGTCAAAAGTTTCAATAGCTCTTTGCAAAGGTAGTGGTAAAGATTCACAGGGGAATTTAATTACAGCAGGTATGTTAACGGACAAAGAAAAGTTGAAAGGTCTTTTGACAAGTGACCAAGGATATAAGTTTATGACACCAATCAGAGGGACACCTCCATATTGGCAAACTGTCTTGAAGGAGCTCATGAGCATGATAAGGCAATTAGGCATTCCCACTTGGTTTGCAACCTTTTCTGCTGCAGACATGAGATGGACTGAAATATTGAATGTCTTGATGGAGCAACAACAAAACATGAGTTCCATTGAAGACCTTGATTGGAATGCAAAGGCCAAAATCTTAAAAAACAATCCAGTAATGACCGCTGTCATGTTCAATCATAGATTCCAAACATTTCTAAAAGAGATCATCATAAAAGGCAAGGTTATAGGAACTGTAAAGGACCACTTTCATCGAATTGAATTTCAGCAACGTGGGTCACCCCACGCACATTGCCTTTTTTGGATCCAGGATGCTCCTTTAATAGACAAAGATGATGATGATACAGTATGTGAATTTATTGATCACTTCATTACATGTGAGCTTCCAGATGAAAACAAAGATCATGAACTTCATGCAATTGTCAGCTCTGTCCAGCAACACAGTAAAAATCATTCGAAAACTTGCAAAAAAAGAGGAACCACCTGTCGATTTAATTTCCCTCGACCTCCATCAGAGAAAACATTCATCTCACGAACTCAAAGTTCAACTGATCCACCTCTCACCAAATCACCTCAGGAATTGAAAGCAGAAGCTCAGACAATTTTGCAGCAACTGTGGACTGTTATAAATGAAGGTCAATTTACAGATACAGAAATCACAACCCAGAAACTTTTTTCTCTTGCTGGGATTACTCAAGAAGAATTTGAGAATGCTTCTAATATACTGACAAAAAGGACCAATACCATTTTGAAACGAACACCACATGATCTTTGGATAAACCAGTACAACCCTACTCTGCTTCGATGCTGGAACGCAAATATGGATCTCCAATACATAACAGATGCTTATTCTTGTGTTATGTACATCATTTCTTATATATCGAAAGCTGAACGTGAAATGGGAATGGTAATGGAGAATGCCAGGAAGGAAGCAGCTGATGGAAACTGTGATGCACAAGAAGCAATGAAAAAAATAAGTTTATCCTATTTCAGACAACGTGAAGTTAGCGCACAAGAGGCCGCTTACAGAACTTGTGGGTTGCATCTTAAAGAATGCTCCAGAAAGGTCCAGTTCATTCCTGTTGGACAAAATCAGATCAAAATGAGTCTACCCTTGAATATTATACAAAGCAAAACAAATGAACTTGACGAGAATGAAATTTGGATGCTTTCCTTGTATGACCGTTATAAAGCAAGACCACTTGGTGCTTTGTTTGAAGAAATGTGTTATGCATCTTTTTGTTCTGAATACAGGATTTTATCTGCCTCTCAAATCCCTAAACATCCTGAAAAATGTGGAGTATTCAAACTGCAAAATGATACTGGCTACATCAAAAAACGAACAAGAACTGAGTCAGCAGTGGTGAGATATCCAAGATTCTCCAAAGAGAAAAGTCCAGAAATGTATTATCAGGGAATTCTTCAACTGTTTCTTCCACACAGACTTGAAGCACAGTTAAAACCACAACAATTTACAACATTTGAAGAAATGTATTCAAATGGAGCTGTTATCTTACCTGTGGGAGGTCAACCAAGAAATGTAAAAAACATTGTTGAGGAAAACAGACAGTTGTTTGAAAAGAATGCAGAAGACCTAGACAGAGCACAAGAAATGATTGACATGAATGGACCATTAGAAGATGCTTGGGCATTGATAGCCCCAGAGACTGAGACAGAAAGATTGGAAGGACAACAGGAGAGAGAGCAACATAATGAAGAGGGTATTATGGAAATTCCAGAGTTAGATAACAGTAACAGTCAGAAAAGTCATAGAAATGCCATAGAATTCAGGCAATTGGCTTTTCCAGTAAATGTTGTAAAAGCATTGATGCGACAAATGAACAAAGAACAACGAGATGTTTTTAACAAAGTTAGAGCATGGTGTATAGATACAGTGAATGGAAAAAATCCAAAACCATTCCAGGTATTTATCAGCGGAGGAGCTGGAACCGGCAAAAGCCACTTAATCAAGTGTCTCTTTTATGAATCCACTAGAATTTTGACACCGCTTCTACCAAATCCAGATGATATTCCTGTCTTGCTCACAGCATCAATCGCAACGGCTGCTTTCAATATAGGTGGTACAACCTTACACCAGTGTTTTTCATTGCCAAAGTGTTTACCTCTTCCTTATGTTTACTTAAGAGATTCCCAACTGAATAAATTGCGCTCCAAATTGCAATATGTATTCATACTCATAATTGACGAGATTTCCATGGTTGGTCAAAGAGTACTTCTGTATATCAGTGAGCGGTTAAGGCAAATCAAACAGTCTGGTAATGCTTTGTTTGGAAATATATGTGTAATAGCAGTTGGAGATTTTTATCAGATTCCTCCAGTTAGGCAGTTAAGTCTCTGGGATTGTCGCCCGCAATATTTCTTTCCTTTGTGGAGTAACTGTTTTTCACTTGTGGAGCTAAAACAAATCATGCGCCAAAAGGATGATGCATTGTTTGCACAATTGCTCAATCGCTTACGAGTTAGAAGGAAGAATGAACCATTATCTTCAGATGACCTGGCATTGATTAAATCTTGTGAAAGTCACACAGTTCCTGCAGATACCTTGCACATCTTAAGTACTTTGAAAAGGGTCACTGCACACAATAATCAAATGCTGGAAACAGTGTGCCAATCAACTGTGTCAATTGCAGCATTAGATCTTGATAAAGATCCTAAGACTGGTCAACTCACAGCAAGAGAAGTACCCTTGGAAACAAAGTCTGATTCTTTACCAGCTAACCTTGTCATTGGTCTTAAAGCTAAGGTAATGCTCGTTAGAAATATAAATGTGGCTAATGGTTTAGTGAATGGTGCTGTTGGTACTGTGTGTGAAATACTCCCACCAAAAGACAGACATTCAATGCCTGAAGGTGTAATGGTGCTATTTGACAGTGAAAGGATACACAGTGATGCTACAAATACTAATAAACATCTACCTATTAAAATTGAACCCTTTGAAGAGACCCTCAGCAATGGTACAATAAGGCATCAATTCCCATTACAACTTTCTTGGGCATGTACTTGCCACAAAGTACAAGGTGTTACCACTTATAAAGCTGTTGTCTCATTGCATAACATGTTTCAGGCAGGAATGGCTTACGTGGCTTTGAGCCGTTTAACTTCTATTGATGGACTAGTGATACAAGACTTTGATGAGGATGGGATTTATTGCAATGAGTCAATAGCAGGTGCTTTACAGCAGATGCCATTATTTTTGACAGATGAGAGTACAGATAATGACAATGAGTGTGCCTTTACGTTAGTACTTCATAATGTTCAGGGATTACATCAGCATATTTCCGATATTACATGTAATACAGATCTAGCAAACAATAATATTTTATGCATGACTGAGACTTGGCTTGAAGAGGATTCGATGTTTCCAACCCTACCAAATTACAAACTAATTTCAAAATCTAGGTTTGCATCATATTCCAGGAAAACCAAGCTTTTAAAGGACCTAAAGCTCAAGAAAAATGGTGGTGTAGGTTTTTTTGTGAAGGAAAACATCAACTATGAAGTGCTTCTTCGTCATGATTGCGTTGACATGGAATGTATTGGTCTCTTTATCAAAGACATTGATGTTTGCCTGGTTTTAATTTACAGACCCGAATCATACACAACAACAGTCTTTCTTAAACAGTTACATAAAGTAGTATCATCAGTCGTAGGCCATTATGGATCGGTATTCGTTCTTGGTGATTTCAATCAAAATCTATTGCATGAAAATTCATCAATAAAAACTTATTTCGAAAACAACGGATTCAAACAAATAGTGAAAGCTTCCACATCTGATGGGAATACTTTGTTAGATCATGTGTACACTAACACTAGCAGACATATCTCTGTCAAGATAATTCAAACATATTACAGTTACCACAACATGGTCAAATTGCACATCAGTAACTCTTCTTAGAACTTATGGAACAGTCTTTTTGACAAATGCAGTTTATGGAATTGGCTGGACTTGAAAAGGTTTATATGTTTAATTATGAAAAGATGGTTTGTAAATATTTCTTAATTCAACATTGATCTACCAATGGTACGATCATCCACGACCTGTTGGTCGCATTTTCCATGTAATCTACACACAACATTACATTTGAGTATTGTGTTCTGTTCTTTTTATATATCGTGTTTCATTTTCATATATGTATTATTTGTACCCTGTATAACGTCTACAGATGATTAGTCTGTTTTTCTTTGTAAATGAAAGTTGAGATATACAGCTAAGAATCACCTTGATTTGTATTGTACATGTAATACTTTTCCAATGTGTTATTTTTTTCATAATTGGATCAGACATATATAAGGCACTGACCATTTTATAAATGGTGGGGGGACCCTGGAATTTTATTGGAAAAAAAACAACTTAAATCATTTGTATCAGTATTGCAATTATAAGCCTTATGACCATAAACATTATCACTGAAGTGTTTATTATATACTACATTTTTTTAAATGGTAAAATTAAAAAAAAAATCATAAAATAGTGGTGATGACAACATCACCCGACTTTTTTTATAGTTTACATTTTACATGAAATTAGGATTAAAGCTAGCTTAGTAGTTGTTGATTTTAATTGTCTTTATTTTAATGGATCTTTCTGTTGAAGCATAATCACTTTATGCTCAATTAAATAAGAAATGACTCCCTTACGGGCTTTAATTTTAAATTTTACATTATATTTGGTTGTCAGACTACAATATTCAAGGTTACAAAATGGCCACTTTTTCCAAGATGGCCGCCACGTTACGGTTAAAATGAAAATGTCATAATTTGATGAATTTCACAACATGACTGCATTAGACAGAAAAAGTATAGATAATTGTTACTTAAACCATTTGTATTGTATGAGTTGTAGGCTTAATGACTACAATGATTATTATCACTCAAGTCTTTATTATATATACATATACTACATATGTTCTGCATTTTTTTCCAAATGGTAAAATTTAAAATATCATAAAATTTAAAATATCCCAAATTAGCATTTTGTTGTAATTTACATTCTTCTTGATATTAGGATTAAAATAAGATCACTAATTGTTGATTTTAATAGCCTTTTAATATTTTACAGTGAAACCTGTCTAAACTGAACACCCTCAGGGCCAAAAAAAATGTTCAGTTTAGACAGTTATCGGGTTATACAAGTTTTATTTGTTTACAGTTTAATAGGTTGGGACTCAATATTATGTCTGGTGTACACAAATTTTCAGTTTATTCAGGGTTCGGTTTAGACACGTTTCACTGTAGTTCATCTTACTGCACATTGCACTTCTCAAAATAACTCTATACAGTGACACCTGTCTAAACCAAACGCCCTCAGGGCCAAAAAAATTGTTCAGTTTTAGTCAGTTATCGGATTATACAGGTTTTATTTGTATAGAGTTTAATAGGTTGCGACTCAATATTATGTCCGCTTTACACAAATTTTCGGTTTCTTCAGGGTTCGATTTAGACAGGTTTCACTGTATATCCCCAATGATCAAATTGATCTATGTTAGCATCAAAAGTCCAACATTGTCTGATTTTAAAGAAAACTATTTTCCTGTGGTATTTTGACATGAAATCATACAAAAATGTCAGGGCGACATCTGCTATTGCTCGCAATGGCAATTCTAGTTATTATTAAGTCGCCGACCACGAAGTGTCGGGCGACTTATTGTTTTTACTCCGTTTCTTATTATTAAGTCGCCGACCACGAAGTGTCGGGCGACTTATTGTTTTTACTCCGTTTCTTATTATTAAGTCGCCGACCACGAAATGTCGGGCGACTTATTGTTTTTACTCCGTTTCTTATTATTATTATTATTTTCATATTTCTTATGTTTTCCTTTTTCCCCTCGCAATGTTGTCCGCTCGTTTTCTCGCTCATCTTTTAACCGATCGAAATGAAACTTTGGGAACATGTTAAGGGTGACCTGAAGTTGTGCAATCCACTTTTGAAATTTTCAAAATGGCCGCCATTTTTAAAATGGCCGCCGTTGAAAAAAAATGACGGCCGTTGTCAGATCTCAGTAATTGCCAAAGCAATTTCAATGAAAATTGGTATACTGATACAGCTCACTATCCCGAGAATTTTTGCAAAAAAAAATTTGACGCGGCCGACATTTCAAAATGGCCGCCATCCGAACACCACCCCCCTAAAACTGTAAAAATTTAAACGTCATCCGATTTAAACGAAATTTGGTATACAGGTAGCTTATGATACCTTGAGTGTGCCACTATTTTCAAGATTTTTGTCCGACTTCCGGTTTCAAAATGGCGGCCGTTTTAAAGTTTTACAAAATGGCGGCCGTTGTCAGATCTCAGTTATGGTCAGAGCAATTTCAATGAAAATTGGTATACTGATACAGCTAACTATCCTGAGGATTTTTGCAAAAAAAATTTTTTGTCCGACTTCCGGTTTCAAAATGGCGGCCGTTTTAAAGTTTGCTCGTTTTCTCGCTCATCTTTTAACCGATCGAAATGAAACTTGGCCAACTGAAAGCTCATGTTATGAAGTTGTGCTCTTGACTTTTAGTTCACTCTACTCGGTCAAAAGTGCGTAACGGGAGGCGACTTCAACGTTTCGGGAAACGTAAATTTTAATTATGGCTCCCAAACGAAAGTTTGGGAGACATATTGTTTTTGCTCCGTTTCTTATTATTATTATTTTTTTTTTTTCTTCCACTTTCCGCCTGAATTTTGTCCGGCTGTTTTCTCGGAGACCGTAAATGGGATCCAAATGAAACTTCACACAAAAATAGGTCATGATGTGGAATTGTGCCTTTCAGGTTTAAAATTTTTAAAATGGCGGCCATCTTGAAATGGCGGCCATTTTAAAAATGAAAAAAATCCTTAAAAATCCAAAAGTTAACGTATTTCGATGAAAATTGGAATATACGTAGAGTATGTTATACTTTACCATATAACGCACATGTTGACTTTTTATGGCGGCCATTTTGAATCCAAGATGGCCGCCAAAAATTCAAAATGCTCGGAATCGCACGAAACTTGGTTTTTAGGAAGATAACCGTGTTGCGATCAGATGTTAGTCATCAAAATTTGAATTTGAACACGGCAGCCATCTTAAAATGGCGGCCATTTTGAAAATGAAAATAAATCCTTAAAAATCCAAAAGTTAACGGATTTCAATGAAAATTGGAATATAAGTAGAGTATGTTATACCGCACCATATGACGCACATGTTGGACTTTCTATGGCGGCCATTTTGAATCCAAGATGGCTGACAAAATTGAAAAATGCTCCGATTTGCACGAAACTTGGTTTCATGGTAGATAAAGTTGCTGTGAATGGATGTCTGAACTCCAGTGTCCACGGGGGTCGTTTGGGAGCCAGTTATGATCCATAAGATCATAATCATGTTTAATTATTATTATTATTATTTTCATATTTCTTATGTTTTCCCCTCGCAATGTTGTCCGCTCGTTTTCTCGCTCATCTTTTAACCGATCGAAATGAAACTTTGGGAACATGTTAAGGGTGACCTGAAGTTGTGCAATCCACTTTTGAAATTTTCAAAATAGCCGCCATTTTCAAAATGGCCGCCGTTGAAAAAAATGACGGCCGTTGTCAGATCTCAGTAATTGCCAAAGCAATTTCAATGAAAATTGGTATACTGGTACAGCTAACTATCCCGAGCATTTTTGCAAAAAAAAATTTGACGCGGCCGACATTTCAAAATGGCCGCCATCCGAACACCACCCCCTAAAAATGTAAAAATTTAAACGTCATCCGATTTAGACGAAATTTAGTATACAGGTAGCTTATGATACCCTAAGTGTGCCACAATTTAAAAATGTTTTGTCCGACTTCCGGTTTCAAAATGGCGGCCGTTTTAAAGTTTTACAAAATGGCGGCCGTTGTCAGATCTCAGTTATGGCCAGAGCAATTTCAATGAAAATTGGTATACTGATACAGCTAACTATCCTGAGCATTTTTGCAAACAAAATTTTTTGTCCGACTTCCGGTTTCAAAATGGCGGCCGTTTTAAAGTTTGCTCGTTTTCTCGCTCATCTTTTAACCGATCGAAATGAAACTTGGCCAACTGAAAGCTCATGTTATGAAGTTGTGCTCTTGACTTTTAGTTCCCTCTACTCGGTCAAAAGTGCGGAACGGGAGGCGACTTCAACGTTTCGGGAAACGTAAATTTTAATTCTTATTATGTTTTACTTTTTCCCCTCGCAATGTTGTCCGCTCGTTTTCTCGCTCATCTTTTAACCGATCGAAATGAAACTTTGGGAACATAATAAGGGTGACCTGAAGTTGTGCAATCCACTTTTGAAATTTTCAAAATGGCCGCCATTTTCAAAATGGCCGCCGTTGAAAAAAAATGACGGCTGTTGTCAGATCTCAGTAATTGCCAAAGCAATTTCAATGAAAATTGGAATACTGATACAGCTCCCTATCCCGAGCATTTTTGCAAAAAAAAATTTGACGCGGCCGACATTTCAAAATGGCCGCCATCCGAACACCACGCCCCTAAAACTGTAAAAATTTAAACGTCATCCGATTTAAACGAAATTTGGTATACAGGTAGCTTATGATACCCTGAGTGTGCCACTATTTTTAAAATTTTTGTCCGACTTCCGGTTTCAAAATGGCGGCCGTTTTAAAGTTTGCTCGTTTTCTCGCTCATCTTTTAACCGATCGAAATGAAACTTGGCCAACTGAAAGCTCATGTTATGAAGTTGTGCTCTTGACTTTTAGTTCCCTCTACTCGGTCAAAAGTGCGGAACGGGAGGCGACTTCAACGTTTCGGGAAACGTAAATTTTAATTATTATTATTATTTTCATATTTCTTATGTTTTCCCCTCGCAATGTTGTCCGCTCGTTTTCTCGCTCATCTTTTAACCGATCGAAATGAAACTTTGGGAACATGTTAAGGGTGACCTGAAGTTGTGCAATCCACTTTTGCAATTTTCAAAATGGCCGCCATTTTCAAAATGGCCGCCGTTGAAAAAAATGACGGCCGTTGTCAGATCTCAGTAATTGCCAAAGCAATTTCAATGAAAATTGGTATACTGGTACAGCTAACTATCCCGAGCATTTTTGCAAAAAAAAATTTGACGCGGCCGACATTTCAAAATGGCCGCCATCCGAACACCACCCCCCTAAAAATGTAAAAATTTAAACGTCATCCGATTTGAAAGAAATTTGGTATACAGGTAGCTTATGAGACCCTGAGTGTGCCACTATTTTCAAAATTTTTGTCGGACTTCCGGTTTCAAAATGGCGGCCGTTTTAAAGTTTTACAAAATGGCGGCCGTTGTCAGATCTCAGTTATGGCCAGAGCAATTTCAATGAAAATTGGTATACTGATACAGCTAACTATCCTGAGCATTTTTGCAAAAAAAATTTTTTGTCCGACTTCCAGTTTCAAAATGGCGGCCGTTTTAAAATTTGCTCGTTTTCTCACTCATCTTTTAACCGATCGAAATGAAACTTGGCCAACTGAAAGCTCATGTTATGAAGTTGTGCTCTTGACTTTTAGTTCCCTCTACTCGGTCAAAAGTGCGGAACGGGAGGCGACTTCAACGTTTCGGGAAACGTAAATTTTAATTAAGTCGCCGACCACGAAGTGTCGGGCGACTTATTGTTTTTACTCCGTTTCTTATTATTATTATTATTTTCATATTTCTTATGTTTTCCTTTTTCCCCTCGCAATGTTGTCCGCTCGTTTTCTCGCTCATCTTTTAACCGATCGAAATGAAACTTTGGGAACATGTTAAGGGTGACCTGAAGTTGTGCAATCCACTTTTGAAATTTTCAAAATGGCCGCCGTTGAAAAAAAATGACGGCCGTTGTCAGATCTCAGTAATTGCCAAAGCAATTTCAATGAAAATTGGTATACTGATACAGCTCACTATCCCGAGCATTTTTGCAAAAAAAAAATTTGACGCAGCCGACATTTCAAAATGGCCGCCATCCGAACACCACCCCCCTAAAACTGTAAAAATTTAAACGTCATCCGATTTAAACGAAATTTGGTATACAGGTAGCTTATGATACCTTGAGTGTGCCACTATTTTCAAGATTTTTGTCCGACTTCCGGTTTCAAAATGGCGGCCGTTTTAAAGTTTTACAAAATGGCGGCCGTTGTCAGATCTCAGTTATGGCCAGAGCAATTTCAATGAAAATTGGTATACTGATACAGCTAACTATCCTGAGGATTTTTGCCAAAAAAATTTTTTGTCCGACTTCCGGTTTCAAAATGGCGGCCGTTTTAAAGTTTGCTCGTTTTCTCGCTCATCTTTTAACCGATCGAAATGAAACTTGGCCAACTGAAAGCTCATGTTATGAAGTTGTGCTCTTGACTTTTAGTTCACTCTACTCGGTCAAAAGTGCGGAACGGGAGGCGACTTCAACGTTTCGGGAAACGTAAATTTTAATTATTATTATTATTATTTTCATATTTCTTATGTTTTCCCCTCGCAATGTTGTCCGCTCGTTTTCTCGCTCATCTTTTAACCGATCGAAATGAAACTTTGGGAACATGTTAAGGGTGACCTGAAGTTGTGCAATCCACTTTTGAAATTTTCAAAATAGCCGCCATTTTCAAAATGGCCGCCGTTGAAAAAAATGACGGCCGTTGTCAGATCTCAGTAATTGCCAAAGCAATTTCAATGAAAATTGGTATACTGGTACAGCTAGCTATCCCGAGCATTTTTGCAAACAAAAATTTGACGCGGCCGACATTTCAAAATGGCCGCCATCCGAACACCACCCCCCTAAAAATGTAAAAATTTAAACGTCATCCGATTTAGACGAAATTTAGTATACAGGTAGCTTATGATACCCTAAGTGTGCCACAATTTAAAAATGTTTTGTCCGACTTCCGGTTTCAAAATGGCGGCCGTTTTAAAGTTTTACAAAATGGCGGCCGTTGTCAGATCTCAGTTATGGCCAGAGCAATTTCAATGAAAATTGGTATACTGATACAGCTAACTATCCTGAGCATTTTTGCAAACAAAATTTTTTGTCCGACTTCCGGTTTCAAAATGGCGGCCGTTTTAAAGTTTGCTCGTTTTCTCGCTCATCTTTTAACCGATCGAAATGAAACTTGGCCAACTGAAAGCTCATGCTATGAAGTTGTGCTCTTGACTTTTAGTTCCCTCTACTCGGTCAAAAGTGCGGAACGGGAGGCGACTTCAACGTTTCGGGAAACGTAAATTTTAATTATTATTATGTTTTCCTTGTTCCCCTCGCAATGTTGTCCGCTCGTTTTCTCGCTCATCTTTTAACCGATCGAAATGAAACTTTGGGAACATGTTAAGGGTGACCTGAAGTTGTGCAATCCACTTTTGAAATTTTCAAAATGGCCGCCATTTTCAAAATGGCCGCCGTTGAAAAAAAATGATGGCCGTTGTCAGATCTCAGTAATTGCCAAAGCAATTTCAATGAAAATTGGTATACTGATACAGCTCCCTATCCCGAGCATTTTTGAAAAAAAAAATTTGACGCGGCCGACATTTCAAAATGGCCGCCATCCTAACACCACCCCCCTAAAACTGTAAAAATTTAAACGTCATCCGATTTAAACGAAATTTGGTATACAGGTAGCTTATGATACCCTGAGTGTGCCACTATTTAAAAATGTTTTGTCCGACTTCCGGTTTCAAAATGGCGGCCGTTTTAAAGTTTTACAAAATGGCGGCCGTTGTCAGATCTCAGTTATGGCCAGAGCAATTTCAATGAAAATTGGTATACTGATACAGCTAACTATCCTGAGCATTTTTGCAAAAAAAATTTTTTGTCCGACTTCCGGTTTCAAAATGGCGGCCGTTTTAAAGTTTGCTCGTTTTCTCGCTCATCTTTTAACCGATCGAAATGAAACTTGGCCAACTGAAAGCTCATGTTATGAAGTTGTGCTCTTGACTTTTAGTTCCCTCTACTCGGTCAAAAGTGCGGAACGGGAGGCGACTTCAACGTTTCGGGAAACGTAAATTTTAATTATTATTATTTTCATATTTCTTATGTTTTCCTTTTTCCCCTCGCAATGTTGTCCGCTCGTTTTCTCGCTCATCTTTTAACCGATCGAAATGAAACTTTGGGAACATGTTAAGGGTGACCTGAAGTTGTGCCATCCACTTTTGAAATTTTCAAAATGGCCGCCATTTTAAAAATGGCTGCCGTTGAAAAAAATGACGGCCGTTGTCAGATCTCAGTAATTGCCAAAGCAATTTCAATGAAAATTGGTATACTGGTACAGCTAACTATCCCGAGCATTTTTGCAAAAAAAAATTTGACGCGGCCGACATTTCAAAATGGCCGCCATCCGAACACCACCCCCCTAAAAATGTAAAAATTTAAACGTCATCCGATTTAGACGAAATTTAGTATACAGGTAGCTTATGATACCCTAAGTGTGCCACTATTTAAAAATGTTTTGTCCGACTTCCGGTTTCAAAATGGCGGCCGTTTTAAAGTTTTACAAAATGGCGGCCGTTGTCAGATCTCAGTTATGGCCAGAGCAATTTCAATGAAAATTGGTATACTGATACAGCTAACTATCCTGAGCATTTGTGCAAAAAAAATTTTTTGTCCGACTTCCGGTTTCAAAATGGCGGCCGTTTTAAAGTTTGCTCGTTTTCTCGCTCATCTTTTAACCGATCGAAATGAAACTTGGCCAACTGAAAGCTCATGTTATGAAGTTGTGCTCTTGACTTTTAGTTCCCTCTACTCGGTCAAAAGTGCGGAACGGGAGGCGACTTCAACGTTTCGGGAAACGTAAATTTTAATTATTATTATTATTATTCCGGTTTCTCCTTTATCTAGATCGTGAACTTGTCCGACACGTTTCTCAGAGACGCCTTAATAGAATCAAATGAAACTTGGCACAGTTGTAGATGGGCATATGGAGGGGTGCAGTCAATAGTCAGAATTTTGATAATGGCCGCCATTTCAAAATGGCCGCCACTTGACGACACCCACCCAAAAATGGCAAAAACTTTCCCGTGGTCCGAATTCAACGAAATTTGGTATGGAGGTAGATGTTAGTATTTCGAGTGAAACGCTACCTTTAAATTTTTTCTCGGACTTCCGGTTTCAAAATGGCCACCAAAAACGTGTATAATTTTCAACGTAATGCGATCTCGATGACATTTAACGTGCTCCGATTGCAATGAAATTTGGTGTGGAGGTAGATTTAAGTGTCCCGAGTGGAACTCCACATTCAAATTTTTTTCTCGACCATGGTTTCCAAAATGGCGGCCAAAAACGCGTCTAATTTTAAACGTCCGATTTTAATGAAATTTGATATGTAGGTTCATTTCAATGTCCTGAATGGAACGCAATACTATCCATGGGGATTTTGGGCGACTTCTGTGTTGGCATCCCAACACATTATTTTTAATTAATAATACAACAACATTAAAAGACAAGTAGCAAAATGTATCCATTATGTCAGAATTATGTATTAGCAAAATAAGGGTTACATGTTACCTGGTAACCTCCCAAAAATACATATCAATAAGATTGGGGGAAATGTGTGTTTTATAAACATTGACAGCTGAGGATATTACTGCATTAAAGAAAAACATCTATTTGTACCTAGTAGAAATGTTCTGGTCTTCAACATAGCTGCATTTGAATAAAAAATGCTCAAATTTGTATTTTTTGACCGTCTTTGACCATTGACCACGTGTCCCGTTGCCATGGTTACCAAAAATTTCAAACTTTTTATTAAAGCTCATCACTTTATCTTTAATATGGTATATATATTTAACGAAATAAAATGGAGATTTTTTTTGTTGTTTTAAGTAACATACATATATTAGAAAAAACTGTTTAAAAAATCATGAAAGGGAAAGAGTTAAACAAACAGAAATTTAAAAAAGCTAAATGAAATTTTGAAAAATGTATATAATAATATAATAGAAAAACAATTCAGAAAAACAGAGGATGCCTTTTCTACTGGAGCCCCTGCTTACATTTTGTAATTGTTGCAGTTACCCTTAATATTTTTTTTATTTAATTCTGCTTTTCGATATCAGGTTGCTGATAAGGCTGAAATTCCAATTTCAAATATTGAAAAGAGTATAAGGTGTCAAGACACTAAAGGGGACCAATCAAATTTGGAACATATTATAGGATTAAACACTGGGTTTTAGGAAATTATCAATGTGTAAACTCCGACGACTCACTCACAAACTAAATAAAGTCCGAAGACTTTATGTCAAGTTTGTGAGGGACTCGCCGGATTTTACACATTGATAATTTCCTAAAATCCAGTGTTTAATCCTTATAATTCTATGAAATAACTGTTGGGATTTTTATCGATATATAAATTATCTGAGATTACGCCATTTAAGTGTTTTTATCCAATCAAAGCACTTAATATAAATAAATTACAGCATGAATAGAATTATAAGAAAATAGTACTTAACCACAAATAGTCCTGTTTATCTTAGTGTACATTAAAACTACTAACTGGATTTTAATGAATGAGTTTTTTCTGAAAGGTGAATGAATATATTAGAAAAATTTCGAGTCCTAACTTGCTCTGTTCTAATGGTGTTTAGTATGTTTTATGTCACATGCACTACATGACCTATAAACCAAGATTTTCTGAAAAGAAAGAGCTATTTTTAGAGTGGGTTTACCCCGGAAGCTGGTTTTCTCTTGGAAGGTTTTAAAGAGGTCATGAAATTTTGAGAGAACATAGTCCTGTCACGTACGATTCTGGATATATATGATGTCGGTCAAGTTGCACTTAAGGTAAAAGAGCTGCGCTAATTAAAAAAATAACAAATTTAGTAGAAAATCTTAAAGAATTGGATTAGTGTTTACACACCATAAATGAATCAATATATCGCAGAGTAGACGTTTCTCTCATTTGTTGTTGACACGCACGATGTATGTGTAGCTGACGTCAAAGAGTTGTGTACAATACAATAAATACAGTCGATTTGATTGGACTAATGAATTTATTAAGGCGGCTATTCTGATTGGCTAAAATATAAAAACTAGGTCGATATCGGATTCCGATTGACTACTATGCTGCGGAATCGTGCAGCGTACAAACATTTTATTTAATTTTAGTACTGTTGCGATTTATCGTGACCTGAAAATTGTTTTTAGTCCAATCAAAAACACGCAAAATTCTATTCATGACGATGTTTTTGTCAAAACTAAATACCAACTAATGGATTTCTTCAGTGTCAATATAATGACGTCAACAAATAAATTCAGTTACATCTTGAACTTTCTCAAAACTATAACTGAACTTAATATTTCAAATAGTAGCTAAGTTATTTTATGAGAATATTTGAACAATATTCTCATAAAATGTTATCAAATATTTAAGGTGTCCGAGACAATTCCAATGAAATATTTTATATTATATTTTGTGAAAAGCGGGATTGTTGATATTTTTACTATTTTTGACCGTTTTTACTAAGGAGAATCACTTGTTAGGTCTAATATCTTTGAGCTCTGTATCTCTGTATCTATGTACATAAGTATTTCCGTCCATATCTTGTTGACTTCCAAACATGATGTGTGTCACAATAGTATCCCGCAGCAGTTTTATAATATATATGTATTAGAGTTTATATTTGATGTGTCGGGCTTAAGAAGAGAATGTTTAACATTTGACAGATGTTAAAGTTTGAGATTTTCTCGTGGTTATCAGAATTTTGTCTGTAGTATTACGGGTAGTTTTATTATGTTTGTTTATCGATAAGTCATGTAAATATTGCGTAGATAATAATTTGTGTGGTCGCGATATAGTATGACATTGATGAAGCGTATGAGGTTTTATTAACTTACCAGAAAATTACCCTAATGTTTATAATGCCTTTTTTATGGTTTTTAATTTTTTACTATCATTCTTATTTGTAAAATGTTGTCTGACATTTGGCATTCGCCGCAATAATCACACTGTAGTTTTAGAGCAACGAAAACCCTCGAGTGCCAATTATGTGCACTTAAACAAAATATTGTGTCTTTGCATTGTCCAAACTTTTGACATTTAAAACATCACAGCGGGTTTGGAACTTATGGGCTTTCTATAACATTGCGTAAAACAATGATTTGGGGGAGGGGTGTAATTAAAGTTTAACAGAAAAAAAGGTATTCAGTTTTAAATGACCTCTTTCTCTGTTAGCAGTGATTTCTGTTGTCTCTGATTAGTAGAGAACATCGTCTTTGTAATGAATAATGCCGAATAACTGAGATATTTAATTCAAACGTCGTCTTTAATTTTTAATAAATCTAAGTACCGTTGTTTTTCAGCATTCAATAAGTGAACAAAAATGTTGATACTTACTTTGGTCAGTGCGACAATATTAATCATCAACTACCTCAACAAACGTAACGTATTTTTTTCTGTTTTGGGGATAAATGTGCTTCAGAAGTAAGAGCAAGTAAGTTAACTCCTGTTATGTAAGACCCATCGTATAGTGCCAACAGGAGTCATAAATACGAGATTGGATTTTTAAAAGGTTTCAATAGTTAGGATATTACTGTGTCTATCTGTTAGATCACTATTTCTGTCATACACCGATTAATCTGAATGGAAAAACTATTTTGCCGCAAAAAATAAACCTTATCAGCAATATGTTAATCGTCTGCTGTACCACATATGCGGTATACAAATTTGCTACAAAAACCGTAGTAAAAGCGCAGATACACATAATTCATATTGCTTTATGTGCTAGACACAGAGTATTGATTCTATAGTGTTTCAACGGTTTGATTTGTCGTTTTTCGGATGGTAAGCGATTATCTGACATTGCTCAAATCTAATTAAAAAGTGTGTACTGTGTAATCAGTAGTAAGTATATCATCACAATCACGTACGCCCCTGGCTGAGAGGTTTTGTTTAATACCCAAGTTCCACTGATTAACAAAAAGTCAATACAAGTATAATTTATTGCAAATATAAACATAATTTTATTTCGAATACAAGTATAATTCATTTACGAAAACAAGTACAATTTTCCAATTGATGGATTTTTCGTGCAGTTTGGTACAATTATTCAACTTAGTGTTTTTTCCTCATCACTATTTCTGCGATGTTGAGTTTGAAGTCTTCTCTCATCTTCTTCACGCTAGACAAAAGTCGCCGATATAACTCGCTAGCAATGCTCTCTTTTTCAGCCGCTGTTCTAGATGAATCTAAGTTATTTAAAATAGACTGCCAGGAAAATGTTCTGATTATTCTTGCAATTTTGGTTGCGTCTTTTTCTTTAATTGCTCCTAGAATATTTATCAAGATTTTTAAATGGCCAGACATGCCAGGTAATTAATGATTATATAAACAAGTTAACATAAATTAATCAGATTTAAACCTCTGTTTGCAAATTGTAGGTAGTCATACTGTGGTATAATAGACTCAACTTTATTCGATAATAACGGTTAAATGTTTTCCAAAGCTAAGATGGATAAAATTTGTTATTAAATTCCATTCGAACAAACAGTGAAACCACAGTCAAATAGGAACATGTATAAAAATCCGACTTAAAAAGTAACTGTTGAATTGATATTATCGGAATGTTGTTGTAATGGCCATTCACCTATAGACCACTCGAATCGTCTTTAAGTTGTAAATTTTTGTTGATGCTTACATCCCTGACACCCACAACTTAACGTTCAGCAATTTATTTATTGATATAATATTATAGGGTTATTGCATGAATATTGGGGAATATTGTCCCAAGTGTTATATTGCACGAGCTTGCGAGTGCAATATAGCATCTTGCGAGGGACAATATTTTCCAATATTCATGCAATAACCCTTTTATTATATAGTAATAATTTTTTGTGCTTTTTAGTGATTATTCATTATCTTTGCTATTTTGTAATATTTTACTATGTCCAATATTATCATATTTTCCCTTGGTCAATATTACAGATATATATTTTGATGTAGATTTACACATAATAAAAACAGATTTTTTTTTCAATTTTGTGTTTTTGTTTGTTGCTCCTTATATTGTGAATATTATGGCCACACATTCGAATTCCGTCCATACTCGAACTTCGGTGATTATCCTTCATTCGGCAATGATTCCAAGGCTAAATTACTTTTAAAATATCTTGCATTTATTGCTCTAACCAAAAGACTCCTAAATAATAAAATACAATGTGTTTCAGCGAAATTAACGTCCGTTAAAGCGACACACTTTCATCGCCGAAATTTGCGTGTTCTACTACTAGCATAAATTCCTGCTTTGAAAGTTCAAGTTCAATGATGATAATCAGCAATATCTCGCTGAGCAGACATCACGCTGATATTGGGCTATATACATGTGTTCACCTTGGAACCATGGTGCCAAAATTAAAAATCATTTCATTAAAAGCTAACATGTATTTATACTGTACATCAAAGTTTAAGTGAGTAAGATATTAGCCCCTGACTGCCGCCTTGAAGGCGTCAAGGTCCGGTTCGGTGACTGTTCCAAGTGGTAGTTGGTTCCAGAGGATGATACATCTAGGGAAAAATGAATGTTGATAGGCTGTTATGTTTCCTCTTATGGTTTGAAATTTAAGTTCATGTGAATTACGGGTGGATCGGACTATGGCTGGCGTGGAATGGTACATTTCTGGTATGGCAATCAGGTTATTAACAATCTTGTACATTAGTATGACATCAGATGTCACTTGTACACGATATTTAAATCCCGTTTTGTACAGTTCACACTTGATTTTTTCCTTTGTTAGTCTATGAAATTTACTTTTATCTACAATCGAATTAACTTCCATTTGTTCAGTTCAAGCGTTTCTGCTAATTTTCCCATCGAGAGCAGATCATGCATGGCACTTTCGGCCATGTTTGTTTACCAAACAACAGTAAAATATAAAAGCCGATGTTCGGAACACATTCTGTACTTTTCCCGGAAATTACATAAAAGGCAGAGATTCAGTGTAAAATATGAAAATATACTGCACTTTATTGCTATATGAAATACAATGGGGAAAAATATTACTATATAATAAAACTATTATTTATTGACAAACATATTTTTCATTGCTACAGATTTATATGTTATACGATTTAGTACAAACAAACTAAACGAAACTAGATGAAATTAGGAAATCAAATAGACTTATTATATGTATTATAGTCGACAGATATCTACATAATTTTATACGTTGTTGATAATATATGCAGCTATTTGTTTAGATCAGAGTACCGGAGAGATTCACTCTCGCTACGCTACATTTTGAGTAATGTGAGTAAATTCGTATCGTTTTCAAAAGCGCAGTTACGACTATTCGTTTTTAAACATCAATCGTCTTACCGGTATGGTCGAATGTCCTATTCCTATTTAATGTTCTCGTCAATAGTAAATTGGAAGCAACAACTGGCTACTGAGACAAGTTTGTACAGAGCTGTTCAGTATGTTTCGTAGTGATGGATTGCTGATGTCACTTCATTTGGGTGTTTTTGAGCGAGGCGTGATGTGGAGTTATAATGCATATTGTAGGTAAAGTGTTATAAGATTATCTCTGGTGGAAATACCCTGTTGTACAGCCGTGGCATAATGCTACATTTTCTTACTTTACTAATATAGCGTTCATTTCCAATGGGAGTCAAAATTGTTGGCCGTCAAGCTATCCAATTTAACGAATTGATTTATTATTTTCTTAATTTTCCTCATCCTGATTTTAGGTCGGATGACGCACACAAGACATATTAAAAACAGTTGTAAAAATTGGACCATACACATGTGATTTTGGTTGAAAAAATGGACACAACAAAGTAGGAACGGATAATTTTGCTGACGTGTTTACTTTTCGTTTTTTTTTATTTGGTGCAACAAAAGCCTTGAACGTGACAGAAACGTGCCACTCGACAAACAAGGCAGCCAAGATGATCAGCAGCTGTTCCTTCGTATAGAAACGCACAACAACCAGACGGGATTTTGTATTCTATATCCCATGGGGTTAGGTGGGTTTAGCCACAGAAACCATCAACACGATTCCAGGTCTACTCTTGAGAAATATTGTATACATGTTATATGTTTACTTACCATCGACTGCTTCAAACACTATATGTTCAACTATTTTAAGTGATACTATTTCCAAATCAGTGACCGTATTTTGGGTAAACGGTCGACATAGTTCTTCTTCATTTCGTAGGTACATATTGACCATTATATCTTTGTACTCTTTCTATAATTTGAAACAATTATGGAAACTTATTATACATCAATGTGTCGTTTAAATATGTAAGTTAAAAGGTCAGAAGAAAGAATATCGCATGACAGTCACCAGATCCAGATTTGGATAAAACCTACAACACAAAAATAAACAAAAAGGAAAATTTAAAATGACTAAGCAGAACACAATAACAACAGAGATCCACTCAGATAATTAGATACCCGTCGAGTTTCTTATATTCATGTCCGTTTACAATCTAAAATCTGCTAAATAGACAATCAGTTGCTGCCTTAGTCAAAAGTAGTACTTAAAAGAGCCAAAGTACATGCTGTTCTACTTTTACTTTGCATAAAAATTGTTATGAACCTGTTTAAAATTAAGTTTATATAATGCACAAATATCTTAGAAGTGAATTGAATCCAAATTTATTGAATTCAATATAGTATTAGATTTTGTACGAATCCTCACAGATTGGCACCTGTTTCTATCCGTGTCACAACTGAATCTAACTTTATTTGTAATGTCATTGTGTAAATGTTACAAACATTCTTATTAGATTTTAAACCTGTTGCGGCGGTCAGATATTTTGTAGCAGATACATGATTATTTGAGAAAATAAGGTAAATTCAGTATTCTATAAAATGTTGTAAAGGTAAGCAATGTAAAGCATTTTGTAGAGGTTAACCTGAAAGGGGGAGTGAAGTGCCAACATTGAAAATGTTTATTGTTGCATATTGGGTATTAGAATGCCTTCTAGTTCAAACTTTTTACAATTTTAACACAAACCTCTCCTCTGTTATCAAATTTCATTCATAATTAGATATTATGTAGCATTCCCTAAGTTCTTCTTTTTAAATAGATTTTCTTGACATTCAATACAAATTTCTATTAAAAGTGACACATACTTCAGAAAAGATAGCACAGTGTGGGAAACTATTTTTTTTACAGCTAGTCATCCTGGCCAGTACCAAAACAATATTACTTGCCGAATTTATTAACTACTAGCCTAAGTTGGCGAGTAGGTTTTCAAAGTTACTCGCCAACATACAATATCAATAAAAATGAAATAACATAAACAACAATGTTGACAATGAGAGCTAGTTAATTTATTCAATTCATAATATATACATATTTTCAGCAGTGTCCAAAAGAGCCAAAACCCTTTTGTAGGCCTGATGAACTGCTGTCTCCATTTCATCATCAGTTTCATCTTCCTCATTTTCAAACTCTAAATTGTCTATATTTCTCTCTGTTTCACCAACCGTAACAGGTGCCTTTCCTAAGATGTGCAGCTTTCCAATCATGAAATTTGGGTTTCTTCTTCTCTCCAACCAGAGATCAATAGCAGGATCTGGATCAAATTCTTGAATAGGTGGACTGAGCATTTTAATTGACATGATGTTGTTGAGAGTGTCATTCCTCATTCTTGTACGTCTGTCTGTTTTTTTGAATTTTCATTATGGAGAAGGCTGTTTCGTTCTCACTGCTGCTAGCAGGAATAGTGAAAATTAGGTCAATCAAAGTAAGAACTCTCGGGAAGTCCTCTTTAAACAGATCAAATACCACAGCAATACACAGCTTTCCTTTGGATCTAAAATTTAAAATTACCTATATTTAAGATGTAGACAGTAATTTGACATTAAATTGAATTTTTTTCGAAATTTTCAACAGTTCTGACTGCTAAAATTTATCATAGTTTTCATCAATACTTTTTAGGAACAAATTTATTATTTCAAAGAAGTTTTGCTGTGTTTATAGGAAAATAATACTATGCATCAGCAAAAATATATTAAAAAGTTTAATAGATATTTTGTTTATTCATGTTTAGTTTAGATTAGAATCTATTATTTACCTGGAATAAACAGCAGATTTGAATTGGGCCCACACAGCAAGTGTCTCCTGGTTTCTATCATTAAGGATGTTGTCAAAATGGTTGACAAGAGCATTAACAGCCTCTGTACCATAGTCTGAAAAATTATAATACATATCATGTCTATAAGAATTTATCTTGTTCATAAGTACTTAATCAGCACATTATTTTTTTATATATTTTATTTTCAGTTATCACTTACAAAAATCAAATTACTGCTGCATGCCTCGGATTATAAGAGATGTATGATAATAAATTTATATTTTGAGGTTAGACTCAATTTATGGTAACTAGAAATGTGCATACAGTGTAAGTAGTGTTTGGTTTTCTATTGCAAAAATACTTCCACAATCAATTATAAAAACTATTATTTTTAATTAAAAATTACCATCAATTTCATCTTTCTCTTCAGGGTAGGTTGGCCAGTTGTCGAAGTTTGCAATTGAGATTGCCATCATTACATCATTTTTCAAATCGCTGTATCTTTTATTTATTTCATTCATAAATGATGTAACCAATTCTGACTTCTTTCTGTTGAATGTTTCATCAGTGAAACTTCCATTTAGTTCTACACCACAACAGCTGCTGCTGTCCTCCACAAAATTTAGTTACTGATGGACCATGGCTAAAATTATAAAGTTAATTAAACAAAGTTAAAGCATAAAATCAGATAAAAAAACATAAGTAAGACAAGTCAATAAATTGGGTTTAATGTTCTATTAATAATTCATTTTTTGGTTAAATATAGGACCCCAAAACTCCTTTAAGTTGGCAATATGTTTCTAAACACAAGAAATTTGAAAATGAAGAGGTAAACTTATTTTGCACATTTCAACACATTTTAAATTGTAGATCTACTTAATAAAGATGCTGATTACCTTGTTTTATACTTTTCAATAACTTGACTTTATCATGTACATCAGCCAGTGTGATGAGTGGGTTTTGCAGTGCAAGAGACAGGGTTCTAAGTGGACGAAGAAGATCAAGCAGAAGGTGTATGAATAGTATTACATCCATACGTTTCATGAGACGAATATATCCTCTGGTCTTGTTCTGAGCTTCCTTCTGCAAAAAACACACTCAAAATTCTATGGATGTAAAATTAGTAAGCTATTGTTAGATACAAACTTGCTAAGTGATGTGTTTAATAGAAATTCAACAATTATTAACTGAGTATTTATACTAGTTTTGGTAAACTTACTATAACTAAACTGACATGCCAATGACTGAATAAAGAGTTGTGGGACTCGTGCCCCATATGGCTACATGTACTTTCAATTGAAATATCTTGAGTTTAGCTTGTTTTATTTTCTCACATGAAATGATTTTTTAAGCTGTCAATTTTGTTACAATATTAAATATTCATATTATATTCATGCATATTATATACCTGACTTTTTTGTTGTTCATTGACATCCCCAAGTTGGGCAAAGATGGCCTTATAACCTTTCAGGAAGTTTGGTGATTGCTAATACCATATGTCCAACTCATCTTGTACCACCAACTCTTTTAGGAAGTATAGACTTCTCATTTAGGGCTTCAAATGACAAAATCAAGCCATTTCTCTGCTTTGGTGAATTCTTGTAGAAGTAGTAGATACCCATCAATAACACAATTGATGAATCATAAAGGGCATACTTCTTCACTGCATCTTTGTAGGCTAGTTCTAACCTGAAAGAAAAATACAATTTTTATCAAACTGAAAGGTATTATGATAGACAAAATCATTATCATGCAGTGAAAGTATCCAAGCTAGAAAACTAGAGGCTACCAGGAGCCTGTAATCGCTCACCTGGAACCCAAATGACATATTTAATATTGTGAAATTTACAGTTTCAGTCTAGTTGTTATAGCTTTTCAGTTACTGATTGATTGATTAATGGTGTTTAACGCCCGAGCAGCAATATTTCAGCTATATTCAGGCGATGAACATGAAATGGATGATAAAATGAACATGAAATGATGATGAATTTAAAATGGGATGGGACACAAGGAAAAATAGGGGTAACGGATTTTAGATTGCCACTGGCAAATGGGAAGATGGATAGGGTCGGGTAATTTAGCCTCCTGTAGAGGGATCGAAATCCCTACTTATAGCGAATACTACTGCAGCGTTCTTTAACGTGCGAGGAACGTGGCATTTTTCCCAACACGGTGCACTAATATGGTTTGCGGTCAGGTTTTCCGTATTATGGCCTGACAACCCCAGCTTGCCAGGGGTACCCCATTCAACCACCTGGGGAACACATCCCAGTCGGTCTTTAGGCAAACCGACCTGACACGCCGGTCAGGGTACTGTGCGCTATTTAGTCGCCTTTTACGACAAGCTTGCGCGACTGCGGTCTATTCTTTTAGCCACCCCGATCCCGCACGGGGCTTTCAGTTACTGTGCAAAAACTAAAAAAATTTCTTCAAAACATTTTAGTTAAGTACAATAACTACTATAAGGTGCCATCAGACAATTTCTGAAAATTAAATGGTTTGTAGGCCTTGTCCTTTAGAGTAATTTAGAAATTTACAGTTTTACTCTAGGTGTGTTATAGACTAATTTATAATACAAAAACTGATCATTTTTCCAAATTCATAATTATAGGGAATTAACTCCTACAAGAAGCCAATACACAACTGATTAATTTGAAGTAACACCCTGGGTACAAATTTGAAACTAGGAACCCTAAGGATGATTGCGGCCAAGCTAAAAAAAAAATTGGCCCAATTGTTTCAGAGGAAAAGATTTTTGAAAAAGTTCATGATGGACGACAGATGACGAACGAAGGACGCCAAGTGATGCCAAAATCTCACATGGACCTTCGGTCCAGGTGACCTAAAAACTGAATGAGACCAAAATTTTTAGACCAGTTGATTCTTTCAAACTATTATCATAGAATCAGATTATCTTCATAAAATGTAGATTTAGTCATCTTTGTAAAATATTAGGCTTTAGGCGGTAACAAGTCCGTCAGCATCAGGTTTAGGTGGAGAAGCAATGCCAAGGAATTTGCTAAATATCTGACCTTCTACACTATACCTGGAAGTAAGAAAATTTATTTTGATAATACATTTGTAGCAACCTTTTGAAAAAATATCTCTATATTTTATTGAAGTTTAACTATTTAAATGTACCATTTGACATTAACATGCCCTCCCCCTTTTTGGATAAAATTAGGGGAAAAAAACTTTTAAAAAAATTGAGCAGCATGGTCCCTAGAAATTGAGTTTTTACTTCCTAAATCTTATAAAGGCCTGACAGATTGGACAAGAAGAGTATGTGCTAAGAAGGCGGGCAGTTCCCCTTATCCTAAAGGAACATCTTCTTATCACAGAAAAAAGATAGTCATCATAGATTGCATTTTTAAAATAAAATTGCAAATAATGCTTACCTGGCAAACACAATTTCTTGTTCAATAATCTGCATCTGTTGATCCACCCATAGTTAAAGATAAAAATGGTGCCTTGATAATATTATGAACAAGCGATCTGAGTTGACTTTCAGTTATATAGTCTGAAAAAGTTCTGGCTGCTTTGTGATTTCTATATGTGTTTCCTATGTTAAGTCATTTTTTCTCATCCAAGTCACAAAGCCATGCATAATCTTTAAAGCTTTTATTATTTTTAATTAAAGCATGTGTGTTTCTGAAAAGCACTGTCATTTTCTGTTGGGTTTCTTTGTCTACCTTCTGTAGGACCTTGTGTGCAGATGCTTCAGTTAGATTTTCTATGGGTTTTTTTTTATTTTGGTTGCAAGTTGGTGTGCTTGGCTATTCTCGTGCCATCTGATTGATTCGGATTTCATAGATTTGCAACCATCAATCATTGTACGTTTTGTCACTAGGTGATTTACTTTGTGTACATGTGTCTCACACCAACCACACCACATTCCTCTATTTGTTTCAAATCGAAGCCATGGTCCCGCCCACTTTCCATTAATTTCTAAATGGCCTGTTTTCAACTTTAGACTTTTTACTTTTAGTTTTACTTTTAGGATCTTTTTCTGACTTTTTCTCACCTTTTTCTGTTTCTAACTTATTTTTTTCCGGGCATGATTCATTTTCTACCTCTAGTCTTCTCTTTGGATTTATTAAAAACTTTTCCATATTAATTATTTCAGTTTAAATTTTGGCACCCTTGGCACTTTTTGCCATAAAAATATAAGTACCGCATATCAGACATTGTACCCATTAATGAAATTGGTCTATTTAGTTCATTTCTTTTAATTCCGTAATAATTTCAATTTCTAACATCATATTTCATCTAGGATGAGGAGAAAATCTAGATATTTCGGTAATATTAATAGTATAAGATAAAGAAATTAAAAAATAAAATTACGACTATGGCAATCCGAGATAGGGATCGCCGCTAAGTTTTTAGCCCTACCGGTTTAAAAACCGGAAGTTAAAACAAGTTTATCGTGGTCAAAAATTGTTTCGTTTATAATTAAAATGAAGTTAATTACTCTTAAAAACGAAAGAGAAACATCGCGAATAACATGGTAAACGCTCAGTTATGGTACATTTAATATTAAGAAAGCCTGGATTGTTACATTTTCTTAGAACTCGTCAGATAATTTCAACTGACGAGTAGCAGTTGATATGAGCTCGCCAAAAATCATCTCTACTCGCATTTGGCGAGCTGGTGAGCGGTCGTTTCCCACACTGTAACAGTATTGAATAATTCTTTATTGTTTTGCAATACGAATTTTCCAGTTGTTTTAATAAATATGTCTTTTAATGAAAATATTGATCGACTCGTATGCATGCAATAAGCTTAAATATTTACATGCCCACCTCATATAAGAATTTCATTTTTGTCCACCCTGGACATTTTTATAGTTGAAACTGCAATGTGTGCGGTATATTTAGCTGAAAATGAACTTTTCAAAACATAGTTTTTTAGGCAGGCATTATTTTGATTCTAGAAAGCTTTTATCTGCTTAATATTGAGGTTTTTCCATAAATGGAACAATTTTTGTTCATATAAGACACATTTTTCCAAATCAGACATGCTTTTCAGAATTTTTTCTACAACATGAATAAGTTTTTGAAATGCAACATTTTTAGAACATATATTAACGAGAATTTTGACAATAAAGATAAAAAAAACTAATTTCTTAAATGAACTTCTTCTCCAATTCATAAGCTATACATGGTGTTGCTTGCACTGCAGATTTTAATGTCTTTTTTTTAAATTGTAAAACAATACTTTTTTGGAATGATGTCAGTGAATGATTACTATTTCTACACTTAGAAAGCAGAATGTATGTTAGACTGCAAGATATTTATATTTGTGGATCTTGCCGAATCTAGTAAAAAGGGAGTCGCAATTTTTTACTTACATATTGATAAGTTAGGTTTCATTTTACCACATAAGCTGTATAAATTACAAAATAGTGCTATAGTTCCAATTTAGTCTGCAGATTTTATCTTTCACCAAAAAGGTTCGTCAAAATGTTAATTTCTATACCATATTTCTACTTTAGGTTTCCAGCCAGAAGTTTTCCTTAAATCTGCATTGGGTCCACAACCACAGTATAAATCTTTTTCAGAAATAAAAGATACATAGTAAAAGTGCCGCTTTTATTAACATTTTTCAGTTACATATTTATTGAGGCATGACATAACACCCAGTACTAGTAAATTGTTTTATATACATTTTTTAAAATTTCTTTAAGGTTAACCTCTACTAAATACCCAATCAGTTGCTGAAGTAGTCAAAAGGATCATAAAAGAACCAAAGTAGTTCGACTTTCACTTTGCATAAAACATGTAATTCTGAATGAACTTTAGTTTGTATATGCACAAATATTTTAGAAATGAAATGCATATAAATTTATTGATTTCAATCAAGTATTAGATTGTGTACGCAACCTCATTGACTGGCACCTGTTTCTATCCATGTGAAAACTAAGAACTAGCTTTATTTGTGACGTCAATTTACAAAACAATCTTATTAGACTTGATGCTTGTTGCGGCGGTCAGATATTTGTAGCTAAGACTTGGTATTTTAATAAAAATAAGGCTGTCACTAATGGTGAACTTAAGGTAACATCAGTATTCTATAAAATGTTATAGGTGTAAGGTGTGTAAATCAATAAGTAGAGGTTAACCTAAACATACCTATGGCTCAGAAACAAATGTCGGATCGCGTTTGGAGGATTGATACTTTATTGCAATTATCAAAGTCGTGATGAGGTAAGCAGGGTTATATAATCTCTTTGTTAAATATATTTAAATGTGCGTGATATTTTAAGGAGAATATATTTCACCGTGCATTCCGAAACCAGTAAAAGGTGTGCACATGAAATTAAAGCCATTAAGCAGGATTATATTATATACTATATATACTTATAATACGGCGTATTTCATACGCTTTAAGAACAAATCAGGTTTCATGTAAGGATAGATTCCTATGTGAAGTCACAATTATCATTCCGACGTAATATACGCTTATCTGAAATATAACATATTTTAACGGGAATACTGCAATTTTGTTAGGATTTCGTCATAGTTTTTTCTAAATAGATACGCATATTCAATAAAATGACGAGCATATATTTTAATTTATTTTTGCTTTTAACATGTTGTTTTATAGCTACAATAATGTAGCTCCTTTTTTTAATGGACGGAGCTACAAAGAGGTCCCATTACTCGTAATGGAGCAAAAACACTTTTGAGATTTACACATATTTTCCGCTATTTAACCTTTGTCTTTATTAAATAAATATGTTTTCTTTCCTCCGCCGTTCATCTGATATGTCTACAATGTCTAATTAAATAATTTTAACACTTTTTCGTAATCGTGGCATTGTTGACACAATTAAAATTGTGGAGTGTAGAATTTCGGAATCGTATCGGTAAAATGTGTAATAAGGGGACATAATCATAATGCAAATGAATACAGCTGAAATCATCCGGAATTTCATTTTGTACCAAATCAATTCCGATATTATCGAAATTATGCACTTCCGGAAATCATATTTTGTCAACAATGCCATGATTAAGAATAAAGTGATAAAACTAACGAAAACGGTGTTGTGGAAATATCAGTTAAACTGCAAATACATAAAAAAAGTATGTAGCAAACCAGGGAAACAGTGTAATTGCTTATAATATGCATAAACCCCGGGTGTGAATCACTCCCAGGCTGCTCCATTACGAGTAATGGGACCACTTTGTAGCTCCGTCCATAAAAAAAGGAGCTACATTATTGTAGCTAGTTGTTTTATGATTTATCTTACTAGTTTCAAAAACCAATATTATCGCTGAAAGCTTTCACTTAGATAGATTCGAAATTTTGAAACATTTTTCACATATTATAATCGAAATCAATTTTTGCAATTGTGCTGTATGCGAATTGAAACTTAGTCAGACCTTGTATTTTTCTTCATTTTATACATCGCTATCGCTCGGTACAAAATACATGTATTGAGAAACATAATGTTAACCATATTATAGTTCGCACAGAGCCCGCTCGCAATAATCAAATTCTTAAACTGCCTGTACAAAGTGTGCACGATAATTTATTAAACCCTAAAAGATTGTTTTCATAATGTCAGGTGAGCACTCTTTGATCTTTGACCATGCCTTCCGTTTTTAGCTTACATGACCAAAATTACATCCTGATAAAATTGAAATAAGCTGTATTCATTTGATTTTTATATTCAATTTGTATTTTTATGTCAATCGGAAATAAGATACTTAGATTAACAAAGAGTCAAGTGAAAAAGTAAATAAAGACTTTGCAAATGGAACAAAACAGAGAGCAATATCTATTGGAATGATAAATATCCATATTCTATGTTAATGTTTACTGATATTAATTGTTTTTAAAATGTTGTTTTTTTAAAGAAAATTAATGCATTAATTTTTACCCCAGAAACATAAGCAAAATGTCTAAAATGGCTTCTTATCTAAAATTATTGAGCAGTTGAAAACTAACAATAATATATATTTGATGGTTCTCTTCAAATTCGATAGTTTATAACTCTAATGACCTACGATAATAACGTTGCACAAAAGACTGATAATAACCAGTTCGATCAGTTAACTCACAGAACAACTCTAGGATCGAACCCTTGGAAGCCTAGCAGTTGAGGTGTTTGAAGGCTTCCTTTCATTTTATGACAAAAAACAGCTATATATACCTGCGAAATTATATTATCCTTTAAATACAGTTAAGCGTGGTATTCATCTTACTGAAAACTGGCCAATAACCATCGCAAAGTGAGATTATCAACATATAACCACCTGAAAAAGAAAACGAAAAATCGCAGTTTCTAACAATCTTGTGAAACCAATAAAAATTTTAAATTAGTGTTTTCCACTTCTAAGAGAAACACACATCGTTTAGCAAGCAAAGCAAGATGTGTTCGGCTTTATTTAGGAACTGGCCGCGGATAGATAAACACAGCTCTCAAACAATGTGGGTGACGTGAGTTGCGTGTTCTGGTCCTTGGTCAATCTCATTACCGCCACTGATTAATCCATGGGATGTCTGTTTAAGGGATGTTAAGCTACATTTAATCCTGGGTATTATAAATACTTCAGTTCGAGTGAGCCATTAAGCAGGGATATATTATAGACTATGTTGAAGTATTGACCGTTGAATTGGAACACATATTAAGACAAATGATAGAGTTATTCATCGTGATTACGGACCGCGAACATTACATTACGCCAAAATTAACTCAAAGTTTTTTTTAACAAAAACGCTAAATTTTCCCCACGCGAAAAAAAAACACTTATACGGTATTAAAAACTAAAATCATTAAAGACAAACACGATATTTTAACCTTAATACGAGTAACAATTGATTGACTAAATGATCGAGTAATAATTTAATATATTTACTGACTTACAGTGAAAACATTTAACTTACACTTTTTAAAAAGTCTACATACTACTGATCGTCAACGAAGCGTTAAACTCTGCAAACACGTCACCCACTAGGGTACGTGGTCAGGCTTTTCGTATTGTAATCCGACATCACAAAACGAGACGGCATTTTCCAGCTTCTACAATGAGCTTACTCTTTTTCAAAATCTACAATTAAATTAATTACCGTAGAGGGAGTATTTCCCATAACGATGTCCCGCCCGACTTTCAGTATGAAACAAAATCAAAGCGAGATGGCCTACCGTATCCGCAATTCTTAGACGAACTGGATAACTATTCATGTCGAGCTCTGGGAACCCACCCAGTGCATATATAGTTCTAGACCATGAGAAACATCCCCTTTTATGCCCGTACATATACACACTAATTGTAAGGCTGATGTTTACGAAAAGTTTATAGGTCAAAAAGGGAGTTTGACGAAACGGACCATCAGAAAGTCTTTATTAATTGTGTCATTTGTGCTTTTTCTAGTTCACCAGTTTGTGACTTGATAGATTTTTTGGTCAATTTACCGAACTGAATATTGCATGGATGCAGGTTGAACTGCAATCCCTCAGTCATCTCTATGGAGATATGTTTGTTGAATGGTGTTTAACACCTACTTTCAGGTGTAATATAGAAAATTCAGCAACTTGTTTTAGCTATGTTGTGGCGTCTTGTTTTTTTTTTGGTACAGCAAAACCTCTACCTGCAGTAGGAAAACTGGCAATCCTTTTCAATTTATACTGGCCCCGTGCGGGATCCGGGTGGTTAAAAGAATAGACCGCAGTCGCGCTAGCTTGTCGTAAAAGGCGACTAAATAGCGCCCAGTACCCTGACCGGCGTGTCAGGTCGGTTTGCCTAAAGACCGACTGGGATGTGTGCCCCAGGTGGTTGAATGGGGTACCCCTGGCTAGCTGGGGTTGTCAGGCCATAATACGGAAAACCTGACCGCAAACCATATTAGTGCACCGTGTTGGGAAAAATGCCACGTTCCTCGCACGTTAAAGAACGCTGCTGTAGTATTCGCTATGAGTAGGGATTTCGATCCCGCTACAGGAGGCTAAATTGCCCGACCCTATCCATCCTCCCATTTGCCAGTGGCAATCTAAAATCCGTTACCCCTTTTTTCCTTGTGTCCCATCCCATTTTCATTCATCATCATTTCATGTTCATTTTATCATCCATTTCATGTTCATCGCCTGAATATAGCTGAAATATTGCTGCTCGGGCGTTAAACAACATTAATCAATCAATCAATCAATTTATACTGAATCTAGCACAGGTCTGCAGTGAGAAAGAAACCCTCAACTTCTGTGTTGACAGGCACGTGATCAACGGTAGAACTACCGTAACCGCTTGACTACTGAGGTCTATACTTGTAATTAACTAAAGTGAATTGGTAACAGTCTTAGACTTTAGTGTTTTTATTCGCCATGTATAGACCCAATATGAACTATACCTGCTACCAGCTCGTTTGAACGATGAGACAAAAAATATTGCCAATCCATGGCAGCTTGCGCACTAAATACTAGTTTTTCCTCATCGTCTGCTTCGTTGGTCAACATCATCATTCCTGTTTTTATATCAGATGGTCTTCAAAATAAACAATAATAAATCTTTTTAAGCGGTTTAATTAATTTCAAATTTAAAAGGCATATTTGGGTGGAATAGAATATGCAAGCAAATAACTATCCACTGATTACTTAGCTGTTCTGTGGTTAACAAATAGACTTGAATTTATTACAACTTATATGAACAACACATTTAGAAAGAACAATACCATTCAACACCTGCATTCACCACCAACATTTGAACGAATAATAAAAAGTCATCAAAGATACCGAGGGTAATAAAATTTACTATGCCATATGCACGTTTCTTCCAATAAAGCTCAAACCCAAACAATGTTTAAAAATGCAAATAATTGAGATATGTAGTTGTAGAACGTTTTTCACCAAAACTCCGGAACATGATTCCAAATCCGGCTAGGACTATCTACATCTTGAAAATAGAAAAACCTTAGAATAATTGTCGAAATTTCATTTCAGGATATTTAGATAATGACTAAATCACTAAACGATCAGCCACGAAAAGTGACTTTGAATAATAATACTGCTGCAAAAACCGTTGGTAAACGTTTAAAGGTAAAACTCGTTCTTCACAATATACCCTTAGTGTAAACAGATAAACAACAGACAAATATTTTAGCATGTAAGCAACACACAATCTCTCGTACTAGAGCGTACCAATGTGGCGGATAGTGGCCAGATTATAACTCGAACGGCCTGACACCAGACCATAGAGGAAAGCATTACGCTCCTTGCATAATATACAAACACATGAGCGGAGGTGTATTATGCAAAAAATACTTTCCTACAAATCCTCTTTGCTTTTCTACCGGCAGCTGAAGTTACCATTATAAAGATGAAATACTGTTATGTAAACATTAGTAAATCATTATTACTGACGATAAAAAATCTTCCTGTATTGATGGTAAACACTTGACGTTTTTAGCTTGAGGACATGTGATGCGAACGACATCCAGATACGTACATGTAGATAATAACACGCGCCATTGTAAGGCGCATGCAGATGAATAGCATATATATCACGCATAGTACACATATAACACAAAACGCTATGTGGTAAAAACGTCACTGATGGCAAATATCAAACACTAAGCAGCACCGCTAAATTGGGTTTTGAACTTTATGACGCGCGCTAGAACGTTTATTCAGAATAAAGTTTTATATTACACTTTAGCTGCATTGTGCACGGTCTAACGGGGAAACGGCTGTACAATCTTTTTCAACTTCCCAAAATTTGTTTTTAAAAAATTCAAATATCTAAGCATTCTTTTGTAGGAATCAGATGACTTCTAAATGACTTCTAAGACTTCACCACGGAAATCAGTAGTATAAAAATAGAATAATAAAATCATTTTTCTTTTTTCCTCTTAATCTTGTTCATTTTCTGTTTTATTTTGTTTGGTTCTTTGCAATGTCAATTTCGGCTTACATAAACATGTTTCTAAAACAATATAATAACTACAGACACAATAACCTAGAGTTAAAATATCTGCATACATTATCACGCACGACCGCCAGATCCAGATACATAATATAAAATAATATACTTCAAATTTAGTTCTTCTTCTTGAAGGGATAGGACGTGTTTTTCGGAGCTCCTCTCAAATCATGTATTTATTGGTTATTTTGTATTGTGGTTCGTCAAAATTTATATTGTTGTTTTCAGAAGAAGAAGTTCTTTCATTTTGTGGGGTTATTTTCGTTATTTATTCTCGGATTGCCGAGATTTTTGGTGGATTGTGTTTTTTTTTATTGGTTTAATTTTTGGTTTAAAGATAGCGTCACCTTCGTTTTCCAGTGTGGTCATTGGTAAATCTCAGTTGTCGACTGTAGTTGCCTCGGGAAATTCTTTGTCAAGTAATACGGACAATAGTAATCTTAATTTAATTAAGAGGACAATGCCAAACAAGGTAGGTGTAAAATCCGTGCCCCAGGCTAATGGTAGTAATCTTGTTAATTCGCGTGGAGAAAGTTCAAGATTAAAAAGTTCACTTTTGTCAACCGGAAATAATGTAGAATCTGTTCGAGAAAGTGTAGGATCTGAACAGAGCGACGACATGCCATCATTTGGGCATAAACCATTCGGTTTTGTGTCAAGGAAACATGGCGTAAAGTTAACCAACATACAGTCAATTTCTATTAAGCAATATGTTGTTGCTATTGTTACTGTTGTAAGCCTGAAAATATAGTGGCTGCCTCTCGTATGAGGTCCGGGGTTGTAGTATTTCTATCCAACCTTGAAGATGTAGAACTCTTGTGTTCTAATGGCCTTAGTATAGTTGATGAATTTATTGATGTTCAATGTTTAGTAAAAATCCCTAAGAAAGTAACTGTGTCTAACTGCCCCCTTTTATTCCGAATGACTTATTGGAAGATGAATTGATGCGCTATGGCCGCATCATTTCCGACATTAAACCTATTGCACTAGGCATTAAAATACCGGCATTAAAACATGTAAAGTCCTTTAGAAGACAAGTTTCACTTATTCCCCACCCTAATGTTGTATTACCAGAATATTTTGATATGTTTTATCAAAGACAAAACTACAGAATATTTCTTAATGATGATGTAGTTTGTTTTAAATGTAAGCATACTGGACACATTCAGAGCAGATGTCCAGAGAACAAACCTTCAGCCGATAAAAAGTCGGAATCAAATACAAATGTACCATTTACAGCTGAACCAGTTCCGCCAACTGGGACAGTGGAGCAGTCTGTTACTTCAGACTCTGCCGACCGTGATTCTGCCTCCAACACCCCAGATCATGTTAATAATATGAAAAATATGAGGATTCTATTGTTTCCAGTGACATTGTTGTTGTTCACACCCCTGCTGAAAAACTGGAGACTGTTAAATCTGCAGTTAAACGTAAAGCAGCAGACAATAATGATTCAGTTATTAGTGTCAAAACTCCTACAACTGATAAAATTTCAAATGTATCTGATCAAGCTAATGCAAGTATTTGGGATATTCCTCCTTCATCCCCTTCTATTCTTAACACCAATGAAGACGAGGATGTAGACATCGAGTCTATATCCTCTGATTTATAGGAACAAAATTTATCACAAATATTAGTAGATACAGAACAAAAATTATCCACCGAGGAGCTGGATAGACTTCTTGTCGAACTTAAAAGCAATAAAAAGCCAGTTGAAAAATGTTTAGAATATACCACAAACCTGAGACAATTATGTCAAGATTTTATTGACCGTTGACGAAATCCCGAGTCCTCCTCACAGCTGAAAGCCCGTTTAAATAAGTTGATCAAGAAATTAAAAACCTACCTAAAAACTCATGCTTAGAGATAAAATATATCTAAGTCAATATGTATTGTCCACTTAATTATGCATTTTTGTTCTGTAGTTTCATTACAACTACAATTGTAATGAGATAATTAAGATGGCCGCCAGGGTAGAGTGAGTTGTTTATCAGCTCTGCAGTTTTTTGGCTTTTTCACCTGTTATTTGCGTGAGTGTCAGAGTAAGCTTTATACCATTGGATTGATAATTTGTTGGACTTTAGAAGTGTGCATCTATTCGTGAAATTCATCAAAACACAGACTGGGATTTTTGCTGTGAAAAGCAATCTTCATATTGAAAATTTGATAAGACTTTCATTCTATTGTTCTACTGAGAAGTATTTACATCTACCATACAACCATGTCTGGAGACAACAATCAGGTGTGAAAACGGTACAAACTTTACTTGCACCTTTGAGGAAAAGTGACAAAGATTCACTACAAGAAAAACCAGCCAAGCAGAAAAGAACACACTCTAATGTATCTGAGGACAGTGCAGATGGTGTTGATCTGATTAGTATTCATCACGACTTAAAGGATATCAAAGAGTGCCTTGAGGGAACAGTTACAAAATCTGATTTGGACATTGCAATAAACTGTTTAGTCAAACAGACTGATTTAACAAGTATTGTTACTGACATTGTCCAACAATTACTATCTAGTTTTGAGGAAAAATTAGCTAAAAGTGTTGAATGTAAAGTAAGGAAGACAACTGGAAAACTACAGGATCAGATGGACTCTCTGCTAATTGACGATGAGAATTTAAGAGAGAGAATACATTCAAAGCATAAGATAATTGAAAACCTAGAGGAACAAGTGAAGGACAACTATAATAGATCAACAGAAGCACTTAAGTTAGCTAATTATAATGAACAGTACAGTAGAAAACATAACATTAGAATCCTGAATTATCCTGAGAGATCTATTGAAAATTTGAAACAGGAATTTATTAACTTAGTAAATAAAGATCTTAAGGTGAAAATAGAACAAAGTGATGTTCTTGCAATCCACAGAATTCCAGGCAAAGAGGGAACTGCTAGACCAGTCATAGTTAAACTCAGAAACACTGAATTAAAGACCAATGTTATGAGGCAAAAGAAAGGACTGAAAAATGATATAAAGTTTCATGATGATATCACACAAAGGAATCTCGGTTTGATGACAAGACTTAAGAACACACAAAAATTTGAAAATTTATGGTGCTATAACTGTCGAGTGTATGCCAAACAGTCTGAAGGTCGTCGAATAAGGTTTGACATTTTTGATATTATTGATGAGAAACTGAAAAGTAAAAAGTAATATACTAGTATTTGTGCTTTAAATGTTTACATGTATGTTTATATTTAGGTTAAATGAGTCAAAAGTCTTGTGTGCTATTAGTCTGACATGTGTACACTAATTTTTGCCTGAATTTGAGTTTTGGGGATAATTTTACATCTTTTGTTTTGATTTGTTTTGGTTTATTATTATTATTTTGTTTTTTGTTTTTTTTTTCTCTTTTTCCCCATAAATTGAGAATAGGTTGTGAAGGAAACTTTCTTTTGTTTCATCTCTTCCAATATGTATAGTTTGCAATTTTTTTCAGTTACATCATGTACTATGTCAGAACTCCTCTAATTCATTCTATAAGCCTTGGCAACTAACAGGTCAAACTAATGATACTAAGAAAGAGTAGGTTTCCCTCCTTTTTTCCCTCTTGTTTCCTTCCTTGACCACCCCGTGTGGGACCCGGGGCACAGGAGAATAGGCCCACGGCTTCCTCAGCCTGCAGTAAGAGTCTGCTAACAGAGGCAACACTTGCCGTGTGTTGCGACCCGTGTCGATTACAGGACGGGATTTCAGTAGGCCGGATAAACGGTCCCGATAACTTACTGAACCCTTACTTTTTCTAGACGGGAAATCGAGTTAGCCCTGACTTCGATGAATCGGCATGTCACGTCTTGCCCTTTGTGAATCCTTCTCATTTAAGCTACTCTATTACATTATTTTCCTTCAAACTGTTCCATGAAATGTATGTACCATTTGATAGACAGCTTCCTTACAGGATTTGCAAAGAAGGCGGTGGCTGAAGGGCAAAGCTTCCTCAGCTTTATAGAGGCGACATGTTTGCCGTGTGTTGCAACCCGTGATGGTGGAGGAAGGGATCCTGGTGGTTGAGAGATCACTCTCTGCTGCATCCATTAGTGCGGGTCAGCGGGTTTGATTTTCATTACACCACTTTGGCCCTGACTTCAACTAGACGGGAGGCCGGATGGACCCGGTTCGGTCAATCGGCTGGTCACGCCGAGCACTTAACAAGCTTGTCTTCATTCTTCTTTTCACTTGATTATATCGTATGTATCTTAGTAGCAAAGTTGTACAGTTACAAGCTGTTAAGAAAGCGGTGGCTAATGGGTCAATCGAGTAGATGTAATTTCGAACGGTTGTTTCGCCAGTTAAGTCTGGCACGAAGCTTGCGTTCCTTAAGAAATTCATCTATTTGAGTATACCGTCCTTGGAACACCTGATGCTTTCTGCTGGTGATTCGCAGACACAAAGCATCGCCCCTGTTGGCACTCCGTGGCGGGTGGGTGACAAGGGTGGTGAAACGCATTCTTTGCATCATGGCTTCCGATGCACCTTTAATTCAAACAAGTTCCAAAAAAAGAAAAAATGAAATTCCGCTTGAAGACATTGTTGATGATGAACACTGGACAAGATTTATTGTATTAACTAGTAAGGATTCAAACAAACCTTTATGTAAAGTTTCTCCCTTTGTCATAGAAAAAACCATCAAGGCTTGTGCAGGAGACGTTAAAAACGTCACTAAAATGAAATCTGGCTCTTTACTTATTGAAGTTTCTAAAAAACAGCAATCCGTAAATTTATTACAACTGCATAAAATTTTAGATTTGGAAATTACATCAACGCCTCACAGAACATTAAATTCCTGTCAGGGTATTATTCATTACAGAGACGATGATCTCTCTGAACTGACAGATGAAGAAATTTGTCTTGAACTGAAGCCTCAGGGTGTTACAAAAGTAAAAAGATTTATTGCAAAAAGACAAAATCAACAAATTAAACTTAATACCTTTCTTTTAAATTTCAATACTCCATCTGTCCCTAAATCAATCAAAATTGGACTGTACAATATTAAAGTCAGCGCATACATTCCAAATCCTGTGCGCTGCTTTAAATGTCAGAAATTTGGCCACGGAAAAGGACAATGTAGAGGCTCCTTGGTATGCTTTAAATGTGCAGAGGTAGGACATGAGGGCTTTACCTGCACAAATAATCCAAAGTGTGCCAATTGTGGTGAAGCCCACATGTCCTCATCCAAGGAGTGTGCTCACTTCAAAAAAGAAAAAGAAATTCAAAAATTAAAAACGGAAAAAAATATCACATACCCTGAGGCACGCCGCCTCTTCAATTCAAACAATCTCTCGTCTCCTGCATCAACGTCATACGCCAGTGTTGCCAAACGCGTTCTCACTTCTGTTGAAACGCAGACCATCATCACCTGGCCCATTGACAAACAGGAACCTTCAAAATTACCAGTAAAAACAACAGACAAAATCATTCAATCTTCACGAAAATCTTCATCTTCTCAAACTGCTACATCTTCAGCACCATCTACATCATCAGCTAATCCTTCAAGCAGCCCCAAAAAAATTCAAAAAATACTATTTCCAATTCAAATTCTTCAAATTCAAATAAAAACCCAAATCAAAAAGGAGATCGTACTCCTAAACTGCTGCGGGATCCCATTAAGGTCCACAACAGATTTGGAAGTCTAGATCATCTAGACACCACTATCTGGGGCGACCCCATGGATACACTACCCCCAGATACTGGATCTAAAGGTAGATCCCCCAGCAGAAACCGGCGGAATAGCCCCAAAAAATCTGTCAACTATTCCCCTATTCGCAAACCATAATGGGTACAATAATACAATGGAATTGTCGAGGTCTTAAGATTAATTTTCTGGAAATTACATTATTAGTTCAAGCCTTTCTTCCTGTTGCATTTTGCCTCCAAGAGTCCCACCTAAAACGAAGTGATAATATATCTTTAAAAAACTACTCTATATACAGCACATATGTAGACGAGAATGATAGAGCTGCTGGCGGTTCTACCATTCTTGTAAAAGACCAAGTTCTACATAGCCCTGTAGATCTCAACACTGATCTTCAGGCGGTTGCTGTTAGAATTTCTTTAGACAAAACAATTACTTTATGCTCTGTGTATATCCCTCCAAATTCTTCATTAAATTTAAATCAGTTGAAACATCTTACTGATCAGCTTCCGGCCCCTTATATATTACTTGGGGACTTCAACGGACACAACCCTTTATGGGGCAGTAACACAATCAACGATAAAGGTAAAATTATTGAAAGCTTAATGAATCAGGAAGATCTGTGCATTTTTAATGATGGAACTAATACATATTTACATCCTGGGAATGGATCATACTCGGCTATTGATACCCCGTGTGGGACCCGGGGCACAGGAGAATAGGCCCACGGCTTCCTCAGCCTGCAGTAAGAGTCTGCTAACAGAGGCAACACTTGCCGTGTGTTGCGACCCGTGTCGATTACAGGACGGGATTTCAGTAGGCCGGGTAAACGGTCTCGATAACCTACTGAACCCTTACTTTTTCTAGACGGGAAATCGAGTTAGCCCTGACTTCGATGAATCGGCATGTCACGTCTTGCCCTTTGTGAATCCTTCTCATTTTAGCTATTCTATTACATTAATTTCCAAACTATTCCATGAAATGTATTTACCAATTTATAGACAGCTTCCTTTAAGGATTTACAAAGAAGGCGGTGGCTGAAGGGCAAAGCTTCCTCAGCTTTATAGAGGCGACATGTTTGCCGTGTGTTGCAACCCGTGATGGTGGAGGAAGGGATCCTGGTGGTTGAGAGATCACTCTCTGCTGCATCCATTAGTGCGGGTCAGCGGGTCTCGATTTTCAATACACCACTTTGGCCCTGACTTCAACTAGACGGGAGGCCGGATGGACCCGGTTCGGTCAATCGGCTGGTCACGCCGAGCCCTTAACAAGCTTGTCGTCATGCTTCTTAACACTTGATTATATCTCGTGATTCTTACTACCAAAGTTGTTCAATAACAGGCTGTTAAGAAGGCGGTGGCTAATGGGTCAATCAAGTAGACAGAATTTCGAACGGTTGTTTCGCCAGTTAGCTCTGGCACGAGGCTTGCGTTCGCCAAGAAATTCGTCTGTTTGAGTATACCACCCTTGGAACACCTGATGCATTCTGCAGGAGATCCGCAGAGTCTAGGCATCGCCCCTATTGGCACTCCGTGGCGGGTGGGTGACAAGGGTGGTGAACCACATTCTTCTCATCATGGCTTCTGAAACAAATATAAAAAATGGTCCAAAAAAAAGAAAAAATGACTTACCGCTTGAAGAAATGGTTGATGAAGACTTCTGGTCAAGATTCATTGTATTATCCAGCAAAGATCCTAGTAAACCAATAACCAAAATCTCTCCATTCGTTATTGAAAAAGTGATAAAAGGTTGTGCAGGAGATGTTAAGAACGTCACCAAGATGAAATCTGGTGGCCTTCTCATTGAATGCAACAAAAAACACCAATCCTTGAACTTATTAAAACTTACAAAAATTATAGATTTAGAAATTTCGGCCTCTCCCCATAGGACATTGAACTCGAGTCAAGGAATCATTCATTATCGTGACGATGATCTCGCCGAACTTACTGACGACGAAATCTGCACAGAGTTACAACCTCAGGGTATTACAAAAGTTAAAAGATTTATTGCCAACAGACAAGGTGTTCAGGTTAAACTGAACACCTTCCTTCTAAATTTCAACTCTCCAACTGTCCCCCAATCAATCAAAATAGGTCTTCAAAATATTAAAGTCAGCGCATACATTCCCAACCCTGTGCGCTGCTTTAAATGTCAGAAAATCGGACATGGAAAGGGACAATGTAAAGGAGCACTCGTGTGTTTTAGATGTGCAGAGCCAGGGCATGAGGGCTTTACCTGCACTAAAACCCCAAAATGTGCTAACTGTGGTGAAGCCCACATGTCCTCCTCAAAAGACTGCCAGCACTTTAAAAAAGAAAAGGAAATCCAAAAATTAAAAACCGAAAAAACATCACCTACCCTGAGGCTCGTCGTCTGTACAGTTCGGCGAGCAATCCATCATCTTCTGCCACATCATACGCCAGCGTGACCAAACGCGTTTATGTAACAACTGAAACGCAAACTATGATCACCTGGCCTATTGGTAAAAAAGACCCAGAACGACTTCCAGTTGAAACAACTGACAAAATCATTCAATCTTCACGAAAATCTTCATCTTCTCAAACTGCTACGTCTTCAGCACCCTCTCAATCCTCAACCAATTCTTCAAGCAGCCCAAAAAAAAATTCAAAAACTATTTCCAATTCAAATTCTTCAAATTCTAATAAAAACTCAAATCAAAAAGGAGATCGTACTCCAAAACTGCTTCGGGATCCCATTAAGGTCCACAACAGGTTTGGTAGTCTAGATCATATAGACACTACTATCTGGGGCGATCCCATGGATACACTACCCCCAGATACTGGATCTAAAAGTAGATCCCCTAGCAGAAACCGGCGGAATAGCCCCAAAAAAACTGTCAACTATTCCCCTATTCGCAGACCATAATAGCCCTGTAGATCTCAACACTGATCTTCAGGCGGTTGCTGTTAGAATATCTTTAGACAAAACAATTACTTTATGCTCTGTGTATATCCCTCCGAATTCTTCATTAAATTTAAATCAGTTGAAACATCTTACTGATCAGCTTCCGGCCCCTTATATATTACTTGGGGACTTCAACGGACACAACCCTTTGTGGGGCAGTAACACAATAAACGATAAAGGTAAAATTATTGAAGGCTTAATGAATCAGGAAGATCTGTGTATTTTTAATGATGGAACCAATACATATTTACATCCTGGGAATGGATCATATTAGGCTATTGATCTTACAATAGCAGATCCTTCTCTTTTGCCCGATTTCTCCTGGAAAGTCCATGATGATCTCTGCGGCAGTGATCACTTTCCCATTATATTGTAATCTTTGCACTCTTCCATCACAGAACGAGCCCCTCGGTATAAATTCAACAAAGCCAATTGGCCTCTATTTGAACAACTCTGTATGGAGCGACTTAACTTGGATACTTTTAAAGCTATTTCTTATCCAATTTTAAAATTCAATGAAACACTTATTTCAATTGCTGATGAAACAATTCCTAAGACCTCGACAAATCCAAAACATCCTAGTAAACCATGGTTCGATCACAGCTGTGAGGACGCTATTAAAGATCGGAAAAAAGCCGAACGACGCTTTAATAAACACCCAACTCAAAATAATCTTAGCCACTTACGAATTTTTCGAGCGAAAGCTCGCAGGGTAACGAAACAAAGACGACGCACCTCTTGGCGTAACTTTGTTTCTAAACTAAATAACCATACCCCTATGAATAAAATTTGGAACATGATTCGTAAAATTAAAGGCAAAAACAGTAAAGCTAATGTCCATCATTTAAAGGATGGACATGACTTGTTAACATCAGAGACAGATATATCTAACAAATTGGCCGAAACATTTGCAAAACACTCGTCTGCTGAAAATTATCATCCCGATTTTCAGCGCATCAAAACTCAAAAAGAAAAATCCAAACTTAATTTCCAGTCAAAAAATTTAGAAGATTACAATACACCTTTTGCTTTGGAAGAACTCAAAATTTCTCTAAGCAAATCACACGATACAGCATGTGGCCCAGATGAAATACACTATCAACTTCTTAAACATCTCCCACAGTCTTCTTTACAATGTCTTTTAAATCTTCTTAACAGTATTTGGGAAACGGGTGACTTACCTTCTATTTGGAAAATGGCTACCGTTGTTCCTATTCCAAAACCAGGTAAGGATCATTCAGAAGCGTCGAACTATCGGCCTATAGCCCTTACAAGTTGCGTCTGTAAGACCATGGAACGGATGATTAATGATCGCCTTGTCTGGTTTCTTGAATCCAATAACCTTCTATCAAATATACAATGTGGATTCCGACAAGGACGAAGTACCATGGACCATTTGGTACGTTTTGAAACTTTTATTCGAAACGCCTTTGCCAAAAATGAACATGTTGTGTCTATCTTTTTCGATTTAGAAAAAGCATATGACACAACATGGAAATATGGTATTTTAAAAGATCTTGTTGATATGGGGTTGAAAGGTAGACTTCCTACCTTTATTTCAAACTTTTTATCTAACAGAGAATTTAAAGTCCGGGTTAATTCCACATTATCGGACCCATTTGAACAAGAAATGGGTGTCCCTCAAGGCAGTATTTTATCAGTAACTTTATTTAGTATTAAAATTAATAGTCTGTCTCAAGTCTTGAAAGACAATATTGATGGTTCTCTCTATGTTGACGATTTCCTCATTTGCTATCGGGGAAAAAACATGAACAATATTGAACGTCAACTACAGTTATGTTTACATAGAATAGAGAAATGGGCAATGGAAAATGGATTTAAATTTTCCACTTCCAAAACTGTCGGTATGCATTTTTGTAACAAGAGAAAAATGACTCCTGATCCCGAACTTACATTGTATAACAACCCTATTAAAATTGTGAAAGAAACTACTTTTCTTGGTTTGATATTCGACTCCAAACTTACCTTTCTTCCCCATATCAAAATGTGGAAGACTAAGTGTCTTAAAGCTCTCGATATTTTAAAAGTCGTATCCAGCACTGACTGGGGTGCGGACCGCGATACATTACTGAATTTATATAGGTCGCTGGTTCGATCGAAATTAGATTATGGTTGTTTTATTTATGGCTCAGCTCGCAAGTCATATGTCAAAATCCTTGATACCGTTCACCATCAAGGATTGCGACTATGTCTTGGAGCTTTTAGAACCACACCTGTAAATAGTTTATATGTGGAAGCAAACGAGCCTTCTTTGTATCAAAGAAGAATTAAGCTCGGTTTGCAATATGCAACAAAACTTAAGGCATATCCTACCAATCCTGCTCATGACAGTGTTTTCAAACCTTTTTATAAAGCAATTTTCGATAATCATCCAAACAAAATTAAACCTTTTGGCCTAAGAATTGAATCTCATTTGGAAAATTCTGGTATCTGTATAGATGAAATTGCCGCAATTGAAATTCCTCACAATCCTCCATGGTTAAATCCTAAACCAGTTTTTATTTATGATTTGCGAAAATATAAAAAATCTGACACAAACCACTTGATTATTCAGCAACATTTTGCAGAGATTAAATCTTGCTATCCTGATCACAGCTCAATTTATACGGATGGATCGAAGGATGGTGATAAAGTCGCTTCAGCCGCTGTCTTCGGAGAGCGAGTTGAAACTCGCCGTCTTCCATCTGCTTCTTCCGTATTTAGTGCAGAAGCCCAAGCCATTCTTCTTGCACTAAAAATTGTTGCCTCGTCAGTGGAGGATAAATTTCTTGTCTGCTCCGATTCTTTATCGTGTCTTCTTGCCATTGAAAATAACAAAGTTAAAAATCCATTTATTTTTAAAATTATTCAAATCTACAGGTCCTTAACAACTTTAGGTAAAGTTGTAGTGTTTTTCTGGATTCCCAGTCATGTGGGAATCTATGGAAACACAGTCGTGGACAGGGAAGCTAGGAGTGCCTTAAATAATGACATTATCAACTGTAAACTACCTTATACTGATTTTAAGTCATTTATTTTAAAATATATTTATAATTTGTGGCAAACTGGTTGGGATCTCGAAGTTCATAATAAACTTCATGAGATCCAACCACTTATTCGCCATACAAATTTTAACACTTTTACATGTCGTAGAGACCAAGTAGTTTTTACACGGTGTCGTCTTGGTCATACCAAGACGACCCATAATTATATTTTAAATAGTGAACCACGACCCGAGTGTGTGCCATGTAACAGTCCGTATTCAATCAAGCATGTCTTGATGGACTGTGTTGACGTGGCCCACATTCGGGAACGTTTTTATACTGTGACTTCTTACTTCAATTTATTTACAACTGTCGCTGGCGACAAAATTCTGCAGTTCTTAAAGGAAATCAATTTGTATAATAAAATATAATTTCATACCATAACTATGCTGTTATTTCATATTTTATGATTTTAATCAGGTTATTTTTATGTGTATATACCCTCATACTATTGTGTGAGATTACAGTTTTACTATATTTCGACAGGGTTGTATCTATGCCAACTTTCTAATTGTTAAATGTCATCAATTTATAAAATTGTTCACGTCCTGAATATAGCTGAAATATTGCTTGCTGGACGTTAAACATCAATCAATCAATCAATCAATCAATCGGCTATTGATCTAACGATAGCAGATCCTTCTCTGTTGCCCGATTTCTCATGGAAAGTCCAGGACGATCTCTGTGGCAGTGATCACTTTCCCATTATCTTGGAATCTTTACACTCGTCAAACGCAGAACGAGTCGCTCGGTATAAATTTGGCAAGGCCAATTGGCCTCTATTTGAACAACTCTGTATAGAGCGACTTAACTCGGATGCTTTTGAAGCTATTTCTGATCCAATTTTAAAATTTCAATGAAACACTTATTTCAATTGCTGATGAAACAATTCCTAAGACCTCGACAAATCCAAAACATCCTAGTAAACCATGGTTCGATGACAGCTGTGAGGACGCTATTAAAGACCGGAAAAAAGCCGAACGACGCTTTAATAAACACCCAACTCAAAATAATCTTAACCATTTCCGAATTTTTCGAGCGAAAGCTCGTAGGGTAACGAAACAAAGACGACGCACTTCTTGGCGTAACTTAGTTTCTAAACTGAATAACCATACCCTCATGAATAAAATTTGGAACATGATTCGTAAAATTAAAGGTAAAAAATGTAAAGCAAATGTCCATCATTTAAAGGATGGACAAGACTTGTTAACATCAGAGTCAGACATATCAAATAAACTGGCCGAAACATTTGCAACACACTCCTCTGCTGAAAATTATCATCCCACATTTCAGCGGATCAAAATTCAAAAAGAAAAATCAAAGCTTAATTTCCAGTCAAAAAATTTAGAAGATTATAATAAACCTTTTTCTTTGGAAGAGCTAAAAACTTCATTGAACAAATCTCACGATACAGCATGTGGTCCAGATGACATCCATTATCAACTTCTCAAACATCTGCCACAATCTTCTCTCCAATGTCTTCTGAATCTTCTTAACAACATTTGGGAAACGGGTGACTTACCATCTATTTGGAAAATGGCCACTGTTGTGCCTATTCCAAAACCAGGAAAAGATCACTCGGAAGCGTCCAACTATCGGCCTATAGCCCTCACAAGCTGTCTTTGTAAAACCATGGAAAGGATGATCAACGATCGCCTTGTCTGGTTTTTAGAATCGAACAACCTAATCTCGAATATCCAGTGTGGATTCAGACAAGGTCGTAGTACTATTGATCATCTGGTGCGTTTCGAAACATATATTCGTAACGCATTTGCCAAAAATGAACATGTTGTGTCCATCTTTTTCGATTTAGAAAAAGCATATGACACAACATGGAAATATGGCATTTTAAAAGATCTTTTTGATATGGGGTTGAAAGGTAGACTTCCTACGTTTATCTCAAACTTTTTATCTGACAGAGAATTTAAAGTTAGGGTCAATTCTACGTTATCTGACCCTTTTATACAGGAAATGGGTGTTCCTCAGGGCAGCATCCTTTCTGTCACTTTATTTAGTATTAAAATTAATAGCGTTGCTCAAGTTTTAAAAGATAATATTGATGGTTCTCTATATGTTGACGACTTCCTCATATGTTACCGAGGGAAAAATATGAATAATATCGAACGTCAGCTGCAGTTGTGTTTAAATAGAATAGAGAAATGGGCAATGGAGAATGGTTTTAAATTCTCCACTGCAAAAACTGTTGGGATGCATTTTTGTAATAGACGTAAGATGCATCCTGATCCTGAATTAAAATTATATAATAATCCTATCAAAATTGTAAAAGAAACCACTTTTCTTGGTCTCATTTTTGATTCAAGGCTAACCTTTCTTCCCCATATCAAAATGTTAAAAAATAAATGCCTTAAAGCATTAGATATTTTAAAAGTCGTATCCAGCACCGACTGGGGTGCTGAATGCGATGTTTTACTCAATCTATATAGATCGCTGGTTCGATCGAAATTGGATTACGGTTGTTTTATTTATGGTTCTGCTCGCAAGTCATACGTCAAAATCCTTGATACTATACACCATCAAGGATTGCGACTATGCCTTGGAGCATTTAGAACCACACCTGTAAATAGTTTGTATGTAGAAGCAAACGAGCCTTCTTTGTATCAAAGAAGAATAAAGCTCGCTTTGCAATATGCAACCAAATTAAAGGCATATCCTGGCAACCCCGCCCACGACTGTGTTTTCAAACCTCTTTATCAAAACATTTTCGAAAAACATCCAAACAAAATTCAACCTTTTGGCCTCCGAATTAAATCTCATTTGGAAAATTCTGGTATAAATTTAGATGAAATTGCTGCAATCGAAATTCCGCATAATCCCCCGTGGTTAAACCCCAAACCGGTATTTATTTATGATTTACGAAAACATAAAAAGTCAGACACAAACCCTCTAATAATAAAACAGCATTTTGCAGAAATAAAATCTTGTTACCCTGACTATAGTACTATTTATACAGACGGGTCAAAAGACGACGATAAAGTTGCCTCAGCCGCTGTCTTCGGAGAGCGTGTTGAAACTCGTCGTCTCCCGTCTGCCTCATCCGTATTTACTGCTGAGGCGCAAGCTATTCTTCTTGCCATGAAAATAGTTGCTTCGTCAGACGAGTGCAAATTTATTATCTGCTCAGATTCCCTCTCGTGTCTACTTGCTATTCAAAATTTCAAAATTAAAAACCATTATATTTTAAAAATAATTGAAATTTACAAATCTCTAAAAGCTGCGGGAAAAGAGGTTGTGTTTTTCTGGATCCCAAGTCACGTTGGAATCCAAGGGAACACAGTCGTGGATCAGGAGGCAAAGAATGCCCTTCAGAATAATATTATAAACTGTGATATTCCTTTTACTGATTTTAAACCAATAATTTTTAAATATATTTCTAGTTTGTGGCAGAGTGGTTGGGATCTACAAGTTCATAATAAACTTCATGAGATCCAGCCACTACTGCACACAAGTAATTTAAAAAGTTTTAGAAGTCGCAGAGACCAAGTTGTTTTAACACGGTGTCGTCTTGGTCATACCAGGACGACACATAGTTATATTTTAAATAATGAGCCACGACCCGAATGTGTGCCATGCAACAGTCCATACACCATCAAGCATGTCTTGATGGACTGTGTGGCCGTGGCCCACATTCGGGAACGTTTCTATTCTGTAGATACGTTTTTTAACTTATTTAAAACTGTCGCAGGCGACACAATTTTAAAGTTCTTGAAAGAAATTAATTTATATAGCAAAATTTAATTTCACTATTAATTGTGAAGATTGATAATTTTTATTGTTTTAACTACCATTTTTATCTGTATATATGTTCTCATATTATTGTATGAGATCAAGTTTTAGTATAAAAGGGAGGCATGACGTACTACTAATTTAAAATACTAACAACTTAAAAATTATAATTTTCACGTCCTGAATATAGCTGAAATATTGCTTGCTGGACGTTAAACAACAAATAATCAATCAATCAACCTTCCTTGACCCCTATTGGTAATTTATGTGATGTTATTTTTATAGCCATACTGCGTAATAATGTACGACAACATGCAAAGTGCATTACAAATGTGTCATCTTACAGCGTATGTATGTGTGTGTGATTGTGCAATGAGTGTTTATGTTAATACTTGTTTAGTATTGATCTGCTTGCTGAATTCGTTGTTTAAATATTTTATTGTTCATACATGCATTTATGAATAATGTAAGCATTTTATCAATGAATGTAAGGGGTCTTTTTTCTAATTTAAAAAAAAACGAGTTGACGTTTATGAATGGGCTAGAAGAAAAAACACATCTATTATTTGTTTCCAAGAAACACACAGCAGTAAAGAAGTTGAAAAAAAGTGGATAGAGAAATGGGGTGGTACCTGCATCTTTAGTCATTATACTAACAGAAGTGCAGGAGTTTGTATAATGTTTAAAAATGATTAAGATGTTGAAATACATAAATCGTTGGTTGATAATCATGGCCGGTACATTGTCTGAGATTTATCTGTTTATAGTCATCGTATGACATTACTTTGTCTTTATGGATATAATAAAGATGAACCATCTCTATTTAGGAAATTTTACATAAAATGTCTTCAATTGGTAATACTAGTGTGATAATATGTGGCGATTGGAATGTTGTCCAAGATACATGTTTAGATAATTTTAATATAATTCATGATAGAAATACAAATAGTAGGAAAAAAATTTAGGAAATTATAGAAACATTTGATATGATAGATCCATGGTGTACATGCCACCCAGATGAAAGAAAGTACACTTGGCGCCAGTCCTCACCAATAAAACAAAGTCGTCTCGACTATTTTTGGTTACACAAGATTTATTTTCACTTATGTTTGTTTTTGTTTGTTTGATGGTGTTTAACGCCACTTTCAGCAATTTTTCAGCTATATCATGGCGTCCAGTTTTTATTGGGGGAGGAAGCCGGAGTACCCGGAGAAAACCCCGGACCTGCGGTAGAAAAACTGGCAATCCTTGTCAATTAACATTGGAGTCGAGTACACCCTGCCTGCAGTGAGAATCGAACCCGCAATCTCAGTGTTGACAGTCCACGTGATCAATAGTAGACCAACTACCTTGACCACTCGGCCACCGAGGCCCCTAGACCATGAATAATGACAATTAATACCAGTCTAAATAATAATCATGCCATGAATGATAAATAGTTGGAAATCCTAGATATATTTAACTCATGGGATTAATTTTCACTTATGAGAAATGCAGCTATAAATCCAGGTTATTAAACTGACCACTCAGCAATAACCTTTACATTCTCTGCCATCTTAGAAAAAAGAGTTAAAGGTTATTGAAAATTTAACTCCCAACTATTAAAAGAGTCAGATTATGTAGAAAAAGTTAAAATTTGTATAAGAGATAATGTTGCTGAATATCATACATCAGGTGATGTAGAAGACTTCCTAAATGTTAAATTCTCTTGCAATGATCAATTATTTTTTGAAATTTTAAAAATGAAAATACGGTCATTGTCAATAGAATACAGTATCTCAAAATCTAGAAATGAGAAAAATATGATAGGCAAACTAGAAGAAGATATAGAAAAGTTAGAAAATATTATGAATGAGACTCCAAATGATTTTATCCTTAAGTCTTTACAAGACAGAAAATTTGAATTAGAAAATATGATAGCAAAAAAAATTGAAGGTTTGATACTATGGTCAAGAGCCAACTGGCATGAAAATGGTGAAAAGTGCTCTCAATACTTCTGTAAATTAGAAAAAACTAACTTTATTTAAAAAACAATTACCGAGCTCATTGACCATGAAGGCAATAAACTATCAAAACAGTCAGACATTCTGTTTGTACAACAAAATTTCTACAATAATTTGTACCTAAGCAGAAATACTGACTGTGATGACAGTTCTTTTTTTTCAACATAATGTTAAACTTACAGATACACAAAAGACTCTTGTGAGGGAAATATTACTTATAAAGAATGTGGAAAGGCACTCATGTTAATGGAAAACGGAAAAAGCCCAGGTTCAGATGGCTTTACAGTCGATTTTAATAAATTCTTGTGTAAAGACATAAGGGGTTTTGTTTTTCCTTCATTATCATATGGGTATGAAATCCATAATTTTTCTCAGTTTCAGTATCAAGGCATTATTACTTGTATACCTAAAGAGGGTAAAGACAGGAGATATATCAGTAATTGGCGTCCAATTAGTTTATTAAATACTGATATTAAAATTGCTTCAGCAGTAATTGATAACAGAATAAAAGAAGTGTTGCCATTTATCATAAGTGATACGCAAACAGGTTTTATTAAAGATAGATTTATTAGTGAGAACACTCATTTATTATATGACTTGATGCATTACTTAGAACAAAACAACAAAAACTGATCTTTTGTTGCTAATAGATTTTGAAAAAGCTTTCGATTCTATTGAATGGGAGTTCTTGAACAAAGTATTGACAAGTTTTAATTTTGGACCGTCAATTTGTAAATGGTTTGAAACACTTTATTGTAATGCATCAAGCTATATAATAAACAATGGGCACCTATCTGACTTTTTTAAACTTGAACGTAGTTGTAGACAAGGGGATCCATTATCTCCTTATCTATTTATTATTGGATTTGAATTGCTAGCAATTAAACTAAAGTCAAATCCAAACATTAGGGGTGTCCTCGTGGAAGATAAAGAAACAGTTACCCAATATGCAGATGATACATTTCTCATGTTAGAAGGAAGTGAAATTTCTCTTAAAGAGTCTCTTCAATGCTTTGAGCTCTTTCATAAAGTTTCTGGTTTAAAAATGAATTTAGACAAAACTAGAGCTGTGTGGGTTGGAAACAAAAAATACTCTAATCTTGTTCTCTGCCCAGACAAAAAACTTCACTGGACACCTTCTAATTTTAAACTGTTGTTTGTTAAATCTTAAGAGATTTGGTGGAGAAAGGTCTCTTTATTTGCAAAAAGACAAATTAAGAGATTTCTCTAGAATTAAATAACTAATTTTGGAAAGATATTTTGTGTTGCAAAACCCTATACAAAAACAACAATTGAGGATATTCTATCATTAGATATTTTAAATTTTTCACCATTGTCAGAATTTCCTTTATATATCACTTGGAAATCAAAAGGAGTGCAATTTTTGAAAGATATTTTTAACCAGCATAGTAAAGATTTTAGTACTTTTGCTGATTTGAAACAGAAGCTACAGACCAATAACTTCTTAAAATATTACAATCTTATTGCCAACATCCCGAAAGATATTAAAAATTTCGTTTTAAAAATTAAAAAAAACTGTAAAGCAGAGAGTATAAACTCGATTGATGGAGATAAATTTATAAACAAAATTGTTAATGATAAATGCCAAAATTTATTTATGATGAGCTCATCAATCAGATTGTGCAAATGCCAGTGCAAAGGTTTTTGAAGTTGGAAGAAACTTTACAAATAGAAACAACAAACTGGTCAAAATATTTTGTAACTTTAAAAAAGTCTTGTAAGAATACATATTTATATAATTTTTAGTATAAACTTCTACATAGAATCATCCCAACAAACATTTTTTTGTACAAAATAAAACTGAAAGACTCACAAATGTGCTGCTTTTGTAAAAATAATGAAGAAACAATTGAACACTTATTTTATGAATGTACTATAACTAATCAGTTTTGGGAATCAGTTATTAGTAAACTTAGAGCATACTTTTGCAATGTAACTTTTGACAAAGAAGGCTTATTTCTTGGTTTTTTTAATGGCACACCCCTATTAAATTTACTTATAATTATTACTAAAAGATACATTTACAAATGCAAACTAAATGAAGCATTACCAAATATTATTGAACTGCAGTGTAAAATACAACAATATAAACAGATTGAACGTAATATTACAGAGAAAAATAACACACTGTTCAAACATGAAAAATTCTGGGCTCCCTTACATCTTATTTTCTCATGATTTCAAATTGATTGTCAAGTTTGATATACATTTACATTTTAATATAGTTTTATGTCATTGTAAGGCAAGCTACAAAGATCACTTTAGACTATAAATAGGTGTTGGTTGTATGAGGTTGAATGAGAGTGTGAGAGAGTGTGATCAACTTCTCTTTTAATTTTTACAGGCTCTTTATGTATTTAGTCAAAATGTATTATATACCAAAATTAAATAGATTCTAAAGACTTGTTTATAATCCCTGAAAACCCTAGTCAGATGGTATTGTACAGGGAATTGTTAAATCCTGACTGCTGAAAAACAAATATAAAAAAACAATTGTAATGTCCGGTTTGCCGTTAGTTTCCCTGTACACTCAAGGTTGTCGTGACTCTTTTAAAAGATATTTTATATTAGAAATCTAAATTAAATGCAGACATAGTTTTTCTTCAAGATACTCATATCATTCCTTCTGATGAAGGTATATGGAAAATGATATGGAGAGGAGAAATAGTGTTCTCTCATCTCTCAACTATTTCTGCTGGATTAGCGATATGTTTTTCAAATAATTAAGAATACTAGTATACTATTCTAGATCATCAAATTATATTACCCGATCGCATTTTACAAGCTACCATCAAATTAAAGGAGGAAACTGTTTATTTGTTGAATATCTATTCCCCCACCTGTCCCAAAGAAAAACTTGACTTTTTGAAATGTTTAAAACATCAACTCGATTCTTCCTATCCAATATTTCTTGGAGGTGATTTTAATTGTACTACAAATCCGTTACTAGATAGGACAGGAGATGTTGAAACCCACCCCCATTCTTGAAATGAATTTAAAAATATTGTTAAACGTTTCAAATTTATTGATACGTTTCGTAATATTCATCCGTATGATAAAATATATTCTTGGTCGAGAAATGACGGTGTCGCCGCAAGACTCGATCGAATTTATATCTCCTAACATTACAGTCAGTTTATCAGATCGTCTGAAATAAAAGAAGGCACATATTCGGATCACGATTTTGTTCGTGTTTACTTTACAGAAATTCAAGGTAAACACAAGAGTGCATACTGGTGTTTAAATACATCTCTTTTAGAAGATAAATCGTATGTTGATATGATTAATACATGTAACTTCTGGATTCCTTGGCGATTACAAAAATCTTAGTTCAAGTGTATTCAAGATTGGTGGGATCGGGGAAAATATAAAATAAAAGAACTTTCGCAAGAATTTTCTGTTAAAAAGAGTTATGATTTTAAACATGAATTTGATAGTTTGCAATACGATATTGAGTTATTAAAATTAAAGAATAAAACAAATCCTGATCTCAATGCTAGTTTAATTGAGAAGAAGCAACAGTTGTCTGAACTTGAACGAATCCAGAACCGTGGTGCTTGGGTTCGTTCAAGATTCAAATATATCAATGATGGCAGTATAACTGCTTCTGATCAGGAAATAAAAACCCTTGCCCGAAATTTTTACTCAGACTTATATAGCCCCGATCCTGTAGATGAAGGTTGTCAAATGAGGTTTTGAAAGACCTCCCTACATTAAATGAAACCCAAAAACAAACATTAGATAGTGTTATAAGTTATGATGAATTGTCCTCTGCCGTTTTAAAAATGAATAACAATAAGTCCCCTGGTATTGATGGGCTGCCTAGTGAATTTTACAAAACATTTTGGAACATCGTTGGGAAAGATATGCACGAAGTTTTTGTTACTTCGATTGAAGAAAACAGACTTCCACTTTCGTGCAGAATAGCCGTTCTGACGATGATTACGAAGAAAGGTGACAGTAGTTTGTTGAAAAACTGTAGACCAGTGTCTCTTCTCTGTTGTGATTATAAAATATTAACGAGAGCTTTTCGCTAAGACTTCGTATCGTTTTACCCGATATATTACATATCCATCAAAGTTATTGTGTACACGGTCATCATATCAGTGACAATATACGTTTTATTTCTGACGCTACTTGTTATGCTAATCAGGAAAATATCCCCCTTGCTATTGTTTCCCTTGACCAAGAGAAAGCTTTTGATCGTGTTCATCATGGCTATTTTATGAAGAAATTAGAAGCTTTCGGTTTTGGCGATTATTTCATTTCCTGTATAAAAAATATTTATACAGAGTTTACTGAAAATTAATAATTCGTTATCTTCCACTTTTCCTGCCGCAGGTCGGGGGTTTTCTCCGGGTACTCCGGCTTCCTCCCCCAATAAAAACTGGACGCCATGATATAGCTGAAAAATTGCTGAAAGTGGCGTTTAACTCCATCAAACAAACAAACAAATCTTCCACTTTTCAATTTAAGAGAGGTATAAGACAAGGATGTTCCTTGTCTAGTCAATTATATGCTATCTGCCTTGAACCTCTTTTGCATAAATTAAGGTCAAAAGATGGTCTTTCAGGCCTTGAACTTCCATTATCTGATGGTAAGAAAAGTTGTTTATCTGCATATACAGATGATCTGGATACTCTGTTAACACAGGACTCTGATTTTGATAGGTTGTCTTTCTGGTTAGATATATACCAGAAAGCTTCCAATTCAAAAATTAATTTACAAAAGTCAGAAGGTCTGTGGGTGGGAAGTTGGAAATATAGAAATGATTGTCCACTTGGTCTCAAGTGGAATAATAAAGGTTTAAAGGTTTTGGGTACTTTTGTTGGAAATAATAAGGATTTGTATAAACAAAATTGGGAAGGGATGGATGATAGGTTGTCTTTCTGGTTAGATATATACCAGAAAGCTTCCAATTCAAAAATTAATTTACAAAAGTCAGAAGGTCTGTGGGTGGGAAGTTGGAAATATAGAAATGATTGTCCACTTGGTCTCAAGTGGAATAATAAAGGTTTAAAGGTTTTGGGTACTTTTGTTGGAAATAATAAGGATTTGTATAAACAAAATTGGGAAGGGATGGAGGAGGATATTACTGTCAAACTTGACAGGTGGAAACCATTTGCTCGTGGTTTGTCACTTAGAGGACGAACGTTGGTAATTAATTTACTCACCGCGTCAAAATTGTGGCAACGATTAAATTCCGTGGCCGTGCCCGATGAAATTATTAGTGCCCTTCAAAACAAATTTGTAGATTTTCTATGGCAAGGAAAACATTGGGTTTCCAAAGAAATGTTATATCTTCCTGCATGTACTGGAGGACAGGGTTTAGTTCATATTTTGTCTAGAATTCGTGATTTTCAATTCAATTTATGTATAGATTTTTTACATTAATGAATGGTGAAGATGTTCATCCTTGTTTCTATTTTGTAAATATTTTTGGTCTACTGTTTCTAATTTGAATTTATGATGTTCAGTTGTTATTACTTGATGGGGATTTTCAATACACTAACATTCCAAGATTTTATCAAGATTTAATTAAAACCTGGAAGAATTTTGAATAGTCTAGAATTAAAATAGATGATACCTCAGTGGCCGACATTTTAGAAGAACCTTTGTTCTTTAATCCTTCATTAATTAACCCCAAAACTGATGAACCTTTTTATTTTGAAAATTTTGTAATTGCAGGTATAACCAAAGTTAAAGATCTTTTCGATACAAGCCTGGAAAGGAAATTTACTGCAGCAGATCTTGTTGGCATATTAAGAACTAGAAAGACGGATTTTTGTAACCCGTGGTATTGATTCTGGTGGTTACTTTTTTATGATAGCAATATAAGGAACACAACTGTAGGTTAATATGACAGGGATGGGATGCTTTGCATAAATTTGGGGTCGTTGTCTCTTTGAAATTTACCAAAATGTTTATCATCTAAACTAATAAAATTTTAGACCCCCTTTTAAAGCGCGCATCACGAAACACGGAAAAATAATTTAATAATCGACTTTATCGATATCAACATTAAATATTTTTAATGTGCAACATCAACTGCATGTAATCATATACATATTGAAGAACGAACTACAGCTATAGACTTCCGTCACGTAAAGCAAGCGAACACTTCGTTTTTGTTTAAATTCAGCCGGCTCATCAGTTCAAAGAAAACGATTTGAAACGAAGGGATTTTCTCCAGACATGTCTTGTAGGTCCTACGAATTTTGTTTTCACTGTGATTAGGACTAATATGACATTAAAAAAGAACTAAAGTTACGATTTCACTGATTACAAAATTACCTCGTATTAAATGCCATCTAATTTAACAGAACTTTGCCAGTTGGGTATGCGAACGTTTTAATTTGTACCCCTTACGGGTTGCCCCGGAAATAAATTTTAAAATGTAAAGGAGGACCGTATCCGGTACAAATTTGCGGACGTAATTAATCGTTAATTGCTAATTATTCAAAGCAAAAATCGATATACAAATTAAATATTTTGCATATACAACATTAACTGCATGTAACCTTATATGGGTTAATACTGCTCTATTTCTCTGTGTTTTGTGATGCGCGCTTAAAAAAACGGGTCTATAATTTTAGTAGTATAGATTCGTTCTGAACGCTGTATCAAACAACATCTAGATTTACTATGGTCGTCTTTTCCTCCGGAGTGGAGTATATTGATTGACCGTTTTCTAAATAATGATATTGATGTTGGTTTTGTTCACCAATATATTTTTAAATTAAATATTGACAATGCACCTGAATTAAGTAAGGGTGTTGTTCTAGATAAATGTCCCATGAAAATTATTTATTTGTTATCTGTTCTGAATTTTAATTGTTCCCGTACCAAAAAGTTACTGTCCCCTTGGTATAATATTTTAAAATCAAATGTTCCCCTTAATGTTATATATAGTCATGTTTGTGAATATCCTCATAGCATGCATGAAGGTGACCTTAACTGGAGAATCCTTCATGGTGCCTTTGCAACCGGTAAATTTTACTTAAAATCTGGTTATCAGCAGTCGGATATATGTCTCTCTTGTGGTTTGCAGGAGGACTTATACCACATTTTTGTTTCCTGTCCACGTTTGCAAATTTTATTAAGTCATGTTAAAAATATCTTGCGTAAATTAATTAAAAATGATCGAGGTTCAATAGACTCTTTTATATTTGGACCTTCTACCATTAGCACTGATCATACGCCACCTCAGGTCAGTGCAAATTGATCTCCTCCAGCTGTCCACACGCCACCATCGGACAGCTGTCCAGTTAGGAGATCGATTCCAGCTGATCCACCGCCACCTAGGATCATCCGTCCGGATACACCAGCCGGCCGCACGTCATCCACGCCCGGCTGTCTTGAGACGATGATGGAACCTATGTTGATGGAGGATGGTGCAGTCGTGTTGGGAGAAGGTACCAGCACGAACCGATGGACAATGACCCAGAGGATCCAAAGACGGCTGTACCTATGGATTGCCAACCAGGCGAAGATGGCCACCTATGTAACCCTGCAGCACCTGAGGACCGGAGGCGGACAGACAGACCCGCTCCAGGAATTCAGGTCGCGCATCCGCGCCCGGTTGGCAATTGAATTTGCCTATTGTAAGTTTATAAATATTGTTCATTCTTTTTCAGATTTTTGGTGTGTTAATAATGTATTGTGTTTTGTTTCTAATGACAAGCTTTTTGTGAATATTTAATGGTAAGTTATTTACTCTCTATTTTTGATTTTGATTTTGATTTTCTTGTTTATATATTGTAAACCGCGATGTGTTAAAGGTTAAAATATGGACTGGCGTGTACCAGTCCATGTTGACTTTGATCTTTCGGACAAAGTCATTTATAGGTTTTTTTAATTTTAATATAGGTAGGTAATAATGTTTAAAGTTTAAACTGGCTTGTATCAGTTTAAACTGACTTTGATCAGTTGGACAAAGTCTCTTATATTTTGATTGTATTTTCGTATACTTTTGGGTTTAAAGTCTATATAATTATATGTATTTTCAAAATTGTAAAATAGCTTGTCATAATAATGTATTTGTTAGGATTATATTTTATGTTACTTGAATTTTTGATACCTTGTACTACTGTGATTTATTGTTTTATTTAATAAAGGGTATTGAAAATTCAATTCTTAATCTTGTTCATTTTCTGTTTTATTTTGTTTGGTTCTTTGCAATGTCAATTTCGGCTTACATAAATATACATGTACATATTTCTAAAACAATATACTACAGACACAATAACCTAGAGTTAAAATATCTGCATACATTATCACGCACGACCGCCAGATCCAGATACATAATATAACATAATATACTTTAAAACACAATATATACATGTAGATTGAAAATTTTTACTGATTAAAGTAAAAATTGGTTACAAAAACATTAAATGACAAAACATTCTCTACAAGCTAATAACAGGATTAAATTGGCATAAAAAATCCATACAGACCAAAAACACATTTCAAAAATTCTTGTTACATGATAATGTGTAACATAAAAGCTTGGCCTAGAATAACATGTTTAAATTGGCATAAAAAATCCATACATACCAAAACACATTTCAATACAACAAAAGATTAAGAAACATGTATAGAAAAAATCGATCAAGAGGTGTTGAAGGGGATGGAGGGTGGGATAAAAAACAAATTTCAAAGACTGTAATAAATTGTTGCTCTTAATTTTCAACAAGTGTAGAGATAACGCATTCCCAGCGTTCGTCTTCCTAATTGACCAATCACACGTCAGCAAAATTAACATAAAATTGAGGCTACTTGGGGAAATTGAATGTTGATAAATGAGGTACAACAAGGACATACAAAAATCAAATATATAAACGTTTAATCTACATAAATGAACTGTTGAAACTCGTCAACATAAAATAAGTTATTAAAATAACTTGCATTTATGCTCTCCTCCTTCAACTTCAGGAATCACTCCTTAGGTAACCCTCTTGACAAATAAAAACACAATATATACATGTAGATTGAAAATTTTTACTGATTAAAGTAAAAATTGGTTACAAAAACATTAAATGACAAAACATTCTCTACAAGCTAATAACAGGATTAAATTGGCATAAAAAATCCATACAGACCAAAAACACATTTCAAAAATTCTTGTTACATGATAATGTGTAACATAAAAGCTTGGCCTAGAATGGGGTCAAAAGAGCCACCAGGAGAGATGTTATGCAATAACATATCTCCTACCCCACATAGGCCAAGCATTGGCAAGAAACTACAAAACACCACTTACATTTTATAAAAAAGACATTGACCATTGCGTCAAAAGAAAACTATGGCAAACTTAATGTAATATACATACAGACAATATTTACAATGCCTACTACATATTGTAAATAAGTAATTTAAGTCTTAATCCAGTAAAATTGTTACCAACTAAATGTTGACCCAACGGCCCAAGCAGTTGAGACAACAATGAAACTAATGTACATGTACCTGTCTTTATGTGAATGCTGGTGCACTTTCTCTTACATTGAGCTTGACTAAAAAGATAACTAATAATAAAATTAAAACAAGCTTACCGGCCTAAGAAAATAAATATATAGGTAAACCGAAGATGAACTAATAATAAAAAATTAAGACATTTTTACCGGCCCAAGCAGGTAAACCTAAAATTATTAAGCAGGTGAACAGGATATGAGACAATAATAAAGTTTAAAAACATGTTTACCGGCCCAAGCAGGTAAACAGAAAACAGATTAAGCAGGTGAACAGAATATGAAACAAAATAAAGTTAAACATGTTTATCTGTCCCAGTAGGTAAACAGAAAACAGTTAAGCACAACCATTGGAACGGATATATTTATAGAATGCATTTGATTTCCATCTACCCAATGAACGTATCTGTGAATCTGATAAACCTTGTTCTGATGCAAATGTTGCAGCTCCAATTCTAAAGCTATGTCCTTTATATTTGGAGCTATCCAGACCACATGCTTTGAGGCCTTGATGTAAAACCCTGTCAAAATCGGAACGAGTTGTTGGCTTCCCTAGACATAAACAAAAAAGTGGTGTTTGTATGTTAGAAGATGGTCGCACCTTTAAATATTGTACCACAGCCTCAACTGCAGATTCATTAGCAGGACCTTTAGAAAATTTTATTACTTTGGCCTGTCCTTTAACATTATGTTTGAATTTACGAAAACGTATTTCTATCTCTTGAGCTATACCTTGAGAGGAACAAACTGTAATATCTTGTAACTGAATAAGTGAATCTAATGGGACATTCTTAGTCATGACGAGCTCACCAATTCTGGCCCAAGCAGAAAATGCTGTTAAAAACAATGCCTTATAAAGCAAACAATCATATTGGGATGTTAACATTGGTAAATGTATTAACAATTTGTTCAAAACAGGAACTGTTATGGGTAAACGAGAATCAAGAGTACACTTGGCTAAGCGATAGGTTCCTGAGATAAGTTTATCAACTAGGAATGACCGAGTACCGTCAGGCAAGGAAAGCATCTTGTGAACGTAAGAAATTGCAGACAGATAAGTTGATATTGTAGTTGGTGCGAGAGCTTTCTTAAACATATATGCAATAAAAAGTGAAATAGTAGCGACAGATAATGGTAACGTAATAGGGACACATATTTCTGTACTAAACTGCTCAAGCTGTTTCCATGCCCGTTAGTATGTAGATAGAGTAGATGGGGCCAAAGCTGCTTGAGTTAAAATGTTAATGTATCCCAAAAGTTCCGTGGAAGAAGCTGTTCTGGTATTTTGGATGGATTGTGGTGAGCGTTTGTATTTTGGATGGATTGTGGTGAGCGTTTGGGTGACTTTCTAAGAATCGCTCCACCTGTAAACGAGAGAGGTAATCAGCTTGACTATTCTTTTTGCCTGGTATATGTTTTGCTTTAAACAAAATATTGTGTTGCAAACACCTTAAAACCATGAACCTCACCATCTTGAGAACAAGAACATCAGTTGAAGTTTGTTTGTTGATCACCGAAACAAGCGCTTCGTTGTCCGTAAAAAAAAGAATCGCATGATTCTTCCATAATGTTCCCCAAATTTCAATAGCCAAAATAATGGGGTAAAATTCCAAAGTCATGATATTCATACTCTTCCAGTTCTCTGGAAAAGGACCATAAAACCAATTGCAATTGTAGATTCCAGCATATCCTTTAGACTGTGCAGCATCAGTATAAAGCTTTAAAACCCTACTTGACAGAAAATTTTCATTCAAAAATATAGAAACTCCATTGAAATTTTCCAAAAATAGCAACCATAGTTTCATGTCATCTTTAGCTTCCCCAGTTAAATGAATATGTTTTTGTGTTGAAATTTTCATTGTCAAATTAATCATTCTGCGAAGAAAAGCCCTACCAGGTTGGATCACTGAGCATGCAAAATTTAACAGACCTATTAGGCTTTGCAAATCCTTTAAGGTGCAAGTTTTCATTGCCAAAAACTTTCTTAGTAATGTCCGGCATTTATATAGTTTTGCAGATGGTAAACGAGCTTCTTGTGTTTGTGTATCCAGTGTTATGCCTACAAAGTCCATCACTTGAGAAGGTAGTTCGGTTTTGGCATTTGACAAAGGGACATTTAGCTCTTCACATAAGCCCACAAAAGCCCTGAGTTTAGCTATGGCATCAACTTGGGATTTTTCAATAATCAAGAAATCATCCAAAATATGGACCATTGCAGTGACGCCCAATTTGTGTTTTGCAACCCATTCTAATGCAGTGCTAAAAGCTTCAAAAATTTTGCAGCTAGTTCTACAACCCATTGGGAGACAACGATCATAATAATATTTTCCTTCCCATTTAAAACCCAATAAGTTATAATCATCTGGATGAACGGGCAGGATACGAAAAGCAGATCTAACATCGGTCTTTGCTAAAAATACTTTATAATTGGAATTACAAAGTTTTTTAATCTCGAATATGGCATCATTAATACCTGCAAATTGAACAGTAGCGGCTTCATCCGAAATACCAGCATTAACCGAATTTGATTTCTTGTCTGGGTATGACAGGTTATGAATTAGACGCCATGAACCAGGCTCCTTCTTCGGTACTAAACCTAAAGGGGATATCATTAATGAATCTAATGGTATATTATCAAACGGCCCTTTTATTCTTTTTTAAAATTACTTCTTTCTTAATTTTTTCTGACACAATAGCAGGGTTGTCTAAGGCTGATTTTAAATTATAACTGTCATTTTGATACCTTTGACCCTCATGTTCTAAGTGAAAACCATATTTTAAACCACTTATCAAATATGTAGATTTTTCTAAATCATATCCTTATAGGTAAAATTCCACACGTTCAACATTTATAGGAGTAGGTAGATCATGGTTTAGATTTGTTTGAGACTGTGCTTCTGTGTGGTGGATCTTGTGACTCTGGACTTTTAGTAATGTTACTGGTTTGTCTGTTCTCAGGTCTAGTTTGGTTTTGTTTAAAGCAAAGGGACATGGGATGTGCTCGGTAGCAAATGTAGCAGAGATGCAAGTAGCCACAGTTTCCATCACAAGATCGCCCTTCGTTGTATCTGTGGCAGGTTTTACTAGGGGCGTTGGCTGGAAAGGGTTTAGCAGATTGTGGAAAACATATGAAGTTACCTATTTTGGCAGATTTTTTAGACACATTCCCTAAGTTAAAGTTTGAATTTACATTCTTATTTTGATTTCTACTGAGGGCCCTGGTGTGTAATAATTGATCAACACAGTTCCAAGAAAGTGCACCATCATTTTGCATATTCTGTCTGAAATTTATATCGTAAAAATACCAGTCACCACCATCCTTATAAATCTGACGAATAAGATCAGCATATATGGCTAAATCTTCTGCTAAAGTAGGATGATTAGGACTACCTCTTCTCAACACTGATGCAAAAATTGCAAAAGCATCTGTCCAGTTTTCTATATTCACAAACTTTCTTTTCTTGCCCGAGGCTAAACCCACTTTTTGATTATGCACTTCAAAATGAAAGCCTAATTCAGAAGGCCTATGATTAACTAAAATGTCTGACATTTCAACAAACTCTCTGTTTAAAATTTTTTCTTGTAATTTGACATTAATTTTAGTGTACAAAGGTCTCCCTACTGGAGTATATGATGCAGTACCATAATTAGAATTGTTAATCATTGTACCAGTGGCAAATTCTTGTGCTGGAATTCTGATAATATCGTCAGAATTGTTATTAGGAATCTGTATACCTGATGTAATGTCATCTGTGTTAAAGATGGGTCCAGGTGTCTGCAACAATGTGTGAGAACTACTACATGTAGCTGCAACCTGTGTATTTGATGCAAACATCCCATTGTCTTTTAAATTTTGCAATACTTTTGCAGTTACTGCTTCTGATAAAGCTTCAGTCATTGCCTCCACATCTTTTGTTGATGTGTTCATTTCATCTGGAGTTTGATTATCCAGTCGTCTCCTTTTGGTTGGTCTATTAGTCTTAGGTGGCATATTGTACCCTATATAAATCAGATTACACTGGTTTGAGCAAGAAATAAAATAAAGTACTAGAGATTTAGCCAAAATACATGTAATACTACATGTTTTGTACTAGAACCCAATACTGGGTCCTTAAATACTAATCTGCCCAAAATGCATAATCTAGGTTGATCTAATACAAGATCATATTTGAAACAAAATATTTGATAAAATTATGGAAGAATAAATTCAATTTCCTGACCCAATACAAGGTCAACAATGTTCTGAGTAACCCAATACAAGATCACAGTTTCAAGATAATACATCTGAGATGCAACTATTGTTGTCATCATAATTACAATTACCATAATTTTTGTGGTCATAAGTAACCCTCTGAAAGGCTATTGTTCAGTTATTTACTATATATGTACCTAGTAACTAGGTTATCAACCCCGTGTACTTGTATATACTAGTACACTAGTATAAAACTGGACTATATCAATGGTACACTGTAAGATATGCAATGCATTATAGATTTATAATGAAAACTATGCTGGTTGCAAAATATCAACTACATAGCCAAAACAATGACCTAATACAAGGTCATTGGTATCTATACATTTAATTACCAGAAAAGTACAACACAACTTGACAGCATTACCTGCAACAAGTTTCAAACAAAAGCACTCTTCTAACAATGGAAGTTCCAAATGCAATACATGTAACAGTAATTCACATCAAAGCAAACACAATCTGAAAAAATGAAGCAACAATTTCATGTATAAAATATCTAACTACCACTTTTTGCACTAGTACATGTATGATGTAATATAACTACTAGTACTAACTAGTATGGATTGCTTATAAAGTTTGTATTGAATACAGTGTGATTTAAATGTATCCTTATTCATGTAAATAAATGTATCCTTATTCATGTAAATAAAGTAAATAGGTAAATCGAGAAAATTTACATCAACTATAAATGCATAATAATTATACATATGTCCGATATCAATTTGTGTTACCTTACTTTATTCATTTGTGAATGTTTTTTTTCATAATATTAATTTTATAAACTGAAGGACTTTTTTTTTTTTATACTTGTTGTAATACTACCCGACAGAATATTAGCATTAGCATAAATCAACTGGTAATCCATACGAGCAATGTCACAACTAAGCAGACTAAAAACATTAACCTACCAAAATCTAATTTCAAAAAAGATGGTCTAAAGCATGCAAAATAGCTAATCGTAGAGATCTATAAAATGTTTTCATTCCTAAATCAGACAAATGTATTCCATCAGTATGATAAATATTGCATGGACTGTTCATCAGCCTTAAATGCTTCCAGAAGAATGTCTTGTGTGGTGATGCTGCAATTAGATCTGGTAACATCTGGTTTACAACACTTCTGCGGTAAGAATAGACATGAGCTGGTATATCTTGTGGTTGTGTTCGCTCAAATATTTCGCAAAAAGTAACAGTTTTGACACTGCAATAATGCGTACATAGGTAATCCATCCAATCATTAATTCTACAGGCATTTCTGGCTGCAAATATGTGTTACACATATCGTTACCACCTACTTGTAAAATTAAACACGATGGTTGGGTCTCCGTGATTAAAGTGTCCAATTCAGCATTATGCTTCAAACTGTTTACTGTTCCACCGGAAAAGCCAAAACACTGAACGTTACACTGTAGTAAATTAAAATCACTTCGAATTACTCCATTTTTACTGAATTCGCCTGTTAGTCGTGTAACAAAACTCGAACCAATAATCAAAACTGTTGGTATTGTTGTCGCACGAGCCATTTACACAAGGGCGATAATCAATAAATACATAGTAAATTAAAAAGCGGACACGGATGAGTAACAGAATTACGTAATATTCCAACGGTTTAACACTGGCAAGTACGCATAGTATCCTTTATCCAATAAATTGAACGAAAATAATATTTTATATAAATAAGAGTAAAATCTGTTGTCCTACATGTAAGTTAATTGAATCGACCGACTTTGAACGTGAACCTCGTTGTGCACATGTACATGGCGAACTAAAAGATGCATGCTATTTAAAACCGTTTTCGTGATTATACCATAATTCTGGAAAAAGTTACCTACGTTCTGACTGTCAAAATACAAATGTCTAAATGTTCTCCAAAGATTAACAGAATAAATCCTCAAGACAATGATAAAAAACAAATTTCAAAGACTGTAATAAATTGTTGCTCTTAATTTTCAACAAGTGTAGAGATAACGCATTCCCAGCGTTCGTCTTCCTAATTGACCAATCACACGTCAGCAAAATTAACATAAAATTGAGGCTACTTGGGGAAATTGAATGTTGATAAATGAGGTACAACAAGGACATACAAAAATCAAATATATAAACGTTTAATCTACATAAATGAACTGTTGAAACTCGTCAACATAAAATAAGTTATTAAAATAACTTGCATTTAAATTTAGTTCTGAAGAGACTCTAGTAGTATTTTGAAGCTGCAGGTCGGGGGTTTTTTCCGGGTACTCCGGCTTCCTCCCCAATAAAAACTGGACGCCATGATATAGCTGCAAAATTGCCTAAGTGGTGTTAAACACCATCAAACAAACAAACAAACAAACACTATTTTGAAGCTAGTTTACGAAATGGGCATTTGACAAAATATTTTTTTCTTCAATTATTTTGACGAATAAAATGTCATCAAAGATACCAATGTTAATTTAATTTACTACGCAAGACGCACCGTCGCGTCTAATCAAGACTCATCAGAATAATTCAAAACCAAACAATATTTAAATAAAAAATAACACTTTTATAAAAGTATACATTTTCGCCAATATGCACTGTTAAACTATAATTTAACCATACCAAATTTACCTTTTTGAAAAGAAGTGTATTCCAAAAGACGAGAATATGAAATGTACACTGGCGGATAGCAGACAATGGTTAAACATCGATAATGAAGAAGCTAGGGCAAATATTCTGTTACTTTTCAAAATGCCATCTAATAATTACAACGAAAACTTATTAAGTAAAAATATCGTGTAAACACACAATATAATTTAGCTCACTCTTTTTTTAGAACAACCAAAAATGTTTAGCTATGTGCAATTGTATGGCACGCAAATATAAGAAATTAGAGAACAATATTATGTCGAAGGAATACAATGCCTTCCGCATAAAAAAACTTTTACGTATAGATACCACTATTGTAGATAACGAAAATAGTACCCTCGTTTTAGATGCTAAATTTGTCGTTCTTATTAAAACTCATACCTTCCAACACGTTTGTTAAGAGTTTGTTGTAATCATTTTCCAATTTGTCTTCAAATATCAGCATCACTTCCTTCGACTTGTCTTTAATTCTTATCAAATCTGAAACGAACGTTATCTTTTCAATACTATATGTATAAAGATAGAAATACGTAAATAATGCATACTTTTTTTGTCTTAAGGGCTTTAATGAATATAAAATGAACGTACTATCTTTTAGGTATCGATAAGGAAAGCTTAAATTTTTATATGCGCGATTTGTGGACCAGCACTTCAGAGCCAAACAAAAAGTTTGTTTCGAAGGCAGTTTATACTATGCAAAATATTACGTATAAAATAATGTAAGAATTGACGTGATATATCTGACTTTAAAATTGTTTTGCAGACAGAAAAATTTGCATTACAAAATAGTAGTTTTGCCATGGATAAACTTGTATTTTCTCACATGGGTAAAGAAAGAAAAATACAAAAACATGATATGATTACCTATCATTTTCTTGAAGGTTTCTAAGGCTTATTTACCGTCTGCAGTACAGTAATCTGTCAAAACGATGCACTTATCCTCTAGAAAGTCATTACATGCAATTTCTGAAACAATACAAAGCAGTATAATTCAGTTTTTAACCTTGGTATTTCAAAAATGTGTATTGTTTTGCAGAGGTATGGGAGCATGCATGAAAGAGAATCACACCACGAAGTAGAAGTGAATGCAATCTATTTGAAATTTACGTCGGAGTAGTCACTCATTTGAAATTCCCTTTGTCCAGTGAATTGTCTGAACAATGAAAAGTGACTCACCCGACTCAATAAAAACTCTGTTTTCACTTAGCTGTTTTTTTTAAACAAGTGAGCCTCTATTTAGACCAGTGTCGAGTTACTAATGTCTTTCTATAAGAAGTCAAATCTACGAGAAGGGAAGAATAAATTATATTTACTTGGTATCTTTGATGACATTTTATTTACATACAATTAAGAGAAAATGTACGATAGTATTTAAGAAATGGATTTACCATAACAATTAATTAAGGCATGATGACGACCATAGAAGTTGTGAAGTGATAATACACAACTTTGTACAACTAACCCTTGTTTGCTTGAGTAAATTAATACTAAACAGTTGGTCTTGAAAATTGTGAATAGATAATAGCGATTTTTTTTTCATTTTCTAATGATTCTATAAGTACCCAAACATGGTAGTTTTGTTGTCATTAGACATAGAGAACAAAAGTATTGCAGACAACACTTTCAAGCAGTCGATCGGAATTTATGGAAAAATACAACAAAACCTACAAAATTATTGAAAAGATGTACAGATTGCAAGACGGATGGCGAACGCGTCACATACAAAATTAACATTACATGTGGCGAGGTGTAGAATAATAATTAATTGACCCATAAACTCCTATTTAACGCGTCGATTGTAATCTTACCCGCGTGCCGAATAACAGAAGATTCGAAAAAGTTGCTGATAACATCTACATTAGTTTTCATATTCTCGAAATACTCCTCATCTTTTGAAGCAAACATACAACCTTCTTTAGATGCCATGATAAGGTATGCTAAAAATAAAGAGACGGCAAGATAAAAACCCTCAGTGCTACAATTGCAAAAACACGAGTAATACAGGAACGAATTAAAAGAAATGACATTAATTACATCAAGCTGGATTTCCCTTCTAAAAATATTTGGTATTACAATTTTTAAAAGAGATTTGTATGCATATTTATAACTGAGTAGTTGCTTCATGACCAGTATTTTATTTTTTCAAACCAAATTAAGCGATTTGATAATAAATAAAATATAGATATATGAGAAGTAAATGTGTTGGAAATTTAGCCTGCAAATCGAAGAATATAGAGATTTGGGTAGGAAAGGCTGTTTAGTCATTTCTGAGTAGCTACAACACAGACGGATATCCGGTGAAACTTTAACAATATAATGGCTCTCAATATTATACAAGGTACACAAGTTATGTAACAATGTTTATTCAATTGCCATGCAATTAAAAGTTATTTAGAGCATTGACTAACAAACGTTTTCGTTTAATATCTTTTCATTTTAAATTGAAAGACAATTTTGCAAAGTTACAAGAACATCATATATTGGATACTTCTGTAGAAACAGGGAGGTGTATTCTAAAGGGCTGCAAAAATTGCACCAATTTTAATTTCGACGAAACGAAAATCCAAAGATATCGGAAATATTCATCTTTCTCACGTGCAATTTTTGAATTGTGACTACACTTCGTTTTTGAGAAACAATTTTTAAAGTAGAACATTATTTCTGTTGCGGTTCATTAATATGTGATACTGTTCGGTGTGTTCGTATATGTAACAGAAGGTGCGTCTGATTTGATATAGGGTTATGTACATAGGCTCGTTTTAGTGCGGTATAAGTTATTTTAAAGATGTTACCTCTATTAAATTTGTTGTTTTATCTCAAAGTCAGAACTCATATACGCTTTGTCTGCGTGTAATTTTTTTTGTTTTAGCTTCCTTATTTTTGACGTTCATGATTTATTACGATATTAAAGTTAATATTTTCAAACAAATACTTTATTTATTAATTACGAGTAAAATTAGACATATTACAAATTTTAGCTATGTTTCTTACCTCTATTAGAATGATTTTCTTTAGCAAACATCACTTAAAAATTAAAATGTATTTAAAGCAGGTACTTGTAATTTTTATTGCGGTTGACCTTCACGGGTTTGAAATCATTTTTGTCTTAATTGTTTACCTTTGTTTGTTTATTTAGATATTGAACTGTTTTCACGCAAAATGTTTTATTCATAATTACAAGCAAGTTAGACAATTCGCAGTAAGTTTTAGCAAAATGTTTGGAGTTATCTCTCGTAGAATGATGATTTTTTTCTAGCATCTAAGGATGCAATATACGGTTTTGTGCATTAAAATATTATCAACGGAGGTCGTGGTCTTGTTTTGTCAAATAAAAACATGTGTGACATTTTTGCATAGATCCAAATGTACTGGAAATGTTGTACATATATTTAATTTGTGTCCTGCATTTTCAGTTTCATGGTAATTTGATAAGATTTTTATAAAATCATCGATAAAAATCAGCTGTTTCATGTGAGAAAATCGGACAAATCATTAGCATTTACCTTCATTTGAAAAATTCTGACACGGTAACGCCTAACAGAAGAGCAATATGACATATATATTTGTTTATTTAGATCAATTTCCAAGCAGAAAAACACTGGCAAAATACTTGTCATCCACCTCGATTTCACACAATTTTGTTGACAAGGAACATGCTATTTTAATGCATCAGAGAGAGCTAAAGCTAGGAGTCAAATGGTCTTATAGGCAGTCTCGGGGTTTTACTACTATAACAAGGATGACAACCAAATATTATATATATTTCTTTTCTATAAACATGACACTTTCTACTGACACTTCAAAAATTTATTGCATTTCATTTATCATAGATGTGAGTAAACTGCAACTGTACCGTACTACTATATTAAGGAATTTCACAGGGTGCCATTCGAAACTAAACTCCAAAACCGTATACTGCTACCTTTAAGTCTAAAAATGTCATTTTTATTTGCAACTTTGTTTCTTCTGCCAAGACGTTATTAAATTCTGACTAAAAATTACTTAAACTGAACCTTGTATTTGCTTTGGTTGAAAAGATATAATGTTTTTAGAACATGTACCGTACTGTAAGTTTTCGGATTTAAATTCATGCAAGATTTCATCGACATAAAAAAGCATAAAACTTTTTTCTAATGAACAGTATGGCAAAAATAAAATTATATATTTGTGCCCTTACAACCAAGCTTGGTTTACAAAGTCGAAAGAGTTGAGAGAAATGCAAAATTAAGGTTACTTGTCATTACACGGCAAAAAATGTAAGCATATTAGGCTTTTTATATGAAAATATAAAAAATAGAGTTTTAGAGAGAAAAAAATAGGGTGGTAAAAGCCAAAAAAAGAAACCGCATGAAATGATAACAAAATGTATACCAAATAAGAATCAAATGCAATCAAATTCCATTTGGTCATAAATCTTACAGTTAGAATGATGATTCTTCCTTTCTGTGTCTGGGCTTAACACGGTCAAAATCACAAGAAGAAAAGATGGTGTAAAAATGCAGTCAAAATCTTTGTCAAATCACAATACTAAAGTTCTTCCTACTCAGTAGTGATCTGAAAAAGATAGTGATCTGAATATCACATTAGCTGACCACTTCTATAAAGAGTTTGAAGAAAACATATTTGTGAATTATGTCAGATTCAAGGCATGCATTTATCCGCATACAAGTAGAAATATCGCAACTTAAGTTTAAAAGTGAACAGATGAGAATAGTGTGCAATAGTTGATATCAAGTGCACAATAGGCTAAATTTAATTGAATACTTTCTACTTGCAATAAGCTCACAATACTATTGTAATAAAGGCGGGGAAAAATAATAACTTTTTATTCGTTTCAGTGACATAAAAGGGTGAAGAATTTTCTGTTTGGTTTTTTTCCAACATGTTTTAAGTTTCCTGCACATACAAACACATAGGTGTAGTTGTTACAAACATGAGTAGAGAAACTTAACAAAGTACCTGACAGTTACAGTGCTTAAACTAAAAGTTTGGGGTGATCATAAAAAAAACCCAACCCAAAGTGAAAAAAATCAATCTTTCAAGTTAAATTTTCATTGTCGATGAAGTCAATTCATTTTAAAATTACTGAGTATTATCAGGTTGCTATGCCTACTCTGCTTCTACTCAATAGAAATAAACCTTTAGTCAAATATTAAATGTGTCACTGTTGATATAAAATAGATTTTAAAACAAGGCTGAAACAGAGTTATCTTTCTTGATATAAGTGTTGCCAGATAAAGTCCAATTTAATACATTTCCATGGCAAATATCTTACTGCAAACAGTCTTAAACACAAGTACAGGTGTCATAAAATACAAGGAATTCTTAAAATGAAGATATTGTGAGTTTATAAAAATATGCTCTTCTAAAAGGATGCAATATACGGTTTTGTGCATTAAAATATTATCAACAGAGTTCGTGGTCTTGTTTTATCAAATAAAAACATGTGTGACATTTTTTCATAGATCCAATTATACTGGAAATGTTGTACATATATTTAATTTGTGTCCTGCATTTTCAGTTTTATGGTAATTTGATAAGATTTTTATAAAATCATCGATAAAAATCAGCTGTTTCATGTGAGAAAATTGGACAAATCATTAGCATTTACCTTCATTTGAAAAATTCTGACACGGTAACGCCTAACAGAAGAGCAATATGACATATATATTTGTTTATTTAGATCAATTTCCAAGCAGAAAAACACTGGCAAAATACTTGTCATCCACCTCGATTTCACACAATTTTGTTGACAAGGAAAATGCTATTTTAATGCATCAGAGAGAGCTAAAGCTAGGAGTCAAATGGTCTTATAGGCAGTCTCGGGGTTTTACTACTATAAAAAGGATGACAACCAAATATTATATATATTTCTTTTCTATAAACATGACACTTTCTACTGACACTTCAAAAATTTATTGCATTTCATTTATCATAGATGTGAGTAAACTGCAACTGGACCGTACTACTATATTAAGGAATTTCACAGGGGGACATTCGAAACTAAACTCCAAAACCGTATACTGCTACCTAATACAGTAACAATATTGATTGACCTTTGTCAAAGTAAAAAAAAAATAAAATAAAAAATTATAATAATAAACATTCGCGTCATATTTTGTGACATTTATTTATTGAATATTGAAAGGATTATTCTTTCTTAAATATTTCATAAATAATTAAGAGTAAATGTAAACATGACATGTCACGGAAAGTTGTAACAAAATTTTTGGGATTTATCTCTCTCTAGTGAAAAAAAGAACAATTCAAATAGTATTTATTGTCCTCATTTTTGGCGTTTGTTTTTTTTACAATATCTAATTTTTGTCTTTGCTTATTACGAACAAATTTAGACAGGTCGCAAGTTTAAGCAAGGCTTATCTGTTTAAATCATAGAGCAAACTGAAAAGGATTAATCGGTAGAAGACACAGCCTGTTTTTCTACATGTACACAATTAGTCTTTATTGCACAATTAGCGTGGCACTCTCCAAGCCCGTTACATATAGTGGTCTTTTGTGAGGCGTTAGATACTATATCCTCACAACCATTACCAAGGCGGCTTCCGTAATAAAAATAATAATAAAAGCTGACCACGGACCATAATTTTTAAATAGACAACAGAGTGACACGCTCCTTCCACGTAGTTTTTCTACAATATTTCGTTGATCTATAAGTGCCCATATGACCTGTCCCTATCCAATGCTCGATACTTTTCAACAATAAAAAGGGTTTTAATCAATTAATTTTTGCCAGTTTAGTAAAGATTTTAAAATGTTTTACTAGTCTTGAATACAGTTGTCGTCACATGTTATCCAAAATCCTTTTGGCAAAATTTATTAACGAACTATTATTTATCTTTATTAAAGAATAAATGCAGGTACCTACATATTCTAAAATTGTATCAAATAAATCATGGAGGATTTATATGATATGCTTAGTCTATACACTACTTAATATGAATTACAGAATCAGACGAACATCCTATTTTTGAATTTAAGAAATAACAAAAAAAATAAACAAACAACAGAACATTTATTTATTTGTGAGTAAGCGCAAGGGAACAAAGACACCCTTACATTAGATATTCTGTAAACCTCACAGTATGGTCCCAGACGTTGCTTTTGTAAACGATCTTATATACAAGTTAATCAAACTTCCGGTTGCTTTATACACACTAACACAAATGGAATGTCAGAAGACTTAGTTTAGATGACTTACCAAATTAGTCCCATACGCCCTCCATCCTAGATAAAGTAAGAACCACGTTGGTATTTTTACGTGTCGATGTCTAAGGATATCTTGAAAGTAAGGCACCAATCTGTTGTTGCTTCAGAGCGGTTCACTAGAAGGAATATACATTTAGACATCATTTGGATTTTAATACTACATAATCAAAACAATCATATAAAATTGTTGATTACCAATATCAATATATTCATCCGCGTAAACCGCTCTGAATCAACAACAGATTGTTGCCTTACTTCCAAGATAACCTTAGACGTTGCCAGGTTAACAACCACATGGAAAAGAGACATGTAATATTATTATTTGAAATTCAATTGTATTTTGCTACAAATTTAAGATTGATTGATTAATGGTGTTTAACGCCCGAGCAGCAATATTTCAGCTATATTCAGGCGACTTACTCTGACAAATTTAAGTGACGAATGTATAGTCTGATGTATGACACTTATATTTCTTCTAAATTATTTGTTTTCATGATGCATTAACAAAATTTAAAAAAAAACATAATTATTATCTACTAACTGTATGTTTAAACTATACTTTCTTTCTAATGACGATCTAACATAGAATCTCTACAGTTTTTACTGCCTTTGGAAAACTGCGATATTAGTCAGGAAAATGTACATTATGCCGCGGCTGTATAGAGACCGTAACAATCTTTAAACACTTTAATTACTATCTGTTCATAACTCGACATCAAGACCCAAATACATTGACATTAGCAATTGATCACTACGAAACATAATAACCAGCTCTGTATAATCTCAGTAGCCCATTGTTGCTTCCAAATTTACTTTTAACGGGAAACAGGTAAGAAGATTTATGTTAAGAACGAATTATCGTGATCTTCCTTTTTGACGAGGCTACGAATTTACTCATATTATTCAAAATGTAGCATAGCGAGAGTGAATCGCTCCCAGTACTTTGATGCCAAAATGTAGTTGCATATATATATGTAATCAACAATGTACAAAATTATCTTGATATCTTTTGACAGTGTCACCAAATTTTATTATCGTGTGTTGCATCTTGGGAACATGTCGTAAATGCAAGTTACGATCTATATGATCCTTCTTACTAAGGACGGGTTGTTGTAGTATGCAAACAAGCACGATTTACTACAATTAAATCACAATAATAATATTATCCATATATTTCAAAATGACCAACGCCTCGTCGAATGATGGCAGTAACAAACAATATTTTCAAGGACTAAAAAGAAATAATTTAAATACATATCGTTTTCGGATATGTTGAATTTTTGTTGTTGACTACTAAACTACTCAAACAACGGTTTGTTGAATCTAGGTTAATGTTATCTCTCCAAAAGTTCTATTGTCGCCATGAAACATTACTCTTCTCGCTTTAACCATTTCTTTCCGCATCCTTGTAAACTCTTTTGTAAAATTAAATGTAACAATGAAAATAAGTACTTATGAAAAGTAAAAACTAAAACTAAACTAAGCAACATATCCTATGAAGATGTCTGGCATGAAAGCACGATACATTTACCCCATTCAGGTATCAGATGCCTCGGTGGCCGAGTGGTTAAGGTAATTCGTCTACTATTGATCATGTGGTCTGTCCTATGTTTGTCGAGTGTCGAGCTCCTTGGACGTAATACCACTTGTGTAGATTTAGAAAACAGTAGGCTCACTACAAAAGGATAAAGGTTATAGCCCCTACCCATACATAAACGTTCTGGTGAAATAATTTTTTTTATTTCCGTTGATACATTCCATTTTATCATATTTTTTTTGAGGTTTTTCATTTTGCCTTAGTAATTTTGTTTTTGAATTTTATATGTGATTTTTACTGATATCAAAATACACGTTATCAAACCCAGCAATAATATGTGAACATAAAGACAACTTATCGTGTTTTATTAATGTTTCGTGTGGATGGAGTAAATTTGTGTTTGCTGTTTTAGTGCAATTGTATTACCTGCCCACAATTTGGAATATAGTGTAAAAAGTCAGTAAATAATATTTTTTTACAAATGTGTTTTAATTATTGTTCATGTTGTACGAATAACGTAACCTATTTAACAGGTTACTATAAGAAATGAAAATGTAAAGAGCAGCCTCAATCACCATAATTTCATTTTTTAATATCATATACAAAATAAACAAAATATAAATGACCTTGAAAAAATGTTGACTATTTAAATTTATGTCTGGCGACATTTAAGGTTACCTAAAATGTAAGGCATCCATTTAATGTATAATCAGTGTGCCATAAAGTGGTCGTTCTCTGTCATGTCTGTAAATAAACAAAATAATATTTAGGACTCGTACATTACATGCACCATCTGTTTAAATGTATTTGTGCAGAGATAAAGTATTTATAGTTTTTAAAAGTACAGTGTGCAATCGTAAATAATCGTAAATATATTAAAGTTCAAGATTACTAGGTTCTATCATCTTGAGACGTCTCAGGTAACTCGGAAAGAATATTATGTTGCTTCAGGACGATTCACTTGGCTGAATAAACAGTTATAAAATATTATGAGTTTGGGATTGCGTCATTGAACAAATATTTTGCATTTTGTGTTGTTCATGAACTTCCTGTGTTAACTACAATAATTTGAAAGCTCACAGATGATTTTAATATAGAATGTATAAGCTGTTTATTTCAAATAATCTTTACAGTAACTATACAAATGTAGGTGTCGGATAGATTAATTCGTTGAAAAAATGAATATCGCTATGCGAATTTTATTTAATTGTCTGATTGTCGAATAACTTTCAAACAGATAGCTGAATAAGGAAGGACAGATATTTTCGTCTATGGTATCGTAGCTATGATCCAAAACTTTACAGCATTTACAAACGGGTCGTTAATGTCTAACCATTTTCAGTACTATAATAACATTACCCCGCAAGTAAAAGAAATAGCGGCCACTATGCACCAGCTATGTACGAGTTCAGCAGCTCTGTTGAGTCATCTCAGTATAGGCTTATAATTAGAGTATGGCCGATAAAATGAAAGCCACAATAAAAATTGACTCATATATGATAGTTGGATGAAGTACCTTAAATGCCTGGCCTATCCACTTTAGTTGGAAACATTGATAAGATAATACTCGAACATCCCCATCATCAAGACTAATCACATCATTTATATACTCGATAACTATGGACACAAAGAACTAGATATGTTCGAACTTTTAAAGGTACAAACCCAACACTTTGTTCAGTGTCAGTCAAAATTAAGTCAAGCTAAAAACAGCATTACAATGATATCTATCACACTCTTAAGTGCAGCACATTCATTGTTCCTCTGTCTGAAATTCCATTTGAGCTGTTATCCTCAGTGTGTTTCGTTCAGTTTGAGTGATATTAAAAATTCTATAAAACATTACTAGAAAATTGATTACAATATGGAAATAGCTTCCAGGAAAATAGTTTTTTGTTTTGTTTGGATTCAGTACACAGTGATTGTGCTGCCAAATTCTTATCTTATAATTGAGGTTGTGAAGCCCAAGTTGTGCTTAGCAGGTATTGCCGTGACTACACCAACAACCAAAAAATAAATTTTTTAAACATTAAACCAAGACACGGGGATGTATTACGTAACTGTTCATATTACATCATTCATGTCTTGATCGAGTGTGATCAAAATTCAAAAACATTTTCATTCATCATTATCTATTCTAATTCATTTACAACTGTCGATTACGACACAATTTTAGCGTTTTGAAAAGACAATTATTTATAAAACAAAACCATAAAAATTGAACGAATAGACAGAAGGATTAATAGATTATCATTATTGTCTCTCATAGTTATCTTTTTTTCTTTCATTCGCTTTTTATTTGTATACATTTCCTTACTGTCCTGTAAGAACAGTTTACTTTATACAACAGAATTGCAAAGGTTTACTAATTATCTCGTTCTTTGCGGCCCGAATAAGGTGAAATAATTGCTAACTGGTTGATAAGTATTACAGCAATCAATCAATCAGTTGCGCCTCCTGTTCGACCGAAACATATGCTTAGCGCATCCAGAAATTGTCATTTGGGGATGAGATTTCTTTCAGGAGGTGAGTTGTCTGGTTTAACCATGAAATGTTTCACGACGGAAAACAGTTTTATTATATACCAATAATATTTTTAAATGTGAAATCCATCAAATAATATTGAATGTAGTGATATAATTATTTGTCAGTTTGTAAATTCGTTTTGATATTACTGACTTGTGGTTTTTGTTCTTTCATTATTGGGTTTTTAGCATGCTGTTTCATAATTATTAAGATATCTTAGAATATATCCAAAGAAAGTTGTATGTTTGTTTCAAAAGATAAGAAGATCGCGAAGGATAATTTAGACATTATTAATAGTTGCTTTGAATTGACTGTGTTCGAAACTCAGGTAAGTTGTCAATCTATACGTTATGTAAATTTTATATTTAAAAACAACATAAGAAGATGCCGAGGAGTATTCAAAAAAACGACAAGTCAAGACAGACGAAACTAAAATAATATTATACTAAATTGTATTGTTTACCTCGCCACACATTCTGATGTTTCGTGTGTTCGCCAGCCGTCTGATACTCCAGATAGGCATTTTCCGGTTTTACGGCATATCATTATTTTTATATTCCCCCCCCCCGACGACAAGTCGGGGGCATCAAGTTTTACTCACGTCCGTCCGTACAATTTCCATCAAGCCTTCCTCAGAAACCGTACATGTGAACAATTTAAAATTTGCGAGGGTGGTTTAGTATCACAAGTTGTACGTCGTAAGCGACTTTCAGACCTGTCGGACAACTACTTCCTATTATGAGACTGGGCCGATATGAAAATGTGTGAACACGAGCATGAAAAGTTCAATCAAGCTTTTCTCAGAAACAGTACATGAGAACAATTTGAAATTTGGCAGGGTGGTTCAGTATCACAAGTTGTGTACGTCCTAAGCGACTTCCAATCTTGTCGGACAACTACTTCCTTTTTGGCACTCGGCCAATATTAAAATTTGTTAACAGGAGTATGAAAAGTTCCGTCAAGCTTTTCTCAGAAACCGTACAGGAGAACAATTTGAAATTTGGCAGGGTGATTCAGTATCACAGGTTGTACGTCTTAAGCAACTTTCAGACCTGTCGGACAACTACTTTATGTTTGGGACTCGGCCGATATGAAAATGTGTTAACACGAGTATGAAAAGTTCCGTCAAGCTTTTCTCAGAAACCGTACAGGAGAACAATTTGAAATTTGGCAGGGCGATTCATTCAGTATCACAGGTTGTACGTCCTAAGCAACTTTCAGACCTGTCGGACAACAACTTCCTGTTTGGAACTGGGCGAATATGAAAATGTGTGAACACGAGTATGAAAAGTTCCGTCAAGCATTTCTCAGAAACCGTACATGTGAGAACAATTTGAAATTTTGCAGCGTGGTTCAGTATCACAAGTTGTACGTCTAAAGAGACTTTCAAACCTGTCGGACAACTACTCACTGTTTGGACTTCATTAAGCGGGGTCATCTGTGTCCCATGGACACGTTCTTTGATTTTTTGTTTCTTTGTTTCTGCTATATTATAATTTATAAATTAACTTCAGTCGTGATTGTTGACAGAATAATTCAAATAACACTTTTGATCCATAAATCTACACTACACACTGCAACCAGCATTGACGTCTTTTTCTAGTTACGAATAAAGTAACAAACATTAAGCAAATAAATCCAAAGCCAAACGCAAAATGGGATACGATAAAACGAAAATTGGTATTGATACAGGGATTTCAAATGACATTTTATGGCATGCCAAACCATCCTCGTCCATTACTGTAATATGTGACTTGGTTTGTTGATGAAAATGAATGGGAATCATATACTACTAGTCAGTAATATGTGTATCCAATAATCATCGCAGCCCAATCACGTGTACTGAATTCGAAAATTGGGAAAACTATCTGCAATCATATTTGCAAACGAGATAATATATTTCAACAGGAAATGTTAGCTATAGTAAAACTTATTAATAGCGCGGACGAGTCTTTTGCGGATGAGTCTTTTTTGTAATCATGGTTTATAAGTAATATAGAAACCGTATGCAGAAGAAGCTAGACAGTTGCTGCATAAGTTACGAAAATTGAAATCAAAATCGTCGTAACAGTAGATCTCTTACATCTATTATTTTGTTAAACACCTTTTCTGGTTTAATTTCTCGAACCAAGTCATCACTGCGTTAATAGAAACCCTGATTTCTTGACTTCGTACTCTGGTACTTGTGCCTTTCCTTGTACTTTATTTGTGTCTTGTTTGGAACATGTATGATCAAGATACGGCTGAAGAACCTGAAAAATATTAATGATTAACAAAAAAGGTTTAGACGGTTTTATATTATGTGTCTAACATGATACTACTAATCAAATAAACGTATTTCTACATATGCAAATCATACAAGAACTATCAATTAATAAAATATATAAATTATAATATTTCGCGGTCTGACTTCATAAACAAAGTTCTGCGTGGCCAGCATAGCCTGTCATGAATATGTAATCAAAGATCATAAGCCAATGACAGGCTTAGAATTTTTAATATGGATAAAGGTTTCTGTTATTAGACTAATATATAGTGAGTGAATTACTTTTTTTATTACTTGCATGTAGATTGTGGCTAAAATGTTTAGGTGCATTTCAATATTAAAACAATGAATGTCTATTTATCTGTTTGAAGTTTCTGTTTTCATTTGTCATTTTAATTGCTGTTAAAATACTGTTTTGAAAGCATGCCTTTTTAACACTTGATAACACTATATCTTCATTTGCACACATTTGTCAGATACTTATTGTGTGCGTACTGCTTTTAGCATTAATTTCCACCCTTGCCTAATACTAAAATATAATACCACAATGAAAATATGTAGCTCAAAAGATGACTAAAGTCAAAATTTGCCGTCACTTAATAACAAGTCTGGTGTGGCTTTGGTTCATCTGTTGACTTGCCTCTGATGGCACGTCCTCTCCAGTACACTCCAGTGTTGGGGTCACCCCAAACCAATGGTATAGTAGATACTCTTAGCCGGTGGGTTAATAATATCAATGTACACCTGAAATTCATTTTTAGAAATTGCATTTGTGTATTCAAAAAGAAATTCACACATTCTAAATACATGTTTATTCGATACAGAGTAATCAGTTTACGCCACAAATATATGTACCAAACATTACTGTCTACAGTTCAGAGTAACATGTTACCTATCCCCTACCCACCTGTACTTTAACTAGACGGGCGACCGGATGGCTGGTCACACCAAGCACTTAACAAGCTTGTTGTCAATGTTCTGCTATAACTTGATCATATCTTATGAACCGTGATACCAAATTTGTTAGTTACAGGCTGCTGAGAAGGCGGTAGTTCATGGGTCAATTAATTAGACAGAATTTTGAATGGTTGTTTTGTCAAGTAACCCCAGGCACGAGCCTTGCGTTCTTTGAAAAATTCGTCAGTTTACGTATTAGAACCCAGATGGTCCCCCTTGAAAAATGATACATATCACTATTAAATGAAGATGCATTACTATAATTTTTTAAAATATACTCGTAATTTTGTATAGAGATAGAAAAATAAAGGCTAAGTCAACAACAACCTTTTTGTCTTAAACTATATTTGCCTTAAACTGCCTTAACTGGAAATATATAATAGTTTGACTTCAGTAAGTTGAAAAAGCAATCTTGTGCCCTCAGGGGTTATCAAATAAAATAAAATTCATAGTGTAAATTATGATGCACATTTGCATTAAAAAAATTTGTAACGTACCCTTGTTATGACCATGATTTTTACTGATCAGGGATCTAAACATTTTTGTTACATAGACTTGGCCATAAGTTAGGGACCACCAGAATTTTAGCGGAGGTGATTTTTTAAAACCGATATTTTTTTTATCAATATATAACCATTTATTGTTCATTTCACGTTTCGTTTAAAATAGTCGTCTATTTCAAAGAATTTTATGATTTTACTTTTCAAAATGTATAGAAGAGACCAACAAGATATCGTTTGTAAAAATATGCCATAAAACTTAAAATCATCACTCAAACAAAGTTTCAGTTTGAACCGCTGGTAATGTTAAATACAAAGAGTTGGCAGGTTGAGGGTTATTAAAATGTAAGAAGAAATCATTTGTAAACATTTATTCACAAGAAAAGAGTCAGTATCGTGTGTATCCACCACGCTTCCGACGCAATTCTTAAACTCGTCTCATGATCTGAAGTCTCTGAAGTCTACATTTGTACGTTGAGGGAATTGCCGCCACTCCTGACTTAAAGTATCACGCAATTCTTGAATGTTCTGACATGGAGGGTCACGTTCATTCACTTTTCGGCCGAGATTGTCCCAAACATGCTCTTTCGGACTCATATCCGGAGGCATGACAGGCCATGGTAATTGGCTCATTTGCAATATAATCTGACGATGCGTGCTCTGTGAGGTTTTGCGTTGTCGTCCATGAACACGGGCATGTTTCCAAGTGGATGCGCATTAAAATGGAACACAATAAAGGGGTTCATAATATGATATCTGTATTTTAATGCAGTTAGTGTCCCATCTAATGGATGGAAGTCTAACTTACAGTCATATGAGAAGCAGCTCCAAACTGTCACTCCACCACCACCAAAAGCTTTAGTTCCCAGAACATGTGCAGGATCAAAAGCTGTGTTGCGTTAACGCCATATCCGCATCCTACTATCAAAGCTGGTCGAATATTGGTCACTGTGCTTGAAGTCTTCCGCAGTATAGCCTTCTGTTTACAGTCCGTCTACTGATTCTAACATGGACATTCCATCGACTACGTAACCTGTTTGCAGTGGTAAAAGGTTGTTGTCTAGCAAGTCTAAAAAGTAGTCTCTCTCTGTTGTCTTCTTCGGTCGCCCTGATCTTTGCCTTTCCCCAACAATACAAGTTTCATTATATCATCTCATTAGCCTACTGATGACAGAATGGCTAACATTGAACCTATCCGAAATTTGCCGCTGTGTCATTCCAGTCTTATCATACTAACTGCTTGCCATCTCTCTGCATCTGCTAGTTTTCAACGTACCATGTTGAAATGATTTTTCAAATAGGATACATTTTACCTGTTACGCAAGTGCACATGATGAAATGAAAAAAGGCGCCAAACGTGGGATTTCAAAAGCTGAGGGTAGTTTTTTTAATCTCTATTGTTATTGTATCGCGAATCGAGCGATGCACTAGATACTACAAACCCAGCTTTTGGTGATAACATATGTACAAAGAACCTGAAACAATTATTTTTTTTATTTATTTGAAGCAAAACCTGGTGGTCCCTAACTTTTGGCAAGTGTATATATGTATGTATGAAGTAAAATTCTTTTTCTATTTGAACAATAACATATGAAAGTTGTTAAACAATAGGGAAATTTGTGTTAAGAAAAAACGTGTTATGATTACAATTAATTAATGGATTGGATGTTTGATTTACTTTCAGGGATCAGCATTCCAGCTATATTCGTGCGGGGAACAAGTTAACAAACAATAGATATATTTGGAAAGGAATGGCCAAAGGGCACAACTATGATGAATGCCAATTGCAAAGTATGGGCATTGATAAGGGCGGAAAATTAAGCTTTTTGCAGCGGCTACAACTAGCCTACTATTATCGTCATCTAAAAAAGCAGTCATTATAGTGTGAGGAGCGTGGTACTCTCCAAACCACTTTAACCACTACAGACCGCGGTCAGGCTTTACAACGAAGGTTTAATAATCACTATAATGACACACAAGTGTCAAGATTATCATTTACATTCTTTGTAAATATTTTTGTTTTAAATGAGAATAATCCTAATCAATGTAAAATATATATTTTACTTTATTTAAAAAATGGTTTTCATAAGTTAACGCGTAATCTTATTATCGACCATGCTTACATGTACAAAGGTACAACTATAAGTTCCAAAACCAATCTAACGACCTCATGTGTCATAAAATAATGTACAATTCATAGTCTAAAATATGGTCACATTTGCATTAAATAAAAAAGGAAAACAATCATTTTCATTGGAGCTTTGCGAAAAAGCGTTTTAGAAGGAAGCAATATGAAATTTCTTGTTAAGAGAAAAAAGGTGTTATGAGTGCGTAGGCAATCAGGAGATATTTGAAAATGTCTTTACCACCTAAGAACTATCTCCAACGAATATTTAGCACAGTGTGGGCGACCCTTAAAATGAAGACGTTGGGGGAAATGCCATGATTTGTACTTATTGAAAGACGTTTTGCTGTTGACAGATGTGTTTGCAACATTTCGATTGACTGATGTTTGTGTAACGTCCAACAAGCAGTATTTCAGCTATATTCAGGACGAGAACAAGTTAATATACAAAAGGTACGGGGCAACGGGAACACAATTTTGACTGACACTGGAAATTATGAAATATTCGGTAGGGACATGACATTTAGCCTTTTTAGTGGCTACAATGTGCATACTCTCTTTCGTAATCTACGAAAGGGGTCTTTATTGTGGAAGGAAAGTGGCACTTTCCAAACACGTCACCCACTAGGGTCCGTAGACAGACTTTCCGTATTATTACACTACAACTCCACGAGATGGCCTCCCTTATCAGCCACCTCGGGTCGCGCTAGACAGCTCTGTTGGCCAAGCACTCGGAACCCTCACAGTTTGGTCCCAGTCGATAACTCTCTGCCCAGTTAGGTTCCACCTAACAACGTCAGTGTTGGCACGCTGGTGACTCTGGTACTTGTGCCTTTCCTTGTACTTTATTTGTGTCTTGTTTGGAACATGTATGATCAAGATACGGCTGAAGAACCTGAAAAATATTAATGATTAACAAAAAAGGTTTAGACGGTTTTATATTATGTGTCTAACATGATACTACTAATCAAATAAACGTATTTCTACATATGCAAATCATACAAGAACTATCAATTAATAAAATATATAAATTATAATATTTCGCGGTCTGACTTCATAAACAAAGTTCTGCGTGGCCAGCATAGCCTGTCATGAATATGTAATCAAAGATCATAAGCCAATGACAGGCTTAGAATTTTTAATATGGATAAAGGTTTCTGTTATTAGACTAATATATAGTGAGTGAATTACTTTTTTTATTACTTGCATGTAGATTGTGGCTAAAATGTTTAGGTGCATTTCAATATTAAAACAATGAATGTCTATTTATCTGTTTGAAGTTTCTGTTTTCATTTGTCATTTTAATTGCTGTTAAAATACTGTTTTGAAAGCATGCCTTTTTAACACTTGATAACACTATATCTTCATTTGCACACATTTGTCAGATACTTATTGTGTGCGTACTGCTTTTAGCATTAATTTCCACCCTTGCCTAATACTAAAATATAATACCACAATGAAAATATGTAGCTCAAAAGATGACTAAAGTCAAAATTTGCCGTCACTTAATAACAAGTCTGGTGTGGCTTTGGTTCATCTGTTGACTTGCCTCTGATGGCACGTCCTCTCCAGTACACTCCAGTGTTGGGGTCACCCCAAACCAATGGTATAGTAGATACTCTTAGCCGGTGGGTTAATAATATCAATGTACACCTGAAATTCATTTTTAGAAATTGCATTTGTGTATTCAAAAAGAAATTCACACATTCTAAATACATGTTTATTCGATACAGAGTAATCAGTTTACGCCACAAATATATGTACCAAACATTACTGTCTACAGTTCAGAGTAACATGTTACCTATCCCCTACCCACCTGTACTTTAACTAGACGGGCGACCGGATGGCTGGTCACACCAAGCACTTAACAAGCTTGTTGTCAATGTTCTGCTATAACTTGATCATATCTTATGAACCGTGATACCAAATTTGTTAGTTACAGGCTGCTGAGAAGGCGGTAGTTCATGGGTCAATTAATTAGACAGAATTTTGAATGGTTGTTTTGTCAAGTAACCCCAGGCACGAGCCTTGCGTTCTTTGAAAAATTCGTCAGTTTACGTATTAGAACCCAGATGGTCCCCCTTGAAAAATGATACATATCACTATTAAATGAAGATGCATTACTATAATTTTTTAAAATATACTCGTAATTTTGTATAGAGATAGAAAAATAAAGGCTAAGTCAACAACAACCTTTTTGTCTTAAACTATATTTGCCTTAAACTGCCTTAACTGGAAATATATAATAGTTTGACTTCAGTAAGTTGAAAAAGCAATCTTGTGCCCTCAGGGGTTATCAAATAAAATAAAATTCATAGTGTAAATTATGATGCACATTTGCATTAAAAAAATTTGTAACGTACCCTTGTTATGACCATGATTTTTACTGATCAGGGATCTAAACATTTTTGTTACATAGACTTGGCCATAAGTTAGGGACCACCAGAATTTTAGCGGAGGTGATTTTTTAAAACCGATATTTTTTTTATCAATATATAACCATTTATTGTTCATTTCACGTTTCGTTTAAAATAGTCGTCTATTTCAAAGAATTTTATGATTTTACTTTTCAAAATGTATAGAAGAGACCAACAAGATATCGTTTGTAAAAATATGCCATAAAACTTAAAATCATCACTCAAACAAAGTTTCAGTTTGAACCGCTGGTAATGTTAAATACAAAGAGTTGGCAGGTTGAGGGTTATTAAAATGTAAGAAGAAATCATTTGTAAACATTTATTCACAAGAAAAGAGTCAGTATCGTGTGTATCCACCACGCTTCCGACGCAATTCTTAAACTCGTCTCATGATCTGAAGTCTCTGAAGTCTACATTTGTACGTTGAGGGAATTGCCGCCACTCCTGACTTAAAGTATCACGCAATTCTTGAATGTTCTGACATGGAGGGTCACGTTCATTCACTTTTCGGCCGAGATTGTCCCAAACATGCTCTTTCGGACTCATATCCGGAGGCATGACAGGCCATGGTAATTGGCTCATTTGCAATATAATCTGACGATGCGTGCTCTGTGAGGTTTTGCGTTGTCGTCCATGAACACGGGCATGTTTCCAAGTGGATGCGCATTAAAATGGAACACAATAAAGGGGTTCATAATATGATATCTGTATTTTAATGCAGTTAGTGTCCCATCTAATGGATGGAAGTCTAACTTACAGTCATATGAGAAGCAGCTCCAAACTGTCACTCCACCACCACCAAAAGCTTTAGTTCCCAGAACATGTGCAGGATCAAAAGCTGTGTTGCGTTAACGCCATATCCGCATCCTACTATCAAAGCTGGTCGAATATTGGTCACTGTGCTTGAAGTCTTCCGCAGTATAGCCTTCTGTTTACAGTCCGTCTACTGATTCTAACATGGACATTCCATCGACTACGTAACCTGTTTGCAGTGGTAAAAGGTTGTTGTCTAGCAAGTCTAAAAAGTAGTCTCTCTCTGTTGTCTTCTTCGGTCGCCCTGATCTTTGCCTTTCCCCAACAATACAAGTTTCATTATATCATCTCATTAGCCTACTGATGACAGAATGGCTAACATTGAACCTATCCGAAATTTGCCGCTGTGTCATTCCAGTCTTATCATACTAACTGCTTGCCATCTCTCTGCATCTGCTAGTTTTCAACGTACCATGTTGAAATGATTTTTCAAATAGGATACATTTTACCTGTTACGCAAGTGCACATGATGAAATGAAAAAAGGCGCCAAACGTGGGATTTCAAAAGCTGAGGGTAGTTTTTTTAATCTCTATTGTTATTGTATCGCGAATCGAGCGATGCACTAGATACTACAAACCCAGCTTTTGGTGATAACATATGTACAAAGAACCTGAAACAATTATTTTTTTTATTTATTTGAAGCAAAACCTGGTGGTCCCTAACTTTTGGCAAGTGTATATATGTATGTATGAAGTAAAATTCTTTTTCTATTTGAACAATAACATATGAAAGTTGTTAAACAATAGGGAAATTTGTGTTAAGAAAAAACGTGTTATGATTACAATTAATTAATGGATTGGATGTTTGATTTACTTTCAGGGATCAGCATTCCAGCTATATTCGTGCGGGGAACAAGTTAACAAACAATAGATATATTTGGAAAGGAATGGCCAAAGGGCACAACTATGATGAATGCCAATTGCAAAGTATGGGCATTGATAAGGGCGGAAAATTAAGCTTTTTGCAGCGGCTACAACTAGCCTACTATTATCGTCATCTAAAAAAGCAGTCATTATAGTGTGAGGAGCGTGGTACTCTCCAAACCACTTTAACCACTACAGACCGCGGTCAGGCTTTACAACGAAGGTTTAATAATCACTATAATGACACACAAGTGTCAAGATTATCATTTACATTCTTTGTAAATATTTTTGTTTTAAATGAGAATAATCCTAATCAATGTAAAATATATATTTTACTTTATTTAAAAAATGGTTTTCATAAGTTAACGCGTAATCTTATTATCGACCATGCTTACATGTACAAAGGTACAACTATAAGTTCCAAAACCAATCTAACGACCTCATGTGTCATAAAATAATGTACAATTCATAGTCTAAAATATGGTCACATTTGCATTAAATAAAAAAGGAAAACAATCATTTTCATTGGAGCTTTGCGAAAAAGCGTTTTAGAAGGAAGCAATATGAAATTTCTTGTTAAGAGAAAAAAGGTGTTATGAGTGCGTAGGCAATCAGGAGATATTTGAAAATGTCTTTACCACCTAAGAACTATCTCCAACGAATATTTAGCACAGTGTGGGCGACCCTTAAAATGAAGACGTTGGGGGAAATGCCATGATTTGTACTTATTGAAAGACGTTTTGCTGTTGACAGATGTGTTTGCAACATTTCGATTGACTGATGTTTGTGTAACGTCCAACAAGCAGTATTTCAGCTATATTCAGGACGAGAACAAGTTAATATACAAAAGGTACGGGGCAACGGGAACACAATTTTGACTGACACTGGAAATTATGAAATATTCGGTAGGGACATGACATTTAGCCTTTTTAGTGGCTACAATGTGCATACTCTCTTTCGTAATCTACGAAAGGGGTCTTTATTGTGGAAGGAAAGTGGCACTTTCCAAACACGTCACCCACTAGGGTCCGTAGACAGACTTTCCGTATTATTACACTACAACTCCACGAGATGGCCTCCCTTATCAGCCACCTCGGGTCGCGCTAGACAGCTCTGTTGGCCAAGCACTCGGAACCCTCACAGTTTGGTCCCAGTCGATAACTCTCTGCCCAGTTAGGTTCCACCTAACAACGTCAGTGTTGGCACGCTGGTGACTAATTGGCTATTAAGGCCCTACTAAATTTGCAAATGAAAACTGACTTCGTAGAATAAGAGAGATATGATAGTTGATTATACATTTAAGTATGTTTCGACAATCAAATTCATAGTTCATTTATAAACCTAAGCTTTAAGTCCTTCATTTTCTCTTTGTATAATTTTGTTCAAAGCGTTCATTCTGTGAAACCGCGAACCATTCTTGCCAGTCTAATACTTGACCTGTAAAACATGTGTCGTATAACTGTTTAGATGTAAATTTATAGTAAAAGTGTGTTAATAGGTCTTCGCAAATCTATCGCTGTATAACGCGTCTTTTAAGACTTTGCTATCACACACAAACAGAAAATTTCAAAGAAAACATTTGCCTATTTATGTTACATGCATCAAAAAAGTCTATAACGCTTCGGTCAAGAGAGGATACCGGTACATGTCTGCAGAGATAAATTGCAATAATCTTTGATGATCATTAAATAACTGATGCTGATTTCCAATCCATGAAAAATGGAAACAAGCAACCGCCTACGTTACGCACATGATACAGTGTTGAGCGTGCTGTCGAGTGAAGCCAAAGTTTGTAATGCACTTAAAAACGCACCATTTATGGAACATAACTTGAAAACGGACTAATGAGATAGCAATGTATAGACAGTTACTTCAACTTAAGAGCTACTAAACATCAGCACTTGTATAATACTGTGCGAGAAATAATTGTGCCAGAGGGTACACAATATTTGTTCAAACGGGTTTAAATACTTTAAAATTAAGTCCGGAAGCTGAATCAAAAATCCGCATTTAGCTAACTTGTTGTACCGTGCTTGGAGACTGCTACCCTCCTTGCCCGTAAAGACCTACTTTGGAGATGTGGAAAAAGAGTAGGCTAATTGTAGCTGTTAAAAAAGGCTTCTTCCGAACTATCGATACTTTTTCAGTGGTAAAATACATTTTCTGTCTGTTGGTCCATCCTCTTTTCTTTCACGATTTATTCATTATTGTAAATAAAGCTCGCTGTGCGTTAAGCAGCAATTTCTTCAAATTAAATAAGCAATTAACATATGCGGACGTGGTCTTTAAATGGTCGCATTATATTTTCTTATGTTGCAATACAGTTTGCTGAAAAAATTGAGAAATCAATTTTTAATATCCCAACCACATTGAACCCAAAAGTGCGATTAATTGATTGATTGGACGTTTGATTTACGTCCAGTGATCATTATTTCATCTATGTTCAGTGCGAGAACAAGTTAAAAAAACAGTTAATAAATTCGGGACAGATGGATCAAACGACAACAATTTTTGAATGCCACTTGAAAAATATAGTGTGGCGGAAAATTAAGTCTCTTGTATCCACTGCAACAAGCCTACTCTTAACTCCATCTACAAAAAGGGGTCTTTATAGTGCAAGGAGGGTGGCACTCCAAACACGTTACCCACTGTGGTATTGCTATTGAAAAACCGTAATATTTTTAAATTGTTCAAATTTACAAATCTCTGGTAGTTTTGGGAAAAGAGGTTGCATTTTTCTGGATCCCACGTCATGTGGCAATCCATAGGAAAACTGCCGTGACTTAAGAGGCTAAGAATGCTCTGAATAATTATATAATTCACTGTGATATTCCTTTTACTGATTTTAATAAATAAATAAATAAATTTATCGTTTTTTATTGTCGTAATTGTCATACCAGGACGATACTAACAAAGTCGTATTTTCAATAACGAACCACAACCTTAATGTGTGCCACGTAACGGTCAATACACAATAAAACATATCTTGGTGGACTGTGAGGACGTGGTCCACATTCGGGAACGTTTCTATATTGTAAATACTTATTTTGGTTTCTTACAACTATTGCAGGCGGCACAATTTTAAGTTTTTTATAAGACATTAATTAATATTGTAACAAAATACTAGTAATTGTGATCCTTCATGCTTCGCATTGTTTTAATTACCTTGTTTGTATATATTCTAATATCAGAACACGTTTTAGTATTAAGGGAGGGATATTCTACTTATAATTTAATTATTATAATTTTCACGTCCTGAATAAAGCTGAAATATTGCTTGCTGGACATAAAACAACAATAAATCAATCAACCCACTGTGGTTCGCGGTCAGGCTTTCCTATTATAATCTGACAACCTCCCAACGAGAGTGCATCCCCTATTGGCCACCTGGGTAGCACTGTGAACCCTCACAATATGGACCCAGCCAAAACTGCGAAAAAGATAGAATGAAAACATTGAAACCTTTTGTAAACAGACGTGTCGACTCCTGGTTTGTTATAATAATTTGTTGTATCAATTCTATTTTTCTTGAGTTTGTCACAACTGCAGTTGTCTGCAATACTCTGAGCTAATTCTTCAGTACAAGAAAATCCCAGGAATTTTGCAACTTTCATATCTTCTTCTGCTAGGACCTAGAAAAATGTCATTCGCAATATTTACTTTCCATATTGATATTAATGCATGAAATTACCGTAAAATTTACAACTTTTAATTGTCTTTCCCGACAATTGTAATTATTATAAAGATATGTTTATATTTCAAAAAAGGAGAGGAAATCGGTTTGAATTGTATGTATATAATCATGCAATACGTAATAACATCGGAAGGAAGAATGGTTAACGTAGTTGGTTAGATCACAGTCGATTCACTTTTGAGGTGTTGAGTTCGAGTTCTTGCAGGGTGCGCTTGACTCAAAAATTAATTCCAATTATTGATAGTTCTCTTTCCGAATGTCAGGTGCTTCGTTACCTGAATATAATTATACAATAGTTGCTTATATAGAGGGCATTGTCATGATATCTTGACTGCACAAGGGAGAGTGGTATTGCCTGAAACACTGATAATGCCCGAGCCAAAGGCGAGGGCATTATCAATGTTAAAGGCAATACCACTGTCCCGAGTGCTGTCAAGTATCATGACAATGCCAGCTATATAAGCAACTATTATTTTTATTTTATTGAAGAATTAAGAAACTGTGTGTTTAAGACTGTAATATTTATTTGTGGCTGCTTGCTATATGATTTGAATGTGGGCTCCATGATGTATCATTGTTTTTCATTTTTACGCACACACATAATGTTTTCCAAGCTTTAGGAATTTTTTTCCTCATTAAAGTTATACACGTACATATAATTTTTTTATATAAATTACAAATAAACAGTTTGATGCTGCTAGTAACTGGAGAGGGCATTACCACGACGTGATAACGCCCCTTAACACGTCGTGGTAATGCCCTCATGTCAAATTACTGCAGATTAATTAATACCAGCTGACCTTGTTTTATCCAATTGAAACAAACATAATTTTACTGATATGAAATATTAAAAGATAATGATATAGCTGGTAAATTGTTGAAAGTGGCGTAAAATTAAAACAAAGTATGGTCCCAGGGAAGAGAAAGAACCTAAATTTATAAGATGAGGCATTCCATGATGCTTTTTTAACCTACAAATTATACTCTTTTTCCCTTGGCAGTAAAACATTCAACGTATTTCCATTTATGATACTATGGATTTATTGTTTGTTGACTTCCAGTCAATACTATAGTTGAAAGTACGTTGACTAGATGTCAAACTCGAATCATTCATGTGCTGTAGTACCTTATTCATGTCTTTATAGTATATTGGTAAATGAGGTTGCGTGTTTCCTTTTCTAACTCTTGTGTGTATGTAAACCAACTTCCATATAGTTCACCTTTTCTGTCAAATAAAGAATGTAGATCATTACTTTACAATCATACCAATAAAAACGTTGTACGTTCAAACATGTACCTGCTGGCGACTACCATATGAGCTGATTTACTGTTTTTGAGTTTTTTGGTAAATAAGTGATGCTGGATTGGTTAAAGCGCAGGACCATTTTTTTAACTACTGTGGCGATGACTCTGTTGGTGGACTTTTAAGTCCTTAAAGAAACCAGACACGTAGTCGCACATTGGTGCTGACAAGACATAGCAACTACATGACAAATTAACCTTTGTTATCGTATAAGTGCATCATTATCTACTAGTATTAATGAGAGGGGGCCTCGGTGGCCGATAGGTTAAGGCAGTTCGTCTACTATTGATCACGTTGTCTGTCAACACTGAGGTTGCGGTTCGAGTCTTACTGCGGGCAGGGTGTTATCGACTCCAATCTTAATTGACAAAGGTCAGCAAATATGGGGGTACGTAACATAGGGTCTTGGAATGATCTACCCAGATTCCGAATATCAAAAGCCCAATTCAAATTAGAAAAAGTTACAGCCTGGATACTATTTACTTTCGTATTTAGAAAGCAATAACTCAACCTCGAGGTCAAACCTCACCAAACATGAAACATATCGCCTCGAAATGTCCACCAACATGACAAATATCAAATTCCTAAAAACATTACACTCCGGACAAGAATTCGTCATTTAGAAAGCCATAATGTGACCCTGAGGTAAAAGTTCAAGGTCAGTCCGTCACATTCGTCCGTCATAATGGAAAGGGCCTGTTGCCACTTTAATAGCTTCAAGAATCCTGTAATGCATAGACCGATGATCAGGCTGTTAATTTTAAAGCAAATGAAACGGAGCAGTTCTCCAAAAACCACAGGAATAGTATTATGTATAGGGACAATTCATTTTCTTGTGATTACAACTACATGTAATATTAAAACAATTTTTAGGACATGCGGAATCACGCATAAATAGGTCAAACTGTTACTAACGACTGAATCTGGACTTAACGAATGAATTGTTTTAATATTTTCTTATCATATATGATTTGAAGGTTATAAATCGTTCCATCCCAACGACGTATATCGTTTTTGTAAATTATTACTTCAAATACAATTAAAAGGACCAAATGCATTGGAAGGTCTTTTCCTCGTTTTCGTCTCTATAGGAAAAAAACAGGCGTTAAACGTTAAAAAAGAGACCCCAGGGGATGAAAATTTATTATTTTGCATCGTAATATACGAGTATTCCCCCAGTTTCTTTTCGATTGTTTCTAGATTTTTGAGGGGACAGCAGGTTACATTGATGACTTCCAGAAATTTTAAATTTCTGGGAGTATACTGGGACTATTTCCTTGACAGAACTACTGAGCTACCTAGCGTGTCTCGAGATGGGAATAGAGGATCCTCTCTCTTGGTTTGTCGGGTTATATTATAGTTTGCTGACCATCTTGTGACTGTTCAGTGGTTTCCAATTTTCAGGAGACATACATGAAACTAGTAAGCAGAAAATATATAAAATGATTAAGAGGAAACACTTTGTTTTCTAAATCTTTATTATTATTACTATTGTAGGTTTATAATTTGTAATTACATTCTATTAACACAATGCGTTTTTCCTGAGCAAAACAATGTGGCAAAACATTTAAGCTCAGACATGAAGGTTTTATATGAGCGCCGTCATTCATAAAGGGACCTTAGCGCGGTATATAGAACGTTACGTTAAACCCGACGTCAAACAACACGTTGAAAATAGTTATCGAACGTTGCATAATTTATTTTAAAAAGTTGATTACATTTCATTTGAAATGTATTTTCATCGAAATTACATAAATTCTTAGTCCTTTTAATTGTGCTTATTTAAATAAAATATTTCAATTACTCAAATACGCATCGGCATCACACAAAGAACTCAACATAACATGTCACCTTGAAGGAGTCGTTGTCTAATATTAGCCTTGTGAAATTATATACTCTCTCAAAAAGACGCAACATAAGAACAATTATGTTTCACTTCATAAATTTCAATTATAAATTACAACAGACATAAAACACAGAACACTTACATTTGGAAAAAATGTTGTCAAAAGGTCATACAATATTTTGCAGAACAGCAATCAATATCTGTTATATTCTCCGTTTGTCTGAAGAACAGCTCGTATACGCCTGTGCATAGACTGAATTAATCGCTGTACTTGAGTCCAAATAAATCATTGACATTCAACATGAAGTGCATGATGTAATTCCTGCAGGGATTTTAGACGGTGAATGACATTTACGTATGCGGCGTTCGAGTTCATCCCGCAGATGCTCAATCGGGTTTAGATCGGGTGACCGTAAGACCAACGCATAACCTTTACGTTCTGCTTCTCAAACAAGTCAACGACGATCTTTTCAGTATGCGTTCTGGTATTATCATGCTTAAAAACCTCCCTATGAACATCGATTGCAGGCGGCCCGTGCGGGATCCGGGTGGCTAAAAGAATAGACCGCAGTCGCGCTAGCTTGTCGTAAAAGGCGACTAAATAGCGCCCAGTACCCTGACCGGCGTGTCAGGTCGGTTTGCCTAAAGACCGACTGGGATGTGTGCCCCAGGTGGTTGAATGGGGTACCCCTGGCAAGCTGGGGTTGTCAGGCCATAATACGGAAAACCTGACCGCAAAAAATATTAGTGCACCGTGTTGGGAAAAATGCCACGTTCCTCGCACGTAAAAGAACGCTGCTGTAGTATTCGCTATGAGTAGGGATTTCGATCCCGCTACAGGAGGCTAAATTGCCCGACCCTATCCATCCTCATATTTGCCAGTGGCAATCAAAAATCCGTTACCCCTATTTTTCCTTGTGTCCCATCCCATTTTCATTCATCATCATTTCATGTTCATTTTATCATCCATTTCATGTTCATCGCCTGAATATAGCTGAAATATTGCTGCTCGGGCGTTAAACACCATTAATCAATCAATCAATCAATCAATCAATCGATTGCAGGCAGTCGAGTGAGGCTGTAGAATCTCGTCATGAAAGCGAACAGCGTTCAAGTTGCCATGGTATATGAACCAAGGGCGTTTTTCTGGCATAAGAGATGCCAGCTCTAATCATCACGCTGCCGCCGTTAAAATTGTTGACCTATACAACACAATTGTGTGCAAATTATTCGTTTCGTCATTTGTAGACCCGAATTCGGCCATCTCTCTTTTCTAGCAAAAAGCGAGATTCGTCGCTGAACTACATCTCTAGTTCCGCAGATCCCATCCTCGAACAATATTACACCATCGTACCCTTGCCAGGCGATGTTGGCGTCTAAAAATGGCTCCAAAGTATGGTCGTCTGGCGCGCAACCAATTGTTTCGCAATCGATTAAGGATGGTATGGGCAGAAATTCTCCGCATGCCAGGGATGGGCAGAAATTGCCGAAGGAACGGTTCAGTGGCGTAAATGGAACAGCCTGATGTACCGATCCTGGGCGTTAGTAGTGATGCATGGGCGCCCTGTGCGAATTCTGTCTTCTGTATTGTCAAGCTGCTGGTACCGCTCCCACAGGCGACAAATCGTGCTGCGGTGAACATTGAAGTGTCTCACAACCTCAGTCTGTGATTCACTGGCCAGGAGTCGACCTATAGCAATGTTCCTGCTAGCAGCGTCTAACCTCGGCATATCTTTTCCTCGTCAGATGTCAATTAGACGACTGCGTTAAAAAAGAAGTACCGAATTTTTATACACGCAGTACCCGCTTACAATCACGCATGAATTACACGCGCAAAACAAACTGATTTTTGTAAAGCCTCAGTCTAGAATATTTTTAAACATGCGTACCAGGTTTTCACGCTTGATTGAATTTAAATGCAGTCTTCGGTAAAATGGCTTAAATGGATTCAATGTAATCACCAATATTTATTGTCTCTGTTAGGATATTTATATTTAAGAACAAAATCATAAAATTAAAAACTTTGTTGAATTTCTTGTTTGGGAGAGTATATATAGATTCTAGCACTCCACGCCGAATTGATAACGATATATATCTACTCAAGACAGTAACATTTTACGGTTTGGATAAATACAATTGTAGAATGTTGTTGATGAAAAATGACTATCGCTAGTTTTCCTAATGGATACGACGAAACATTTTAATCAACGAGTTTTCCGAACTTTTCAGAAAAGGTTAAATGAGTTTCAGGGAGATGGGAGACCCTAATCTACGGAAATGAGAGAAACTGGAAAGGTTTCTTGCTGTATTTTTGGAGCTAAAGATTTTTTTATTAGTTTTGAACGAATCAACATATCAATGTAGTTCAATGGATTCTGCAAGATAATATAAAGTTCTACACGTGGAATATAAGATTACTTTGAATTGGAATGTTTAACACTTGACCAGAAGTTTTTCTTCTCGACTGAATTCGTTTTTCAACTTTTTGATCCTAGGTAGAACAGTAGTAAATGTGTTTGCTAAAGTCAAAAATACCAGCATTTCTGTGATTTGCATATCTTTCTAACATTAATCGGCATTTACCTGGACTAGGAAATTAATAAACTTTCATTCAATATTAACAAAATATATGCCATATAAGTATATCCGTGACCAATTCCATTCTTCGCTAGATAGAACATTTTGAGACGCTCCCACTTTTACATGCAATTTCTAATGCAGTGATATGTAAAAAATACTAAATTGTTTAAAAAATACCAAAAGTTTGTCTTGCAAGGTCTGAGAAAATTTTTTACCACTTTTAAAACTAATTTATGCAGGATCTTACAGACAAAAAAATTGTAACCATGTAACCACTATTGACCCAATCAGAACATAACGTAGTATGCAGTGTTGTACTTAATGTAGGGTACACAATCTGGTAACCTGTTACTGGTACACATTTACTACTGTTATACATATAAATTGTGTTAAACTTGTAGAACCCGATGAAAGCGGGTAATATTTCAATAGAAAATTTAATAACAAATTCACCAATTTATAACTTAAGTCTATTAAAAAGTGATCGTTGTCATTGTTGACCTGATAGGTGTTTCGGTGGAATGTTATAGTGGAATTTCAAACGCATATTCTAATATGACGTGCTTTACATGCGTTACTCCATACTTTTCCAAGGACAGTCAAAATTGTGTTCCCTGTGTCCGATCCCTTTTCCCGTTCATTATAGTTTGCTAAATTGTTCCTGTCATGAATATACCTGAAATACTGCTCGCTGGACGTAAGCAATCAATCAATCAATCAATCAATCAATCAATCAATCAAATCATTAATCCGAATGATATAAGGTTAGCTAGATTTTCATGGCAGTTAAAATAATACGACCGAGGATTAACGTTTTCTTTCAAAAATATTCATGCATATTATATTAATCAGGTTTAACAATAAATTATGTTTCCGTCTGTATGAGCTTTCAGACCATATTGATATATTCTTTGTGACCTATTAAAATACCATCCTCCCAAGTCACAGGTTCCGAACCCGCGTTTGCTTCATCATCGAGCGAACGCGAACTTAGAACCCCTGACTTGGGAGGATGTTAAAATGGAAAGCGTTGTCCGTTTCTTTTTGTGTAAATTTTTGTTGATTAATTGTCTTTCGTTGAGTAATTATTAAACAAATAAAATAATAATGATCTATTTAAAAATGTCACTCAAACGTGGTAAGTTTTCATCTTATGCTGTACATTTGCAAACGTTGACATAAATTATAAACTGTGAATAAATTTCTGCATATTTTCACGGCTAATGATATTTACGATTACGATGTAGATTAGCTATTAAAAATCATTAGACAGGAAACAAAAAAGACAACCATTTGAAATTATGTATAAAATGTCGATGATCTAGTTAGTCACTCAAACTTCAAAAGCTTTCATCTTATGCAATATACTTTGCATACGAATACAAAAATTATAAAGTGTGAAATATAAATAACTGTTGTGAATATATTGATATTTATTGATATGATCTAGTTATCATTAACAATGAACTACAGGGGTGGTTTTTTAAACTTGTATTTGAGTATATCAAAGGGTCAGAAAGATTCCACGTTGATTAATACCTTGTACACAGGGTTCTTGAAGCAAACAATTCATCACAGCCCCTTATTCTCTAATTATTCGTATATCTTTGCTATTATTTTTTTTCCTGGTACATTCCATTTATCTCATGTATTGTACAGATCTTATCTTACACATATAATATAATTTGTATTAAATGTTTGTTTGTTTGATGGTGTTTTAACGCCACTTTCAGCAATTTTTCAGCTATATCGTGGCGTCCAGTTTTTATTAGGGGAGGAAGCCAGAGTACCCGGAGAGAACCCCCGACTGTATTAAATTGTATTCATGCTCCATAAATGTTCTTTTGCAACATATTGTATATTTGGAGAAGACTTCATAAGTTTGTCTAACTTGTGTTTTTTCCTATTTGCAATTTTGAGCAAATAAAATATGTTTGAAACAAAACTACAAGGATGGGGGTTTGTCCACAACTAGTTGGTAATGTCACATGACAAATTTTATGTTTAAAATTAAAGTGGTAAACATTTGAATTTCGTTGAAATTTGTTTATTCAAATTTCAAATTAATAGTATGTTTTGTATATTCCAGTTAATGTATATTCCAATTAATGTGTTCGGTAAAATTAATCGTCATATTAATAGAAACAGTTTGTTTTTCTTTAATGATTGTAAGTTATTTACAAAGTATTCGAACACTACACTATCCGAACAAAGGTAAATACGAGATAAGACAATTAGACGGAATTTGTTGATGATCAATAGAACATTTTTCTGTGAGTTGCAAACGAACATTGCCGAATTGAGTAATACAGATAATCTTGAGTATATACTTTAATTATAAGAACTGAATAACTAGAATAGATGGTAATAACTTGCAAACAACAGCCATTTCTTTAAACGACATCTACGTCGTTAATGAAAATACACCAGAAAATTGATCAACGTCAAGCAATACTGAGTGCCGATTTCATATATTTTACGGATTTCAACTCTGAGAGAATAAATAAACCTTAAGATTTTATTATTTTGATGTATCAGGATCATAATTCTGCAAAAATCTCAATTTTGAACATTTTCGACTAAGGTCCCTTTATGAATGACGCCGCTCATATTTGTATTATTGGAATGTTTATACAGACATATTTATGAGATTTATCACGATGGTCGCCTTACACATCAATTTCCCATTTTTTGCAGGTTTAAATATTCCTTCAGCTCACGACTATGGAGTGCATGTACAGCTGATAAGAAACTCCGGGGTCGTAATTCTACCGGTCAGTTTGAGGTTTGGGACAATAGTGTCACCATTCCCTGTGCAGGACATACCGAGCTTCCCAGCCCGTTCCTTGGCGGCGAATAGGAGAGAACCTCCTGTTTAGGGGGTGGGGGTTGTCAGGTTATAATACGGGAAGATGGAATACGGAAGATCGTTGGTACGGTGTTAACTTTTTCCTGGGAATGACGACAAGTAAATCGACGCGTAATTAGAGACGTCGACAGACACTGTTGGGAATAATTTAGTTCACGTATTTTGTTTTATTGGTTGCGATCAAACCACTTATAATGCAACACTCGCAGTTCTTAATTCATCATGCGTAGTTTATGGGTCAGTATTGAAAATTGTTAGTTCCCCTTTCAACTGTCGCGGTGTCAGTTTCAACATTCGATAAATATACATCAGACCATAATATAACAAAGGTGGTATCACGATAGTGTTCGTGTAATTGGTTTTATTTCATCAACAACATTTTTGTTCTCCCCCCCCCCCCCTCATAGAACGGAACGGACAAGTTTTAATACATAATTGATTCATTACCACAATAACTTCATTAGTTAATTTTAAACAAACAAAAACATTTGTTTGTATTTTTATTTTAATGATGATTAAGGCCGCGCTTATAGCAATTTTTTGCAGCTATATAATGGCGTCCAGTTTTTATTGGTAGAGGAAGCCGGAGTACCCGGAGAGAACCCCGACCTTCGGTAGGAAAACTGGCAATCCTTGTCAATAAAGATTAGAGTCGATTACACCCTGCCCACAGTGAGACTCGGACCCTCAACCTCAGTGTTGACAGACGACGTGATCAATAGTAGACGAACTACCTTAGCCACTTTATGTTTCGGTAAGCAGGTGACCTCGGGTGAGGAAATAAACAGTCTTGCAATTCCGAAATAAGTTTAATAGAGTAAAAAGCCAACATAACTATCGAGATTAGACAATTTATAGTACGCCATATTCTGGAAACATTTTTACCTGACTTTACAAAACAGAAGATGCCTTTCCTGTAGACTCAAATGATTTCACTGTCCTAAAGTCGGGCGATGTTTTCTGCTTTATAATGGAATTTAACTGTGGAATATCGTGCCAATATGCTACTAATTTTTTTATAGTAAAATCTATACTTCAAGAACTTAATTTTATCTAAGCAGTGCATGTCCATCCCTTTTGCTATGACGTAGCGCACGTTATTGGGGCCTCTGAACGTTATACCTCATTTTAGCTTTTGTTTTATGAACAAGCGCACATTAAAAGAAGGTCCATATCTCTAGATTTATGTGTCCGTGTGCACAATAAATATCCATTTTATGCTCACTTCATATTAAATTCCCACACATACAACTTTTTGCGCATTAATATTTAATAATCGAATATATTTGAAATAGTTTCATTCAACTTTATTGCTTATAATATCGCTTGACGTCAAATGAAAAATGTGGCTGTAACGAAAACGACTAGACATGGAAAAAAACCCGTGTAAATCTGACAACAATGTATGTTGTACTCTAAAAATTCTTGGACAAAATATTAAGAAAAAACACATGTCTAAAATGTTATTAGATTTTTCTTCCAAGTGAGAGTTAAAAGTGCGGCTAATCGGTAAAAATAGTTAAAATGTGTTCCTTACAAACGTGACTAGACATGGTTGAAAGTATAGCTCTTTCACGATACATGAAAACAAACTTTAAACTAGAGGCTCCTAGGAGCATGTAATCGCTCACCTGGAACCCAAATGACTTCAACTATACTTAAATTTTTGAAATTAACAGTTTCAGTCTGGTTGTTATAGCTTTTAAGTTACTGTACAAAAACTAAATATTTCTTCAAAAATTTGAGTTAAGTACAATAACTCCTATAAGGTGCCATCAGACAATTTCTGAAAATTAAATGGTTTGTAGGCCTTGTCCTTCAGGGAAATTTAGAAATTTTCAGTTGTACTCTAGGTGTGTTATAGACTAATTTATAATACAAAAACTGTTCATTTGTCCAAATTCATAATTAAAGGGCAATAACTCCTATAAAGAATCATCCTGCAATTTTGGAATAAGCAATCATTTGTAGGGCTTCTATTGCTGATCATTTGTGCATTTTACAGCTCCAATCTAGCTGCTATAGTTTTCAAGTTACAGGACGAAAATGGAAAATGTCATAAAAAAATTGTCATTTAAGGGCAATAATTAATATAAGGAGTCATATGACAATTTCAGACTAATTAAGTGCATTGTAGGGATTTTATTGCTGGACTAGGAAATTAATAAACTTTCATTCAATATTAACAAAATATATGCCATATAAGTATATCCGTGACCAATTCCATTCTTCGCTAGATAGAACATTTTGAGACGCTCCCACTTTTACATGCAATTTCTAATGCAGTGATATGTAAAAAATACTAAATTGTTTAAAAAATACCAAAAGTTTGTCTTGCAAGGTCTGAGAAAATTTTTTACCACTTTTAAAACTTAATTTATGCAGGATCTTACAGACAAAAAAATTGTAACCATGTAACCACTATTGACCCAATCAGAACATAACGTAGTATGCAGTGTTGTACTTAATGTAGGGTACACAATCTGGTAACCTGTTACTGGTACACATTTACTACTGTTATAAATTGTGTTAAACTTGTAGAACCCGATGAAAGCGGGTAATATTTCAATAGAAAATTTAATAACAAATTCACCAATTTATAACTTAAGTCTATTAAAAAGTGATCGTTGTCATTGTTGACCTGATAGGTGTTTCGGTGGAATGTTATAGTGGAATTTCAACTTTAAACGCATATTCTAATATGACGTGCTTTACATGCGTTACTCCATACTTTTCCAAGGACAGTCAAAATTGTGTTCCCTGTGTCCGATCCCTTTTCCCGTTCATTATTGTTTGCTAAATTGTTCCTGTCATGAATATACCTGAAATACTGCTCGCTGGACGTAAGCAATCAATCAATCAATCAATCAATCAAATCATTAATCCGAATGATATAAGGTTAGCTAGATTTTCATGGCAGTTAAAATAATACGACCGAGGATTAAGGTTTTCTTTTAAAAATATTCATGCATATTATATTAATCAGGTTTAACAATAAATTATGTTTCCGTCTGTATGAGCTTTCAGACCATATTGATATATTCTTTGTGACCTATTAAAATACCATCCTCCCAAGTCACAGGTTCCGAACCCGCGTTTGCTTCATCATCGAGCGAACGCGAACTTAGAACCCCTGACTTGGGAGGATGTTAAAATGGAAAGCGTTGTCGTTTCTTTTTGTGTAAATTTTTGTTGATTAATTGTCTTTCGTTGAGTAATTATTAAACAAATAAAATAATAATGATCTATTTAAAAATGTCACTCAAACGTGGTAAGTTTTCATCTTATGCAGTACATTTGCAAACGTTGACATAAATTATAAACTGTGAATAAATTTCTGCATATTTTCACGGCTAATGATATTTACGATTACGATGTAGATTAGCTATTAAAAATCATTAGACAGGAAACAAAAAAGACAACCATTTGAAATTATGTATAAAATGTTGATGATCTAGTTAGTCACTCAAACTTCAAAAGCTTTCATCTTATGCAATATACTTTGCATACGAATACAAAAATTATAAAGTGTGAAATATAAATAACTGTTGTGAATATATTGATATTTATTGATATGATCTAGTTAGCATTAACAATGAACTACAGGGGTGGTTTTTTAAACTTGTATTTGAGTATATCAAAGGGTCAGAAAGATTCCACGTTGATTAATACCTTGTACACAGGGTTCTTGAAGCAAACAATTCATCACAGCCCCTTATTCTCTAATTATTCGTATATCTTTGCTATTATTTTTTTTCCTGGTACATTCCATTTATCTCATGTATTGTACAGATCTTATCTTACACATATAATATAATTTGTATTAAATGTTTGTTTGTTTGATGGTGTTTTAACGCCACTTTCAGCAATTTTTCAGCTATATCGTGGCGTCCAGTTTTTATTAGGGGAGGAAGCCAGAGTACCCGGAGAGAACCCCCGACTGTATTAAATTGTATTCATGCTCCATAAATGTTCTTTTGCAACATATTGTATATTTGGAGAAGACTTCATAAGTTTGTCTAACTTGTGTCTTTTCCTATTTGCAATTTTGAGCAAATAAAATATGTTTGAAACAAAACTACAAGGATGGGGGTTTGTCCACAACTAGTTGGTAATGTCACATGACAAATTTTATGTTTAAAATTAAAGTGGTAAACATTTGAATTTCGTTGAAATTTGTTTATTCAAATTTCAAATTAATAGTATGTTTTGTATATTCCAGTTAATGTATATTCCAATTAATGTGTTCGGTAAAATTAATCGTCATATTAATAGAAACAGTTTGTTTTTCTTTAATGATTGTAAGTTATTTACAAAGTATTCGAACACTACACTTTCCGAACAAAGGTAAATACGAGATAAGACAATTAGACGGAATTTGTTGATGATCAATAGAACATTTTTCTGTGAGTTGCAAACGAACATTGCCGAATTGAGTAATACAGATAATCTTGAGTATATACTTTAATTATAAGAACTGAATAACTAGAATAGATGGTAATAACTTGCAAACAACAGCCATTTCTTTAAACGACATCTACGTCGTTAATGAAAATACACCAGAAAATTGATCAACGTCAAGCAATACTGAGTGCCGATTTCATATATTTTACGGATTTCAACTCTGAGAGAATAAATAAACCTTAAGATTTTATTATTTTGATGTATCAGGATCATAATTCTGCAAAAATCTCAATTTTGAACATTTTCGACTAAGGTCCCTTTATGAATGACGCCGCTCATATTTGTATTATTGGAATGTTTATACAGACATATTTATGAGATTTATCACGATGGTCGCCTTACACATCAATTTCCCATTTTTTGCAGGTTTAAATATTCCTTCAGCTCACGACTATGGAGTGCATGTACAGCTGATAAGAAACTCCGGGGTCGTAATTCTACCGGTCAGTTTGAGGTTTGGGACAATAGTGTCACCATTCCCTGTGCAGGACATACCGAGCTTCCCAGCCCGTTCCTTGGCGGCGAATAGGAGAGAACCTCCTGTTTAGGGGGTGGGGGTTGTCAGGTTATAATACGGGAAGATGGAATACGGAAGATCGTTGGTACGGTTTTAACTTTTTCCTGGGAATGACGACAAGTAAATCGACGCGTAATTAGAGACGTCGACAGACACTGTTGGGAATAATTTAGTTCACGTATTTTGTTTTATTGGTTGCGATCAAACCACTTATAATGCAACACTCGCAGTTCTTAGTTCATCATGCGTAGTTTATGGGTCAGTATTGAAAATTGTTAGTTCCCCTTTCAACTGTCGCGGTGTCAGTTTCAACATTCGATAAATATACATCAGACCATAATATAACAAAGGTGGTATCACGATAGTGTTCGTGTAATTGGTTTTATTTCATCAACAACATTTTTGTTCTCTCCCCCCCCCCATAGAACGGAACGGACAAGTTTTAATACATAATTGATTCATTACCACAATAACTTCATTAGTTAATTTTAAACAAACAAAAACATTTGTTTGTATTTTTATTTTAATGATGATTAAGGCCGCGCTTATAGCAATTTTTTGCAGCTATATAATGGCGTCCAGTTTTTATTGGTAGAGGAAGCCGGAGTACCCGGAGAGAACCCCGACCTTCGGTAGGAAAACTGGCAATCCTTGTCAATAAAGATTAGAGTCGATTACACCCTGCCCACAGTGAGACTCGGACCCTCAACCTCAGTGTTGACAGACGACGTGATCAATAGTAGACGAACTACCTTAGCCACTTTATGTTTCGGTAAGCAGGTGACCTCGGGTGAGGAAATAAACAGTCTTGCAATTCCGAAATAAGTTTAATAGAGTAAAAAGCCAACATAACTATCGAGATTAGACAATTTATAGTACGCCATATTCTGGAAACATTTTTACCTGACTTTACAAAACAGAAGATGCCTTTCCTGTAGACTCAAATGATTTCACTGTCCTAAAGTCGGGCGATGTTTTCTGCTTTAAAATGGAATTTGACTGTGGAATATCGTGCCAATATGCTACTAATTTTTTTATAGTAAAATCTATACTTCAAGAACTTAATTTTATCTAAGCAGTGCATGTCCATCCCTTTTGCTATGACGTAGCGCACGTTATTGGGGCCTCTGAACGTTATACCTCATTTTAGCTTTTGTTTTATGAACAAGCGCACATTAAAAGAAGGTCCATATCTCTAGATTTATGTGTCCGTGTGCACAATAAATATCCATTTTATGCTCACTTCATATTAAATTCCCACACATACAACTTTTTGCGCATTAATATTTAATAATCGAATATATTTGAAATAGTTTCATTCAACTTTATTGCTTATAATATCGCTTGACGTCAAATGAAAAATGTGGCTGTAACGAAAACGACTAGACATGGAAAAAAACCCGTGTAAATCTGACAACAATGTATGTTGTACTCTAAAAATTCTTGGACAAAATATTAAGAAAAAACACATGTCTAAAATGTTATTAGATTTTTCTTCCAAGTGAGAGTTAAAAGTGCGGCTAATCGGTAAAAATAGTTAAAATGTGTTCCTTACAAACGTGACTAGACATGGTTGAAAGTATAGCTCTTTCACGATACATGAAAACAAACTTTAAACTAGAGGCTCCTAGGAGCATGTAATCGCTCACCTGGAACCCAAATGACTTCAACTATATTTAAATTTTTGAAATTAACAGTTTCAGTCTGGTTGTTATAGCTTTTAAGTTACTGTACAAAAACTAAATATTTCTTCAAAAATTTGAGTTAAGTACAATAACTCCTATAAGGTGCCATCAGACAGTTTCTGAAAATTAAATGGTTTGTAGGCCTTGTCCTTCAGGGAAATTTAGAAATTTTCAGTTGTACTCTAGGTGTGTTATAGACTAATTTATAATACAAAAACTGTTCATTTGTCCAAATTCATAATTAAAGGGCAATAACTCCTATAAAGAATCATCCTGCAATTTTGGAATAAGCAATCATTTGTAGGGCTTCTATTGCTGATCATTTGTGCATTTTACAGCTCCAATCTAGCTGCTATAGTTTTCAAGTTACAGGACGAAAATGTCATAAAAAAATTGTCATTTAAGGGCAATAATTAATATAAGGAGTCATCTGACAATTTCAGACTAATTAAGTGCATTGTAGGGATTTTATTGCTGATCATTTTTGCCAGGTATAATTTCACTCTAGCTGTTATGGTTTTTAAGTTACAGGACAAAAACGGAAAATTTCATAACAAATTATTGCAATTTAAGGGCAATAACTCTTAAGGAGTCATCTGACAATTTCAGACTTTATAGAAAATTGTAGGGCTTGTATTGCTGATCATTTTTGCTTTTATTAGTTTCCATCTAGCTGCTACAGTTTTTACGTTACAGGACAAAAACGGAAAATTTCATAACAAATTATTGCAATTTAAGGGCAATTACTCCTAAGGAGTCATCTGACAATTTCAGACTTTATAGTAAATTGTAGGGCTTGTATTGCTGATCATTTTTGCTTTTAACAGTTTCCATCTAGCTGTTACAGTTTTTACGTTACAGGACAAAAACAGAAAATTTCATAAAAAATTGCCATTTATGGACAATAACTAAAATAAGGAGTTGTCTGACAATTTTAGACCAATCAAGTGAATTGTAGGGCCTTTATTGCTGATCATTTGTGCACTTTACAGTTTCAATCTAGCTGCTATAGTTACTGGACAAAAACGGAAAATTTCATAAAAAATTGCCATTCAAGGGCAATAACTCCTATAAGGAGTCATCTGACAATTTCAGACTTAATACAGTGAATTGTAGGGCTTGTATTGCTGATCATTTTTGCAATTTACAGTTTTACTCAAGCTGTTATAGTTTTTAAGTTACGGGACAAATAGCAAAACTTTCATAAAAATTGACATTTAAGGGCAATAACTCATATAAGGAGTCATCTGACTATTTCAAACTAATCAAGTGAATTGTAGGACAATTATTGCTGATCATTTTTGCCAATTACAGTTTCACTCTTATAGTTTTAAAGTTATATTAAATAAATACCAAAAATTTTGTCAAAAATCGTCAATAAAGGGCAATAACTCCTACAAGAAGCTAATACACAACTTCACACTAATTACAACTATTATAGCCTTAATGTGCTGATCAATTTGAAGTAACGGTTTTCTCTAAAGCTATTATAATTTTGTATTGTATTCAGAGGAGAAGATTTTTTTGAAAAGTTTACTACGGACGCCAAGTGATAGCAAAAGCTCACATGGACCTTCGGTCCCGGTGAGCTAAAAATGGCAAAAATTAAAATTAAGAAAAAATGCATTCTTGAAACAGTTTTGATTTTTCAATTTAATAATTTTAAAGGAAGATGTTTGTTTCTTTGATGGTTTTCAGCTATAACATGGCGTCCAGTTTTTACGTGGTCTGTCAACACTGAGGTTGCGGGTTCGAGTCTAAATGCTGGTAGATTGTTCACGACTCCAATCTTAATTGACATGTTTTTTTTTCAGTTTTTCTACCGAACGTCGGGGCTTTTCTCCGGGTACTGCGGCTTCCTCCCCCAATAAAAACTGGACGCCATGAAATAGCTGAACAATTGCTGAAAGTGGCGTTAGAAACCACGAAAGAAACAAACATCTTCTTTTAAAATTATTAAATTGAAAAATAAAAACTGGTTGAAAAATTAATGAAAGTGGCGCTAAACACCATTACAAAAACAAACAACTGAAGCTTAGAAAAAATGATAAGTTGTTACATGTAAAAACGTTCCAGATCATCTGAGTACCTTACTTTAATGATTTATAAATTATGAATGCACAAACAGGTACAAACGGAATAAGTCCACGAAGGCTATATATTTGCCTTAGAAATTATATTGTATTTTATCAAACCAAGAGATCACACATCTTTTTACTTTTATTTCCATTTTCACTGACAATTTTCTATTTAAAACAAGTTAAAATATCGTTTTATCTAAGTGTCATTTTTATGCTGTTCTTGAACCCCTATTCCTGTTAGTATACATATACTAAATGCCAATCCCCCCTGGAAAAAATTGTTTGCTAGCATTTTTTCATTATTTTATATTTTACCTTGTTATTACGAAAATTCAGTAGAAAAAATGTAGATACGATAACCTGTCCATGTTTTATAGTATGCCTCTGTTGTTAAGTTGTTACAAATCGTCCTTGACTTTTGCTACCGAAATTTCACATTATAAGTCAGCCATTTTTGTTTCTAAAGGGACCTTACGATGTTTACAAATGTTCGTCTGCTTTTGTGACGTTCAATGGTATTCGGACAAACCGCGAGACTTTTCCCGCCTAAACTGCAGACGACATCACCCGAAGGATTTCGAGTAGATAACAATCGATAGTTCCTAAAGTACACTTCCGTTCTAATTAAGGTCAAATTTTAGTATGGAAAATCGCTCGTTCAAAATTAAAAAAACTGCTTTATTTCAAAACGCTGAATATCTCGGGGAAATAATTATTGATTTCAAAAAGTACCCTTCTTGATCTACAAAAGGAGCATAAGCTGAACCATACGCGGTAAGCAATTTTCATTTGTAGCGCAAAAAACACTCTACACCCTACGTCAACACTTACTATAGTCCATATCACTGGGTCTAAAACATCAGACATATTTCCTAAAATAAAATTATTTAAGAAATAGATTATTGCGAGCGGGCTTTATGCGAATTAGAACATGGGCAGACCATATATTTGTCAATATTTTATACCGAGCGATAGCGAAAATGAAGAAATAGATTATTGCTAGCTGGCTTTATGCGAATTAGAACATGGTCAGACCTTATATTTGTCAATATTTTATACCGAGCGATATCGAGGTATAAAATGAAGACAAATATAAGGTCTAACCATGTTCTAATTCGCATAAAGCCCGCTAGCAATAATCTATTTCGATTCTATACTAGTACACCCGAATTTCGGCGATGAAAGTGTGTCGGTTAACCGGACATTAATTTCGTTGAAACGCACTATATTTTATTATTTAGAAGTCATTTGGTTAGAGCAATAAATGCACGATAATTTGAAAGTAATTTAGCCTTGGGTTCATTGTTTACATTGCTGAATGAAGGGAAATAGCCGAAATTCAAGTGTGTGACCATAAAATGTCTAACAAATGTTTTAAAATTTCGAAGCGGCTCTAAGAGGACGCTTTCAAAGGCAATATTATTATTTTTTTAAACTAATATGTTAAAGCAAAGAAAATTGACATAAGCATATATTCTCGTCATTCTATTGGATATACGTACCTTTTAAACAAAAAATACTGAGAAATCTTATAAATTGCATTGTTCCAGTTTGAAATTTTCAGTACAGCGTAAAATGACGTCGAAATTCTAATTGTGACGTCATATTAATTAGAATTTAGAATTGTTAAAAAAGTAATGTATCGATGTATCGGGAGTAGTTTAAATCATATAAATCTCAGAATTCAGACTTAAAATAACTAAATTATTAACAATTACGATAATTATGGATAACACATAACAAACGGCATTTGTAAGTCAGTTTTTACATTTACAAAAAATCACGCAGCTCACGCATGCATGTGCGAACTACATGTACGTGACTACTTTCCCATACTGATACTTTTGCTACATACTACGCCAGTATGGACATACCAGTGATAGGATAGCGTCAAAATGGTTCCCCTCGAAAGCTACATTAAACAAGCATAGAAGGTAAATGTAATGTGACGGGATCCGTTGTTACTATTACTGCCCCTGGAATTGTTCTGCCTATAAAGTGGGCCACCTGTCTAACTTTTAACATTATACCCATATATTTCACAGTTCATGAAGCCAGTTTTTGGTAGACATGCAAAGGATTATTGATGTAAACAAATTCATCGGGAATAAGCATACATCGATATATAATAGTATATAGTATAGTATGATTTGTTATAATTATTGTGATATTATATACTTTTATTGTGTTAGTTTCCTTTTTATCAGCATATATGCTCACATTTTTGCATGAGATCACGTTTTAGTATTATTGGAGGAATATTGAAATATTCAAGTACTTAAAATTGTTATAATTGATCACATCCTGAATATAGCTGACATTAAAACAACAATCAAGCAATCATTTCGCCATGTTTACGTCAACAGCTCATGTTTACCGGATATTGATTAACTTTACCCATTAAAGTGTAAGTGGATCTTATCAATTACGCTAACTTGATGGATTGCTTGTTTGAATGTGGCTTAATGCCACTTTCAGTAATTTTTCAGCTATATCTTACCGTTCAGTTTTTATTGGAGGAAGCTGGAGTACGTGGGGAAAAACGCCACCGTTCAGTAGGAAAATTGGCAATCCTTGTCTATTAAGATTGAAGTAGAGGATACCATGCCCACAGTGAGACTCGAACCCACAACCCCAGTGTTGACAGGCACTTGATCAATAGTGGATGACTAACTACCTCATAAAGATAGTAAACATTGTTTGGTTTTATTGATTATCCTGACTTTGCTAGATCAGAGTGTTCCCCACCACAATTGTCTCCAAACCGCGAATAAGTCTCCAAACAATAATTTGACTGTTCAAAAACTTGATTACCACATAAAATAGATAGTAAAATAGACACGAATGAAAATCACTGTTCACTACAAAGAGACCAATCTTAACTAGCTTGTTGTCTGAGAGAAATTACGCACAGAGACCGTGGTATTATGATTGATGGTGCCTATTCGGAGGACGTTGTTTGCGTTTTTTTAAAACTCTCACAATTGTGTACGGGTCGGCGGGGAAACTAGGTCCTATATTACGCAGTTTCCTTTAGACATATAACGGAAAAACACTCATACTACAACGATAATATCAGACACTACTTATAGCACCTTATTGAACTTATAGAGAGGAGACGATTTGAAATACTTATTTATTTGAATATACGTTATTCTAGATATTTCATTCAATAATGCATTCAGGATGTCCGCTGGTCACGTTTGAAATTTTTGGTCAGATTAACACTCTTCGGGTTTTATAACTTTTAAAGCATTGTTTTTATTGCTTTCACAAATTAATCTTAACTATCAAATAATACTTTACAGACATAATAAAATACCAAACGACAAACATGAATAAAGTACTTGATATTTCTGAAAGACTTTTGAAAGAGACAACTTCTATTAAATTGTCTGTGTATCATGTTTGTTACAAACTAACATCCATTTGAAAAACTTATTACTTTTAAACTGACCAGCGAATTTCCTTGATGTTCTATAATACAAAACTAATATTATTGTTATTTTTTATCAAGACATGTACTCAAATGTAATCAAACGACTTATTTTATGCGCGAGGAATATAGGTTTTTGGTCTGTTTGTGATGAATCTATTAGTATGTATTCCAATAAAAAAAACGTACAGCATGGCCTCCTGTTAAATGGATATACTCAACAGTCCATCTGTTTAAATATTTTATTGAGGTGAACATGAATTATAACATTTGTCCTGTAGCAGATTAATTCATTAAAGATAAATCCAACAACATATATATTTTAAACCTCAAGTAAGAGTGGATAATAACATAAATGAATTACAAAACTGACATTTGACAAGTAAGATACAAAAGGCCATTTCTTTAGAAACGTAAAAACATTTTGTTAAACAGTAGAAAATATAAGTTTGCATATAATTTTGGAAATTATAAATCATTCATGAATAAATTTACATAAACATAACACCATAATGTACATTAACGGATAGATTGGAAAAATAAACAGTTGATTACACGACAAGTAACGTAACGTACTGTAAACATTAATCCAACCATGATAGAATGTGCTAAAAGGCTTTAGTAAAGTTTGGCATTGATATAAATTTTATTCACTGAGGTCATAGTATTAAGGGGAATTATAGTTAATTATTGATGTGAATCCGGTATTTTATTTTGATCTGTATATTTTTTATATGTTATTGAAATAGCCCCTTCTTTTACATTATTTAAATTAGTATGTTTTGTGCATTTCTTATCGCAACCACTTCTAAACAATTTAAAGTTTAATTGCGAGAAATGTTTAAAATTAAATAGAATAGATTATAGTTGTAATATGATTACACACATTTAACATAAAAAAAAAACAATAATCGTCTAACATACGCTTATTAAATAAAGCAACATAAATATTTTTAATTAAAAAAAAACATCAACAATTTATCAAACTATAAAAACATAGTATATATCATAAGTCAGTTTTCAGCAGTATCAGGTCATTACACGCAATGCATTATTCTCGAACACTCTGAAAAAAAGTTTTAAAAAATCAAGAATTTGTGATGTAGCAAAAAATGCTCTCAACAAATATTTTTAAAAATTAATGCAAATGATTCTTCCATGCGTTGATAAATGTGCACATACATGTGGTTATAAACATGTATGCTCATTTGACGCCGATTAGTTTGTTTGACGTTTTACGCCCTTTGATGCAACCTTTTTTAGCTATATCATGTGAAGTCAAAGTACTCGGTCTCGACTATCGACAGAAGAAATTGTTGTACTTAAATATAAATTCATGACAGAAAACAAAGTTGTATAATATATTTATAAATTCCTTTTTTCCCGATAATTACCTAAAGATTCTGTATTGTCGAATGGTGTATAACAAAACAAATGTGCAATATACCAGGTAATGCCCAATTTTCATACTACAACAATGAACATCTGTATAACCGGCAGAACGCACTAAACACTGATAGTACCGAATATATACGTGGTGATGCGTCACAGAACCTCGATATTTACCTGGTACTAAAGCTGCCATGCGCATCCCTACGTCACGGCTAGGAGAAAGCTATTATGCGGAAAGCCTGACCGCGTATTAATTGTTTGGAAAATGCCACACTCCATACACAATAAAGACGTCATTTTTTAATTTCGAAAAGTAGAAGGCTCATTGTAGCCGCTCTACAAAAGGCTTACTTTCCTGTCCCTACCTAAACCTGCATACTATTCCAGTGGCAATGGTAAAAATTCCCGTTGTTCCATCTGATGATTTATTGTTATAAACTCGTCCTGAATATAGGCGAAATATTGCTTGCTGGACTTTGAGCAAACATTCAGTCGATCATATAACACCACCAATTCTCGCTATATAAAGGGGTTTTGCAGAAAGCATTATTGCGTAGGCGGTTTTTTGGTCACAGATTAAATTGTTATACATACATTTAAAAAAAATTCTTTCATACCGTATTTTTCTTTTCGTTGATTAACAATATTTTCAGTAAGTCACACCATCTTTTTTCTTTTTTAACCGGTTTTGCATCACTGTTCAATGCTTTTGATAACTATGCATAATTACTTTCATGACAACATACCTAAAAATACGAATTCGTTACGGTAAATTATGTTCTTTACCACACTGCTTTATAATACATCTAATATTAATTAAAAGGATTATGCTTTAAGTATTTAATGAAATAAGTCATTGAAATCTGGCCAATTCTTATAATGCATTTGTACTCCACAAGAAAATTGCAGTGTATAAAAATGGGACTTGGTTTTTGTGTTCTTCGCGAAACAAATTCAAACTAATATCGAATGGTGAGTTCGAATCCGACGCTCCGGTTAAAAGTACCACGCTCTCAGCAAAAAGATCACAAGCAGCAAGCATAAGTGGTCCGTAGTTGACATTTTGTGACCAATTCGGTTCTTCTGTCATAGCCTACGATAATCAGAATTCCTGACCGGGGACTTGTCCGATTCCCTGGTTTGGGGATACTTACCAATCCATGTATTCTTTGTCAATTTGCTCTTGTCCCCAATTATTGCTATTTCACGTTAATTTTGGTATTTAACGTCACTTTCAGCAATTTTTAGTTATATCATGGCGTCTAGTTGTTGTTGGGTAAGAAGCTGAAAAAATGGGTGAGCCCCAACCTTCAGAAGGAAGACTGTAAATCCTTTTTTATGGTTGAAGTTGAACACACCCTGTTTGCAGTACCGCTCGAACCCGCAACCCCAGTGTCATCTTACCATCAGTATGATTTTGAAGTACTTATGACTATATGAATGATCTTAATTATCGTCATCTTGTTAACTTCTGTTATTTATGTATCATATAGATTTATGGCATTTATACATTCGACAACTTACCTTGTTATATTTCCTTTCTTTTCAATCGTAAACTTTAAAAATTAAGTACTTCTTTTTTCTACAAAAAACGAATAATATTTTGAAATCATTAACCTTCCTGCTAATATTAGATTACTGAATGTATAATATATTGAATAACTCGAATGGTTAAATTTCTTGCAAGTAGGCAATTTCAATTTATAGTTTACATCAGAGTTCAACTGGAAGTCTCGGACCAACTAAAAATTTTAGCAGGTGAAAACGATCATGAATAAAATTTTCTCAGTGACCAGCTCAAACTGTTTTAAGGCAAATTAAAAAGATCAATTAGCTACAAAATATGTATTTTTAGCTAACTTTAATACATTTATATGTAATGTATGTAACCCTAGATCTGTATTATATCCATGGTGTTAGCTTGTTGCTAAGGGCAACCAAACAAACTGTGTACGATCTATTTAATATTTAGACGTTGGTTTTAAATAGATCAATTTAGCTTAAATATATGTATTTTTAGATAACTTTAATACATTTTATATGTCATGTATGTAACCCTAGATCTGTATTATATCCATGGTGTTAGCTTGTTGCTAAGGGTAACCAAACAAACTGATAGTGTATGATCTATGTAATATTTAGACGATGGTATGTAAATTTTTCCACTACTAGGTAAATCAGAAGCAGAAAAACACTTTGGATTAAATTCTACTAACCCTTACACCAAAGTCAGGCGCATTTTGTTGTTATCTTGACCATCTCTCTTAAAATCACTTGTAATTCAATGCATTCTTATACAAATAAGAACTATATCTTTAACATTTACACGACAATTACAGTAAAATAAAGGTATTTTCATTACATTCAATTATTAAAATTGGCCTTTATAAAAGCCTTTTCAGTCATTACGCAGTCATCTTGATTCTTACATGTATATCTAGTGTATATAACTAATATTTACAATTAAAAGGACTATACATGGTTATCAATTATAACTCATCATAATCCTCTTCATTAAATGAATTTCTTAACATGTTTTATACTGTAAATAACACTTGATTATTTATATTGTATGAATGTACAATGTTTTTATATTGTATAATGCTCTCTCATATATAAGTGTAAAATATATTGTCTTTATATTTAAAACTCTATACCATACTTTTGAGAAATTTAATTATTATTTTCAATTATTACATTTATTTATTGATTAAATATTTCTGAAAACTTTTTTACTTAAGATTAAATAGAATGTTTTTTCAACCTAGGGATAGTGCTATAAAACGTTTCTACCGGTAAAAGTTCCTACAAGAATCATTATTAATCAGGATATCAGTTAAAATATATCCCATTCTTTATGCTTTTCAGAATGACAAAATATATGTAATCTTTCTACTATTCTGACGATCTAAAAATTGACACCATTTCGGCTTGTAACACTTGTTAGCTCCCAATACCCTATGTACAAGTTTTCGGCGAACTTCCACAATTAATTATAAACATCTCTGATGCATATAGCTTCTGTATGAACAAATCGAAATTTCGATAATTTTGTTTTTTTTTAAAACATATAGTTACCTGCGAAATGGAGTCAATACATAAACTATCTCGTTTTTTACAATAATACACAAAAATACTCTGTTTCTAAATATTAACAAACAATCAGTGTGTTAGTCAATTTTACAATTTGAATCAGAAATGCACATACAAAACACTTTATGAAAAACATTTATAGTAATTTTACTATCATTTGCACTTGGTACATAATGAAACCCTATCATTTAATGATTAACAATTCAGAACATTTCTTCCTTTTCATGAATGTTGTTGCTCACAATAGATTCAATCAAATCATTCTCAAACATTTATAATACTTATATTTCTTCAGATTAACAATATTATATTAATTAACAACAATGAAGAGATTATTCTAGCAAATTATCCGATAACAATATTTAAAAGAGACAAGACTGTAAAAAGTTTCAAATATGACAGACTAAGTTAGGCGTGGGGATGGGTCTTTGATTTGTAGAAGAAAAATATTTTTAATGACACCTAAACAAAACATTCTAATCTAATCTACAAAATTTAAATTTTGATTCAAAAATCACCCATTCCCCATGATACAAAAATGGTTGATCCCTTAGTACAATTCAGTCCATTATATTGCAGTTGAGCTAGACATATTGCATACAATACGTAAATATGGATACAAAATATATCTAGTGTTAAAACAAATCAAAACTAACATATAAACAATAAAAAGCAGTGCGAAAGCAATAAAATAACTCTAGTAATATTTTCACTTGGCAACCAATTTTATAATATGTGAACCCGTTATTTACAATGTGAAACTGTAAGTCTTTACAAGTAATAAACAAATAATACGAATATCTGATAACATAAACATAATCTCATATATACAATTACTGAAGTAGCAATGTCAGTTTACACACACTAGGTGCGCTACTTGGCTGAGAAGATATAAAGCAAAAACGCAAAGGTATTCTGAATTCGTACACCAAATGGTACTTAAGTATTCATCCATTGAGCAGTGATCTACCTCTCTCACCCCACACCCAAATGGTCAACTTTAATTTGTAGACACAATACGAAAGTTAATATTTACAATATATAGACCGCAAACTATTAAAGCTAGTAAAACGGGGCTAACCATTGTCTTATGTAAATGGGATGGGGCTGGGATTCCTTTTTTTCTGGAAGAGTTATATTTACGTTCCTAATCAAATGCGTATAACATCCAGTTAAGAAATAGTTGGTCCCGTATGAGATCGGGAGAAAAATATTAGAGCTGAAAACGTTGACGCATCGTTCTGTTGCAAAATGATCGATGTGAGGTACTAGCCATTCTAAAAAGGATCTTATGTATAATTAAAGTAATTACTTAACATTTCATACAAATTTCGTGACGAGGGTATAGGGTAATAAAATTACATTGGAAAAATCGAGTTACAAATAACCTACAATAATCAATTTCAAATGAAAATTTGTCATCATTAGCATACAGGAAAAACTATGCTAAAAACATAGTGCAAACTCTTGAACGAATACATTTGAAACTTGAAAAATCATGTCCGGTTATAACTACCTATACAAAATAATATTTATCAAAAACGCGGCAGCATTGTCTCATAGTTACAAAGAAATGAATAAAAAAGAAACGTGTCCAGATGAATTACAATAAACAGGGTAAAAAAAGACAAAAGAACAAAAAAAACTGCACGTAAATGGATTTGCCTTTTGATTGTTCAACATTAATATGCAATACAAACAACGATTTACACTTTGAATGTTCAAACAAATACATGAAAATTAATGTGTACTTTGACTATAAACCCAGGTGTATGAAATAGTTTTTTTTAAACATTGACTATGAAAACATATGCATTGTCCTCTACTATAAAACATTTATATACAAATGAATCTATGCTTAGCATACTAAATCATTTATATGGCAAAAAATCATTTTCAATTATTTTCCAATTATCAAAAACATATCGGTACGAAATTAAAACTGCAGCGTGTGAAAATCTAACAGATAATGTATGTTGTTAAAGCAGTCAGGAGAATGAACTTGTAAAAAATACGAACATGGAATTAAACTACAAATAATTTGGTGACACATCCTTTACACTTAGATATTCTGTTTTGTACAATGGACGACAAGACCCTTGAAGGTGAAACTTCTACAAATTCTTTGATGCCGCTTTCGTAAGCTTCAATCATAGTTTGTCTCCATTGGACTGGTGCCACAAGTTGTTTACGCAATTGTAACTTAATGTCTTCTGGGTTTTCAGAAAAGCGTCCTGTAGCGTTCATGATAACAGGTATGCGTGGTTTGCGAAATTCAGTAGATTCGATCAAGGAATCAACAACAGTTGCCGCGTTCTTCATGTAAGATGAATGGAAAGCTCCTGCTACACGTAATTTTCTAACATCGATCAGATTTAATATATCTTTATATGTTGAATTCAACGAACATACTAATAATTTGATTTCAGCCTCTGATCCAGCCACCGTATGTTGGTTGTCAGCAAGGTACGTTGATATTTCTAAATTAGGAAAATTCTGTTCCAGGTAATCCTGAAGTAATTCCAATTTTGGACCATAAACACTTGCCATACACGTTGCCGATCTCTCAACTTGTGCCTCCATCACCATCCCACGTTCACGCACTATTCTGAGAGCATCTTCGAAGTTCAACACATCAGCATATACCAAAGCACAAAATTCCCCAATACTTAAACCTGCTACGCAGGTTATATTTTTAAGACTTTGTGGCTGCTCTACTTTCATTTGTTCAAGTTTAGCCAAACACCCTACAAATAAAGAAAGTTGAATAAATTCTGTTGATTTTAGCCTTTCTTTGAGACTCTCGTCTTTCCTCAGAAAAATTTCAAGAATGTTATAACCAAGAATTTTTTCGGCATTTTCAAAAATTGATCTTGCTTCAACGCTGTCTTTCATTGAACAACACATGTCGGTTTTCTGAGCACCCTGTCCAGGAAACATAAGGATGGATTTTGCTTCCTGGAGATTGCAATTATTTTCTAATACGTTTTTTGGCATTGTGTCAGTAGTGATGAGATAATTGGATCTAGCCTGACATCTTATATCTTTTTCCAAACCACAGAAAATGAAACCAGATAAACTTTCCAACGTTGGATACCCAAATGTATCTGCAATTTCTAATTGATATCCAATGCGTTTGCGAACTAATGTCATCATCTGCACAGCAAGTAGTGATTCTCCGCCTAAAGAATTAAAGTCGTCTTCAGGCTTTATTTCGGTAACTCCTAATAACTCGAGCCAAATATTTTTCAGCTCGTTGTGGACCATTTCTTTTCCTAAACATATTTGCTCACTCTTGAAAAGAGTCTGCGTAATTGTTGTATCATTATCTAATTCCTGTTGGTTTTGCACCGTATGATCAATGTTTGTCCACCATAGGTGTCTATGAGAATCTCCGATGTTTATTGATTTCATGGTACAAAGAAAAAGAAATTTTTCTACTTCTTTTCGGTCTTCGTGATCAAATGGACAGGATACCACTGATGTAAAGCCCATACCTATAACACAAATTGGGAGTTAGTTTGAAAACACAACTTGTATCTTCATTCGAATCCATTAGAATATATTCCTAGGAAAGACAACAATAATAGAACGCTCGTTCTTTATTATTAAGACTTTAAAGCTAAATTACTATTCAGTTTCACTAGTACATTTAAGAAAACAACCTAGTCCATGCATAAAATTTTAATATTTAAAAGATAATGTATATACTGATATATGAGAAAACATGTTTTTTTACTGAAATTCGATATCGAATTGAGGCCATGTCTTAGCCCTATTGCATTGTAATCTACAGGTGATAACGGTTAGAAATTCAAAATAATAATTTTCAAATTTGGTTTTAAAATATAGTGTGTACATTCTTATTACGGAGTGCTATCTACTGCGACGAGGGTTCTCAAGACTCGACAAAGCTATATAGTAATCTTATGTGGCGGATGGTGGAGGCTGTCTCATTTGGAGTAAGGATGTTCAGATACGGAAAGCTAGGCTGCAAACCATTAAGGGTGTCATTACCCGCTCCATGCCTATGTTGAAATGTGCTAATTTTACCACTACAACCTGCTCGATTCTTCATCTTTATCCAACTTTACGTACTTTTATGTCATTGATTCACACTTGTCACAAATGATTTATTGCTTGTTAACTTGATCTAAGTCTATTCTGCTCGCTGGACGCTAAGCAACGTTTCCGCTTAAAAAATATAGACAAAAGAGGCTACAATAGGTATACAACCTTAACACATTACGTTCAAAGTTTGTAAACTTACCCCCAAGGGTTTGTTCCCATTTATGTGGTTCCATCATCGGCTCAAATGGTCGTATATCATAATCTTGAAAGTACCACCAACCATCTAACACTCCCCATGCCAATGTCGCCCAGGTCTCATTCTTTGCACTTTCAATAATAAATAAGGAACCGTCGTTACCCAAACAAGACTTCAGGTTGATCACGGAGTCTGTGACACACTGCGTAGTATGTATTACATTGTACGATATTACAATATCAAAAGAACCAAGAACACCTTGCTGTGTTGGATTCTTTGTTATATCGAAGGTACAGAATTTCATAAAATGGGAAAAATGTGCAAAAGTTTTTTTTGCACTGTCAACAAATGATTTTCCCAAATCTGTGAACCAATACTCAATATTTCTTATATCCTGAAATTTAGGCAGAAGTTGTCTTGTAACATGTCCCATACCAGCTCCTACTTCAAGTATTCTTACGATTTTCCCGGATCTTGCTAGCTGTGATGCGTATTCCACAATTATCTGCATATAAGTATTGTAGTATACATCACCAAGTGGATCGCCAAGTTTATCAAACCGAAACATAAAGTTCAAATCACCGCGTGGGTAAATAACTGACAAGGGGCTCATGGTTCCCCAAAGAACTTTTCGCAAATATTCTGAACAGTACAATGGAAATCGAAAACAGTCTGCCCATATTGGAAACATTTCTATACCGTCGTTTGCTAGTTTTTCTGGGTCCGCTGGTAAAAACTCTTTGCAGTTAAACTTGAATGAGTCTAACCTTAAAATTGCGTTATCGACACCAGTTGATATGACAAACCTGTTTTCCAAAAGTTCTCTTATCATCACAAAATACAGTTTTCTGTATTTGTTTAGCATGCCAGTCATTTCAAACGATTCTTTTAAAGATGTCAATTTGTCATTCATAATGCAATCAGATATGTCTGTACTTAAGAGAAGTTTTAAAATAATGGATGCACAAAACATGCCCAGTAAGGGTTTTAAATCTTCGGGTGCTTTTAATGGTAATGTTCGCACAATTTCCTTGGTCTCCAGTACTCTTCTGTCCACTATGTCCTGGAGATTTTCAAGATCGTAGCAATATTTATTAGTTGGATCAAGCCAGTGGCGAGTCTCATCGTATAGCATCAAGGTTACACCAACTGCGGGTAAAATTGTTTCAACTTCCGCTCCAAAACTACCGATAATATCGATTTTATCATTACACAGGAAAGACTCGACGAGCAATGATTCTGAATAGATTGGGTGGTATTCAGGAAATGAAATATATATATCATTGCGTATTTTTGAAAGACACACCAAATCCTCAGCTGTCTTTGAAGAGTGTACTAAAGATAATGTTCGCATCGCTTGCTCTGGTGTTTTCACTATAATGACCATTTTAAATTGAGAGTAACCAATTTTTGCCTTCGAAAGTTCGTTAAATTTTTGTGCAACTGCAAGACATATGCCCTCTAGACTATTAATATGTGCTTTTTGTATGGTTTCCTTAATTAAACAACTGTAAAGTGTTGATTGTCTATGAATGTAGTCAAAGTTTTTACCGCGAAAAAGCAGTGGCCATCTTTTTTTAGAAACATCTGGTTTGCGAGTATTTGTCATAGCTACATATTCTTCCAGAATCGCATGACAGTTTGTTCCGGTTAGCCCAAAAGCGCTAACACCGGCTATTTTTCTACCATTTTTTGGTTTCCACTCTTCGATTTTGGTAGGAACACGCAAAAAAGAATTATTCAGTTCTTCTTTTGGGACTTTGAAATTAGCAACGGGAGGTATTTTGCTGAAAGCAAATGCTGCGAGCACTTTAATGAGTCCTAACATACCAGCGGAGGAGTCTAAATGACCAAACATATTTTTAGAGGTTCCCAATAAAAGCGGATCTGTTTTTGGAGGTCTATGAAAAACCGATGATAGTGCTGCAAGTTCTATAGAGTCTCCAAGTTTTGTTCCAGTACCATGTGTTTCAACATAGCTTACGTTGTTTGCATCGACATTAGCATTAGTCAATGCTGACAGAATTACTTCGACCTGAGAGCTTGCCGACGGGGCCGTAATGCCGTTTCCATGTCCGACACTATTTGAAGCTATACTTTTTACAATCCCATATATATGTTTTCCTTTTTGAACAGCTGTATTCACTTTCTCAACGTACAGACACAATATTCCTTCGCCAACGGCAGTTCCATTGGAATTTGCATCAAAAGCGCGACAGCGAAAGTCCGGGGAAAGTATACCAGCAGTGCCAAATACACCTGTTCTTCCAGGATATATAACCAGATTTGCACCGCCAACTAAAGCTCCTTCACATTCATTTCTCGCAATCGATTCACATGCTTGTTTTAATGCCGTCAAGGAAGAGGAACATGCTGTGTCAACAAGCATACTGGGACCTTTCAGATTCCACTGGTAAACAATGCGTGTGGCAACCATTCCTGGTAGGAACCCTGAAACACAAATGGCTTCATCAGGATGATCAAGCTGTGAATAACCAATGTCAACAGCGCTCATAAAGACGCCAATATCTGCGCCATTTACTTCGTTAATATCTCTGCCTTCTAGTAAAGCTTCTGTTGCAGTTTGAAGGAGAAGTCTTTGCTCTGGTGACATATATTTTGCCTCCCCAGGAGGAATCCGAAAAAACTCGCTATCAAATTGGTCGATTCTGTCTAAGAATGCACCTTTATAAGGTTCGTCTTTCCCAAAACAAGTTGAGCAATCCTGTACATCCTTAAACCGTGTATCTGGGAAATTACCTATCAGGTCATTGCCCGCCTTTAATACCTCCCACAACTGGGGTAAAGACATAATGCCACTAGGGAGTCTTATTCCTAATCCTGTGATTGCTACATCGTGAGACGATATTGAGTTTTCTTGATTTGGTCTATCACTATCAATGTCGCATTTATCTTTTCTATCAATATAGCTTGCTAGCGACATTATAGAAGGATACGAGAATAAATCGGCAATCTGTATTTGGAAGGTTGTTTCCTGTTTAATATATGAACAAAAGTTCACTAAAACAAGTGAATGGCCGCCGTTTTCCATAAATGACGATTTGATGTCTATTATGCTTTCGTCGATTTCCATTGCTTTTGCAAATAAATTCTGGAGAACTTTTACGGTTTTAGAGTTGTATGTATCTTTACTTTTATATTTACTTCTATTATTCATAACTTCTGAAAATGTAGGAAGTGCTTTTCTATCTACTTTGCCATGCTTTGTTAAAGGAATTTTGTTTAGGACATAAACAATATCTGGTATCATGTAGTTTGGTAAGGATGGTGAAAGAATTTGTTTAACAAAATTAGGTTCAATGTTGGCATGAACTTCAGATTTCACCTCAATAAAAGCGCAAAGATATTGTAGCTTTCCTGATTCATCTGATAATATACTAACGCACGACTCTTTCACTCCTTCAACGTTTGTTACTATCTGTCTCTCTATTTCTGTAGTACTAATACGAAATCCTCTCAATTTAATCACATCATTTGTTCGTCCAATAAGTTCTATTTCTCCGGAAGGTAACCAGGAACATATATCTCCAGTTTTTAATGCCTTTTCCTCGCCATGTGGTAGTGTTACTAAATCGACATCACCCGAAGCAATGACATTTCCACTGATGTAAAGTTCACCAATCGTTCCTATTGGGACCTGTTGCAAAGTTTTTGGATCAAGGATATTAAGCTTAACTCCTGGTAACGGCTTTCCAATAGGAATGGTGCCACTTCTTGTATCCGGAATGAAACAATTTTCAAAGAAAGCAGAGTCTATAGTTGCTTCCGTCATGCCGTAGCTATTGATAACTCGTTGATGGGGCCGGAGGCTTTTTCTTATTTTTTCAAACACGTGTTTGTGTGTTACATCAGAACCTAATACTAACATTTTTACAGATTCTAAATCACCAGTTTTTGCGCTTTCTACAAGATGAGCAGCAAAATGAGGTGTCAATTCGATCAAACTAATATGCTTTTCTCGGATTTGGCTTTGAATATAGGAAACATCTAGCCTTCTTTCGTCAGGGCAAATAACTAGTCTACCAGGCACACAAACTAACGCACGAACGACATCTCCAACAAAAACATCAAACGACAAAGGTGCCCATTGAAAAACACTGACCTGATATTTGTCCATATTGTAAACAGCCTTCCATGCGGTGGAAACTACGTTTAAATTACTATGGGAAATTTTGCAAATTTTCGGTACACCCGTAGAACCGGATGTTCGAATAGCATATGCCAGACTGTCATGAGTGTTTAAAATATCTTGACACCACAGATAATTGTCAAAAGGATACTCAGTCAGACTTTCCAAATTCAATACTGGGCACAAACTTTGAACTTCCATTACAGTGCTTAAATCTTCTTCACTGCAGTGATATAAGACGGCAGCTGGACAACAGCGGATACATATATCTTTCAAAGCGTTTCCGTATGAAATTGAGACTGGTAGAAAATACCCACCAACTTTCCAAATTCCAAATATCGCTGCAATGGAAAGAAAATCTTTTTTTGTAAACAGGATAATTGGTTTAGTCTTTATATTAGTGGTATTCACATTCTGACAAATACCCTCTGCTATTCGTGAGGAGATCCGATTTAGTTGACTGAATGTTACATTCTCATTTACCGTTACAACAGCAATATTTTCACCACAATTATTTGCGTGAACTTCAAATAGAATATGCATCTTCTTGTCTAATGTATGACCAAGCTGACCACTAAAGTTCCAGGAGAATGATTGAATTAACTCAACTTCGGATGAAGGCAGTATCTTTGAATCTAATATTGTCTCATCTAAAAGAACCCTTTTAGAACACATAGCAGTTACAGCATCACTCAGTCTTTCCATTATTGAGTTATCCAATAAATATTCTGACCATTCAAACAAAATTTCATTATGATCATTTGTTTTGTCGACAACAATATCAATGATCAAAGGCATTTTAGCATGTTTCGAAAATATTTTTATCTCATTTTCTCCAATACGGTCGTTACTGAAATTAAGCATTAAGGAACAAAACGAACTTATGCTTCTTTTGTGGGTTTTCCTTATCAGCTGTGCCAGCTTATCAATGGGATATTGACGGGCTTTGTAAGCAGAAAACCATGCATTTGCTGTGTTTGTAATATATTCTCTCCATGTTTCTTTTGGATTCACTTCCATACGAAATAACAATGTATTGACGAATAAGCCATCCGTCGTCTGATGTAAATCGTCCCTGAGTGAAACAGGTACAGCAATAACAATATCGTCTACACCAACGTACCGCTGTATTACGACTGAAATACAAGCGAGGTAATAAACAAAATCAGTTATACCAAGTTCTGCTGTTATTTCGCAAATGTGGCTCCTTATGCTATTATCAAGTAATGTATATTTATGATTCGCTCTGTGCGTAGAGGTGTCATGCCAGGTAGACTCCGACAATGGTTTCAAAGACAAATTGACCTCAGGTGGAATACTTGTGAATTTTTCCTTCCAAAATTGTTCATCTTCGAAGCATTTAGTTCCATTTAGATATTGTTCCTCAGCAGCAACAAATCCTGAATAAGATAACCCGCCTGGATAAATATCTATTTCTTCTTTGTTTAGAAGTCTCTTCAAGCTTCTGCGAACACGCTGCATGGTAACATCGTCGACAATTATATGATGCATATGCAGTACAATAGCACTGAATGTTGTTGTTTGAATGTACCGACATTTCACAAGAGGAGAGGAAATTACTTCCATGACTGGTATCGAATTTGTAATAAATTCCGCAATATCAGTACAATTGTCCACCTTTTCCATTATAATATCAGGTTTGTATCCGACACTAGATCTTTCGTATTCGTTGCTTTTTGCTGACAATATTATTGTTGTGCATAGTTCTGAATGCAAGGGGAAAAGTTTCTCTAAAACGTCCTCGACTTGTGTAATGGGGCTTACTTTGAAGGCAATAGTTTCGACATAAGATGTTGATGTTGGTGCGTATTTTTGCATTATAACCATTCTCTTTTGAGCTGTTGACAAACAATGGTTTTCAGCACTTTCCTGAGGCATGTCATAAAGACGAGGCGCACTCAATACTTTTTCTTGAAACTTCCTAAATTGAGTATTCTGTAACAAATCCATAATGTCGACATCTATTTTACACAGTCTCCTTAATTTCGATATCAGAAATACTGCTGCAAAAGAGGTCCCGCCATCATTTAAAAAATCACTATCACCTGTGGGAACAATCTGTGATTTCAACACTTCCATCCACATGCTTTTCAGCGTGCATTTTTGACTAGGTGATTTATCAATAGACTGCAGGGAATCGTCGCTTTGTTCGAATGTAGTAAATGTTGTTATCAAAGGAAACAAATTGTGTCTCATAGTTTGCGACTTTTGTGAATATGTCCACTCTTTCGAAATCCATCTTTGTACATCGATTAAAGATTGTTTCTGAGACGCTAGCTTTAACTGTTTATTTTCGTCCTTAAATATAGTACTTGGTTCAAACGACTGGTTTTCTATACCGTAAAAAACGTCAACATGATGAAATTCCTTTAAATCAGTCTGATCATGTGTCTTGAGCTCAACATAATGCAAAGTTTCGATTGCTAGGTTGTCAGGAAGGCAAAGAAAATTGCATAAGGGAGTATTTCTTCCCGTTTTACGGAAAGCAACCTTTAAATATTTGCCTTGTTTTTCTGATGTCAACTCACTTAATATTCTGTGTTCAACGAATCTTCCTAAAGCCCTACAGCTCAAAACCCATTGTCGCAAGATAAATTCACTACTACAATTTTTACCGATTACACAGATACTAATAATACCATAAGAACCAAAGATATCATCAAGAGAAATTATCCAAACAATATTTTCTTCATCTTCGTTTTCTAGTCGCAAGTTTACATCATTCAATTTAAATTGGTTGGTTCTAAATAGTAGCTCATTACATCTAAAATATAGCATCTTATTCCGAGTAACTTCTTTGACCGTCGACTTATTAATACGCATATTCATTTGCCAAGACATAAGAAGGTCATTAAGGTTTACTTGTGAAGATGGATCCATCTCTAACATTGAAATTGCATGTTGTCGTTGAAATTCTTTCTTATACATCTCTGTTCTGCTTGTTAAGTCTAATGTATCTTCAAAATTGTCTAGCAGCCATAAGTTTTGAAGATATGGAGCAACAAGAATTTCGTTGAACGGATACTGTAATGTGAGAACATCTGGACATGACGAGATCATTTCTTCACATTCCAAGAGATTGTCATCGATGAAAATAAAAGAGTCAAGTCTAAGATTTAATACCCTGGAAAGGTGTCTAATGTTTTGAACTTTCGGGTTCCAGTTTGCTATAATTGTAACAAAGTCCTCTGCGACCAAGTTCATGTTTTGTTTAAGCTTAAGCATTTGAAATGCATTTTCAACGTCCTCTTGGTGATTTTTGCTTATAACAGCCAATAATATTCCTTTCTCTTTTTGCTGAATCAGAAATTCATGCAAAACTTCATTCCCGACAGTAAGTTGTACATTTCCTTGGGAGCACTCGCCGTTCCATAACGTGTAATCTGCATCAACGATAATAACTTTGTACTTTGATTTGCAAACCATTTCACGAATGCCTCTAGCGATAAACAGTCCAAAGTATATGTATCCTTCTTGTGTAAAAGGCATTCCATATTTAAGGTCTGATTCAGAATCATAAAATGTAGTGCTGAATTCTTCCGTTAAACATATTTCCTTTGTCTTACGACCAATCTGTATAAATGAATTGTTTGAGCCTGGTAGGCAATGTGTGTTTATTATCAAAATGTTATGGGACGAATTAAGTTCTTGAAAGATTGCACTGAACTGATTGAATTCTGTTTCATTTCTATGTCGTGGTATGATCACTAACATCTTTGAAGGAGTGTTTCTCAGGCTGTACATAGATTGGATTAACTGTTCATTTTGAATGAAAATGTCATTTACTTGGATCTTGTGGCAGATCAACGCGTCTATGATGGATTGTTTACAGTTTGGTTCTATGTTAATTTCTGATATAACAGCGATATTAACCTCACTAACTGAGACTGGAGGACTGATTTCTAAGATCGTACTTTCAAACTCTGTTGGTAAGTTGTTTTTTATTTCTTGCAAATTATGTTGGATAGCTTGTATTAAACTTCTCATAGCAGATATTTCTAACGTAGTAGAATCAAAAAGCAGTCCGCATGTTAAATTACTTCCGTATATCCAAGATATAATCTCTAGGTCAAATTCAAGAATTTCATTGACGTCACGGTGAAAACGACCCTCATAAAGATGATTTTTCATTACTTCTAACCAAGGAGTATGTTTAAATTGATACTTCCCTCCGTGAAACATTTGCTTCGATGGCGTATCGAGAGATCCCTGGTATACAAACATAATTTTGGGGTAATGTGCCATTGTTTTTTTTGCGGAACGCAGCAAACTGAATCCAAGCCCATTATTTGGAACGGTTTTCATTTTTTTTGTTACATCTCTTGTTTGCAAAATGATGTCTTGATCCAATGATGTTTCCAAAGCAAATGGATATTTGTTAGTACACCAACCCACGGTATCCGTACTATCAATATCATTCAAGTGTCTGCCATGGCTCTCTAAACAAATGGATGAAACATTTTGTCCATGCATTTGACACAATCCTCTACCAACAGCAGTAAGCAGAATACTTTGTTCAGGACAACTAATGGTTTTTGATATCAAACGTATAGATTCTGAATCTATCGAACAATCTATCCATTGAGCAGCTTTAAAACTACTTGCCAATTGGTTTACTTTTAACACTCCTGCTTGTCGACATTTATTTGATGTATCTTCCCAGTAAGACAACTCAGATTTTGAAATATTGTTTGATTCATGTTCAAGTGCTGAGCAAAATTTTTCAATAGGAAGAACACAATTTTCTAGGATTGGAATTTCATCTGGATTTATCGAAAGACGTTTAAATGCTTCTGACAAATCTTCTAATAATTGCTGCCAAGACACTATGTCTATTGCAATGTGATGTACCACCAACAGACAATAATATTCGCGATCTTCTCCATCTATAGATTTTAGTACACCTGCATTAAGAAGGATACCATTTGCGAGTGAATGACTTTTCTCCAGCTTTTTAGAAAGTTCAATGAAAGCAGGTTCCAAAGATATATGACTTTGATTTCGAATGATAACAATATCCTCTATGTTTGGTTGGTCATATGACATTGGAAGGACCTCTTGAAACGCTCCAATCGTGTTATAAAAATATCTAGATCGTAATGAATCATGTTTTGTCATGATTGATATCAACCCTTTTCGTAAAATTTCAACATCTATTTCTTCACTAAACTGCAACAAAGCTGGCATTGAAAAGTAATCATGGTTAACACGCTCCCCTAATATATATTCTTCAACGATTGGAGTTGGTTTAAAAACCATGCCGTCGTGTGTTTTCTCTTCTACTTTCTTTATATCCATACTTTTCCTTTCAATAGCGGACATCAATTGTTCAATTGTTGGGTTTTTGAAAATATCCGTCACAGAAACTGGCAATTGCCTTTGCTTCATTTTTCGAACGACATGAATGGCATGCAAAGAATCTCCTGACAGGTCAAAAAAGAAGTTTTCACAAAGTCTTGGAAGATGGTTTATTGGTAGAACACTTTGCCAGATTTCTTGTATTATTTTTTCATTATTAGATTGATGTGAATTGGTATTGTTTATGTTTTGATCGCTCAGTTTTGTCTTTAGCTCTGCAACACATAATCGTTGCAGTAAAGGGTAATCCACTTTTCCATTTATATTGAGTGGAGGGTCTTTTAATTTGACAAAGACTTTAGGAACAGCATGAGTCGAAAGAATTTTCATGAGTGATGTGGTAGCGTTCTGAATCCAATTTTGGAGACATTTAGGAACTAGATTGAACATAAGTGCTGCACCTATATAGACAATACCTCTGTATTGAAAAGTACATATCCATGCTTTGTTTATATGAGGTTCATTTTCCACGGCACGCTGAGCTTCTTTCAAGTCTACTCTAATTCCATTTATTTTTGCGGTTCGTTTGTTTATTCGTCCAAGGTATGCTAATTCATTTGAACTCGGCAGGCATTCTACAATATCATCAGTTAGTAGCATTACTTCTCCCATTCTACCAAAACACGCAGATACAAATGATTTTTTTATTTGTGACTCCTTGACTAAACCAGTTCCTGTAAAATCACTGCATAGACATTTGCCACCTATTGCAAGGGTTCCCTTGCCTCCTGACGGTACTAGAGATGTATCCTTTCTAACTACAGCAACAGAAACATTGCTTATCGGAACACCTATTGGAATAAGATCTGAGCTGTCTAAAGGAAGTTCTGTACTTTTGAAACATCTTACAACACATCCAACTGTTGCCTCTGTGGGACCATATTCATTCCAGACCTCAAAAGGCGTGTCTTTCATGTTTTTCTTCAAATCAAATAGCAGTTTATGAGTAACCTCCTCTCCTCCTAATATGAAAACTGACATACTTAGTGACGAGGCAGCAGTAGACAGGACTGTCTCTAGCTGTAGTGGGGAAAATTTACCAGTGGTAAGTATCTTCGAAGATGCAATCTCCTCATATGAATCATGAAAACATTCAAAGACGTGAATTGTACTCCCTTTCATTAGTGGTGGAAAAATGCAGGTCACTGTAAAATCAAAAGTTAGTGGTGAAAACAAAGGAATCGTTGAGTTTCTTTTAAATTTATATGTGCGTCCTGCCCATTTAACGTAGTTGAGTAATGATTCTTGGTTGATTACAACTCCTTTTGGTGTGCCGGTAGTTCCTGATGTAAATAGAATGTATGCTTCATCCGACAGTGTAACCGTGTCTATCCAGCTGTCACAGAAATGTGATTTCTCTGCATGAATGTCAGCTGCTGCATACGTGTAATATTCAACACATTTTGTATCTGTGTAAGAAGCAGTTTTAGAAAACAATGCATCAAAACGATAATCTGTAAGTTCGTTGTGTACAGTGAAAATTTTCTTTGAAAACGTAACACTCTGAAGCGACCTTGATTTGTTGCAAACGTGCAACAGAAACTCTTTTGAAAGGAATAACTCGTTATTCCATTCGGTTTTGACTCTTAATTCCGGCATCCTTTCTTTAAGCATCTTTGTAGAGCAAATCAGATTATCTTTAAGTTTTAAGTCCATAATATCGCCAACAAAGATAACTCCTTTCGTACTGAGAAGATTTTCGCAAGCCGACAATACTTTACAAAAATAGTTGTGACCAGGAAAGCAATGTACTACACTGTTCATGATGATAATATCAAAACAATGTCCGCCGAGCACACTTTCAATCTCAAGAGCTGAAATACATTTTGCTTCAAAATGACAGTCACCTTTGTATAATTCTGATAGTTTATCTACCATAGCTTGAGAAATATCAGTTCCAACATAATGACCAACGTGGGGTCTTAGCCTCTGAGCTGTTAGCCCCGATGAACATCCTAATTCCAAAACGCGAGTTTCTTTTGAAAGGATATCTTGAAGTTTCAGAAAAACGTTCTCTGAGTATTCATTCATTTCTTGTTTAGTCATATATTCCCCTGTGTAAGAACTCTTCCATCCTCCACCTTCAATATCATTTGCGGCCTCAGTTGCTACAGAATCCCAAAGTTCTGTGTCCATTAATGGCGAGTCCTCTTTTTCATTTAATGTTTCGAATGTATCTTTATCTAAGCATACTATTGTTTTTGTTGGTTGACAAGCCCAAAGAAGACGATTGGCTAGCGATAAATGTTCATGGCTAAACAGAATAATCTTGCAGTTAGCTTCATGACAAACAAGCTGTAATCTATCCTCATGACTTCTTGTGTCCAGTGGAACATAGGTCAGCCCCGATATCATGCATGCCGTAATTGCAGATACTGCCAAATAACTGTGATCCATCAAAATTCCAACTCGAGAACGTTGTGGTATATTGCATTTCTTTCTAATGAACACCCCTAACCTTCTAGCATCTGCTAGTAATGTTCCATACGCCATTTTGTTTTCTTTTTCTACGCAGGCTATTTCATCAAAAAAGTCTTCAAACGCTTTGTGCAAACACCGTGGTAGACTATGGTGTCCTAAATCAATGCTTTCGCCGTAAATTATTGATGTTTTGTAAAGATCACCAAAGGTATTTGAGGCTATCAATTCAGCTAACTCAGACACTGTCGCAAACGTCTGATGACTTACACATTTCAACAGTTTTTGGAAATTACTGACTAGACTTTCAGCGTAAGAGTCTGTAAAAACGTCACTGTAATATTCTAAGGTAAATCGCATTTCGTTATCTTCGTGTAGAAAATCAAACTGCATGTCCCATTTTGAAGTATCGTTGTGTACAAGCCGTCTATCACAATGCAGTTCATCGGGTGGCGAAACGTGTTCAGACTTTATTTCTGTATTGTGGTAACATACGTTGATACTAAAAACAGGTGTCCTGCTTGTATCGCGAGAAAGATTCAGTTCGCTAACCAGGTGGTCAAACGGTGCATCTTGGTGGTCGTAAGCCTCAATGAGTACATCAGAGACTAATTCAAGAATCTGCTTAAACGTATGATGAGCTTCAATCTGTACTCGTAAAGCTAGGGTATTTACGAAGCAGCCGATTACTTTACCATACTTTGAATGGTTTCTGCCAGCAACAGGTGTTCCAATAATAAGATCACTTTCTCCGGTATACAGCTTTAACAACACATAAATGCAAGATAATAACACTGTAAAGAAGGTTTTGTTCTCCTGAATAGACTGTAGTTCTTTGAGCAGATCGTGTTTAAAGAATGTTGTAATTCTCTTTCCGTTGTAGGTGAATTCGTGTGGTCTTCTTTTGTCGCCTGGAAATGTGGTGAATGGTAAATCTCCTGCAAGTTTGTGTTTCCAATAGGAAATATCCTCATACAACTTTGATTCTGGCACATTTACCTGTCGTTGTTCATTACTTGCCCATTCTAAATATAGAGCGTCATAGATGCTGGTATTGCAATCACAGCCGTTAGAAATCATTTTATACGTTGACCAGAGTTCATTGTAGAAAACGAAATGAGACCATCCATCAAATATGATATGATGAATTACCATTGTAAAGTAAAATGTATCATTTGGTAGAACATAGAGCTTGCATCTTACTAAGGGTCCTTTGGCTAGATCAAACGACGTTCTATAATCTTGGTCATATAAATTCATAACTTTTTTTTCTGGATCTTCGCAACCGCTCTTTAGTATGATTTCTTGTACTTCAATTTTTTCTTCGCGCTTTACCAATTGTACTGGATCATTTTCGCGTTCTTCAAATATGGTTGAAAAGGAACTATGTCGTGACAACACGGTGTTTACTGCTTTCACAAAAGCAACAGGGTGAAATTCCCCAGTGAGTTTAATGCAGTTAGTTGCATTATATACAGATGGATTTAAAGTCATTTGCTGCATTACCCAAAGACGTCTTTGAGCAAAAGACAAAGGATAAAACGGATTAACAGCATCGTAAGCTGTTTTTTCGATGGTAGGCCGCAATGAGAAATTTTGAGTTGTCCTATCTCGTGATTTGGCTTCATCGACTAATTTCATCAGGCCAGAATATGTAGGGGTTTTATGGAACTCTGCCAGGGATATTTTGAACCCTACTTCTTCTTCTATCTGCAAGGAAACCTGTGTAAAAATTAGCGAGTCCATTCCTAAAGTGTACAAACTGTCCTGGACAGTTTCCCAGTTCAATTTTACGTTTAATGCGCTGTTTAATGCATTGTGAATCACCTGTTGAAGAGATGGTCCCTCTGGATTTTCTTTGCATGTAATTCGTTGTAACGGATCGTTGTTTAACTTTTTTATTGACACTTTTTGATGCTCCATTTCCAACAATTCCTTGTTTAAAGGAGATTTTATGTCAGGCCAGAACCGAATGCGATCAAATCCGTAGGTTGGCAGTTCACATATTAATCGTAAATTGTTTTTGTCAGAGTACAGTATTGACCAATCAACTGTGGAACCTGCCAAAAAATATTCTGCTACTTGTCTATAAGAACTACTGAGAACCTGTAAGTGAAATGTAGTGCATGTCACATTATCATCACATCTAACTGCAAAATTCAGATTTCGACTTTTTAAATTGACTGGATAACCTTGAATCATCTTGAGAATTTCTTGTAATGATTGCGTCATTTCAGTCCACGTTTTACCGTATGCAACTGCTCTATGGAGTAGATTTTTCTGTAGTCTCCCCGTATTTATAGTGTAGCATACATTTGTTAGGTGCTCGTCATTGTTTGTTTTATTGTTTTCAAAATGATTTTTCATTTTTTCTGTTAATGAGGTAAGCGAGTGTATCGTGTTAGCTGCCAAAGCTAATATCTTGGTGTCAATATCTTCTTTCTGTATTCTGTCTGGAGAAGCATTGGATATTTCAGTGAACTCCTTCACGACAGCATGTATGTTCGTACCAAGAAGACCAAATGCACTTACACTGGCATATCGCGGAGAACCATCCTCTCTGCGTAACCACTCTGTGTTTGCTGTGTTGACATATACTGGTGCCTTTTGCCAATTTATGTGCGGATTAGGTGTCATAAAATTAATAGCCCTGGGAATTTTACTCTTTTGGATACACAAAATTGCTTTTATCAATGACACAATCCCTGCCGCTCCGTCTGCCAAGTGGCCAATATTTGCTTTTACTGAACCAATTGGGATTTGTTGCCAACACCTTGATTCATTTAATTTGTATTTTGAGAAAGCATTGGTGATGCCAGATATTTCAATTGGATCACCTAGTTCTGTCCCTGTTCCGTGCGCCTCAAAGTATCCAAGTTCATATGGACTAATATTCGCTAAACTCCATGCCCGTTGAAGCATTTCCGATTGGGCAATTGGTTGTGGTGCTGTTATGCCATTTGAATGGCCATCTTGATTTGCGGTTGTTCCTTCCAAAATGGCATCTATATGATCTCCGTCCCTTATGGCATTTTCTAAGGGTTTTAATAGAAGCACGCCACATCCCTCGCCTTTTGCAATTCCTTTGGCATATGCGTCAAATGCCCTGCACTTCATATTTGGTGCAGTTATTCCAAGTTGGTTCCATATATCCGTTTTTGTACTGACAGGCAGGAGATCAAGAGTAATTCCTCCAGCTATGGCCATACTACAGTCACCAGATTGGAGTGCTTGACATGCTAAGTGTACTGCCAAAAGTGAAGAAGAACATCCCGTTGCAACCATCATTGCAGGGCCATGTAAATCAAGGGTGTATGAAACTCTGGATGAAATGAATGGTGAATGATTTCCATGGCTTATACTAGGATGATTTGTAGTTAATATGTACTTGTATTTGTTTACAGTATTTCCAACATAAACTCCTGTTTTTGTTCCTTTAATTCTTGATGCGTAGCCAGCATTTTCTAACAGCTCCCATACAACTTCCATAAATATACGTTGCTCTGGCTCAATGTAAAGTGCTTCCTTGTTATTTATTTGAAAGAATTCCGCGTCAAACAGGTCAACAGATTGAAAAAATGATCCGGTAAAGAAGGGCTTGTCCTCATCAACTAACTGTTCTTTAAACGCTGACATTACATGGTTAATGTCATCGATACGTGAAGAAGGGAAATCGTGTACCGTATCAACACCATTTTCAATTAAATTCCAGAATTCTTGGCAATTGTCGGCACCAGGTAGTCGCACTGCTTTACCAATAACAGCAACAGGAAAAGCACTGCTAGCCATTGTTATATCTAAGTTGTCTTGATCTAAAACTATAAACATTATGCTCTTCTTTTACAGTGACATTTTATTAACAACAACTGACTCTATTACTCTATTGTATAAATATAGCATAATTGTTATTATATTAAAAATAAACTTATTAAAATTAATATATAAGCTGAAAAAAGAATTTATGTCAGCTGTTGATGTCTTTGCTGCTATGCTATTCATTCATTTAATTTTAAAACACATATATATAAGATTATGCAACGATACAAATGACGGTGTTTTTGTCAAAATTATAGATACAGTTTTACCAACCAATGGCCTTAGTCATTGCCAATAAAATAAATGACGTTAACAAATCACAACATATCGATCTTGAACTTTCTGAACATTTCTCTATATTGTTTTTATTATTAGAAACTTGATGGTGAGTTTTCACTTGGTTTTGTTCAAATATTCGAATAAAATGTTATCAAAATTACATAAGTGACAAATTCATTACGCCAGACGCGCGTTTCGTCTATTCAAGACTCATCAGTGGCTATCAACTCTAAATGCTTAAGGTTTTCTTTATATGACTTGATTGGGAGATGGAATAATGTAAGTCCACTGTGATTGTGTTAATACACAATACAGGTAGTTCAAAATATTGTATAAAGGGTCTAAAGGAAGCTACCAACCAGTACACTTATTAAGTATCGGATCGACAAACATTTTACCTGATGCAAATAGACATTTTAACATCTATTAATTGCAATTTTAAAGGCATGCTGTTCATATATGGATGTATTTTTGATTTCGCTGCAAGTCGCGCAAAAGTCACTTCAGTGATAATAGTAACAAGATAAGTATAACGACTTATAACGAGCCTATAAAAAACAAGATATTTGGAAATTCAGCTGTCCGGAGTGTAAACGTGTTTAGAGTTCAATTCACCATTTATATCGTATTGAAACGAATAAACAATTATATTTTGAGTAACGGATAATAGGAGTAAGCATAACCACCTGTGTAAACAAATTATAAAGTTAAATTCAAAATTAAGAATACTAGCAAGATATTTCATTGTTACAGTTCTCGAGACGCCACAAAGAATAACGCGAAGATGGAGGCTTTTTACTATAAATATTTAATTAGCTGAGGCTAATTGTATTCAAACCGTGCGTATGTGAAAGATATATTTTAAAAAAATGTCACAATGATTGTATAATTTGACAGCAATGTCATAGCATATTGCTAAACGCTATAAAATATTTTATCGCCGTATCAACATTTTTCCTGCAGTTTGATTGGTCAGTTACACATCTTTACAAAACCTATAATACTCGCTATCATATCCTCACCAACCATAGTTGCGCCATATTACGTAAGATGTGTTCATATTTAAATTGTGAATTGATTTGCGTTGCATACAGAATAAAGACATCTTGGATCAAAGGTCCAAATGGGTTCTATTTTCAACAGAGAAAGGAACAAAAGATATGTAATTTTACCTACAGTTACCTCACACCATGATGACGTCTCTTTTGGTGACATTTGGCACAATATTAATCAATATCTATTTTAAGCTAACAAAAAACTTTTATGTTTTTTTTAGACCTTAGGGTTCTACTAAAGTCTTAGCCTACAATTTGTTAAGCGTAACTTTATTTTAACGTGTCAAAATACCTTAAAATCTATTAGTTCAGACTAAAACGGCGATATATTCATTGTACACGTTCCTATCCGTAGATATGGAGATTTTAGCCTTACCTCAGGCTATGGTGCACTTTAGGTGTTAAAATCTATATATCTACGAAAATGAACATTTGTAACAAACAATATATACTAAGATTGTTAAATACAAAAACGGTCATTTTTGTGCCGTATAAATTGCTAAAACAGCTATAACAACAAACAATAATCACCAAAGGTCCTACCATATAACAGCCGGCTATCCTATCTCGTAAGGTGAATTCATTCTTATTAATCTATAATTAGAAAAAATAAATTATAACACTAAATAGAAAAGGGTTAACTAAAAAGTTGTGTTGTAGCTCTTGTAATACGAGAAATATTTTACCAACAAAAGATTGTACCTTTTAGCGAAATTTTGGTTTAATTACGCTGAAACAGTTGCTTGATACTTATATCAAAAAGTGAATACCAAAAACACATTTCCAAAGTAAATGGAAAATAGCAATAGAAGAGGTTGTAGCTTATAAAAGAGAATCTGAACCTATGCAGAATAAGGCGCCATGGAGGCCTTGCGATGACTACAGAACGTTCTAAAGCAAATAAATATGTTTCAGAAACATAAACATCTTGTACTAATTTTGAAGGCTCGAAATGGCTGTTTTGGCTTTGTTTGTGCATTGGTGTCATCTGATTTAAATTGTAAAATGTGCTTAATCTTATTTTGTACATAAACAAAAACAAGTATAAGTATGTGTTCTTCGATTTTCGTTAATTTTTGTAATTTTAGTAAACCTATTATCATCATCAAAAAAGAACATTTACCATTTTGCAGACATCAAACTTAAATGTGCGGTTTTATACTAAATTACATTTTGTTTATAAAAATTATATTAAATATTAAGATCGTTTTAGCAGAACAGAACAAGGCTTGCTAAGAACAGTCCGTCGTGCCAAGTCAAATAACTAAAATCGAAAGTGCGTTCATTAAAAATTTGTTAAATAATTGTAATGTGTATGGCGTTGTACATATGAGAAAAATAGCCTCTGTTAAATCTTTAATAAGAATGCACTTTTTATGTAAGGTGACATCCCAATGAATTAATATTGTTTAATTGTATGTAGGCAGGAGAAATTAAACTTGAGAAAACATGTTTGCTTTTTTTAGATGTATATTCTACTTAACAAGAAATGCAACTTCAAATTTTCAACATATCCCGAACTAAGCATCACATTGTATTCTTTGCTAAGAATTCATTAAAATGTAAAACAAATATTAGATTGACTTCATAGCGTAACACAGCACGGACCGCCTTGGCAAAGAACCATTCAAATAGACGGATACGTTTTGGAGAACTCACTCATTTTCATGCGCGAAAGCCTTCTGCCGTTCTCAAGGCCAAATATCTTTACACATTTCTACTTGTTACAAATTTGGCGCTGCAACCATATTGTGAGGGTTCACAGTGTGCTCGATCCATAGAGTTGCTAAGCGCTTCCTCAGATGGCGGATAGAAGATGACCACTTTTGGGGGGTTGTCTGGTCATAACAGAGAAAGCCTGGCCGTGGACCGTTGAGTGACATGTTTGGGGAGTGCCACGCTCCTTGTACGACGGACAATTTTGTAGATTTCGAATAAGAGAAGACTCATAGTATCCACTACAGAAGTACATTATACGTCAACAGCAATGATTCTTACTTTTCTGGTGGCAGTCTAACGTATGTTTTCGCTGTTTCACTCCTTTCCACTTTACTAATTTGTTGTTTATTAAATTGTGAATGAAGCTGGAACACACCGATCAACCGACTTATATCATTTTGGTGAGAAGATGTATGACACGATGAAAAAAGATATAAACAAGTTAGAAGCGATGAAAACGTAGTTAAGTTTTTCAAATTTTTTTATGTTTTAAATTTACTGTAGCAAATAAAATATATTAAAACACGATTTAGCATAGATTTGGCAATAGATGTATTCAGTGTTCTTTAAGCTCTTGCTTTTATTTTTGTCCAACTTATCTTATAAAATAAACGAATAAATGCAGATATAGTTATTAAAATGCTAAAATGACCTTTTATGATATAATTTTATTTCAAATCGGCCGTTTAAATATAAAGAATATTCCTTTGGCTTTCGCTTGGTGCCAAAAATGTATCTTTAACATAATGCATTAACAATATTAATTTGATTTTAATTGCACTGTCAGAGAAATTACGATACGATGTAAATCAGTTCAATGATATGATTAAAACAAGAAATATGACTTTGTATAAGCTATTAAATTCTGCTAACCGATTGAATAAGTATGCACTTTAAGAGTTCGTAACGTAATAATATATGTAATTTTTTATTTTCTTGTCAATATCAAGCATGAAGAGGAGGATGGGGAAAATTAATTTTGATTACTGTGCATAAAATATGAAATGAACAATTGCGACACACAATAACATTTGCAGAAAAGCTTTCAAACTATCTTTGTATTTGTATGCAACTCTTATTTTATTATCTATACCAAACGAAGATAAATGGGAGACATATTGTTTTTGTCTGGTAATTTACATCATCTTCTTTTTTCTTTTCTTCTCCTTTAAGACTGATATTTTCAGCCAAATTTATTTGACACTGCAAATCGCATACTAATACACGTTTAGGATATGTAAGATAGCTTTATCTAGTGTTACATAACACTTTTCATTTTTAGGAGGTTTATATTGGGTTTTTGGTAAAAGAGGCAAAAGAAGGTCGACATATTGTTGTGTGTTCGTCCGTGCAGCCATTACAAATCTTGTCCGGGATATAACTTGTTATCCTTTTAGGTAGGCTTTTTGATATTTGGCATGTGGGTAGATTATAACTTATCGATGTTTCGCATGCCATAGGTGTTGATATTTAATTTAAAATTTGACCCTAAGGGCACATCATTGCCTTTTGAGTGACTGCTTCGTGTCCGGGATATTTAACTTCGAAATTTGACCCCGCCCCCCCCCCCCCCGGTTATAACTTTTAAAATAATTGTTTGACTGTTTGTTTGCTTGTATGAACGGTTTTTAATGCCTTTCAGCAATTTATCAGCTGTATGATGTCTTTAATGAGAGTGGAAGCCTGAGTACCCAGAGAAGACCCCGACCTTCGCTGAAATAGGCTAAGCTTTTCATATATGCCATGTGGGTAGATAATTACTAGACAATGGGTCCTATCATCGTTGTAGACCTTAGACTTTGAACTTTGAGAAGTCGATTCGCATTTCGTTTTCATTGACAAATAAGTACCAGGGTTTTAAATCGTATACAATCCATTAGTATAAACCATAATATGAAATATCCAACCAGTACGATAAAAGAAACACGAGAAACGTTTGACGAAATTGTTCAATACGTATAAGCTGCAAGCAGAAAGTAGAGGGTCGACAGTGAGATTTGTGCAGAACTTACTGCCTATTAGTACGAATCGCCAAATATCGAACCGTTCCAATTTCCAGAAGGGGTTACATGTTAAACTAAAATCATTGTAATGCACATCGGCCAACTAGAAGTAGGGTTCTGTCGGATAACAGCCTATAACTTACTATTCGTTTGCACAAATCACCATATCAGTCATCAAACTATTTTGATTGAAGAAAACCCAAAAGAGTGACAAAATAAATGTCGACGTTCGTACTTTCTGCAAAACTTAATTTTTATGTCACCGTCTAAAGGTGAAGGTGGCCTTCGCATTTGGGGCGTTGACATAAAAATAAAGACAATATTATATGACATCGTTAAAGGCAGGGTGTTTTGATTTGTGTTTGTTTGATTGTTTATCATTATTTATTATTCATTTATTAGAATTAACAATGAAAGAAAACGGGTAATTAAACCATAAATATAAATAATTGTAATAAAACAGTGTACATTTGTGTAAGTATTCTCTAACCAGATTGGTAGATTCTTTTCTGTGTATCTTTAGGTGTCTACAGGGGTAATACGCGATGAAAATTGTGTATAATTCGGTCATTGAATGTCAATCTCGCGTTCTGTTTGAATGATATAATATTGGCCTTAGTAACTACATGTCTTACACGTTTTCCTTTTCAGTTTTTATGTAAACGACTACTGTGGAATTCTCAAAATATTTGCAACCGATAATGTTAAAAATTATTAGACATAGGCAGTATTCGTGTTACAGTTATATATGATGTATTAATTCTTGAGATTTAACTCTCATTTGTACGCTAATTAACCTTAAATTTCTCGCTCTTCGTCTTTATTATAAATTGAAGCTGGACTAGTATATAGGTTCCTGATTGTAGGCAGCACATTTGATAATGTTTGCCTAAATTCATACCTTAAAAATAATTTGTAAAAAAGTTTGACATCAATATAATGACCTACCAAGTAGATGGATCCGTTATATACTATTTAATGTCGACATAGTAGGAAGTAGGAAATATTTGTACAAAATCTTGTTCGTTATGTGTTATTTGTTGATAGGTGAGAACTCATATGTAGAGCGTTATCGACATATAACACTGATTTCCGTTTAAGCCCTGCTTTGGGATTGTCTAAATGAGAGCATTTACTCTATGTTTAATTCCTCACTATGGTTTTAAGATGAATTACAAAGCTGCTCCGCTGCTTGTTACCTTTTTCCATGTCTAGTGATTTGTGTCAAGAATGTATACATCATAGTCCTATTGTATTAACAATTGTAGACTTTTTGTATAATATTCAATGATATACAGACATTAGTTGTAAAATATTATTGAAATGCCCCATGTGGAAGTATAAAACTAATCACTTAAGAAATACGTGGCTGTTTTCAATCGTGTCAAGGAACTTTTATTCATCGTGTCATTATAAAAAGATGAGCTGATTTTTTCCGTATCATTTTTTCAGTAAATGCGTAAAGAAAAATGAATCAAACTCCTAATAAATTGCAACTGAAAGAATAATTTTGGGGTCAGAAAAAAGGTTGGATATATGTCCTTTTGAACAAAAACACTTGATACAGAAATATATTGTGCAGGAGCGTAAATTTTGCATTTATTTGTTCAAATTTGTGATGCCAGTACCTTTGGAACCTATTTTCAGATAACAAATGAAAACATTAGTTAAAACGATTGAATATGTTAATGGACAAATATATGCCAAATAATTTTTTACTACACTATATTTGATACAGTGAGTTTTAAACGTAGCGATTTGGACAAAGTCATCTGTATACGTATAGGTCTTAACTTGTTTATATCTTTTTTCATCGTGTCATACTTCTTCTCACCAAAATGATATAAGTCGGTTGATCGGTGTGTGGAATAGTGCATGCTGAACGTAAAGTAAAATTTCAGCCAATCAATCAAATAATTACTCAAAATTATTTTTGTTTTAAACTAAAAGTATAGAAAAATATTGCATAACTTATAATTCTATGGTAGTTGGAGAATAATCATACATAATGCTGTATGCGTAACAGACCATGCACGAAGATACGTTATTTATATTTAGTTCATAATAAGTGCTGTAAAAACATATTTAATATACACCTCGCCATAAGTTAAGAAACACCCTATTATTTTCCAGGGATTCATTTAAGATTTTATATGTTTTAATATTTTTTAAAGAAATGACAATTTATTCAAGGAATACTTCAAATTTCTGAACAGATTATACGATATAATATGGTTTGGGTCTGTTTACACCATTCATAAACCGCTTCGCGCAAACCTTATAATTTAATTTTAACTATAAATCTTATTAATTTTTGCGGTAAAAGCGTCGATGACGTCGTGGAACTAGAATAGGTCAAAGGTCACGCAAGTTATTTTTTATAATATGGTTTGCCCGATTTGAATTGACCAATCAGATTTCAGCTTACAAAGCAAATTAAATTATTGAACATTAATGACAAATGAAACATACACACAACATGTTTACAGTCGCTTTATTGTTTGATGAAAAAATGTTCAAAGCAAAGATATAAAAAAAACAGTGCAAATATAACTTTCATTAGTCAAAAAATAAGTTTCATTGTATACTTCAATTTCATGAACTTAAAGTAAACACATCATCACAGGTCAACGTTCAGGGAAAGAAAAGTCACTTTGAAATGTGTTGAACGCAAAAATACTCAGTAAGTCGTGTAACCACCACGTTTCCGGTACAGTTCTTTAACTCTCCTCCTCATGCTGTTGACTAAACAACGAAGTGTAGCATGTGATAAATTCTGCCATTCATTTTGAATGGCAACACGTAGTTCTTGGACATTTTGACAAGCAGGTGCTCTGTTATTGATTTTACGCCCAGTGATATCCCACAAATGTTCAACTGGATTCATATCGGGTGACATGGATGGCCATGGCAGATACTCAGTAGCTTCCCTTTCGATAACATCACGTTCAATTGCAGCTCGGTGAGGTCATGCGTTGTCATCCATAAAGATGGGTCTGTTACCAAGTGCATGATTGTCAAAATGTGGCACAATAATAGCGTTAATGACGACATTTCGATATTTTTGCAGTCTTTGTCCCATCAACCACATAAACAGATTCAGTTTACAGTAGTATGAAAAGCCTCCCCACACTGTAACACCACCACCGCCAAACGCTGTAGTGCCTAAAATGTTGCTCTGATTGTAAGCAGTACCTCGTTGTCTCCAAGCACGCATGCGCCCATAAATAAGACGAAGAAGGAATCTGCTTTCGTCGGTCCAGTGTACTCGTCGCCTGCTTCCATCTCGATGACGTTTCAGTAGCCGGGATACAATACTAAAGTGAATGCCAGTGTTGTGCTATTTGACGCAAGCTCTGTCCACTATTACGCATTCCAACGATCTGCCACTTCTCAGCGTCACTTAATTTCTGTCTAGGCATTGTAAAAATGTAAAGATGAACTCGAAAAATACCAGGAGATGAACACTAAATCGTTAAGCAAAACAAGGCTTTTAGGCGTGCTCGAGTACCGTATGACAAACTGGTTTTGCTATTTAAAGATTTACCTGAGGAGTTAATTAAAGTGACTTTCACGTGCTCGAATGATGGCTTTAGTACATAAATAACACACAGTTAATATTCATTTACAATTATGAAATTATAAAAAAAATATTGTAGGTGTTGCTGAACTTCTGGCAAGATGTATAGTTTTATTTTCTTCTAATAGTCAATTCTAATGTTGAAGTGTTATGTAACCTTAGACCAATATACCTTATTATTATGTATGGTTAATTATGCAACTAGAATTTTGTCAAATTCACATAAACAAACGACAAAAAAGTTATAAAACTCAACTGTAACGATAGAATTATAAAGCAATTCAACAGATAAAATGTCACAAAATTAAATTATATCAAATATATTAAACTTATATATTACAATTATAACTGTTTGTATACAATTTTCAACTAATCTTTGGGTAGGTTCCGATGAAAAGAAGTGAAATTAAATTAAATTTACTACAAGATATAAATTAAGTAAGAAAAGCATAATGTTAAACTCCGACAAACATAAATAATAAATTAATTTTTTAGTCAATCGCAATGCCATCAAAAATGCATATCGCAATAACAATATTCTAAAAAATATATTGCAAACATACCTTTATTTCATAAAGTGAGAATATGCTGACGAACATCAGTGTACGTACTTTTATATGATGACGTATCCGCTTAAAGAAATCAACAGAGCTTTCCGAAAACATGAAATCATCACGTGATATCATTTTCACCGAACAATGTTACAAAAATATTAACTGGGAAAACCACCATAAAAGTACGTGATAAAGGGTGTGTAAACTAGACAGAGTGCATAACCCTTAGGCAATTCCGTAAGCAGTGTCTCTATGAAATAATCTGTATTGATGTCATTTGTTAGCAAAGATTAAAAGATTATGTTAATAAAAGAAAGGTCCACATGGAACATATAAATGCAAAATGGCAATACAATGAGAAAGTACAATAAAGAGAGAATGTGATAAAAATAAATACAAATTATGTTAATATGTTAATTGAGACAATAATCTGTTGAGATAATTATAATCACTGGAAGAGAGACAACTCTTGTTTGTTATCAAGGCAATTTTGTCGAAAAACAAATTTTGCAAGCTCTGTTATACAAAATGGGTTTTCGTTAATTAAATTAAATTTTATTAAATTTTTTACACGTGCGGTTTTCTACTGGCGTTTTTTGGTTGGGTATATCTACCAGTTTCTATACGTAAATTATGGTTGCTAGTACGAAAACGTGTAAGGATTCTTCTGTTAACAAAACACTTTACAATAGTTAAATATTTTTCATATTGAAAAATGAACGTGAATTTTCTGTAGGTTCTTAGTTTTTCACTTTTACTAAGACCATTTTTTCAGTAGTTTTCAAAATTTGACCTGAGCTTATTTCCGATGTGTCTAATAGTTGCATTACTAATGTTTTCAGGGGATAACAATAAGTTATCGAGTTTAAGATATTTTAGAATATTGTGAATAAATGTATTCCAACAAGAGTTGTTATTTGATAACATAGATGTGTTCTCCTCAGTGCTTCAACAAGAAGTGAGTCATTATGTTCTCTCTTACACACTGAATATTTAATCATGCTAATAATAGAGTCAATGTAAAGAGGATATCTCCGCATTTCCCAATAAACAGCAAGGTTAGAGGTTATATATATACATAAAAAGATATTTACTAATTCTATACGGCTTCGGCCGTGCAAGTTAATTAGAGATTTTTCATGAAATTTAATATCATCACTAGGTTTACACCATTTCTTGTTGACAACATTAACTATTTCAGAAGCATATAATACTGCAGGTTTCACTGTGTGATCTATTATATACAGAAGATTCGGAACGTCAGAGGGAAAATTTTTGAATATATTCTTGATCTTGAAAAATGCCTTCAATCCTTTTTATTGAGGTCATCAAGGGCAAGGGTAAAGCTCCCATTTGAGCTAAAGAGAAGTCCTAAGTATTTATAATTTTTTACAGTGTTTAGTTCAATTTTATTAATACAGAGTTTGTTTTGATTAAGTTTACTGCCCTTCTTGAACACAATAATTTTTTACTTTGAGTAATTAATAGCAAGAGCCCAGGATTTACAATATTCATAGTGTAATATCAAGACAATTTTGGAAGCCCTCTGGGGATCTAGATAACAGAACCAAATCATCTGCATACATAAGGCAACTTACATGCTTCTTACCAAGTACAACAGGATCATATGAAACATTCAACATATCTAAAATTATTAATATAGAAATTAAAGGTTTTTTGCTAAGGTTATCACCTTGAAAAACCCCTATTATAGTTTGAAAAGTGTTATTGATGTTTGAGTTACCAATTTTCACTCGTAAATATTTTTCTTGCTATACAGAGATCTGAGATCTTAAAAAATTACCTCCTACTCCAGCAGTATGTAATTTATAAAATGGATGATAGAATCAAACGCAGAGGTCTATGAAACTTGCAAAAACTTTCTTAGATTTGTTAAGATATTTTTTATAATGGTTCTAATCTTAAAAATGTGGTCTGGCTTCCTACTACCAGGTTTGAAACCGATCTGTTCTTCGTGTATAAGTTGGTTTAAGTTTATGATTTCTTCCAGACGGGATGTCATGTGTGTAGAATTTATAATTATTTTAATTACCTTGGATCTTCAATCATTATCTTTATGAGTTGTATAAGAGTGTCTAGCAGATTGACAAAATTATTTATGACCGCAGCTGTGTTTTAGTTCCCCATCCTTTGACATACCGTTACCTTTTATTTGCATGTTTGTTTACTAGAGTTCATATAATGTAACGTGTGTGTCTGGAAATGTGATAAAAGGTGATGACGGGGCCCGCTAACCCACGATATGAAAGAGTGAGAAAGTTGGTTAGTAAGGACAGTATGAGTATGAACGTTATGTAGGATGAATGTGATTTTATTCGATGAATCTGTAATTAATTGCATTATGTAAATATGGAACTTGTATTATTATTATTATTTATATATATCTACAAATTAAACCCAACACTGTTTGAATTAGATTTTTACACTGTCAAATTTTTTGCTTTCCCTCAGCGGGATTAGAACTCACACCGTTGTGACACTGTGGCACCAAATCGCCTGCACTATGTCCAGCGGTCTAGACCCCTCGGCCAAATCCGCTAAATAAATATAGCTTCATTAACCGTGGTTAATCGTAGACATAGACAAAGTACATGTGTACTAGCGTGTGACGATGGAATTTTCGTAACCAATACGTATTAATCTGACAGTAATCTAATTCAGCAATTTTGTATATATTATATAGGATGACAAAGTTACTTGTCATACAGTCACAGTAAGTTAATTATATACAAAATATATTCTGAATTCTATGAACTATATGTCGTTGTAACTAGTGCCAAGATATACCTTCGTCACATTTTATGGTGGCAGCGGTGGGATAGAAGATCGGCGGCATAATGAAATAGGAGGATATAAGATGATCGGCAAGAAATCACCTATTAGGCTTAAAGTGTATATTGACTAAACATCCGAGATGCCCAGAAACAGCAATAACAGCAATAAGCCATAAAGAGGAATGGACACTGATGACATCGTTCAACTAACTCCACCAGCGTCATATAAAGATATTGTAAACCCAAACTTATTCTTCAGAAATTTAGACGAGGATATAGACAGCTGGCTTAAAAACTTCGACAGAATAGCTATCGCGAACGAATGGAAGTAAAGAACAACGTTACCAGCATTTCTAAGAGACAGGGCGGCTGAATTCTATGAATCACTCGAGGAGAATATACAGGACAGTTATGGTAATTTGTGTAAAGCGCTGGGAAATCGATTTATACCAAAAGAAATACAATCTTTGTATTATAGTAACCTATTTCAAGCGTGTCAAAAAGACGGACAAACAGTTGAAGATTTTGCGTCTGAAATCAATAAACTGGCAATAAGGGCGTATTCGGACATGAAAAGGGAGCAAAAGGACGTTCTAATCAAAGAACATTTCATTCAAGGCTTGAAACAAGATATTAAAAGTAATATGATGCTGTCTTATCCATCAACTTTTGAGAAGGCATTTAGATCAGCCAAACGGGAGGAATGGAATAACAATTTAGCGAAAAGGAAGTCGGAATCAACATGCGCTTAAAGCGAAAATACATTGGAAAATAATGTGAAGGAACTTTCTGAACAAGTTCGAGCTCTTGCGATCAAAGTTGACAATGTTTCGCACAGAGACAATTTCCAGAATCGTGTCCCATTCCGAGGAAGAAGCCGAGTTAATTTTAACCGAGGACGAAGCTACGGTAGTACTAACAGAAACTTGCGCACTACTGATGGTAAAACGATATGCAATTTTTGCATGAAAGTCTTATGTATCGAAAGATGTTGTAATGAGAAGATGAAGAGTTCGGGAAACTAGGAGCTGCTTCCAGGAAGGGAGGGAAGACAGCAGTAATTGTTTAACCTCCTGAAATTGGTATTGGAAATTATTCTTTCGCGAAATCTTTGCCAATTGAGCCGAATATAAATGAAAATTCTTGTCCCGCCAATAATGTTTCGTTTGGAATTATACAGGAAAATATAATTTCGTGTGCATTAAATCCTGTCATTAAATTGTGTCGCCAAAATTGTGGGATTTATTAGTGCTTCTTTATTAGTTGATACGGGATCTACTGTGAGCATTGTCAATGATAGCTTTGTTGATGTGGAAAAAGTGTCAAAAATCCGTAATGTGCAAATTACATCAGCTTCGGGTGACAAAATTAATATAATTGGGAAAGCTAGTGTTTATTTTGAAATGGGAAGCACGTGTAAATTTTCTTATGATGTGTATGCAGCTGCTAATTTTTCATACCTGTGTATTTTAGGAGTAGACATTTTACGTCATAAATCGTGTAGCATAGATGTGGGAGATAATTGCGTTTTCTTCAATGATGAATGTATTGAATTCGATATTGATGATAGAAATAAATGTGAAAACAATTGCTCGTAATTAGAAGGAATTCAATTAAATGTTAATTCCACTAATGAAAGACACTTATTCAATATAAATGTGAATTTACCTGTAAACGAAAATGAAAAGTTAAATGTATTGTTAGAAAAGTGCAAAAATGTGTTTGCTTTCAATGATAATGAATTAGGATCTACTTCTTTAGTCGAGCATTCTATTGATGTGGGAAATAATAAGCCAATTTTTCAAAGGCCATATAGAATTCCATTAGGGTCAAAGGGAAATTGTAGAAAATAAAATCAAGGAATTATGCGACCGTGGAATTATTAGACCTTTGAATAGTCCGTATTCCTCGCCGTTGGTTATTTTTCCGAAAAGGACGGTTCGTTACGACTATGTGTGGATTTTAGAAGAGTCAATGAAGTTACTAAGAAGGATGTTTATCCGCTTCCCATGACTTAAGACATGCTAGATGCAATAAATGGATCTAAGTATTATAGTGTTTTAGATTTATGCCAAGGATACCACCAAGTCCCTGTTAAGGAAAGTGACAAAGAAATAACTGCCTTCTCCTATTATGGGAGTCATTTCCAGTACAATTTCATGCCTTATGGGTTATGTAACAGTGCAACTACTTTCCAAAAGCTGATGGATACATTATTATATGGATTATTATGGAATTCGTGTCTTGTGTATATTGCCGATATAATTGTTTATTCAGATAATTTTTATCATCATCCTAAAAGACTTGAGCAAGTTTTTCAGCGATTCAACAAATCGGAACAATAAACTCAAAGAGAAGAAATGTTTCATAATGATTGCACAAAAAGAAGTAACCTTCCTTGGACATTGTGTAAATGCCAATGGAATATCTCCGGACAAGGACAAAGTACTCTTGTACTCGTCGCCTGTTTCCATCTCGATGACGTTTCAGTAGCCGGGATACAATACTAAAGTGAATGCCAGTGTTGTGCTATCTGACGCCAGCTCTGTCCACTATTACGCATTCCAACGATATGCCACTTCTCAGCTTCACTTAATTTCCGTCTAGGCATTGTAAAAATGTAAAGATGAACTCGAAAAAAAAACCAGGAGATGAACACTAAATCGTTAAGCAAAACAAGGCTTTTAGTAACGTATGACAAACTGGTTCTGCTATTTAACGATTTACCTGAGGATCGAGTTAATTAAAGTGACTTTCCCGTGCTCGAATGATGGCTTTAGTACATAAATAACACACAGTTAATATTCATTTAGATTTTTGACATTAAAAAAAATATTGTAGGTGTTGCTTAACTTCTGTCGAGGTGTATAGTTTTATTTTCTTCTAATAGTCAATTCTAATGTTGTAGTGTTATGTAACCTCAGACCAATATACCTTATAATTATGTATGGTTAATTATGCAACTAGAATTTAGTCAAATTCACATAAACAAACGACAAAAAAGTTATAAAACTCAACTGTAACGATAGAATTATAAAGCAATTCAACAGATAAAATGTCACAAAATTAAATTATATCAAATATATTAAACTTATATATTACAATTATAACTGTTTGTTTACAATTTTCAACTAATCTTTGGGTAGGTTCCGATGAAAAGAAGTGAAATGAAATTAAATTTACTACAAGATATAAATTAGGTAAACTCCGACAAACATAAATAATAAATTAATTTTTTAGTCAATCGCAATGCCATCAAAACTGCATATCGCAATAACAATATTCTACAAAATTTATTGCAAAAATATCTTTATTTCATAAAGTCAGAATATCAAGTCTATCAAGTCATTTAAATATAATGGATTTAATCAATTATTTTAAAAGTCTCATTACTAAATAGCAATACTCATGATTTTTCTTATATTTAATGAAAATTTATTTAAAAGTTCTTCAACCGAGCGATTGTAATCATACATAATAAACTGGGTTTTCATGAATTTTGCATTAGATTATAATTGAAGGGTGTCCGGTTCTTGACTCACAGAGCTGCTTAACTCATCCCCAGGTTATGGATAAGGGAGGTCCGCTCGTTTGGGTATTTTTTCCAGATTATAATACGATAAGTCTGAACGCGAAATATTGTGGGTGGCATGTTTGGAGAGTGCCACGCTTCAGATTGGCTCCTTTTTGTAGATCTTGATAAAAAAGAATAGGCTCATTTTAGCCACTACAAGAGACTTATTCTCCATCCACACTAAATGCTCTATACTTTTCCTCATGCTTGACCCCATTTCGATGTTAATTTATTGTTTGATAATTTGTTCTCATCCTGAATATAGTTAAAATACTACTCCCTGTACGTTGCGCACAACCAATTTATTTGTTTTCGTTTGTTACAAAAGTGTTTCAGATATTTACAATTTATTATGAAAGATGAATGATAAATAGTTAACCTTCATAAATTCCAATATTTTTTCTTCAATACATATATTAGTTAATAAAATGGTAATATTTATTTCTCACTAATGAGAAAGCATGGTACCTTTTTTAAATCGGTTGAAAGTTCCGTGTCTCAAATCGTGGGCGAGATAACAAATTCGCGCTCGTTTTCCCATAAAAATGTACTGTTACGTCAACTGTCGGTTCAGTAATTAAAATCATATTTACTTTAGTTGTGTGTGTTTACTATGTCTCTTTAAATATAAACATCAAAACAACACATTTGAGATTCCGCGACCAAGTGTATGCAACAATATGATAGCAATACACATTTGTGCAAACTTGGTTTCCTTAAAAACTTTTACTTTTTTATTCGTTTGGCAAACCTGTTCCACCGACGAGCTATACAAAATAAAATGTTCTTTAATTTTGCGTGTACAACTATAGACCTCTAGTCACAAGCGTGCATTGCATAGTTGTCATTTATAGCTAAATATGTGTAAAACTGTTAAAACAGTTAACAAAAGTCAGACATGAGCACGTATCATGAGGTATTATGTAACATTTAGAATCTCTCCCGGATGGGTTGTTTGTGAAAGATAACGTACACGATAATCTGTACCTTCCCGTTTTTATATGCAACGTCATTTTACTTCGTTATACTACCCTGTCGTTGACAAGCAATGTTTACACCATAATTTTGAGTTAAAATGTAATATAAAAAAAAATTAATACACTGAGACATCCGGAATGTTTTTAAAAACCTAGATCTTTCAAATTGATTAAACAGTTGTCTCGGGAATCCATATAGAGTAGATTTTTGTTTGTTTAAATGGTGTTTAACATGGCAATTGTCCAGCTATATCATCTTTATTATACACTTTCCGCCAAGAATTGTTCACCGATTTCAATTTCCCTGCATTCTCCGACACGTATTACGAGTATTTAAAACTTGTCACATTACTCTCCATTTTCGTTTCGTATTTATCGTTTTCTTTAAAAATGTGCCGGTATCCTCTACCGATACGGCAAAAATACCGATCAGCCATTGTATGAATATTGTTTAGCGATAGACGATATTTTAGTGACTTTACAGGAAGTATTTAATGTTAGAGTCTAATGTGAACGCGAGCCCTTGATGTGCATATCAGGTCCTGTGCCACAATATGGCTGGACACTTCTGTCTCTTTCACAAGGACTAAATCACGTATATGTACATTTATGTTAAATATGTTTTAAATAAAATAAAATATTGAGGGAAATATAAGCCGTAAATATTTTTCTTTAGCTGAAAATCATTAGTCACATAGGTTTATCTGATCAATGCAGAAGAATACTCATAAGGAAATTAGTCATTTTCTATTTTAAACTAAAATAAAGAACGAACCAATCAAAGTAAACAATTTCTATATAGGCAGAGTCAAATCATACAACGTACACGTGTCTATGTGCATCATCTTATTCAGCATTTAACTTGCATACAGTCATTAATAATAAAAGTACAATAACTATCAAGGTCAACTGAGGGAATTATAGCAAATAAACATGTGAATCTTAGTCGATGCACTAAATAAACTCAAAACATGAAATGAGACTTGAAACACAATGTCAAAACAAACCGAAGGTTGATATTTCATCATATGCATTCATTATCGCAAATAAAGATCGCAAGCAAGAAATAATATTATATGTAAATGTATAAACCCTGCTAAATTGTAAGCAAATGTTTGACAGCAGCAAAAATATGGAGAATTAAAAATTGTCCCATCTATACATTAAATATTTACTTTTAACAAAACAATAATTAATTCAGAAAGAAAAAAGTACGTAATGCACACATAGAATTCATGTATCTTTGGATGTGGGTTGATTGAATCGACTTTTAGATGACAAATAAATAACCAACCGAAGGATATTTATTGTCACAAGTGAACCCGGTAATGCCAACGGAATATTGAATAACACTTAGTAAGATATATTATCATTTACTCGAACTTCTTTATTGGTATTAGTTTGGCTTTCAAACTCGTAAACTGTAGTAATATCTCGGAGAACTTCAAAATCTGACAAAATTGCACAATCGCATCTTTGTTATTTAGTTGTGCTTTATCAAATCTATAAATAAGTTTACAAAATACTGCATGTTTGCGGGATTTTACCTAAAAAGAACATGCTCTACATGACATGCAGCTATGACAAAGTGTGTCACGTACTTGGGAAAATATATCGTATACAATCATTTACAGAAAACCCACCAGTTTATAGCACTTATAGCACTTGACGTCATATTTACACGATTGTTTACTAATGAAATACATAAAATAAGGCAAGCTGTAAAACGTGGAGTGGAAACGGGCGTGGTTATTTCCTTACTTATCCAATTTGAAAATTCGGTATTCAAAATTTTTTGTCTTACCTATTTAATGTTAATTAAACAATAATTATGTGTCATATATACAAAATGCCGGTTAAATTGTGCCAGGATAATGACATACAATTTATTAAATTAGGAATACAAACGTATGAACAAATAGAAATCTAAACTTTTACAGTTGTTGACGACCGTTGTTTTTATGTAAAAATCAAATTTAAAATAAGTAGGTTTTAGTAAAAATTAAATTTTAAGTATCACATGTATCACTGTACTTAGGCTTAGTACAACAAATGGCTTATCGGCTAGCACCACAGCCTATACAAGTAGCGACAATAATGTAGCTCCCTTGATGATTTATCTCGGCGGAGCTACAAAGAGGTCGTAATGGTGCAAAAACACACAGATTTCATACATATTGTCCGCTATTAAACTGTTTCCATGGTTTACCTGTGACAACACTAGGGAAGGTTCCCAATGCTCAACTCACAGAGCTGCCCAGCGCGTCCCCAGGTACCGGATAGAGCAGACATTCTCGTTTAGGAGTCGTCATGCTTTAATACGGAAATTCTCTTGACCGCGGAATAGTGAATAGTGTGTTTGGAGAATGCCACGCGCCTTGCACAATTATGAGAAAATGATTTCCTATTACGATAAAAAAAGTCATGGTGACGACCATAGAACTTCCGAAGGGATAACATCAATATAGGTACATCAAACACTCATTTTAGCAGTTTAGTTCAACAGCAATGAGCGGTATAGAAAATCGCGAAATACCGATCGCAAGATCTAGAATAACGTAAGTTGCAAAATGTATACACCATACGCTGGAGCTGCTGAAATGTAGACTCGAGTTTGTAGTTTTCCCGAGTCTATATACATAAGTAGGTCAAAGTAGGAAGCCGACCTAAGTGTATTGGTGGTGTCTTTAATTTCAAGCTCGCTATGGTAGATTGAATGCAAATAGTCCCCAAATTTAGCATTGTTGAGGGACAAAACATCATCAATATAGCGGAATGTGAAATTAATGGTCAGGGCCAGTGTCTTTTCTTTCTTCTTCAGCAGGCCTTCTAAGACTCAGCCCCATAAGAGTACAAAAACAGGTCGACGAGGAGAGGAGCATAGTTAGTATCCATTGGAATACCAACCGTCTGTTGAAAACATGTCTTCCAAACATGACAAATGTGTTAATCAGAAAATCTAACATTTGACAGATTTGGTCTTCATTATATTTATTATTTGATTTAGAGTCATTGATGACGAAGTAAGTGCTGTCATGGCTAATTACCAGTATTTATATCGTCTAATGTCGGTTTTTTTTTAAAGCATCGTTTAATAAGATCTTCAAGTCTGGTTTTCAGCTGCATATTAGAGATGGTGGGGTAGAGTGTCGTAAATTAATAGGTTTTAATACTGTTGCATTGGGGAAGAGATACACACATTAATATGTCTATCAGATCTTATGAAATTTTTAATATCCACATTTCATTTATGCCACTCCTGGAGTAGAAAGTGTCACTAAATTTTTTTTAAAGCCCCGTTTTTATTGTTGTTAAAATAGTGATCAGGAGTTTTGATATTGGTTTGATGGTGCATTTGACGATCCTGCTATGACACGCTCTTTGCTCTATTGTGAAGTTATGGTATCCAATATAAGAAGGGGCGGTCACAATCTTCGACTTTGATATGGAAACCAAAGGCCAACACCGATTTGTAATTTTCAAGATTCCCCTCTTTTGAAGGCGTAGTGGATGTGTAAGTAGGATTGCCAAGTGAAATATTTCTTGATGGATATTAAACAAACATTCATTCAACAAATCCATGGTTTAATAACTTTTTACGTCGTTGAGTTAACATCTCTAAAATGCCTTTTTAATTCATTTGAACACGTTATTTCTAATCATGTTGACGCAAGACAAATGCGTTATATCATGGTAAAGCAAGAACGTCTTTGAATGCAACTAAAATAATCCGGAATGTCATTTTTGTCCCGAAGTCGATCCTCCAGGAATACTGTTACGTACTTCAACAACCATTTGGATATTTGTCAACATTGGGATAGAGTTAAAACAAATCAGTTAAATGTGGTGTACATATCAATGAAATAAAATATATTTTTAAATAACTGAATCAGTTTAATAGCAGATAATATGTGTAAAAACCTGTGTGTAAATCACACCCGGACTGCTGCATTACAAATAATGTGACCTCATGTAGCTTCTCTGAGATCAATCCGAACCTGTTCTTAATGATACAAAAAATACAAAAAAAACTCAGACAGCCTCTAAGTTGTTACATGTACAATATGCTGCAGATGGAAGACGAAATTCAGGCATCATTGACACCTGACTGGAACATCTAAAACGGGAGTTTAACGGTGCCAGATAGATGTATACCACTACACTGTGGTAGCATCACATTTGTTAAAGCTTGTTTTTAATTGACAGTTGTATATGCCTCTTAGTTTTATTATAATATAGTGTCTGATAATTGATAAAAAAATATTGTGCTATTTATTTGATTTAAATTCGTTCAATTTATGTAGTGTTATATTTTTACAAGCACAGAAAAGAAATACACATGCCAGATACTGCCCAAATATAAACATTATCCCATGTATTGCTGTTAATTTTTAATAAAAGATATACTTAAACATATCAATAATGTTATTTATCAAATTTAAATATATATTTTAACTAGACACAAAATTATATTGCTAAAATATTTTCTAATATAAGAAAAGTAGAAAAATGAAACCAATTTTTTACAAATATATGATAAAATATCAGTTACACATGCAATTATGACAAACCATATATGAAGAGTCAAAATTATGAAGGTCAGAAATTCAGTCGTTTTTTACATGATCAAACAAACCAAGCTGTAATTAAAGTTATATGTGATAATTTCTTTTGATCTCATTTATCATACTTTTAAATTTCTACATGTACCCTTTCTGCGAAAAGTATTATTTAAATCATACAAGTGTTGATCTCTCATTAAAAGTTTTATTTACGGCTTTATACCTTAAAAAGAATAAATGTTAATTACATTCATTTTGTTTTACCGTTTAATCAAATCTTGGTTAACATATATATAATCAACAGCTGGAGTTTCAGCGTGATGTCAGCAAGCTGTTTGTCCTCTGATTTGTAATGGTTACAGTTCTTTCATATTGGCTCCAGGATTTTTTTTATTCAGTCAAGCATAATTTTCTCCTTAGCTTTATGTAACATATACTCTCCCAAGAAAGAAACGCAACAATTTTTTTTTATTTTGAAAAATGACTTTTTTTTATATATCAATTGGGTAACTGGGAAAATAAATATTGGTGATTACATTTAAACCCTTATGACATTTTACCGAGGACTGCATTGAAATTCAATCAACCTCGTACGCAAGTTTCGAATCGTGTCATGTATAGACATCTTCTGTGTGTTTTTGCAAGTGTTTCGGTTTTTAGTTTTTCTTTATTCTTGTTTTGTTTTTTTTGTTTTTTTTTTGTGTTTTGTTTCTCTTTGGTGTTCATTGTTACTTTATATTCATGTACTCTGTATTCTAATAATAATTATTTTGGACCTTCTTAAGATCAAACAACCGTAAAATGTCCACTTCCAAAGTTGCTGCGTCCAAGTCTCTAATCGTTTTTGGACAAAAATGGTACATGATAAATATACCCCGACAATGAACCGTAGTTAAGGATCTTAATTTATATCTATTCCTTTACATGCATCAGTTGAATTTTATTTTCATGATTTAATAAATAACATTTAATAGCAACCAATAAATTAAACGCTGACCTAATTAGTATACATAAGTAGTCTTAAAAATGGGCTTTAAAGTTTAATCCTGAAAAACAGACTCTCTTCTTTTTGCCAGGAAGAAAGTTAACCATTCTCCTATCCACAAGATATAATTACATTGTCATTTAGGTATTGAATTCCAAATTAATTGCAAATCATATAAAGAAGTAAATAACAAAACATGTGAGCGTTTAAATATTCTAAGAAGGCTTAAATACCAAGTGAACAGAAAAGTACTACTAACCATTTATATGACATTTAGTCCGCCAAATTTAGAATACGCTGTTGTTGTATGGGATAACTTTTTTGAAGAGTGTGCAATTTGAGGCAGGTAGAATTTTTACGGGTTTAAGAATTAATTCATCTAAGACCAAACTTTATGTAGACTTTTGATGGGATCCTCTTTATAAGAGAAGATAAAAACATAAACTTATATTATTATATAAGATTATGCAAAGCTTAGCGCCACAATATTTACTTGATATTCTAAATCCTTTTACATTCAATATTCATAAATATAATCTGAGAAATGCTGTGATCCAATTGCAAGAAAATATAATAATCTGTCAGAGGCAAAATAATGCCAATAATCTGACACGCCACTTACTATGTCATCATTTATCTGATAGTTCTGAATGTCCTTGTTGTAACCATCAAGCCATTTTTCATGTATTGCCCCTTTTATAGTATTTACAGACAAAATCTTCATCATACATTTAAAACTTGACTTCAAAATATTTTATATGGCAGTCCCATTTGTAATTATGAACACAATAAAACGTTGGTCCTGTCTGTACACGATTTCATAAAGAGAAAAAACGATTTAATTAACTAATAATGATACATGGATATAAATGAATATTTATTAATTATTATAGATATATTTATTCATCGAGAGCACTAATGATAATATGACGTTTAAAATATTATATGTAGATTATCTTTTTTGTTTGTATATATGTTTGTTCTATTCATTGTTTTATTATATCTACATTTTGTAACGATTTATACATGCAATTCATCAGAAAATTTATCATTATCTTACTTATAAATTACTAAGAAACATTACAATAAGTGAAGGTGACTCGGTGTCCGAGTGGCTAACTCAGACTGTCTACTATTGATCACGTGGTCTGTCAACACTGATGTTGCGGGTGAGTCTCACTGAGGGTAATGTTTATTCGACTCCAATATTAATTGACAAGGATTGCCAGTTTTCCTACCGAAGGTTACGTATTTTCTCCTGGTACTCCGGCTTTCTCATATAATAAAAACTGGACGCCATGAAATTGCAGGAAAACAGCTAAAAGTGGCGCTAAACACCATTCTAACAAAAAAAAAACAATAACTGAGATTTTTTGGCTTACAATAGAATTTGAGTTGTCTCTCTTTGACTTAATCATGTCTTGTCTGTGTCATTGTTTGATGTTAACATGGAGTAGAAATATATAGGTTCAGTCCTGCTATTCAATTCAATTCATGTGTTTCCTGAATAAAATAGGCTTAATTCAAATCATTTTTTCGTTTTAAAAGTATTACCTTCATTTGAACAAGATGTTGATTCCCTTCCCCCAGTTAGATGGAGCTGAATTTAGTTCGTAATTTTCACTTCCTTCTCCAACTTTTAACTCATTCGTAGGGACTGCCATAGAACTTCTGAAGGAATGACATCAACATAGATGCATCGAATCCCTGTTTGTATAGCAGATTGGTGAACTGCAGTTTACAAAATAACGATCGCAATATATAGCATAACATATGAGTAATATAGCTGACAAAGTTTTATAATCCAATATATTTTTTATTTGGCCGCGTAGTTTTAGCAGAGACAATTTTAAAATTGTTTTCTTTGTTTAAAGCTACATCTTTTTTTGCATATTTAAACTTATGTAAGGAATTATTTTACGATTACAGGTTATATTGGATCTGTAGATCTTGTTTTGCAAATTTTTCTTAGCTACACTATCCAAAAACAAATCATGGGTAATATTTTCAATAAAGGACGATAATTTATACAATGAGTCAATTGGCAATTTCTGTGTAGTAGACTTATTTTTAGGAATCTTAACCTGCTAGTTATGCTTATGTATATGATATATATTTTTTTCTCTAATAGCTTTTATTTGTCAATAAAATAGTTGTTACATGGAAATGACGTATAAAAGAGAACTGTTCTAAGGTAGATTTATTACAGATAATTGCAAAATAACCTAATGCAATCCTAAAATAATTCATTCATGACCACTTACTCAAGAAAGAAAGAACGACGGGTAATTTCTGTCATTTGAGTAATGTGTAATAAATAAAATAAAAGTGGATGCAGTCCTAACATAACATGTTAGTTAACTTGTAAAGCAGAGATTTTGATTGCTTTAAATTAACTTAGAGCAGAGAATTTGACTGGTTTGAGCAGAGATTTTGACAACCCAAGTTAACTTAGGCTGTTCTGTTGACAATTTTTTGTACAATATATTTCTTTCCGTTTATAAAAGAATGCATTCAGTTCTTATATTTACATTATGCTCATTTTATTTTATTAAAAAAAATCCATTTGTCCTGATGTATTTGTGCTGATTTAAATTACTAGCAACTCTTGTAGTCGTCAAGAAACGAGTGATATATCCCAGGCAGGAATATGTAATGATAAAAGGAAATATGTCAAGGTTGAAGTATGAGGTCAAATGTCACCAACACAAACATGCCTAATTCCAATGGTCTATCCACATGCCTAAATATTAAACGCCCACCTCAAAAGGCAAAAAGTTTAGATCCCGGATATTCATTTGTCTTTCAGTATGCGAAAATGTGATCGGACTTAAGGTCAAAGGTCCCAAACCATGGTAACAAAAAATAACAAGGAAACCTACCAAACAAAACGAGCCGAAAGTCAAGGGACAATTACAAATCCGGATATATACAAACATATATTACTCAAAATAAAAAAAAACACGAAAACAGAAAGTGGGTAACCCGAACTCAATAACAACCATGGGTGCACTCAGATGCTCCGGACGAGTAAGCAGTGCCTACCTTTAATTAGACACCCGCCAATTTACTAATTGTCATGATATGGAAAAAATCAAATCCAAGAATATAAAAGACAACCAATGACTCAGCGAAAATGTCCGATCGTTTTTTAGATTGATTTCCAATAGCGATAAATTAAGTCATGATTACGACCATAGAACTTCTGGAGGGATAACATCAACCAAGGTATAACAAACCTTTGTTTTAGTAGGTTAGTAGTCAACAGCAGTTACCGGTCTAGAAAACCTACCTCACCGAAGGTTGGAGTTTATCCGGGTACTCTGGCTTCCTCCACCAATAAAAACTGGACGCCATGCATCCAGCTGAAAAATTGCAGAAAGTAGCATTAAACATCATTCAAACAAGCAAAAACAATCAAAGACCTATCTCGGAAGACAACACAGTTATATCGCAGACACGAAGTAGTCACTCAACAATGGTGTGACCTTTGGGGTTCAAAGTTAAAGATCAACATCCATGGCATGCAATACGATGCATCGATTAGTTATAATCTACCCTTACGCCAAAATATCAAAAAGCCTACCTGATGATAAAAAGTTATAGCCCGGACACGATTTATTGTTGACGGACTGACAGACAGACAGACAGACAGACAGACTAACAACAATATGGCGACCCTCTTTAACCTCTTTCGCCAAAAAACCCACTATGAACCTCCTGAAAAGTGGAATGCACCACTAGATATGCCTATTTAATATATTCTATAAGTGTATTAGGATGCGACTTTCAGAGAAATTTAGCTCACAATATTAGCTGCAGAGAAGAAAAAGTAAAATGTCGGACAAAACAATGTCTTCCAACTTCGTTTGTGATACATAATAAAATAAGAGGTGCATACATTCAAATGTATACAAAACTAAGCATAGATGGGTAGTTCGTCTACTATTGATCACGTGGTCTGTCAACACTGAGGTTGCGGGTTCGAGTCTCACTGCGGGCAGGGTTTACTCGACTCCAATCTTAATTGACAAGGATTGCCAGTTTTCCTATCGAAGGTCCGGGGTTCTCACCGGGTATTCCGGCTTCCTCCCCCAATAAAAACTGGGTGCCACGAAATAGCTGAAAGTTGGAAAGCTTTTATTCGACTGTTATTGTGTATAGCAATTTGTCAATGCATATTTTAGGCACAATAATCAAAATAAATTTGCATATCTTACTCTTCATGCTTTATATAAACCCAGAAAATCAATATTAAAAATATATTTTTTAAACGCCGTAGGTTATTAAGTTACAAATGAATAAAGTGCACCCTTATGCAATAGATTTGCAGTATTTAGTAGTATTAAAACAACTCATATTTCTTGTTTTAATCGTATCATTGAGCTAGTTTATTCCGTATCCTACTTTCTCCGACTATGCAGTTAAAATCAAATTAAATTCTCCCTCTTAAAATCGTCCGAATTTAAATTATTTCTACTCTATAGCAATGGCGTGAAAGACAAAACAAATATCTAGGTTTAGTTGCTCGCAGTAACTTCTAATATTTTCTCTTCACGAGCAAAATTTATTACATTAACATTTTTAACTAAATAAATAACAAAACTTCATACAGATAAAAACTTCAATCACACATTCATTACAATGAAAACATAGTATGCAGAAGAAAAAACACCCGTTTCTTTGAGGTTACTGCAAGCATCGATACCCGTAATACCCGTCAACACTATTTATATCTGTCCGTGCCCTCCCATATCATGCAATGTAAAAGCGGGTATTCTACTCACACTTAATTATAGAACTGACCAAACAACTCTTCAAAACTGACCAAACAAGTTATTTATAATTTATATGTACTAAATTAGAAAAAAAACCAATTCTACCCGAAATAGAAATATATTTAAATTCTCCCTCTTAAAATCGTCCGAATTTAAATTATTTCTACTCTATGGCAAATGGCGTGAAAGACGAAACAAATATCTAGGTTTAGTTGCTCGCAGTAACTTCTAAAAAAACAAAGGAGTTGTTAAGAATTAAATACCAAGATTCAGAGATACACGTAATTGAGAATCAATATTGTCTAAAATATAACCGTCTTTAGCCAATCTGAAGCCCATCTCCCATGAGCTTACAGCAATCTTTCAGAAACCCCTCGATTAGCCGCACTTGATGCACCCCCGCTTCTCAAACTGTGTAAACCAAACTTTGTTTTATCCAAACCAATTTCTTCTAAAGCATCAAGTGTTATTTCTCTAGCTCTGGAAAATGGTGTATTCTGTTTGCATAAAGTGTACACGCCAGTCGATTTGAATTATATAGCTCTAAAAATAAATTCATCTGAACCCTTTTTCAAACCAGCTAAATCTATATATCGATTTAACCACAAAATTAGACAAAAATCTGAACCAGTTTTGGCTATTAACAGCACTACCTCTCCTATACTTATCTGTCTTACTCTTCTCAATGATTATCTTGATAAAATTGTCAGAAAACTGTAAATTACACATTTTTATATTGGCTATTTCAATCCAGAAAAAAGAAGCAAAAATAAAACAATAATTCTTAATGACTTTAAATTTGAACAAGTAAATTTGTCAACAATCTGTTTTAATATTTCTGGCGTAATTGGCTCTTTTTTGTTTACAGGTTTACTCAATAAACGCTTTCCACCTTCTAAAATTAGATTCAAAAATGTATCAGAACAAGGATTTATCTTAAAATGAAAATCATGAAACCATTTTACAGCATAAAAATTGGACAATAAGACTGCTTCACTGCATTTACTTTGAATAAGACTACCAATATAAAGTTACACAGCGGTTTCTGTAGCTGGCAAACACTGTAATGAATTAGAATTGCACCAATTCTTCAATTTTTGAAAATAGCTTTTGTATTTCTTGATTAGGTAACTGTTTAATAATACTGGAAAATCTTGAATCAGTGGCATAATTCTTGAACTGTGTCCAATTTGACTGTACAGTCTACAAAATAAATAAATAAACATTAAGATACAATATAAAAAGAAATTACAAGAACTGTAATGCGGCATTAACCCTCGCATTATTGCGACACAGTGTCCTCTATACATATTACAGTATGTGGCATTATACCTCATACACACTGTAAAACATATGCGGCATTAATATTCAACTTCGCATAAATCAACAAATCTGAGTATGTGGCATTCTACCTCACATTCACTGTAAAACATATGCGGCATTCAACTTCGCATAAATCAACAAATCTGAGTATGTGGCATTCTACCTCACATACAACATATAACATGCGGCATTCAACCTCGCATGTTCAATATAAATCAGTTGACAGTTCGTCATCACTTATACAAACAAATTTTCATCATGTTAATCAAATATTAATTAACTGAAAAATCTACTAGCAATACAACATTTCCATTAAATGGAACATTAGCAAACACACGATTTTCCTTTGAACCTTTAACGAAAATATTGACAGGTTTTTCATATTCTATGTAATCTTTAATAAACTAGGAATGACCAGAATAAAGCCGACTTCCATGTAGGAACAACTAAAGTTCCTTTTGCTTTACATAAAAACATATGATTAATACAAGAAGAAATTAGGCATATTGGAGGTACCAGCCAGTTATTATGTCCAGATCAATCATATGCAAAAGCGTCAACTCCAGAGGTGTCGGGCGTATAATACTTCGAATAAAAACAGTTTAATTTCTTATTTTTGTAATCTGCAAAACGATCACAAGTGTAAGGGCCCTAAAACTTATTGAAAAAAAAAATCAAAAATATGTTGAGCAACACCCCAGTCGTTGAAATAAAAAAATCTTAAAGAATCTGCAAAGGTATTTCCTTCTCTGGGAATCCATTCTACATCTAATTTAACTTTATAATTCAGACAAAAATGAAAAATTTCTAAAGCAATATCCTGAAGTTCTTCTTTCATACTAGTCTTTTTTACAATTTGCACTACATTTTGATTGTCAGTATACATTTTTACATATTTTTCAGCTGAATGAACTTAGCGCATTTAATGAAAAACAAACCAATTCTTATATAATGACTTAATAAAATGATGTTGTATAATGCACACTTGATTTACAAGTACCTATAAGAAATACAAGTATTGTGATGACGTAGTACACATCAATGTGAGAATGTATATGTTAAAATACATTATTTCTTCGAACCTGAGAGAAAGATCTGCATTATTAAAGTTCTCTGTTTATTGGTATGGTATAGACCATCAACCCTTTGAGTAGTAGACAATTGTCTTTAATTCATACGTTTGGAAAAACACCGTTTGTACATAATGACATAGAAAATTGTTGTTTTACTGTATAAAAAAATCAGGTTTTGGTAAATAATAACTTTACAGTAATCTTTGACACATATTATTTATCAGATGTCATTTAAATGCATCAAAGGCGTGCAGTCTGTGCAAGTACATGTTGTTTTATTATATTTGATAGACCGAGGGGATATACTTTGTATGGAAGCCCGTACGTGCCACGGAAAAAATAATTTATTACTTGTGTATAACGAGTTTCAAACTGGTGCGCACGAGTTTCAAATCTTGAGCGCACGAGTTTCAAACTTGTGCGCACGAGTTACTAACTTGAGCGCACGAGTTTCAAATCTTGTGCGCAAGATTTACTAAATTGTGCGCACGAGTTACTAACTTGTGCGCACGTGTTTCAAATCTTGAGCGCACGAGTTTCAAACTTGTGCGCACGAGTTACTTACTTGTGCGCACGAGTTACAAACTTGTGCGCTCGAGTAACTAACTTGTGCGCACGAGTTTCAGTTGAAACTAGTGCGCACAAGATTTGAAACGCGTGCGCTCAAGTTAGTAACACGTGCGCACAAGTTAGTAACTTGTGCACAAAAAATTTGAAACTCGTTCGCTCAAGTTAGTAACTCGTACGCAGAAGTTAGTAACTCGTGCGCACAAGATTTAAAACTCGTGCGCACAAGTTAGTAACTCGTGCGCTCAAGTTACTAACTTGTGCGCACAAGTTATAAATTATTTTTTCCTTGGCACGTACGGGCTTCCATAGAATATATCATGCACCGCCTGAAGACTTTAAAATTGTTTAAACGATTTATTACTGTTCAAAGTTCTTACTTTAAGAATTTGTAATACTTTATGTAAATGATTTCTTCTTTTATAAAAGTTGTTATATTTAGAAATTATAAAACTTTATCTTAACGCTTTATTCTCATTCATAATGGAAGCCCGTACGTGCCAAGGAAAAAATAATTTATAACTTGTGCGCACGAGTTTCAAACTGGTGCGCACGAGTTACTAACTTGCGCGCAAGAGTTACTAACTTGAGCGCACGAGTTTCAAATCTTGTGCGCACGATTGTCAAATCTTGTGCGCACCAGTTTGAAACTCGTGCGCACAAGTTATAAATTATTTTTTGCGTGGCACGTACGGGCTTCCATAATATATAGTAAAGTAACTTTATCTAAATGCTTATGTATTTCTACGTAATGTTTTATAAATTTTAAAGTATCTACAATAATTTTTTTCTAATTTTTCTAGTTTTGAGAAATCTTTTCCAATAAGAGACCTAGTGTTTATCTTGCTTCTTATTTACTGCGTATAAATATATATAAGTGTCTAATGAATTAACCAAACAATGTCGTTGTAATTTCCACTCTTAAAATCATCTGTACACACAGATTTGATTTTTGAGCCGTCCCACCTCGGGAATCGAACTCGTGTCAGTTTATAACATCTATGGCTACTGCGCCTAGCATGTAAAGACAGAGGTGTAACCTGTAGACCAGATCCGTCCGCTAAAAAAAACGGAGTTTCAGTGGCCAAATATTACTTTTGGTTGAACATGTCATTTACATACACAATGTTTTTGTGCGACCTGAGCTGTAAGCAGTTATACAGATGTGTGCATATAGTTTCGTTTTTGAATTTCTATTTAAAATTGTCTATTTATAATGCCTAACATCTGATTGTATTTCAACACTGGATCTTTAGAAGTGCACTTAAGATACATAGTTAAGATAAATGATATTTATAAGTGCCATAGATGTTATAAACTGACACGAGTTCGATTCCCTAGGTAGGACGGTTCAAAAATCAAATCTGTGTGTACAGATGATTTTCAGAGTGGAAATTACAACGAAATTGTTTGGTTAATTCATTAGACACTTAAAAGAATATTATATTGCTTCAGATTGATTCACGTGGCTGCATAATCATTTAAAAAATATTGTGAGTTGGGATTGCGTAATTAATCAATTATTTTGCCTTTTGTGTTGTTCATGAACTTCTTATGTTAACTATAATAATTTGAAATCTCCTAAATGATTTAAATTATACAAATGTAGGTTACATGTAATTCGCTGAAAGGTTGCATATCGCTTAGCAAGATTAAGTTAAGAAAGAAAACAAGAAATCCACAGGAACTTGACATTGTCTAATTGCCGAATAACTTTAAATTACATTGCATACATAACAGAAAGTTGGATAAGAACAAATATTTGCCCTACGATATGGTAGAAATGACCCAAAACTTAACAGAATTTACAATCGGGTCATTATTGCCTATTTTCAGTATTATTTTAACCCCACCTCTCAAATAAAAGAAATATCGGCCATTATGCACCACCTAAGTACAGGTACGGCAGCTCTCTATCTTGAACCATCTCGGTATGGGCTTATAATTAAAATTACATTATTGTCGATGAAATGAGGACAAAATAGAAATTGACTCATTTATACCGTAAATGGCTGGAGTATCTACTTTAGTGTATAGTTTAAAAATTGATGGAAACAATGATAAAACAATACTCAAAAACCGCTTTACACCAGACTAATCACATTTTATATACTCGGTAACTATGGAAAAAAAGAACTTGATATACTGGAACTTTAAGTACTTTTCGATCTTAATATGACAGATTAAGCAAACAAATCCAACAGATAAAATAAACAAAACTGTAATTAAGGCAACTATTGACCAACAAATGTTTAGCATAGCTGCGTACAAATAAATCCACTATCTAGTACTTTAGTTGCAATATCTTGCATGTGTTTTCTGAGCAACTTCTTTCTCGATGTTTTTATAACGATAATCAGACAATCTATCAGTCCTGGATGAGAATATTAAAAACCCGTCACAAGTCGCTCGGCCTGATTAAGACCATTTCGGTTTTTTTTTTCTATAACATTGTAATCCATTGAACGGTTTGGATATTAATCGGTATTTGTGTTTGCACGTCTATTTTTGCTGAGTTCCGTGTTTTAGCAAGCAAAGAGCTCTTGAAATGTTATGGTACTAACGTTAATAGAATGCAAGTCTGAGTTATTTATTTAAGCGAAATGAAATTTCAATCTTCGATGCTTATTATTATATCCAGCTTTAGCAATCATCTGTTGGGTAAGCATCACCATATATTGATGTGAGCACAGTGGTTCCAGCTAAAACAGTAAACGAACAACGTACATAAATATAATTAAATTTCGAATAACAAATAAAGGCGACATAAACCGTCATTATATTTATGCAGCTTATTTGATTAGCCTTTTCATATTAAATCGCTTTTTGTTAGTTAATATAGAACGTAATCGAGTGACGGTTTCCAGGTTTGAGCAACAGTGGTGCTTATCGCATGCCATGCTGACGTAAAGAAGATAATGTCAGGTATAATACGTCAAGCCTACTCGCGGACCATAGAATATGACGTGTTTGAATAGTGGAACGTTCCTTGCTTGATGAAAATCCTTTTGCAGATTTCGACTTTTATGCGGATTGTACATGTAGCAGGTAAAAATTGCTACATTCGCCGTCTCTTTCACAAATTCCGAAACATTTTTTTCAGTATCCGTCAATCACAATATAAAAGTGCAGCACATTCATTGTTCGTCTGACTGAAATTCCATATGAACTGTTGTCATCAGTGTATATTGTATTTTCATATCTTGTAATTGAGGTTGTGAAGCTCAAGTTGTGCTTAGCAGGTATTGCCTTGACTACCTCAACAACCACAAATTTTTATTTGAAACATTGAACCAAGGCACGATGTATCATGTAACTGTTCATATTGTATCATTGATGTCTTGATCGAGTGTGATGCCGTTTTAAAATACAAATATATATAAAAACACAAAATTTGAAGGATTATTTTTCTAATCAGATTATTTATTAGATTATCATTATTATCTTTCATAGTTTTTATTTTTTTCTTGTATTCGATTTTTGTTTGTATACATTTCTATACTATAATGTAAGAACAGTTTGTATAATAAATGAAGGTAATAACAAAATACCGAACACCGATTATACTGTAAAAGCAGACAACCCACAAATCAAAGTCCGAGAAACCGGCAACTCCAGAACCAACAAAGAAAAATATACTAACTACAGCAATGATCCTGACTTAGTAAAGGCATTTCAAACGAAATAGTGGGTTAAACCAGGGTTTATGGCATGCCAAACCTCCCGGTTCAATTACCGTAGTACTTGAGTTGGTTAGTTGCTTAAAAGGGATAGGTATCATAAACCACTAGTCACTAATAGGCGCATTCAACAATCATCGTAGCACATTCAATGTACACTGAATTCAAAATTTAGGACTATCTGTAACCATATTTTCAAACGATAAAGTATATTTTTCGACAAGGACATGGTATCTACAGTAAAATGCTTTAAAGGCACGGACGAGTTTTGGTTGATAAATTTATCACGAAGAAATATGTGGCGTTTGGAAAAATCAGTATACTCGCTGTAAGCTCTTTTATACTTAATCAATTGAGAAATATAGACACCGTATGCAGGTGAAGCTGGAATATCGCAGCACAGGTGAGGAAAATTTATAATTTTGAAATTAAAATCCTCTCGTTTGTCATAAATTCTTGTGCTAAGATGACCGTTAGTGTCATAATCGAGGTGTAAGTGTAAAAATGATGTAGATGAAGCTGTTTCTATTTGTTCTTTAATTTTAGTTCTGAAGGATATATTAACGGCAAATTGAAGCAAATTGAGGGTAGTTAATTGAAAGGACATCATCGATATATAAAACAGGGTTGCAAAGGTTTACTAATTATCCCGTTCTTTGCATCCTGAATAATACTAAATAATGTCTTACTATTTTCTAAGTATAACAACAATCAATCAATCATTTGCTGCTCGTGATCGACCGAAACAGTTGCTTAGCGCATCCAGAAATTGTCATTTCTTTCAGGAGAGGTGTTGTTTGATTTAAACGCGAAAATCTTGATGATGGAAAATAGTCCGTAAGTTTTATTTTTATACCAATAATATTTTTTAAATATGAAATCCATCAAATAATATTGAATTTAGTCATATAATTATATGTCAGTGTGTAAATTCATTCTGATAAAATTAACGTGGGGTTTTTGTTCTTTATAGGTGGAAAAAGGCTAAGTTAACAACAATCTTTATATCTTAAAATATATTTGTCTTAAACTGGAAAAGTACAACAGTTTGACTTCAGTCAGCAAAAAAAAATCTAATTCTAGTGCCCTCAGGATTATAAAATACAATTCATCCTCAAATCACTATTCACTTTTGCATTTAAAAAAAAAACTATTTAGCATAACCTTGTTATCAACATGATTTTTACTAGTGATAGCTATTAAGGCCAACTAAAGTTGTAAATGAAAGTTGACTTCGTAGAATTAGAACGATATAAAAGTTGATTATACAGTTCAGTATGTTATGTCAATCATTTTCATAGTTCATATATAAAATGAAACTTTGAGTCTTTCATTTTCTCTTTGTATAATTTGTCAAAGCGTTCATTCTGTGAAACCGTGAACCAGTTTTTCCACTCTCCCACTTGACCTGTAAAAACATGTGTTGTATAACTGTATTGATGTAAATATACAGTAAAACTATATGAATAAGTCTTCGAAAATCTAACGCTGTACAACGCATCTTTTTAGAGTTTGCTAACACACTTAACCAAATTATAATCCATCCAAAAATAAAAAGATCTTCGGCCAAGAGAGAATACCGGTACATGTCTGTAGAGACAAATTGCAATAATATTTGATCATAGCTTTGTGTAGACAGTTGGTAGAGTTCTCAGCGTGCAGACAAGTGAAGCTAAAGTATGTTCTGCATAAAAAACGCAATACTTAGGATTAGATAGCTTTGTGTAGACAGTTACAGCGAAGAGCCAGTACACTTCGACATTTGAATAAAACTATGCGAGTAATAATTGTGCCAGAGGGTACACAATATATGTTCAACTTGTTTTAATAACTACTTCAAAATTAAGTCGGGTAAAAGAAAATCCGAATCAAAATTCAGCATTTAGATAACTTGTTATATTGTGTGAGAGAATGCTACGCTCCCTGCTTCTAAAGACCTCCTTTGCAGATGTTGAAAAAGAGTAGGCTAACAGTAGATGTAAATAAAGGTCCCTACCCAACTCTCAATAATTTTTCAATGGTAAAGAAAATATTCTGTCCATTGGCCCATTCTCTTTATTCTTTATAAATTGTTCTAGTCCATGAAGCTAAAATGCTGCTAGCTGTACGTTAAGCAGCCATTTCTTCAACCAAATAACAAATTTACAGATGCGGACGTGGTCTTTAAATATTCACATTTGTTTTTCTTATATTCTAATATAGTTAGCTGAAAACAATAGAAGAATACATTTTCCAACCACGCTGAAGCCAGATGTACGATTCATTGACTGGAAGTTTACTCTACGCCCAGAGAGCAGTATTTCAGCTATTTTCAAGGCAAAACAAAAACAAGTTAAAAAAACAATCAATTCAGAAAGATGGACCAGACGTCAAATATTTTTAAATGAAATTGTAAAAGTATGGTGGGGCGGAAAATTCAGTCTTTTTATTGGCGGCTGCAACGAGTTTCTTCTTATCGACATCTACAAAACGGGTTTTTTAAGAGAAAGGAGTACGGCACTCCAACCACATTACCCACTGTGATCTTGTCACTGAAAATTTCAAAATTTAAAACTGTAATATTTTTTATATTGTTCAAATTTACATATCTCATGTAGCTGTGGGAAAAGATGTTGTGTTTTTCTGGGTCCTACGTCATGTGGCAATCCAGTCGTGGATTAGGAGCCTAAAAATTCCCACATGAGGACTCACTGGGCAACACTGTGGGTCTAGCTCTGTTAAGCCTCCCAGTATGGACTCGGCCAAAATGCAAAAATGATCGATTAAAGACACTGATACCTTTCCTAAACAGCGACGTGTCAACTCCTGGTTTGTTACTAAATTTCGTTGTATCAATTCTATTGTTCTTGAGGTTCCCAGGAATTCTGCAACTTTCATAACTTCTCCTGCCAAGTCCTAGAAAAATGTTATTAACAGTATTTGTTCTCCAATTTTATAGTAATGCATGAAATTACCGTGAAATTTTCACTTTTACTGTCCTTCCCGACAACTGCAATTATTGTTCAGATATGTTTTTTAAAAAGAATATGGAAAGCGGTTTTTGTTTAATGTATATAATCATGTAATATTTGAGATTGTAATGACATCGGATATAAGAATGGTTAACATAGTGGGTAATTTACTTCATATCACAGGCGATTCACTTTTGGTGTTTTATTTTCTGGGGTTTAACTCTATACGTACGCTAAATAAATAGAAGAAAAGACAATTCTGTTGCTAGTAAATTGTTGAAAGTGTCATAAAATCCCCTTAAAAGTACACGTGGTCATTCGGCAGAGAAAGAAATTGAATTAAATGTAATAAAGATGATGCTTTCTATGTTTGTTTAGTCTAAAATTATTCACTTTTTTATTTGGCAGTAAACACATTCAACATATTTCCCAGCTGTATGATACTATAAATGGATGTATTGCTAGTTGAACTAGATATTAAACTCGAATCATTCATGTGCTTTAGTACCTTTTTCATATCTTCATAGTATATTGGTAAAATGTATGATCTTCATTTTATTAAATACACATTCATTAGGCATAAAAATGAATAAATTCTAACGAAACAGAATTCTACGTCGCAGTGAGCTCTTTGCTTATTTGATTGTTTTGTTTGTTTGTTTGAATGGTGTTTTAACGCCACTTGCAGCAATTATTCAGCTATTTCATGGCGTCAAGTTTGTATTGGGGGAGGAAGCCGGAGTACCCGGAGAGAACCCCCGACCTGCGGTAGGAAAACTGGCAATCCTTCTCAATTAAGATTGGAGTCGAGTACACCCTGCCTGCAGTGAGAATTGAACCCGCAATCTAAGTGTTGACAGACCACGTGATCAATAGGAGACGAACTACCTTGACCACTCGGCCACCGAGGCCCCCTTTGCTTATTTGAAACCAAATGTTGTCGTCTCAAAGCGTATAAAGGACGATATATAACAATGCAAATTTTAGCTGAATTCAATCTTTAGTACTCACAAAAGCCACAATACAATTTGTTTTGGAGCATGCGGGAGTATCCATGGTGACAATTTTATTGAACGGGAATACAAAGCTCTATCGGTCTTAATTGTATCCAAGGAAGCTGTCAGTGTTCTGGAATGAGTTACTGCTGCCACATAATACATACCCACTTTATGTAGCAATTCCCTAACACTGGATTAATCTGAGTTAAATGGATTGTGACCAATTACAAACTACCTGTCTACGCAGGACTTAAATGATAGCAGCTAGATTGTGATTAGTACTAGTGTCAAAAGGCACGCCGGCGCCTTATATTTACAGTTCACGCTAAAAATCACAACACTAAACAACATAATTGTTTTAAGAATCGTCCATAGCGCATTTTTACAAACTCCTCTAAGTTCAAGTTCTCTTATTTTGTATGTTACTAAAATGCTGCGGCAGAAACATCCACTTGATATCACTATTTAGTTCCTAAAAGCCCTCCAGCATTAGGTGAGTAATATTCATGAAAAGAACAGTTCAATTGTTTATTGTTTTCAGACCTATTGCAGCAATTTGCTAAGCTGTAGCATTGTATCCTAAATATTTATTTAGGGAGGAAGCTGGAGTACCAGATTGGGTAACTGTAGAGCACAGTAAAGCTCGAACACGCAACCTGTGCGTTGGCGTGACTTTGATTGAACTACCTTTTTAAAATAGGTTACTAAGGCTACTGGAGAACATGTTAACTAACAATCAATTTGTTAATTATTATATAAAAATGGACTATGAATATTGACAGTCAATAGAAAAGGTATGGACAGTTAACTAGATAGGATGGAAACAGTTAGGATTTTTCGAAATGAAAAAAGGAGTCAAGTGCAAGCCGCTCTCCAAACACGTCACCCAGTACCGTCCTAGGTTTTGCGTATAATAAAACTGGCAATTCTCATTTCGAGATGACATCAAAGGGTTGAGGTCTTTTTGAAAGAGTTAATTTTGTTCATAACGTTACACATGTTTTAAAATTGATTTTGATATACATGTTTGTTTATATGTTTTTATCCTGACAGTACAAAAATAAAACAGCTATATACCTGCTTTTTGAAACGAACACAAGAATACATCTGAATCTCGGCATTTCATACCATTAATTTCTTTAAACTTTTTCTCTGGATCGGGATAAATGCCAGCGAATGGTGGCCACAATAGTCCGTCATAATGGAAAGGGCCTGTAGCCGCTTTTAAAGCTTCACGAATCCTATAATGCATAGACAAGAATATACCGATGTTCAGGCTGTACAATGGTAAAGCAAATTAAGCAGGACACTTCTCTACCAAACCACAAAAATAGTATAATTATAGGGACTATAATAATTTTCTGTTTAGTACACCTTGTATTCAAAAACATTTTCATTAAAAATGCAAATGGCTCAATTGGTTCATCCTTAGGTATTTCAGTTATTGCCAGAAAGTGGCTTTCTTGGTTCTTGGTGGTAGGAAAAGAATTAAAATAAGTAGATAATTCGACGGGAAGTTTTGACTGTTATTCAACGGCCTTAAGCGATCTCATGCAAAAAAAAATTATTATGATTTAATACTTCTTATCTTACATTCGTTTATTATTATAGTCATTTTTGATTTGTAGAAATGTCTTAAACCAGTAATTCTAGTTCAGGTTATAATTTGATGAACGACTTTTGGGAACTACTTTTTTGTTGCTAAAAGTAAACAAATATGGTGGTCATGTATTGTATACGCTTCAGGCAATAAATTAAGCCAGTACACGTTCGATTTTGGGGATAAAAATATCTTTATCAACGAATCGCTTAAACGGAAAGTTATTTCGTTGAAGCAGCTGTATATTATTACAATTATTATTGAATCATTTATTTAGAGAAACACATACAAGAAAATATTGTAACAGTACACTTGCATTCATTATTCATATTGCTCAATGAAGGGAAACAGCCGAATTCGAGCGCGGACGACATGCGAGTGTGAAGGAATATATAAACAATACTTATAAATTTGCGCTTCTGTAATAAAATCATTTCAAAACACGCAATAGAACTAACGGCAAAACTAACTGGCTTCCATTTTCTCAGTATCAACAAATAAGCAAGATGCACGGCCGTGCCATCGACTTCATGTTTCAGCACTGCTCCTTTTATTTAAACTGATAAATCCATCTAACAACAACTTTTGTTTTTCCTGTTCGTTGTAAAGAAAGAACGTCTAGCTAGGTTTACCCTGCGTTTGAAAAGATATGACGTCAAACATGACGTTACGTATAAGCCACGCCACAAAGAGGAACATTAATATACGGAATTCGCGAAAATAGTGTTTGTTGTTCTGTCTTTTTTTTGTTTTCAATAATAACCTTCTAGGCAAATCGTAAAAAAGTAGTTCTCCAAAAGTCGTTTAACAAAGTATGAACGGAACTGGGAATTACTGGTTTAAGGCTTTTTGACCATTAAAAAATGACTATAAACGTAAACGAATGTAAGATACGAATTATTATTTCAAAACAATTTTGGAGGAATTATAAGGATTTTCGGTAATTCATCGAGGTATGAACGATGTTTGTGAGTGAGTCGACCTCGTTCATACCGAAAATAAGCGTTTAATCCTATAAAACATCCAACAAAACAACTATCATGTAGAAGAGAAACAAATTATGTCTTTTTTATACGCCGTGGTTCTACAGAAGGGTTGTGATGTATTAGTTTTTTTCATATGTTATTTTTGATGGAGCAAGTTTATATGCAATACATAAGGTTACATAACGCAGTCCACTATTGAATGACATGATGACACAAATTTCTGTATTTTCTTTATGATGATTAGTCGTTAAATATTTATATTTGGCGACCCGTTTTCACCAATAAGGTCAAAAACACGTTTACGAATGATATAAAATGGGGGAATAGGAATTGTCCATCGCGCTGAATAATGGAGATGTAGTTATGGTCAGATAAAATGAAACTAACATTCTATGTCTATATTACATCCTGTTAAAATTTGTAGTTTGTGTATACATCACGTTTACTTCTCAACATAATACATTTCGAGTTATATTCTGGTACTATACTGCGAAGTTTCCAAGAGTTAGACCCACAGAGATGGCCAGCTCGTCACCAGGTGGCGGATGGTGGTTGCCATCTCGTTGGGGGTTTAAGAATATAATACCCAAAGCCTAACCCCGGATACAGATGGTAACGTGTTTGGAGAATGATTCACTGCTTGCACGATTCAAATCTTTTTTCTCGATTTCAAAATGGTCTGTTCGTTGTAACTGCCCTTGCCCATTACTCAATATTTTTCAATGACCGTCAAAATCTGTTCCATGTTGTCCATCCTTTATCTTATTGATTTGTTGTTTGTAAAATTTGTCGTGTGTCCTGAATATAGTTGAATTGCTCGCTGAACGTTGAGCAAAGATTCAATCAACCAATCAATTTAGTAATATATGTCTTTGAATAAGGAAAACAAAAATATAATCTAATATTTAAAATAAATACTATTGTACAAATATCTTGCTAAGTATGAACATCCTCATGACAAAATAACATACATATTTGACACGGAATTGATATGTAGATATTTACTACTTTTTCCATTCTGCTTTAAAAAATTTAGTCTGAAGTATGAAACATACATGTGTGAAAATAAAAGAAAACAGTTATATTTGTGTTGTAAAAATTTTCTATTTAAAATATCTTCAATCTACCTGCCCGAAAGAATTTTTGCTGTTATTTTGACATTCATAAAATGCAGTCAATATGAAAATGAACGCATAAATGTATAAAAAAATATAAACACTTACATGCGTCTTTCTTCGTCGTCCATATTTTAAATTGTACACAGTAGTTGTAGTCTGATATGTCGACGACACTGATATTTCTACATTGTGTTATGTAGGTTTATGACATATATAAACTCAAAAGGTTAGATGTTTGTTCAATATTATTTATTCATAAATTACCTTTAAGTGACTATTTTGAATAATTGGATTTTACAACAAAAAGGATTTCACAGAATGTACGACCGGACACCTCATCAACTACATATATACAAGATGCAATTGACATTCGAATTCGTGCATAAATAGGTGAAACTGTCAATAACGACTAAATTTTGACTTTATGTGTTAAAAGGAAGTCCTAAGCGAATGAATATTTTAATTTTTTTCTGATCATAAACAATTTTAGGGCGTACTATAGGTAGCACAGTAGTAAATGTTTTGGCTATAGTCGAAAACACTAACATTTCTGTGATTTGCATACCTTTCTAACATTGATCAGCATTTACCTGGACTAGGAAATTAATAAACTTTCATTTACCATTTAAAAAATATATGCCATATATATCCGTGACCAATTCCTTTTTTCGCTAGTTAGAACATTTTGAGACGCTCCCACTTTTACATGCAATTTATAATGCAGTGAATGTAAAAATACTACATTGTTAAAAAAAATACCAAAATTTTATCTTGCAAGATCTGAGAAAAATTTTACCACTTTTTAAAACTAAATTGATGCAGGAGCTTACAGCTAAAAAATTGTACACATCTAACCACTATTTACCAAATCAGAACACAACGAAGTATTCAGTACTGTACTTAATGTAGGGTACACAATCTGGTAACTTGTTACTGGTACACATTTACTACTGTTATGCCTATACCAAGTTTGCAAGAGAACCAATTTAGCCAATATTTCTACATCAAGTACATAGGTCATATTTGAATTAAAATCAATAAAAGATATATTTGTATTCAAAGTGTTCTTGAAAAATTCTTCTATTCTTTAGCCCTACCCAAGGAGAAAAATTGCATATGTATATAACATGTGTTTGAAGACATCTTCAGAATAAAAATTTGCATATCTGTCACTGCCCCTGTACTTTTAAATAAGAAAATAATATCAGGTCTATAACAGATACCTTTTAAATGCACTAGCCCTATATTATACTATTGGCCAGCCCAATCTATGCTGGCACACTAAGATATGGTGGCTTTCAATAGCTGACAACTCCATCTTTTAAACTATGCCATATTGTCCCCTAAATTGTTTCAAAGTGGCTTCAAATTAACAAGATGGTGCTTTTAGACAAGAAAACCTATTAAACAAGTACAAATAAATGAACAAATTTTAATTTAACCTGTTTTATACCTTCAATTAGTGCAAAATAAAAGTACCAATATTTCAGTCAAATGCTGTTGATAACACTAAATTCCACAAAAAATTGTACTTAAGTAAAGGAAATCTGTTTTCTCTTTTTAAGTTGGATATTTTGACCCTTATTATGCCTTTACAAACCATTTGTTGAACAGGTTTTCTTAAATCATGTGCATAATAATCACTTTTATAGACAATTCATTACCTTTTTTGGCTAATTTTTGCTTATTTTGGACTAAAATTTTAAAAAATTTGAACTTGTTCCTATTAATTTGCTTAATTGTGGCCATAAATTCAGCAATTGGGGACAAAATCTAGTTTTCAGCCAAATGTTTTCATTGTCATATCAAAACTTGGGGAGAAATTGATACAAAGTTCAAACTGATCAGTACAGTTTAAAATTTACCTTATTTTTGGCCTAATTTTTTTTATCGAAATTTAATTTTATGCCCATGAATATGCCCAATTCATTGCGAAAAGTAAAGATGACCATACAGAAAGAAAGTTAAAATGATATAAAGACAGGAGAACACTTTCCTGTGATTGTGTGCGGTTTTTTAATATGTGTATATAGAAAAATGCAAAAAGTGCTGACTTAGCAGTTGTTATAGTGTCCATTAGACAATACCTTCTTTTTGAGTACTTCCTTCAGTTAGTTTCAACAAGAGATACAACAATTTATGCAAAAAATAACCTTGGTGTACTCTCAGAAATAAAAATCCACAAAACATCATCTGACATATAGGTAGCACAGTAGTAAATGTTTTGGCTATAGTCGAAAACACTAACATTTCTGTGATTTGCATACCTTTCTAACATTGATCAGCATTTACCTGGACTAGGAAATTAATAAACTTTCATTTACCATTTAAAAAATATATGCCATATATATCCGTGACCAATTCCTTTTTTCGCTAGTTAGAACATTTTGAGACGCTCCCACTTTTACATGCAATTTATAATGCAGTGAATGTAAAAATACTACATTGTTAAAAAAATTACCAAAATTTTATCTTGCAAGATCTGAGAAAAATTTTACCACTTTTTAAAACTAAATTGATGCAGGAGCTTACAGCTAAAAAATTGTACACATCTAACCACTATTTACCAAATCAGAACACAACGAAGTATTCAGTACTGTACTTAATGTAGGGTACACAATCTGGTAACTTGTTACTGGTACACATTTACTACTGTTATGCCTGTAACTCTTTTCATCCGAATGACGTCTATTGTTTTTGTAAAATATGATCTCAAATATAAAATTTGTAAAACAAGGCTGTTTATGTTGCGCTATTATGTTACGTCTATTGTAGATAATGAAGTGCAACTCAAAAGCAGTTACTATTGAAAACCACATGCAATGATAGAATGGGGAGGGAAAATACGGTAAGGGCGCAACGCCGAAGCTTTTGATGCATCAACTACTAGATCCTTTTTTTCCCGTCAACCTTGAAATGTGTTTGGTGGTAGAAAAAGTTGAACTACATAGCTAGTTAGCTAAATACACTAATGCATGTACATTCACAGTACTGGGTACTGGGAACAATCGCCGCACTGACAACGGATTATGGATGTCCTGTTGATAATCTTTGTCCCGCTATAGTACAGATTGATCGTTAACAAACACTTAATCAGTTGAGGCAAAAGTATGACGTAATAGGCAGGATATTGTGAATGCGAGTGGAAATGTTTAAAAAGAAGCTAGGTGAGAACGGAGAATTAAGCCTTTTGTAGCAGCTTCAGTGCGCCTATTCTTTACCGAAATATATTTTACGTTCATCGAAAGAAACAATCCAGCAACTCTGACGTATGGTGTATACATTTTACAACTATACGTTATGCTAGACCCTGCGTTCGGTATTCCGATTTTTTATAGACCGGTCACTGCTGTTGACTACTAAGCTACTCAAATTTGCATGTGATGTATCTGGTTTAATCTTGTTTCTTCAGAAATCCTTTGGCTGCTTTCATCATGACCTCATTGCTCCTTACCATTGGACATTTTTGCGGAGTCAATTTTTTCTATTCCTGGATATGACTTTTTCCTTGACATGACAATGAGTAACAAGACGGATATCTAATTTGAGGCAAGCACGGCTTACTTGACCCAAGCACCTGAGTACATCCATGGTTTTATTGGGTTGGGTTTCTCGTTTGCTTTTGTGTTTTTGGTTTTTGTTTAGTATTGTATACGTTTGTCTAAATCCTAATAAGTAATTGTCCTTTGACTTTAAGCTCGTGTTGTTTAGTCGGGGTTTCTAGATATTTTGTCTCCATAATGAGTCTTTTAAAGCCAAGGAGCATGGCTATCCGCAATTACCTCATTCAATATCGTCCAAAGAATGCTTTTGTATTGTTACCTGAGAGGACAACACTGTTTGGAATCTGTAGACGTGAATGGAGCCCGTATAAGCCTCCATGTACCTAGCATAACACGGAGAGTGGGTAACGTATTTTGTGAATGCCACGCTCCTTGCAAAATGTTCTTGCAAAATTGGCATCCGATGTTGTTTAATTGATTGTTCTCGTTTTGAATGCAGCTGAAATACTGTTTGCTGGACGTACGTTTACAGTCACTTTTTTGTCATATATAAAGACCTATCAAATCTGTATTAATATGAGTGGCATCCTTCAAAACGGGATCTTATTGATATATAAAACGTTTGAGCCGCGGTCAAGCATCACGTCGAAAATAGTTATCGAACTCAAAAAATAGCAAATGTGGAAGCAAATTTGTCTGTTTTTGGTTTTAGTTTTTTTTTTTATTTAATTTTTAAAAATTGTGATAAACATGTAAAATTTTACACGTTGAATATAAACCCTTGCACAAAGTTATTGCTATATTCTTCTAGTAAATATAATATAAGTTCATTGATCGTGTACTTAATTTAATTCAAACAGAAATTTAATCACGGATAGTTAATTAATCTGGCTTGCCACTACTGATTTCGTCTGTGTGAGTTTTCAAACAATATCGATACATTTTTGTAACCTAACGAAATAAATGTAATCTAATAAGAAATAAGTCTGTGTTTTATAACAGTGTTTTGTTTGTTGTTTTAGTGTAATTTTATTTATTTGTTTTCCTGTCTTCGAGTAATTATTTAATTGTAATATAGATATCTTTGATAAAATGTTCATGATATATTTACACAAATTAAAAACTGTGAATAAATTGCTGCATATTTACACAGTTTATGATATTTCTTGATGAAATCTAAGTTACCTTTAAAAAAAATCACCAGACAGGAAAAAAAGAAGACAACCATATGAAATTTAGTACAAAATATCTGTGATCTACTTAAAATAGTCAATTAAACGACAAAAACTTTTGTCTTACGCAATATAATTTGGAAACATATTCACAAAGTATGTGAAATTAAATAGCTGATTACTATGAACATTTTTTTTAAATTTTAGTTGAATGTTGCAGTTTAGCGTTCTACTTGTATATTTGTGCAAACTTAATTCAGTCATTTAAGCTTTGAAACCAAAGGTTCTTTTTATTTTACGTTCACTTAATTTATCTTCTTTCAACTGTGTTTGTAGCTTTTGACCCAGAATAGAATGAATAATTTTACCCTTGAAGCCTTTTTGGCAAATTTACAGGTCATGAAGCTAAAATCGGATTATAACGACAGTAACATTCGGCTTAGGCCCAGAGAGAAAACACGAATTTAGAAGAGAATAGAAAGAGAACCAGCAAGGTTGTTTTTCTCATACGGTCTCGAAGTCATCAGTATGTTCTGGAATAAACATGACTATTTGTTAACTTTGATACCAATATATGTCTATTAAATTTAAGTTGTACACATTTGAATTTCAAATGTGTTTGCACGACTTCCCCAAACACGCTTGCAGCTAGGTTTTCAAAATTACGACCGGACAACACCAACAAGAAGGCATTCCCAATATTGCATTAGGAAGCAATATGCAGCTCTGTTAGACGAACACGTGGAACCTTCTTAGTATGGTCCCAAAAAGAGTTTAGACTCAACAGATCATTAGATGTGTATAAATATACATGCTAGTATGTAAGCCTGTTTGATTAATATCTAATATTTAATTAACAACTCTAGAGGCATTCTTCAAGGATTTACTTTTTTTGCTATACTACATGTATTTAATTTTGAAAGTAACTATCATGCTATTTAGATGAGAAACAATAGCCATATAAAAGATATATAGAGTAGCACATGCTATGACACTTTAGTACTAACATTCGCGGATGTATTTTTATTTTGTGTTTAAAGAATAACAAATCTCAGTGATACTATGACTTTTGTAGCTATAATTACAAATATACAGTAAAGGAAAAAATAGTAATGATATCGCTATAACAACTAGAATAACACCCAACTCATGTATGTTATGGTAGTGTATTTGAATAAGTGTTTGTTTCATGGCCAGCGAAAAATATTGCAGCTTCACTCTGAATAAGAAATCATTGTCTAGAAGTGACTTAATGCGGGAAATGGAATGACCAAAATGGCAAACAATTGTGAATGTCCCTAGCATAAGAGCGAAGTAATGAATACGGGTAGAAATTTAGGTTTTTTGTTGCGGATACAATGCGGCAACTTTTTCGATAATTCAAAATGGTTCTTTATCGTACAAGGTGGGCAGTGCTCTGAAAACGCGTTTTTTAAGCGGGAAAAAGCTGACTCATCAAACATGATGCCTACTGTGTTCTGACTTGTAGAATAAGGATAACAACACCTCCCTAAACGACAGAGATTCTTCTGTCGGTCAATTGGTGAAGTGCTTAGCAGCTATGTGAAGCAAGTCCAGAAAGAAACACTTTTCTATGGTGCTAGAAAAGTAGAGAATTTGAACATACATAAACAAAAAATAAAGACTGGGTCAGCAGTTTTGAACAATTTCTGTAACACATGGAAAATAAATTTTTATATGTAATAGATGGACTTCGGTGATTACGTTCTTGGTAGTATACAGAAACTCAAGTAGATGAAGCAAAAAGAAGTGCAGAGAAAGGGTAATTGTCCAGAAAGTATATCGGCATTAAAATTCCTGCGATTATATTTAACTACAAGCTGTCTTAGAGACAAAAAAATCATTCGTACACCATTGAAGAGTTATCAACACGTTTGATGTCCGATACTCAATTCAACGTGTAGTCAAAAATGCATTAGATATTGCGTGTAAAATTTTATATTAGTAATTTGATGCAAATATACCTTACAGGTTCCTGTCAAAATATACAGCTACTCCCGCCTTTTTCAACCAATTTTCTTATAGAAATTGTACAAAACGCATATTTTATTTTGTAAATCATGTAGTTTTTTCATCAGTAAAAAACATTTCCTTATTAGTGGCCTACGACAATTAAATGTTTTGTTAAAATACCAAAATGTAATTTACCAATCAGACCATCAACAACAGATGCTTGTTAAACTTAAACAAACTCATATTATTTGTAGTAATCACTCAATGTAAACAACAACAAATCTTGGACATTCTATCGATAAAGATAGACAGGGTGGTATAATACTGGTAAAGAACAGTTCAAACAATTATGTAAATAAGCCAAAAAGTTGTCATACCTGGGTTTGCAAAAATTAAAAAGAGAGGAAGAACATTTGCACAGCAAGCTTCATCTATAGCACGCTTTAAACATTTCTTTCAATGTTAACATCGTCAAACCAAATGAAGCAGGGACAATAATCCTTTACAATAAAAACGGGGACAGAAAGTGATGTCAGTAGTCACAGAACTCATAAGCATAATAATATACAACATCACAATAGGAGTGTAACATAGAAATTACAAAAGGTAAATTGCTTTTAGTATTTATTGCAACCATTCAAGTTATGACAGCAAAGATTTTTTTATTTTGATTCTTTTGTCTGTTTTCTCAGTTTAAAATTAAAGACAGTTATTTTGTATTTATATTTCTAAAATGCCTACCTACTAATTTTCGGCGCTGAAGAAAACTGAACACATTAAATCATTAATCTGTAAGATAAATGATAAATAAGCATCTAGTTTTGATCCCCAACCTGTCGACGCTTATTTTTCATTTCGAAGCAGCATGTGGTCTGCAAGCTTGCAACATCAATTTACATGGATTGTCAGTTTTATTTATGACGGTTGCATGTTCTTAATGGGAAGTAGCGTCTTGATAATGCTTAAAGTTGATTTTGAAATCGGAAAAACACATCGTTTAAATTTTTGCAACCTTTACTTCCAAAAGTGACAAGCAGGAAAAATCTTCACTATAATATGTTCAATACTCTGTTTGTTTGTTTGTTTAATAGTGTTTAACGCCACTTTCAGCAATTTTTCAGCTATATCATGGCGTCGAGTTTTTATTGGGGGAGGAAGCCGGAGTAAAACCCCCGACCTGCGGTAGGAAAACTGGCAATCCTTGTCAATAAAGATTGGAGTCGAGTAAACCCTGCCTGCAGTGAGAATCGAACCCACAATCTAAGTGTTGACAGACCACGTGATCAATAGTAGACGAACTACCTTGACCACTCCGTCACCGAGGCCCCTACTCTGTTGGTACAAATGTATATGTGAATTGAACTTTAATTCTTTCCTAATTGTTAAAGAAGAAAATTGATCAACGCATTTATTTAATTAAACAGCTTTTATGAATCAAGATATGTGATGGGACATTTTTGCTAATGACAGTATGAAAATTGATCGTAAAGGTTAATAAAATGTTAAGTTTACGTCTAGCAATCAAATTTGAAGCTATATTAAAGACAAAACAATACATCATGGTAAAAAGGAGAGTAGGCGATCAGACACCATTTTGACTGCAATGTTAAATTATTGAGAAAAGAATAAACGAAGAATTTAGTTTTTCAGGAGCTACAATGACCCTACTCATTTGTGAAATCATCAAGAATGGTCTTGGTAGTGCAAGGAGCGAAGCACTCTTTAAAACGTAAACAACCTATTACAACATCACAACCCTCAACGAAATGGCCTCTCATATCTACCAATTTGGAACACAATTCGCAACTATGTAACGGAGCACTAAGAAGACCTTACCAGTATGTGTACTTTTATATATTAAGGGTACAATATGTGAAATGATTAATATCAAATTTTAAAATACTACAAAATTCTCTTTAACATCTTCCAGAAACTCGCAAGCAAAAAAAAAAAACAAGAAAACACAGTTGACATTAACACACAAGGATTTGTAAACTGACAACGCTTTACAGTCAAAAGGCTATTTCCAAGAATGACTCTTGCAGTTTTAAAGATTATTTTGTAAAGAACATTGTGTTATCTGATTGTTTAACGTAAAGTTAATGTACTGGCCAAAAAAGGTCAGACGATGCATTAAAGAACATATGCTGTAGCAATAATAAATAGTATCGTATTGTAATCTATATCATTGAAATTATGTATGTTTTTTAACTGAGGCCACGGGTTCATTAAATATGTGTGAAATATGTAAAATAAATCAGCTAGGAAGTTACTGGTTAATTTAGTTTATTCAGTTTTCAGAGAAGGCTTCTATAGGCTTATGGTTAATATACTACAACGTAAAACTCGAAAATGCCAATAGTTATAAATTGACCTACATATTTTTATAAATTTTAACAAATTGTCCCTAAATTTTGTATTCGTTAGGATATCTTGATTACACAGATTTTTGTTGTTCCCAACTCGAAACAATATTTTTCCCAACAACAAAAATACTGTAAGTAAAAGGGGGTGGGGGTGGGTGTGACCAGTGTTACCTTAGATATTATCCCGATTAAGAACTGCACGTCATGATATAGATGCAAAATGGTTGAAATTGGTTTTGAACCCCATAAAGGTACTAATATAAAAAAATAGACTTTTGACGTGGCTTGATTTTTGTAATAATTTATTTACAGCTGTCGGTGTTGACACAATAAAACAATTTGAAACATGTTTAAAGTAAAATATAATTATATAACATAATCACAATATTATAATTACAAGGAATTGATTCTGTGATAACTGTACTAACTGTACACGGAGTCAAACGTAGTTTGTTAGTTTAAAATTCTAAAACATACACACGTTCCACGCTGCAGACATAAACCTCAGATCAAAAATTTTCCTCTGCAAAAATGTGCGACAAATAAATTCTAAAACAATCTTGACAATAAAGAATATATAATAAACGGTAGATCAATTTGCAATTAATTTGCTTAATGCATCCATTTGTTTTGTTTTTAAAGAATATGTTGCAAGTATTTACTAATTCCTAATATCATCACAAAAATGTAACCCGCAATATACGTAAGTAAATAGCGTTAACAATGTAAGCGTATCTTAAATTAATTCGTATAAACCTCAGTCAAATAAGTATAAATATGGCGTTTGTTCAGTACCCTTATCAAAACCGTTCAGTATTTTTTTTCAAGCAATGCTAAGGACTTGGTCGGGGTAAAACTGATTAGGACATTTAGAGTGCTAAATATTTTTATTAGTGTGATCGCTTAAAACCTACAAAAAAGTTTTTAATGGGCTAATTTCTCATTATTTGTTAAATGTGTTTACATGGAAATAAAGCCAACTATAATATCAACAGCACAGCCAAGTAAACCCATAATTGCTTGCATCAATATAATTGATTCATTCCTTAATAATTTCCGTGTAAATTAACTTCCCTGAAATGCAATTCAATTTTAAAGTCAGAAGTGTTTCTATTACGAAGGTGTAGATTGCGTTTGGCTGATTACACGAAACGTAACGTTTTATTTGATTGATTTATAAATTGTTTGATTAACGTCTAGCGAGCAACATTATAAAACAAGTAAAGATAGACAACGTAGAAAATAGATGGACCAGCGAAGCCGCAATTTTGATTTCCATTGAAAACAGTTTGGGGTTTTCGTAAGGGATGAAAAATTTAGCCTTTTGAAACGTCTACAATGAGCCTACTCTTTGCGAAAGCCACAGAAACAGCTTTTATAGTGCTTGAAGCGTTGAACTCTCCAACATGTTATACTATATCATGAATTAAATGGAGTGCTGCACAACTAATTAGGGTCCCGGACTTAATCAGTTGACCTTGAAAAGCAAGGTCAAAGTGCCATAATGTAAATTTTAGCTTCGTCTCGTACTAACTAAAAAAGTCTTTAAACTATTTATACATTTTTATCTGCCAAAACTAGCATAGATGTGATAGGAACATGCAGTACTACATTACATATGTACATGTGTTCCTACTAATTACCACAAACACATGTCCCTTTCTTCATTTTTGAGTTACTCGTATTTAAGGGTATTTAGACCTTCTGTTACCCGAGTGTTTCGTATTGTTTCCGAAAATGAGAAAGTTCATGCCAATTATAAATAACAGTAGCTCGCAGTTAGTTTTTGTTATAATTATTATACATTATTGGACGTCAATTAAGTCAGCATTTAGTAGATATTAAATTATTCACCGTGTTCACGCTTACAATGCATATATGTAATGCTTCTATTAACACATAAAAAGAGTGAAAACATGCATTTAAAAGTTATATCTCCTTTAAACATATTAAGAGCACGTGCTCAATACTATCAGTGGCCCTCAAACCAAATACTATTTAAAATTTTTTAAAAATCAGATGTTTTAGAGCTGTTATCAAACTTTCAAAATGTTATACTAAATTCGGACAAGGCTATCTACATCTTACAAATAAAAAATACCTTTAAATATTAAATTATTAACTTTTTAAGTTGATTTAGGAATAACCGCGAACTGCATTTTGCTGATGTGTTTTGAGAATGCCACGTGCTATGCTAGATAAAGACCCGTTGTGTAGATTACGAAAAAGTAGCCATACTGTATACTTTTCCAATGAAATGAGAATTTTGTTCCCGATGTTCCACACTTTTATATTGTTAAATGACATTAAATATACATTTACCTAGGTTAGAGAATTTACTATAAGAGACGCGCCTTTTCTCTAATAAAGACTCATCATGGGCCCTTAAACCAAGCACTATTTAAAATCTAAATAATTAAGATTTTTTAGAGCTGTTATCATCAAATTTTCAAAAGACGTTTTTTCGAATTTAGTTTTATAGGTCCCAGATTACAAAGATTAACTCACATAAGTGTCCCCAGGTGGTGGAGTAAGGACACTCTGGTTGTGGCTGGCAGTGGCTTGTAGTAGTAAAGATGCTTTACGGGTTCATGACATGCTGAAATACGAACAAGAATTTGCCAGACTTTTGTCGTGATATAAATAGCACGCAATAATGAGACAACCATCAACAAGAAGGCATCTAGTATTTGCTCGCAGATGCACTGGACAGCTATGTGGATCAAGCGCTGTGCCAAGAAAAATAACAGGAAAACAGCCAGCACAAACACCAGCTGAAAGACAATGTACGATGACCAATCTGGATTTTTGACAAACATGCAGATAACAAAATATAAAAGGCTAAAAAACATCGATTTCAAACAAGATTATGTATAGATGTTTTAAACAATAGTAGCTGAAATAATGTTCAGGTTTATATTTATTGAGGTCTGTGTTTAGTGTATTCCATTTGATACGAAAAAGTCTGTAACAACTGATAACGTTCGTTTTGTTCCTTTGTCACAGTACTTTATTGTTTTGTACAACAAAAAATCGCTAGTCTTTCCTTTTTTCATACGTTTCAGACCTTTTATTTTATATATTATGTCGAAATTCGATCGATAAGCACTTTGAGTTGTGTTCATCACTAAATACGGTTGCGTAAGTTTCTTTCGTTCAGTAAGGCAAAGTACATGTACGTCTCTGGCAACAGTAGTAGGTTTGTAATAGGCATTTTACAATGCTATAAAGTTTTCTATCTCTGTGACATGCGAAAAATGTTGTTTCAATTAACAAGTCACATTTATGAGTGGTTTTTAAATCATTATGTAACAATGTTCACCATCCTTTACGTAATTCTCTTTATAGTTGTTACATGATACATGTATGTTTATGACTAAGGTTTATTCAATGATAATCTCGTTAACTTTTTCTGCGTCAACATGGAAATGTTTTTTTTTCAGAAACATGATTTGGTGTCGCAGTAGTAGCAATACGCAAAATGTAACAATGCAGGGTTCATGATAGAATGAAATGGAGAAATTTTAAACTGCAGTTTAACAAAGTGTCAGTTTTAATTTTTAAATAAAAAGTTAACCTTTAACACATTTGCAAAATTGCGTATCATAACGTTCTTTACAGACATTAAATTTAAGAACAGCAAACCGATATTACCGAGAAGTATTAAGGAAACGAGATGTCAAGGATAGAAGAAAACCATTATTAAATTAAAGAGAGGAAAACAAAACAACACCACAAAAACGGTAATAGGTCATTTCCGGTAGTAAGATGAAGGGAAGTGACAACGACAAACGGAATAAATCAATGATCATGTGTGTCAGGTATCAACTGGAACATGATGACGACCGAAAATTGTCTAATTAAAGTTGTCGGTGTCGTTATCAGCAGACAGAAAAATTTCTGAGATAACGATAATTACCACTGTGTTGTCCCGAACAGTTTGTTTTATTATTGTAAACATAATGAAGTCAGGTATCTGCCAAAGATAGGGGATTTTCACCAAGTACTCGGTCTGTATCTCCAGTTAAATATGAACGCTATGGTTTCGCTAAAAAATTTGCTGAAAGTGATGAAAAATCTATTAAAACAGAACAAGTATATAGTGTAGATAAATAATCTAATACTTAGAAAAAGTATCAAACAAAAACAATTGAAAATGAAATGACAATCATATTACAAATAGAAATGATACCAATTAAACCAAAAAAAAAAAACACAATAAGCGCGTGATTTTTGTATATACATAAACTTCTCTGTGTTTTATTTCATTTTAAGTGAATATTTTTTTAGTTTATAATTATAGATTATTTCATGGCAATGTCAATATTTGCACTGGTTTTAACCACGAGCATCCCATATCAGCAACGAGGACTTATATGGTTCGAGGGCTGATACCAGGGCCAATATGGAAATGACCATGTAAAAATGTATTTATCACACAGAATATACATCTCTAGGGGTAATAACTTACATCGACTTACAGCTTTTATTACACGGATAGATTTCCTAAGTTTATGATTATGACAATTACTACGCAAATGTGTAAAATATATACAAATTGGCCATTTCATTTATCAAACTATATGAGCCACAAGTAATTTAAAATCTTACGAAAATAGAGGGCAATCATGATTTTACAATCTGACAATATTAGAGGGCATCCATGATTTTATAACCTGACTGTATGAGGCACGCATAATTTAACAATCTAACAATATAAGAATGATGTAACAATCTGACTGAAAAATGAACATGATATAACAATCTGACTGTATGAGGCACCCACGATTCAACAATCTGACTGAGTTACCCAAATCAACAATGACTGTATGAGGCAGCCACGATTAAACAATCTGACTAACTGAGGCACCCATTTCAACAATCTGACTGTATGAGGCACCCACGATTCAATAATCTGACTAACTGAGGCACCCACGAATAAAAAATCTGATTAAATGAGGCACCCACGATTTAACAATCTGACTGTATGCGGCACCTACGATGAACAATCTGACGATATGAGGCACCCACGATTCAACAATCTGACTAACTGAGTTACCCAATTCAACAATGACTGTATGCGGCACACATTGTTCAACAATCTGACTAAAGAGGCACCCACGATTTAACAATCTGACCGTATGAGGCACCCCCGATTAACGATCTGACGATATGATTCAACAATCTGACAATACGAGGCAACAATGATTTAGCAACCGAACTATAAAAGACATCCATAATATAACAACCTTGCTTTTTAAGCACCCACTATTTAACTATCTGGCTATATGAGACATTTATATTTCAAATTTTAAAATGAAGTATTTTTAGAATAATAAAATTTAATAATACTTTTTTTACAACATACTTAGTATTGGAAATATGCAAAAATGTAAAAAACAATATCTTAAAAAACATCTGATATTTATACACATAAAATGTAATTGTGAAAAAATGATGACTATATGAACAAGAAAGTAAACTAAAGAAATTTTCGTCCCCTTATTAAAAACATTATTCAAACCATAGCGTAAACAAACATTTAATACTAAAAAAGAAATAAGTATTTATAAAGACTAAATTAGTTAATATTTATATCTTTAAATTGACATAAATACAATAAATATGTTAAGGTAGATCATGATGCTAACCATAGTTTGTGGGGCAGGATAATTATGTGATCCGGACCTCCACCGGTACCACATTTGTATATTTTATTCTAGTCAAGAACGATACAAAAGCAAATATTTAAATTTAAAACATTCTGAATACAAAAATAAATGGAAATGAAACACATTGACATTAATTGTATAAAAGTATAAGAAAGTATCATGGTCAATTTTATGAAAAAGGGGTTTCCTTAACATCGAGTCGATTTCAAAATGTTGAAAAACAATCTTCCATACCTTCTATGCACAAACAAGAGTTATGTAGTAATTTCGAAACTAAGAAATGTGAAAAAGGAATATATATCAACAAATTTTGCATTAAATTAAATTTAAATTCTTTAGATTTTCACCCATAATTATAGGTTCTACAATGAGTGAGAGTTAAAAATCGCAAAATATCAACTCAAGTTGTGTAATTTCAACGTTATATAGGCGATACTGTGGCGAGCTTGTTCCTAAATTGAAATTACGTAAAGAGAGTTGATATGAAGCAATTTTAAATCTCATGAGTTATGAAATCCATGTTTCTTATGATTGTGTACGAATTATTTCTCAAACAGCGTGCATCGAAACCGACTTGCGCAGAAATTTTGCTTGCATCCTTTATGACGTTGACAGGGTTCAAGGTTGACAAACTTTGCAATGTCACATACACACAAAACAATCATAAAGCGTTAAAATTTATACACAGCGGACGATCATCCACTCATATCGTCCTTTGTGCGATATAGCAAAAAATAAATCTTTCGGGAATATGATACATCAGCCCAATCATAAGAGAATGTGCATCATCATCACTGAAACAACGTCGACATTAACATACTCCGGTTTGATTGGGCAGACCTCGGGTAGGAAATATTTCTCAATATTTTACATGGTTATTCCGCAGGATGTGCTTAAATACAGATATACAGATATTCTAAACCATTTACCAATAAATCTCATAAATAACAAAAAATGCTAATTATTTTTTGCAACCACAATTTAATTTCTGATAATTGTTCCCCGCCGTTTGAGGCCACACATACATGAGCGTTATATATCGAGTTTGCAAATAAATGATATGAAATGTCGATAAATTGTTTATGCACCAGATATGGACGTTAAAGGACAATGCTTACTTTGAACAAAGTGCGTTGGATCGAGTAAAACGGAGACACAGTTTGTGATTATTTGGTACGTAGAGAGACGGAAACTGTACAGTCTTTTGAAAGATTAGGTCATTAATAGCAACTAACCTATAACGCGCATCAATGTTAAGTGTGTGCGTGGCCTAAGTTTTTAGGTCAATTTTAAAGTTAGTACGCGTGTTAGTGTCCAGTGTGTAAAGTTGACTTCCTGTTAAGAAAACCCTACAAATTTAGCATTTTTTCGAAAAAAAAACTATGATACTTTCTGAGCGCCCCGTGTCTTGGCACAGACTATTGGCAAAGGGTAAAACTAGTCTCTGTGGGATCACCTAAAAAATATACTGTCTATTCGATCGCCATGCATAGGAGTCCCAGAAAGAATTTCTGTTAAATCTTGGTCTTTTTCATCACAATGAATGAGTCCCCTTAGTGTTGAAATTTCAGCTTCGGATTCATCAATGTCGTCTGCGGAAGTGGAAATGGTACTCCTACTTTCATCGCTGGTAGTAGTTTGGCCTTCCATCAACTGTGTTTGATCTTCACATGACTTCTGATCTTCATTTTGTGATGATATTTCTGCTGTCATCAACCCCTCGGGAACATGGATTGATACATATTGGTCTTCACATGTATCACGATTGTTTCGAGATTTCGGTTTCAAGAGTGGTATGAATTCCTCATCTTCAACGCTACTGCGGTCTTTACATTGAGCTGTGACAATAATATCAATGTTTGGGACCATATTTTCATCGTGGTTGTTTTCTGCTATGAAACCTTCCCTATCTGGACTTTCCAATTCTATTCCACTTGAACAATGGCTTTCGTTATGAACTGTAACGTTGGTTTCTATCCGTTTGCTATGTACGTCATTGATGTTCGTCCTCTCTTCATTCTTGTTTGGGTGGTTTACTTTGACGTCAGAAATTAAGTACCCAGAAGGATAAGAGATTGATGCAGGCAAGTATCGTAAAGTTTGAAATCCATCTGGTGGAACTTCATTAGTATTTGATGGCTTTCCTTTATAGTACCGACTCATTTCTTCTGCATTCTTCTTTTTCCTTTGAAAAAACATGATATGCATATGTAATATTTTGTTTTTATATCCAGAAAATTTAATAACCTTTTCCCTTCAGATAACATACATTTAATGTATGTTTTCTTGTTTCTCTTATATGCAAAATATCTTAATATCAAAAACAATTAGACATAATTGTGCTTCCATTCTGTAGTGCTTAGATATAAAAAAATGATTCATGTGTACAATACTATAACTTACTTTCTGCAATAAACGACGACTATTGTAACAGCAACGACAACAACAGTAAACACGACAATTCCAATTACTGTACCATAAGCACCTGGAAAAAAATAGACACTGCATTATTTAATCACCCTTATCGATTCACTTATTCCTGCAAAACATATCCGATTTAATAGGACGTTTAAATATACAGTAGACTAAGTTTAATGAAAGCTATATAAAGTTTCATATTACGAAACTTAGTGTATTGCAGGCAGCCGTGACAAAGTGACTTTCTAGTGTAACTTTTAGATATGGTCAACATGGCCTAACTGAAAGCAGATTAACTCTTGGCAATTCAAGCAGACAAATAAACACTTAATCAAACAGAGAAAAAAATATTTTTTAAGGAAAGATGTTGATAATAATTGTAATTTTTAATATACCCCAATCCTTTAACTTTAGGTAAACTATCACTGTAATTATGTTTTCATTCTTATTACGAATTACTTGTGGAGAACCGATGTACACGTACCAATCGTTTTAGTAGCCATGTGTTTTATACGAGGATTGTCATTTTTGGACTTGAATTCATTGTGTTTAGACCAAAGCATCACTGCCATCGAAATGTCTGGTTCATTAAATATCAAGTAGTATTACATTTTTCAATTACCCGTCGAATTGCCTTGGCTTAATCGAAAAAGTACACACGAAAATAATGAGACTAACCAGCCAATGTTACGAAGTCCTCTTTTTATCTTATGAATCTATTTAAATGCAAAAATGACCGCGAACCCTTTACTTACCCTAGTTCACTAGTATAGTTTGTTCTAAAGTATAAAGAAACAACTGCCAGCAAGCTTCCTAACCATGCAAATGTTCTTATTATTAAATAAGATTTGTTTAGTTTATTCTGTTACAAACTAAAAACTTAATTGGTCATGAAAATTAAATCTGGTGTTTAATTGTTACCCCCATTATTTTCGTCTTTTGATTGGATGGTTGGATTTGGAGGAATACTTGTCGTATCAATCACCATGGTTGTTGTTGTCTGCGACCGACCGGATGTTGTTGACCTGATAGACGACTCTAAACAGAAATAGTGAGTGTTTATCAATGCGAAGAACATTTAATACTCAGATCGGTATAAGTGTTGAAGGCGCATGTCATTTTGGAATGAGGCGTCTATTCAAGCACAGTTGCAAATATGTTTATAATTCGGTTTCATTATAAAACAAAAAACAAAACAAATAAATCAACAAAATGAAAAGAAATATAAATATAAAAAATAGAAAATTTAAATACAATGTATAGAAAAATAATACAACCACGAATAGATAATTCAACTAAATGTGAACTCTTTCTCTACCTGTTAATTTTTTAAATACAAGTATAATGCGATGACCTTTTGTTTTAACTAAACAACCACACAACATACTTGGACAAAAAATTAATGTATATGTAAGCACGTCTTCAAAAGGTTAACATAAACAGACAAACCACGATAAACCAACTACAGAAAAAAACAAAGATAAGTAGCATGATTTTAATCTATAATGGGGTCAACCCAGAATTTTTTGCTCTCACATTAATGCTATATTAATCTATTTTCTAGTCCAGTAAAATTGTCAAAGAAACTTAATGGAAAAATATAACAGTACAAACAGATTTTTTTTACTTTTCAAAGAAAATAGTAGTCTTTCGTAAATGGCCGATTTCTGGTACGGATGACACAGTACAGATGAGCTCACGCTCACACATCTGTATTTGCCGCGACATCCAATCAAAACGCCAGAAACAACAACGTTGTTATGGCAGCATAACAACGTTCTTCTATGACGTTCTTGTTTCCAGCGTTCTGATTGGATGTCAATGGGGTATAAAACAATGGAGAGTCTATAGGATATAGCAAGGTGAAAGTTGTTGGTTTACGGAAGAAATAGGTACTTTCATGCGCTTTTGAGAAAGCCCGTGTGAACTTTCACTCGTGATAGAAATTTTTAATGTCTTTTAGCTCGTTCCGCTGCACTCCACTCGCGAAAAGACATAAAACTTCTATCACTCGTTAAAGATCAACCGGTCTTTCCCAAAAACGTATGGAAGAACCTATTAGTCTTGTAGAGAGAAAAAGTTTAACATGTACTAGTATTTTAATGTTTAATAGAAGATACCTGAACTTACGATTGATAATTAAATTAGAGTAATGAACTGTTTTTGCGCTTGTACTAAGTTGTGCATCTGACCTCTCGAATGACGATGTTGTGAAAATGTCTGAAAAGGAAAAATGGACAACTGTTATTGAGATTTATTAAGTTATTTTTATGGACTTTGGTAGCCTGGTGATCCAGGTATACATTTGATGTCTTTCCGCAAATGGATCGCAGAAATAATAGACTAGTTGTTGTTCTTATCGTAAAATTCAGATGTCGATCTATAGTTTGCGGTATAAAATCGCTTCTAACTACAATTATAGTAGTGATCTCTTAAAGTGTTTATCTGAAAACTACATCAGAAGGTATATTTGTGTTCATGAGTGTAAGCATTCCAATCAATCTTCGCAATAACAATAAAATTCTATAGCACATCCCACTAAAAACTGAACATTGTTTTTGATGAATTTATGAGCTCATTTTGTATTTTAACTGTAATAAACTAATACTTACCTGTATTTCCTTTGAACTGGCTTAAAAACAATCCAGGCAGTTTGAGTGAACATCTCAGGCTAACAAACAAGAACATCAGCCTCTCATTTCTCTGCAGAGCAATACATCGAGTACTATCCATGCTATTCAAATCTTTAAAATAAAATTGTGACTTCAAAAATATTTTGTTATTAATATGCTTGCGTATAAAAATCTGAGTGATTAACAATATATGTCATATTCTGCGTTTATATTTTAACTGATTCGGTGGAGCTCGATCTTATTGGGGGTTTTTTTTTTGTTGTTGTTGTTCTTGGTTCATTTCGTTTTTGAGGTCTCATAATTTCATTTTTGTTTCTGAGACAGAACAAAGTTTTTTACGTTAAGAAAACAGCGTCTCTTTAATATGTACATTGTGTGTGATTTTTTTTAGCCATCGAAGTAGTGTTCTGTATTTTGAAGAAAATTATTAATTAGCGTGTTGGACTTGCTTTTGCCGTCTTTATATAACCGATTATTATTTGTATTGAGAAAACATGCATTTTTTTATTCTGCAATGTCATTTAGTCGGAAAATATGTCTATTGCTACCTTATTCATTTGTAACACTTGTTAGAACTTCGAAACGCCCACCTAAAATGTATTACCCTTCACTATGTTTATATGAATTGGATACCATTCACTTTTATATAAAAGGAATCGTACAAGAAATACAAACGTATAGGAACACATCATTATATAAAAACAGGTCGGTGAGGAAAGTAGCAAAATTAGTTTACATAGGAATACACACAGTCTGTTGAAAAGTATGTAAAACCTCCAAACACGACAAATATGTTAGTGATCAAAAAATAATATTTGATAGTTTAGTCTTTTGATAGATATTTATTGTCGGATTTAGAGTCATTGATGACGAGATTCTGTGATGGCTAATTACCAGGTATTTATATCATCTCATTTCGTTTTGTTGAAACAAAAGTATTTTATAAGATTTAAAAGCCTCGTTTTAAGCTGCATATTAGACATGGCCGAGTAGAGTGCCGAAAAATCCAAGGTAGTAAAGCTGTCACACAAGGAAAGATACCCAGGCCTTAGGATGTCTTTTAAAGTCTTTTGAATTGTTTTGTATCCACATTTAATTTACCCATTTACTTACCTTTGTCAAATTTTAACTTTTGAATGGTTTCACCGTATATCCAGTACGATCCTGTTTTTTCTTTTGCGTGGTCGAGTAGTTCTATTTCTTGCACTAGCCTACTAGACGCATTATGACATTTTTCAGCTGCATTGTTCCATGAACTATTAACAAACGCTGCAAATCAGTTAATAAAACAATAATTTTGGGGGTTTCTTTCTTGTAAACTCGTGAAATTTTGATAATATACATTTAAGGATGATCTACAAAAAAATATTTTCCCCACCGAACAATATTTTCGTTGTGCAATTTGTATAACTACGAAGCGGTTCTCCATTCAAAACATAGACAATTGTATCAAGAAAATAAAAGGGGTACTAATTCCAGGCATCGATGATGACATTTTGGATTCAAGTCAGACAGATGCTAAAACTAAATATGATCAAATAATCCCTAAATCATTGACAATTCATTCAATGATCCTGATCAGTCTGTCAATACAAGTACATGTAGTAATAATGAAATTAAAGATGTTGGTACATGTAATGAATCACTGGCCAAAGCATTACACTCTCTTGAGAATAAATTTCTGGATTACAAAACAGAATTTGACCAATCAATTAACAGTTTACACAAAATAATCTCAGAACTAGATAAGAAGTCATGAATACATCACAAGAATACACTAACATTCTTGATAAGTTGAACGAAATGCTTTCAGGCATAAAAGAAACCCTTAGAAAATATGGGTCAGAATTTGACTCCATTAATAGACACTTACATGTAAATTCTGAAGAAAAAATGAAATGGCACAAGATTTTCATGAGAGGCTGATAAAGGTCGAACAGTTTTGTGAGAACATTACTAATGAAAACTGTTGAATAATCCTAATCATGAAACTGGAATTTGTCATAACAAAGATGAATTTGAAACCCCCCGAGATCAAAATGAAAGATATAACGGACCAGAAGGAAATGATGAAAGACCTGCTCAAAACAATGAAAATCATGCCCATATTATTGGATCTTCAATAATGAGAGATCTTCGTCGAGATCTCTTATATAAATGTAAGACAGTTAAAATAACAACCCTACAAGACAAAACTATACATGGAGCTCTGGATTTATTGAAGCAAAAAACCCAAAATATGATAACATTGTATTCCAAGTTGGATCCAACGATTTGGAAGCCAGTGAATCTCGCTCCGTTGTAAGAAACATGGAAAAACTAATCATCCAAACACAACGCCAAAGTCCCAACACTAATATACTAATCAATGCAATATTACCTCGATTTTATAGAAACCAAGATAATAGTACGGCAAACGACCACAAGCGTATAGAGTGTAATCGTCTCCTGAAAGAACTGTGCGATGATCTATGTGTCAAATTTATAGAGCATAAAAATCTCAGGCCAATACACTTTTCAGAGGCATACATTTAAGCAAGAAAGGAGGAATAGGAGTATATGTTCTAAATATTAAAGAAGTTCTTAATCCGTTTCTGGGTGGTGAAATGAATCGTAAACCATTCAAATCCGGCATGAAAAGCTGCTCAAATCAACAGTGGGGATTCAGGAAAGATTCCATGTATCCTCGTCCACAGAGATCCAATCACGATCCTGTAAATAACATAAACTTTAGGCTCTTAAGAATTGCATTAGGATTATAATGTGCAGTCCCAAGATACATATATGACTATATAAAAAGTGCTTTAGGATTATGATGGGCAGTCCCAAGATACATGTATGTCATTTATACAAGGTTTATGTAAACAATGAAATGTGTATTAGTTTGTTTTTTATTTCCTCTTTTATGCTTTGTATTTTCACTTACAATTATGAAAGGAAGTCATTGTAGGGTATTATATAATTACCTGTTCTATTTAGCAGTTTTTATATTGAGTGACACATGGAAAAAAGATAATAATAACAACAACAACAATAAACTAAAAACTGTCTTATTAAATGCATAAGAAAATTGCAATTAAGCTTACAACTTTTTTCAAGCAGCTTTTGTAAATCGTCATATTAAAGTTTTTATATTACATTTTTTGAATACTAGAGCAAGTGTAGCATCATTTTGGGGTGTATGCTTCAATTTCAAAAGCATTAAGATGTACAAAACATTAAATTCAAATGTTGTAATCTTTTGTCTACATGTATGTGCCATCTAGGTAGGTCTATGAAGGTTTAAATAATGTAAATACAGTTATCTTTCTTTCTGTATATCAGTATATTTTCTTAAAAATAATTTACATTGTATATTATACAAGAAATTAAATAATATTTTAGCACTAAAAATATACTTCAATACATACTATTTAGAACCTATATAGAAAAACTTGCAAATTCATCAAAATTTTCCCAATAATCAACACTTACAAAGTATATTGAATTACTTTCAAGTTATCAAAATTTTTGTATAAATTTAATAGGTTTAGTTGATAAACTCATCAAATGGTTTCAAGTTGTGAATTTAATTTAGCTTAAAGCTTTATTACTAGTATATGTATTTCTTTGTTGATAAACTCTTAAAATGGTTTCTAGTCATGAATTTAATTTGCCTAAAGCTATATTTTATGTATCTCTTTGTTTTTGTCCTTTTTTTGTTTTTTGATCAGATCATTAGCAGGATGACTGTTATTCATGACATATATATGACTGGAATATAAACTGATCGGGACACAAATGCAATGATGATGTCTTTATGAAATGTATTAAATATGATATTAACATACTTTTAGAGACATGGAAAGGAACTGATCCTAAGGTGAATATCCCGGGATATAAAATTATTCAAAAATGTCGAAATAGAATAAAGCGTTCCAAACGATTTAGTGGTTGTATCATAATTCTTTATAAATCACATTTACATAAAGCAATAATAGAAGTTAAGGACTTAAGTGATTCTCCAAACCGCATATGGCTTAAACTGAATAAAGAATATTTGGGCTTTCATAGAGACCTTTATATATGTGCATGTTACATACCACCTGTTAATTCTACTCACTATGATGATGATTATTTAAAACTTGAAAATGAGATATCTCACATTTCAGATAAAGGCAGTGTGCTTGTCATTGGGGATCTTAATTCTAGAATTGGTAATCATCTTGATTTTATTGCTAATGAGGGTAAGATACACCCATCAGTTCAAGACATTTTACCAGATGATTATAATATTGACTTCCATATGGACAGAAATTCTTTAGATAATATTTTCAATACTCAGGGGCAACAATTGATAAATCTGTGCATTGCCTCCCAACTCAGAATTTTAAATGGACCCTTTGTTGGAGATTTTCTTAGATACATGACTTGCTTTAAACATAATGAATGTAGTATTGTCGACAATGCTTTGACCAGTGTGGATCTTATTGATAAATACATTAATTTTTTTCAAACCATTGATCCCACATATCTATCTGATCACTCATAAATAGTTGTTCATTTTCAATGTCAATTTAATGATGAGAATTTAGATGATGATCTTAATAGCAATAATATTGACTTCATTTTTAAGTGGGAAGGAGTTTCAAAGCAGAAATTATATACTGCATTATTAGACAATGTGGTCAGAGATTCAATACTTAATTTTGAAAATACTGATTTTGTAAAAGATGAATCTGGTATAAATGAGGCTGAGAATGCATTGAATAAAACTTTTCAAAACTTATCCACTAGATCATTTAAAAGAAGAAGATGAAACCCTGGAATGATAATGAACTATCTGACATGAAAAAAAACAGTTTTTAATTTAGGTATTCTTGTTAGAAAGAATCCTTTCAATCAAAAATTAAGGACTAGGTTTTTGAAAACTTCTATAGATTGCAAAATACTTACCTAACGAGTTAACCGATACTCCATTTAAAAATAAGCGAAGTGAATAAATGTTTAAAGAAATTAAGAACGGGAAAATGTGCTGGGCCAGATAAGATTTCCAATGATGGAATTTTCGTAGCCAATACGTATTAATTTGACAGTAATCTAATTCAGCATTTTTGTATATATTATATAGGATGACAAAGTTTCTTGTCATACAGTCACAGTATACGTATTGGTTACGAAAATCCCATCGTCACACGCTAATACACATGTACTATGTCTATGTCTACGATTCATCCGGTTAATGAAGCTGTATTTTTATATAGCGGATTTGGCCGAGGGGTCTAGACCGCTGGACATAGTGCAGGCGAATTGGTGCCACAGTGTCACAACGGTTCGAATCCCGCTGAGGGTAAGCAAAAATTGGACAGTTTAAAAATCTAATTCTTACAGTGTTGGGCTTAATTTGTAGACGTATATATAAATATTTGATATTAACCCTGTATTTCTGATGTTTCAGAAATCCGCTGGATAGAAATATTATATAGTTGTCACAATACTTAGACGTTTGCATATATCTATATAGGGGTGTAGAACTTGAGCCGTAAAAAGAGTGCACGGATAAACATGAGAAAAAGTAGGATGGTAGTCGCCTGACGATCTCCAACCTGGAGTACCGTGATAGCTAAACGGCAATGGTCTGAGGGTCGCTATAGGCCCCTAAAAGCTTTGAGAAACATTGTGTAGGATTTTGCATATTTCCTGTTACTAATAACGTGCCTTAAAATAATGGATTTTTACATCAGGAAATCCCTAAAATTCACCGCAGTCAGGTTTAGAGAGGTTTTTAGCCGTATGTTGTTATTGCCCAGGTTTTAGTGCAAATATTTTAGTACAAATGAGATTTAGAATGTAGAATAATTCACGTGGAATTACTATTTCCAATACCACTCTTAAGTTTTAAAAAAATTCCTGTATGAAAATCATAGTAATAAAATGTCAAAATATCAGGGCACATGTGCTGGAGTACTGGAGCTCGGTAAAGCTTGCAATTCGTAATTTACCTATAGTAAGTGTTGACGTATTCTGGAGATGTTTTTGTTGTGTGGAAAATGAAAACTGCTTACCGCGTATGGTTCAGCTTTTCCTCCTTTTGTAGATCAAGAAGGGTACTTTTTGAAATCAATAATTATTTCATCGAAATATTCAGCGTTTTGAAATATGGCAGTTTTTAAATTTTAAAAGTGCGATTTTCCATACTAAAATTTGACCTAAATTAGAACGGAAGTGTACTTTAGGAACAATCGATTGTTGTATACTCGAAATCCTTCGGGTGATGTCGTCTGCAGTTAAGGCGGGAAAAGTCTGGCGGTTTGTCCGAATACCATTGAACGTCACGAAAGCGGACGAACATTTATAAATATCGTAAGGTCCCTTAAGATACAAAAATGGCTGACTTATTATGTAAAATTCCCGTAGCAAAAGTCAAATGCGATTTGTAACAATTAAACAATTAGGCATATTATAAAACATGGACAGGTAATCGTATCTACATTTTTTCCACTGCATTTTTGTAATAAAAAGGTAAAATATAGAATAATAAAAAAAATGCCAGCAAAAAATTTGTTCCAAGGGGGTTGGCATTTGGTATATTCACCTCAATGTACCATCTTTATTTTTTCCAACGCAGTTCATGAACTTTCTTTTGATGCCGCGTACATTTCTGGACTGTTGTAAGTGGAATTGTTTATTATTTTGTATAAGGTCATTTTTAAGTAAATGGCCGAGTTCCTGAAGTAAAGAAAATGTTTCGGTCCAAGAAAACGTTTCGCTGTTGCAAACATATGGATCTATTAAAGGAATATATGTCATAATCTTGAAGAATTAATGTCCGTGAGTACGTAGAACACCCACAATCATGTTGGCAGTGAAAATTTCAACAACTCAACAACAAAGGTAGGGGGTTTTGAATTGTTTATTTTTGCGTTAGGATCCTTCGCACACATTGTTCGCGACAATTATTGTTTTTCGTTCTCTGGCCATATTTCGTCTGAAATAATATGGGGTCAAATGTGATTTTTCGTCATGGTTGCATTTGTACAATTTTTTTTTTCTGTATTCTTCTGCATAATTTTCTCAGATCTTGCAAGATAGCATTTTCGTAATTTTGTTTAACAATTTAGTATTTTTACATTCACTGCATTAGAAAATGTATGTAAAATTGGGAGCGTCTCAAAATGTACTAATTGGTGAAAAAGGAATTGGTGAAGGATATATATGTTAGTAAGGTATGCTTATCACAGAAATGTTTGTATTTTTAACTTATGACAAAAATTTTAGTTCTACCTTTTTCTAGCTACCTCTCATATGACTTTTTCAATAAATACGACAATATATCATCTATGTATACTCCTAAATTGCACCGACTTGAATATCTGTTATTGACCCAACAACAATAGGTGGTATATCTTGCCAATATAATCTGTGTGATGTTTCGTGACTGGCAACGAAGTAGTGCCGTAAGAATGAGAAGGACCTGACATCGAAGGGTTGTTAGTTTGTGGTTTTGCTTTTTGTTAATATTTGATAAACATAATTTACAATGAACTTCAGTAGAAAATCATAAAAATCTACAGAAACACGTGCATGGCCGATCTGTCAACACCGAGATTGCGGGCTCGAGTCTCTCTGCGGCAAGCGTCCAATCGACTCCAATTTTTGTTGACAAGGATTTTCTTACCTAAGGTCGGAGGTTTTCTCCAGCTTTATTCCTGATAAAAACTGGACGAAACTATATAGCTAAAAAATTGCTGAAAGTGGCGTTAAACACCATTCAAACAAACAAAATCAAACTAATCTGTGATCGGCTCATACATACCATTGTTGGAATTTTCACAGAAATAAGAATGGGTTGCTGCACAGTCGTCAAGGTTAACTTCTAGAAAATTGCCACCCAAGTGATATGCTGCTGGACACAAATCTTTTCTTAAGACGTAATCTTTAAAAGAAAGCATAATATAATTCGGAAATTATAAAACAGGGGAGAAAAAAACTTTTTTCTATCCTATTAAGTATGTTCACCTATAATCATGTTTGGGTTTATTAGGGTTATATGTTCGAATCGACATAGGCCAAGGTGTTACCGACTCTTACTTAAACTGATAGATTACATGTGTTTACTAGATAGATAATTACATCGGCCTCTTGTCACTCCTTATATTCGTTAAGTTGTAACGGAAATGAAACCATTATGTAACCACCCATTGCTAAATTCTTAATAATATTTCTATAAAAAAATTCAGGCGTAGTTTCATGAAGTGGGAAAGTATAGTTTTGTTATAATAAGTAAGAATTACAAAAGTACAAGCCTGTAAAAAGGGCGGTAACCCCAAAAGCTCTACAGTGGAGTCTATCAAAGTTATTAAAATCAATGCTAGTTTTGTTATCTATAACTCATGTCAAGTTTAAAATTCCATTCAAACCTGTAGGATTTTGTTTCTACCACAATTTCAACTAAATCTGTGTGCTTTTCAGAACAAGTGTACTTATAAATTGACCTATCAATGTCTGGTACAAGTTGATCACAGTTCCGGCTTCGCTTTCGGTATTATTCTCTGTGCATTGTTTTGTAGAGATTCTTCTTGCCGAAGTAGTCACTGTCGAGACAACTATGTCCATAACACAGAAGCAGGTGTTGTTCTAGATAAATGAACATATAGTCAATTACAATTAATTTACTCCGACGTAAAAATTTGCTTACACGGTAAAATGTTTACTAAATTTTCCTTTCGACTCATATGTTAGGTAATACCAGGCGCAAATCAAATCTTACTGAAAAAAGATTGCAATTTAACATCTATGAACCATTTTAACAAATAGCTGGATTTGCCGTGCCGGTAAACAGTGCACTTTCCGCGTGCCAAAACATAACGTTAGTAGTAAAGAACAAAACAAACACGAGAAATTATGGTTCCGGGTTTCAACGTAGTGTTTAACACTAATCCAATACAATGCAAAAAATGTTGTCGGAGAATCTCTTATTTGCAAGTATTGCTAAATAATATATTGATCTGTCGGAAAACATGCAATTTCTATATATTTCTACTTAAAAAAGATATGTTTTTGCATACTATATAAATAAAACTTTAAATTTATCATTATCATGATTATTTGACAACACATTATTGACGACATTATATCAAAACATCGAAGTACGGTACAAAGAAACACCCTTGTCTGATTGAGCTGAGCGACATGCGTATAGGTATTTCCGGTTTTTACCGCTCTGTTCCATACTACGTAACATTACGCAAAGGAGAAGATATTTAGCGGTGTTACAGTGAATACAAAGTAGCGGATATGACCAGTGCCCCTGCGATTGTTGAATCTTGGTTGAATAGTTACCAATTTTCGTTATATAAATGCACCAATACCACAAAATTGTTTGTTTGTTTGAATGATGTTTAACGCCATTTTCAGCAATTTTTTAGCTATATCATGGCGTCCAGTTTTTATTGAGGGAGGAAGCTGGAGTACCTGGAGAAAACCACCGACATGCGGTAGGAAAACTGGCAATCCTTGTCAATTAAGATTGGAGTCGAGTACACCCTGCCCGCAGTGAGAATCGAACCCGCAATCTCAGTGTTGACAGACCACGTGATCAATAGTAGACGAACTACCTTAACCACTCGGCCTCCAATACCAACAGAATAACTTTACAATTACACATTATATTAATTTAGTTTAAATATAGCTGCACTTCAGTGAAATACTCTGGAGGTATGAATTTTTAAAATAATCTTTAAAAATTGCTTTGCATAACTATACACCTGGAAAAAGTTACGCTAGTTTCTTCCAAGTCATACATATTTGAACACCTTTGGACTAATATTGGACTGCCATTCGTTTTTAATTTGTACAGCAAACACAAATATGCATTGTTGGGCACAATGAAACATGATTTTAACCACCAAAAAAAACCCTCAATATTTTATTTACGTATCATTTCCCCAAAATATGGCCGGTCTTTGCTCTTTCGAGTATTCTTTAAAAAAGTTTTGTCACAGAAAGCTCCAAATTGTTATTTAATTTTCTAACACTTGCCAACATCAATCATAAACACCAAATTGATAATTAGCCGCCGAAGGGTCAATATCGGGTATATCCACCGTTATAATGAATGACTGTTGCAACCCTTCGCATACTGCCAGTAATTAAAGTGGCTAGTTTGTTGAAGCGTTATCTGTCGCCATTCCCGTTGTAATTGAGCTTCTAAATGTTGCAAGTTCTGTAGAGAAGGCTCCAGAGCATGTAATCGCCTACCCAATTGATCTTATAGATGCTCTGTTGGGTTGAGATCTGGACTTCTTGCAGGCAACTGCATAGTAGTGTCACAGCTTCGTACTCCAGATATGCCCTTACTGCCCTGGAACGATGAGGTCTAGAGTTGTTATACATGAAAACAGGTCTTGACTCTAACGGGTGGTTTTCAAAATGAGGCAAAACTACAGGTCTAAGCACGTTACCGTTGTACTTTTCTGTATTATTGTTGCCATTGATTGTTACCAGATCCAGTTTGCAATCACGTTGGGTTGTCACAGATGGTCGACCAGATCGGAATGGTCTTTAACATCTTGCGTGGCAGGGTGTTTTCTGAGCAGGCATCAAGAGGACCGAAAACCGCGTTTGATTGAATTTTCACACTTGATCGCTCACTCCTGTTAAATATATATTAAAGAATTAATACTGACCTAAATCATCAAAATTAAACTTAATTTATATACAATAATTTACTTTAACGAAAAACAAACATATTCGGGGTTGCTTAACCTTTTTCCAGGTGTATATTACTAAATATAATAATAATCTGTAACTTACAATCCACCCAATGTGGTCATAAGTGAGTCCACAGGATAGAACGCAATCTTTAAAACCATTCACTTTATGTAATCTTTTAAATGAAAACTCGTTTGTGTTGGTTATTTCGTAACATCCTAAAAAATAAGAATAACGTAAAGCAAAGACTGAAACGTTTGTATTAATTGCAATTAAATTCGAACTTGTTTCTAAATAACTTATCTAAAAAGTTGACCATGCCGAAATGAAATTCATATCATCTCTTGCTATTTCTAATGAACACTAATGCAAAATAAACATCTAATTCTAAAATTCGTAGATACCAATTTATTCAAACCTGGAATGATACTGTACAAAATTCAGCAAAAACTCTGAATTATATACTTTTTAAAAATGTCATAGAACTAGAAGAGTATTTTAAAATGTTAGATGACAAAATTATTATTGAAGTTTCGAACAGTTAATCATAGATTGCCAATATAAGGTAGATGGTTAAACATAACCAGATATAATCGCATCTGTAATATTTTGTAGACAAAACGATATAGGCGATGAATATCATTATATACTTGTTTGTCCTTTTCTGCTAGACAGTCGTAAAAAGTTTATTCCTTGTTCCTGTTATAAAGGACCAAATGTGATTAAATTTAGTGATCTTATGAATAGTCACAATAGATCAAAATTGATTAAGCTGGTCCAGTTTACATGTATCAATATAATTAACAAAACCTTGGCTACCCCAGGCTGAGTTTAATTGCTTTTTAGTTTAAGCTTAAAATTTGCATTTTAGTTTATATATTACTATATTTGTGTGTGTTTGGGTGTGTGTGTTTATTTTGTTGTTTCTTTTTGTTTCTCTGTACTGCTGTCTTGTGGTTTTAGAGAATAAAGATATATAACTAAAAATGGGAATTAAGAGGCCAAAATGAAAGGTATGATATTGTTTACCTTACCTTAAACTGATTCATATTGTTTCAACAATGAAATGTGAGCAGAATTTCAGTTGACATAAAAATATACAATTCAATAAATAACAAGATTTAGTAGTTTTTGTCGATTCATAATTAAAAAGTATGTTAAACACAAAATTTAATTAAATATATAAACAATCTGTGCCTAAACTATAAATGACATTTGTATAAAATTTAACAATATATAATAATCTGATAAAATTATTCTAGCTTATCAACTTTTGTATTACTGATAAATTCATAAAATAAATCATACCAATCACAAATTATTATTACTTCCATTTATTGATGATTCTGATCAAAATGATATTGAGTGTCAAAATCGTTAGTAGGTATAAACAAATAATACCTATTTCTTAATTAGATGTTTATTTTGCAAGTGGACGTTTTGGGAATGAACCCTGTACACTATAACACCGATCAATTCTAGAAGGTTTTATGAATACACCGTGATATCAACTTTGTAGATATAATTATCATCAATTGGCTTTCTGAAAAAGCTTACTCATCAATTGTTAAGTATAATGAAGGAAGTAGAGGTTTTTGCCTTATATGACCATACTAAAGGTATATAAACAAATGGTCTGCTGCATTGTATGATTTCGCGTAGTGAGCTAGGGTTCACTACATCTTGTCAATTACGATATTTGTGAAGTCAGCTTGTAATTTTTCTTGCTGTTATGGTATGAATATTTTTTTTGTCGTTACAGTTTTAAAACACAATATTCGCACATTCAATTTGTCAGAAAATATAGGGTACTTTTAACGCGACTTTCTTTTTTTTTAAATTTTATATCCATGTACTTAGAGACAGTGACGAGTTCGATTTTTTAAACACAACACCTCGATAGTGAGTTATACTATCAGGACTTGCACGTACCACGACCTACCCCATTTGAAAGACAATCAACAATAAGGATTCTGGTTTTTGTATCGATTAACAAATTAAAATGAAGATTTTACATTGAGATTCGAACAAACATTTAGTATTGGCACAGTGCTTAGATATGTATACGAAATCCACGGCTTATAAACAAACGCATACTAAAATACCTTTGAAAATAACGGTAAAAGACTTGGTTACGTATGCCGTTATCCAAGCTGTGAAAACCTCTGGCAGGGTACTGATGTCGTAAATATCTGAAAGTTTCGGCTCACATGGACTATCATTTGCGGAACAAAAAACGGATTTCCCCGCCAGGAAAATGTTTCTCTCCACAGTGTCTTTCCAACTTAATTTATTTGTAGTTAGGTCTAAAATCCTCCTTTCAATAGCATCTGTTGTCATGTTTTGTGCTAAAATTGTGAAAATGTTTAAAACAAAAGAAATTTCTTAAGAGAAAAAAACCTAACTATACCAAAATCCAGCTTACATCTAAAAATATTGAGCGATTCACCTAATTTAACTATTATTATTTTATTTTTGGTGATGTTTCGCTTTATCGGCTTCTAACAGTCAATAATTATTGTTATTTTGGAAATGACCGGTCTATATCCTTAAAATCAATTACCGTAAAATTTGAGTTGGTTTCATATAATAGCCAAGGTAGAAAAATGAGTAGGTGAGCAGAATACCCGGTCCAATCCCCGGTCATAACGTTGGTGTAATTTTATATACTCGCGAATGCAAAGAAGGGTGCGCTCGACTCTAAAAAATAACATCTAATTCCCATGGTTGTAATATCCATCATAGGGAATGCTTGGTTCTTTCATTTGTTTTCCGTGACACAGCTTAAACGATTACATTTATTTTTCATTATTGTCTGTGCTGTGTTGATTCTTTTTAATTAAGGAAAGGGCAATCTGAAAGGTGATTGGCGAGCACATATTTATATATACAGATTTTTGTCTGAAAATTGAACAAGTCTGTAAATAAAAGATAAAAAGATATTCGAATTTTAGTATTTTTGCTAAGAAATTCAACAATGGTACACTACTGACTATATCACCATAGCAACCGTTTGTTAATAAAATAGATACATTTCTTACCTGTGGCTGTTACTTGAAGTAGATTAAAAATCAGAACTTTTAAGAACGTTTTATCCATGATTTTTATATAAAAATTATAATTTACATTCGATTCCATTAAAAACATAAGCAATATGGGATTTGGGGATCTGTGTAGGAATTTTTAATGTCAGAGGGCATTTACCATAAATTTTCAAGAAAAAAAGTTTAATTAAATGATTTTTTTGCAGGAAAAACTTGTTTCATAATAAAATTATAAATATAATTGCAACATAATGATAAACATACATAGCAATACAAACCTCAAAAGATTTACAATTTGGTTTACATTTATTTAACGTTCTTACAAAGGGAAACCCCCTTTAAGCCTCATGGTTGAACACAATGGCAATATATAGGGAAGTATTTTGTATTATCAAAACATGTGAAAGTGGTCGTTTCCTTATATAAAATCAGATAAACTTCGAAAATTATGAGTGGAATAAATGAATCATCCTGATATATGTCCATTATTGTAAACACAATTATGTTTATAATTACATTAATCACAAGTGGGAGGGGGGCCTAGCATGATATATATATAGGGTAATACAGATGTGCGGCCCGAATGGGTCACCTTTTTAGGTCTCCAACATATATATTAAAAGGTAGCATTTTTCATTGAAAAATATATCATAGGGTAGTTGTAAACTATCTAAATATATATCGTTTCCTCAATTCGCATCTTTTATGTAAGCCCATGTAAACCACGGTGATTTTACAATCAAAGTGTTCCATTAACATCACTTGATCATTGTAATGAATGTACTATTTTGTCATTGGGGATGTGCAATAATAAAATATATTAATAGGTCTTATTTAATAATTCAATACATGATTAGGTCCCGTTTCATAACGTCCGAAAATATATGAATAGGGTGCGTTTTCTAATCTCGTCCGCAGACCTGTACCTAAAAATATCCCTAGTTACTCCCCCCCACCCAAACCTGGGATAAATCACCTTTTATAGCTCACATTGACCTGACGGGGCATTCGAGCTTTTGTTATCGCTTGGCGTCTGTCGTCCGCCCGTCGTTAGCTTATTCAAAATTCTTTTGTTCAGAAATCACTTTGCTAATTATTTTCGGTCTTGTCCGCAATAATTCGTAGGTTACCTAACAACAAATTTGTATCCAGGATCTATGGACAAAGATGGCCGCTGTTACTAAAAATGGAACATAAGAGTTAACGCACGTTGTTGGTCAATATCGCAAAAATTATAAATAACATCAAATTGTAAATTACTGCAATAACCTATAGAGACCATGCCTACAAACCATCTAATCTTTCGAAAATTGTCTGATGACCCCGTATAGAAGTTATTGACCTTTAATGACAATTTTTGATGAAAGTTTTAGTGTTTGACTTGTAGCTCAAAAGCTAAAACAGGTAGAGTTAATTGCTAAAATGTGAAGAATTCATTTGTTCTCAGCGCAAGTGATTACAGACTCATGGGAGCCTATAGTTGTACCTTTCTCAGGGTTTCCCAGATACTTAATTTTCGGCCAATAAAGTTTAATTTGTTTGAACAATTACCATGACAAATGATAGGTTATTTATAGGATAATTAATTGGGCGGAGTGAATATCCAAAATATGATCACGAGTGCCGCATAACGCATCTGATTAAACGTGTGCGCGGCGTGAGTTTAATCTGATGCTTTATGCGGCACGAGTGATCATATTTTAGATATTCACGATGCCCTATTGATTATCCTATTTCTAATATAGATCAAAATTTTCTTCGTAAAATTTAAATGCTTAATCCTAAATTTTATGAACAGCGGATGAATATCTGTTTTAGTACAAAACCAACTGACATTTTTGGCGGGAAAAAACCCGAGAGTGAAAATAAACGATAATTTTTACATGTGATTTACCGTAATTTCTGTCACTCGGAAAATTCGATATTTCATCTCTATCTATATAATAAATAAAAAATAATACATATTGGATATTCATTTGTTATGAGAAAACTATACAATACAATTTTCGCTGATTCTCCGCAAACAAGACTCGAAGCGAACAAAAGACAAAGTATTGGGTGTGAATTTACATAGGCAAGATCCAATAAAATTTTAAAATGAAAATTTATAACTTCATTTTAGAAATTGATCGTCTATAAAATTCAAATAAGTCATAGTGGTGGCAATAGAACGTCTGAATTAATGCTATTAACCTCGGTGCAACAAATCTATATGTTCAACAGCAGATTCTGGTTTAGAAAATATTAATACTGATCGTAATATCCACAATATCTAGCATAACGTCATCAAATTTGAAATGTAAACATCTTACGCGGTAGCTGATGGAAAGGTTATTCTTGTATTAGTACCATTGAATTAAAAAACGCGTGTTTGTTGTAGTTATGGTGTCGCGTATAAAATTTGTCGATAGGACTATTCCACTTTTACACTTTACTATTAAAAAATCGGCAAATGGGAGATTCCATTATATTTATGGCAGTCATTATATCAAAATCTAACTTCTGAAAATAAAACGACTTTTTGCACTTTTATACTTAATACTTTTTTTATATAACTTGGCAAATAATTTGAATGGCAAAATAGCGAGCGTATTGTAAGTGTTCGTAAAATATGCGTTACGAGTAATAGATATGTGATCACGACCATGAGTATGCAGTCAGCGAATAAATATAAAGGTCAAGAATAAACTTTATTATTTCATATCAGTAAAATTATGTTTGTTTTAATTGGATAAAACAAGGTCAGCTGGTATTAATTAATCTGCAGTAATTTGACGTGAGGGCATTATCACGCCGTGATAACGCCCGTTATCACGTCGTGGTAATGCACTCTCCAGTAACAAGCAACATAAACTGTTTTTTTTAAATATATAAATAGATATATGTAAATTTGCAACATAAATAAAGAAAAAAATGTCATTCAGTTTTGAAAACTGACTATGTATATTGTGAAAATGCCGAATGATGATACATCATCAGGCCAACATCCAAATCATACAGCTACAAATAAAATAATACAGTGTATACTAGATAGTATCTTAATTCTTCAATTAAATAAATACAATAGTTGCTTATATAGCTGGCATTGTCATGATAATTGACAGCACTCGGGTTAGTGGTATTGCCTTCAACATTGATAATGCCCTCGCCTTTGGCTCGGGCATTATCAATGTTTCAGGCAATACCACTCTCCCTTGTGCAGTCAAGATATCATGGCAATGCCCTCTATATAAGCAACTATTGTATAATTAATTAACGCTTTGGTTAAGATAACTGTTCAATATTCTACCGCAGTGATGTGTATTCACCTATTATCATATGCTTTTAAAATATATATGTGTATTTATGCAATGAACACTTGTTGAAATTCAGTTATACTACTTTAGTATTAATCGTATATTCTTGATCCAAGTTGTATTCACCTAGTAGAATAATAATGAAAGTTGTGAGGTGGCGAAATAAATAAACTGTATTCACCCAGGAAACGTATGTTTACTTTGTATGAATATAGAGTGAAAGTGAGTTGTTGTAAGTTATTAATGAAAACCTGTTAGAACTCAGTTTTATTAAATTACTCTGACATAATTTAAGGGGATGCAGGACACCATCCGCCATTTTTGTGAAAATGAACATTTATGGTAAATATATAAATAATTTCTTTCATTATTAACTCTTTATTTCCATAACATTAAAAATAATAATGAAAGTCTTATACCTATATTATTAGTTTAATTTATTAATGGTTGAAGTATAAAATTTTCACATAAATGGGTTCGATATTGGCAAAAATAATGAAATTGAAACTATTAACACGATCGAGAGGTAATTTTGACCAAAAAAATAGCATTTTTAGCACTTTTTTAACCAGTTCTTTTCTCAATGGACAAAAATTTTAATCAGAAACCCCTATTTTTCTTTCCATCACTAAAATGTATACTAATTAGTTTAAACATATTTTATTTGAAATCTTGCAATTGCAAATACATATCACAATACAAATTATAACACAAAAGGATTTGGAAACAAGCTGAAACAGCTTATATTAATCCATCTCCTAAATAAATATATATCACATAAAGTAAAAGCTCGTAACAGTTATTTGCATGCTTGTGTGGTTTCAACATACATTAGTAATAAAAATCACAAGGTATTATATACATGCTATATATAATGCAGAAGAAAAACATAGAATTATGACAACATTAATAGTAAAACAAAAACATTAGGATGTTGGATGAAATGTATGCAACTTTAAAATTATTTTTCTAGAGAAGTGACAAATCGTTTGCTTTTTAAAATAAACTTCTGGACTTTTAAAAAGATTTCTTTATTTTGGATTGTATTTAGTAAATTTGACCCGAAAAGTAAAAGGTGTGAATCAATTGGAATTGAAAATGGGATTGATAATATTAGTTCCTCTCTAATGGTATCATATTTTGTACAATTTAAGAGGAAATGTGAGGAGGTTTCAACTTGTCCGCATGTGCAGTTAGTAGAGTCCACCAGATTTCGTACGTAGATGTGTTCATTTAGCGAGCTACTCCCCAGTCGCAATCTGGTGTGTAATACCTGTCCCAGTCGGGTTCCTATGTAGTAATAATCTGGAGGCTTTATGACACGTTTACTTATTCGTTGTTTGAAGATATTTAACGATGTAGAATTTCGAGTATACAGGGGTAATCTGTTCCATAATTTTATGGTCGACGGCAGAAAATATTCCGAGTAAAAATTTGTTCTTGTGCCGACCTCAATAATATTTTGTGATTGACGGGTATAATGTGTATGCGTATTGCCAATTGATGAAGGTACCAATTCCCGCAAATAATCTGGGGTTTCGAAGTTAATCATTTTGTAAAATAATACAAGTTTGTGGGTCTCTCGTCTGTCTGAAAGCGATTCCCATCCCGTTTCTTTATATAATTTTTCAATAGAAGTTAATTTAGTACCTCCCGTTACAATTCTCATGGCTTCTATTTGAACATTTTCTATTTTATTCACTAAACTTTTATTGGTGTTGTCCCAAATTACATCCCCATATTCCAATAAAGGTCTAATAAAAGAAAGGTAAAATTTTTTCTAAAACGTGTCGATCAAGACAAAGTCGAAATTTGCGCAGAATATTTATTCTAGTATAAGCCTTTTTTACTATATAATTAATGTGATCGTACCACATACCATCTTTAGAAAAGTAAATACCCAAATGTTTATGACAATGAACCTCTTGTATGTCATAATTATTCATAAACAGAGTAGGATGTACCGGTTTCATTAGCTTACGAGAGAGTAATAAAGTTTCCGTCTTCTGTGGATTGAAGTTGACTAGCCATTTATTTGACCATTCGTGTATTTTGTCAAGATCACTGTTTAGTAATCTTGCAGCATTTTCAGGGGTATCGACAATTAAATATAAACTTGTATCATCAGCAAATAATTTGATGCTGGCACCGATCTCAGTGACTATATCGTTTATAAATAAAAGAAACAAGAGTGGACCTAATATAGACCCTTGGGGAACCCCTGCTTTAATTGGCTTCCATGCAGAGCAGCTGCCATTCGACACAACACGTTGATATCTAGCATTTAAGTAGTTTGTGAACCAGTTTAGTAAGTTGCCTGAAATTCCATAATTTTGCAATTTAAAAAGCAAGCCTTTATGCCAAACTCGATCAAAGGCTTTGCTTATATCACAGAATACCAACCTTATTTCTTTACCACTGTCAAGGGCCCTCCCAAAATCATTAGAAATATTAACAAGTTGGTTTATTGCCGAGTCTCCTTTAATAAACCCAGATTGGTTAGGAGTAATAATTGTATATTGTGTTAAATAATTATACTATTACTAATTGCATGACCTTTTATAAAAAATTCAGGAAATTTCATTGGACAGAATTTTTGTAATCTTTTATTTTATGGCTTTTTTATTCTCTTCTCTGTATAATCTATCAGAAAATTTAAAATTTAAGTGCTCAGCCTCTCGAAAATAACTCTGAAACACATATTTTTAATTATGAAAACTTGTAAAAAAAAATTAACTATATGGCGAATTTAAAGAAAATTCATTGACAACGTATTTTCAGTGAAAGTATCATGCATCCCCTTAATCAAAAATCTGGTTGGTGAATCTTGATATTTTAAAACTATGGTCGTTTGTTTGAATGACGTTTAACGCCATTTTTCAGCTATATAGTGGCGTCCAGTTTTTATTAAGGGCAGAAGAAAACCTCCTTTACAATTATGAGAAAATTAAAGAGACTTTTTTTGCGGAAACTCTCACGATAGTTCAGATAACGAAATAAGAACAATTGGAAACTATATACTTGTTATAATTCTATTAATGGCATAGGAAAGTCGGATATGAGAATTATTTATTAATCGAACTCCGTTGAAAAGTGGCGGATCCATTAACATTGCAGTTCTTTCTGTCGGCTCGGGAAAGTTTACTTTTCTGACTTTAGCGAATAGTACTCAAAACATAACGGTAACCCAAGTATTGAAATGGGACAGTCCATTGTATGTATTGCATTATACATGTTATAATAGAGAATTCATGTTGTCATCACATCAAAAACTTACATTTCTATAAATAGTTACACGAAGGCTTGCTTTTACTATTATGGTGTAATTTGTTAAGTACATACATATATATATAAATTTAACACTACAGCTTAGAAAGTTTCAATATCATAAGCACACGTTTAACGAACTTGTTCCTTGTCCCAACTGTTGTCAACAGTTTTGGAATGACATCTTTAAGATATAAATCTTGTTTGTTCATTTTCTCAACTATATATTCAAAATGGACGCTACTAAGAACAGCAGTGCCGTTTCCAACTTGACATTTCACAACGGAAGGGTGTTGACAGCCATCTGGTGAATTGGCATATCTAGCAATAATGCTTACGTCTTTATCAGCGGCATCATCATCTGCAACAAAATAGCCGCCACCATTGAAGTACATAAAAGCACTGACGTCACCATCAAAGCTAGCCAATTCGTGTTGAGTAATCTTTTTATTAAAATGTGTGGATATATGAGCGGCATGCGCACCTGCCTCGCTGTTATATGTAAAACCAGGAAACACTGGTCCAATACAGACGCCTTAAACAGAAAGAAATATGACCAAGTATTTTGTTAGTTTTTAAAAACATAAAATTTGTGAAATTGTGTTAACAAGTTAAAATATGTGCGTGTAACCGCAATTAATTAAACAGGGGTTTTTGCAATTGGTTGTGTCAGATATACATTATAAGAATGTGACGTTTGTACACAATTACCGCTATACCCTACCCAATAGTAAACTTCTTCAATTCGAATAACGAAACAAAAACATGTAGACAGAAAAAAGCATCATTAAAATAATTTATTTAAATTACACTTTAATTAGTTGAGCTACATTTTTTAGGCCTACCTGGAAAAAATTGAAGTTGTCTTGATCCACAAACTTCCAAAGTGCCACCTTTGTCAAATTCTATTCGACGACAGGCAAAATAAGCTCCAGCGCAAATACCTAAATAAGAGCCGCCCTGTTCCACATATTTTCTGATGTTTTCAATACCGTCATTCTGAAGTGCCCGTATGTAACCTAGGTCAAATCCACCACCAATGGCAAGCAAGTCTGCAGATTTTATCCATTTACCTTCGACAGATTAATATAAAAGCCATAAGAAATGAATAACTTTTAAAAATATAATGTTGCAATGTTGGTTTGTCCTGATACATGTATATATTGTAAAAATTTCTTGTCCATTGGTGTAAATCCGAAAATCGTATGCTAATGTAATCCTGTCATGAATATAGTTAAAAGACTACAAATCAATCAATCAATCAATCAATAACGTGTATTTTAACTCTGTGGATTACCGTATTGACTTGAATGATTGCAAAAGCAAACATGGGTTTCACTGTTGTCAACTGATTTTACATGTCGATTCATAGCGAAAAACAGAAAAACAATCACAATTTTAAACATAAAATGAATGATTACATCATTAAGTTGAAACCAGTTTGAATAAGAATCTAACTAGGCGTCAAATCACCTACCTTTTCTAATGGCATCGGGTGATATAAATTCCACTTTATGATCCGGACAAAAGGCATTTAGAGTCTGGAACAACATATCCACGGCTTCATCACTGGACCCGTATCCTCTGTATACATAGATGTTTCTCATTTTCTAAATTAAAATAAATATACAACACTTACAATATGTCGCATTGTCAGAAAAAGCTTATATTGCCTTAAAAAATGGGAACACAACCCCGAAGTTTTCTCTTTAGTTTTGTGGATAAAATCTTTATATTCCAACAAAATATGTAAATGATTTGTATCTTGATAACGTAAAATAGAATATTAACAAAAAAAAAACAAACAAAAAACTAGTAGACGTACATTTAAAGCAAACCACGATAAAATATGAATATGAACTAAATGACTAATTGTTGAACTAATAAATTATAGGACCTATAGCATGATAATACTCTTATATATGACGATGTTTTAAAAGGAACAAAACAAGGTGGGCCTAGACATGTTTAGAGAAAATTATACCGTCAGATGCGAATTGCAAACTTAATTTTCGTGCAATTAATATCAAGCATCTCAGAAGCGATCTTTACTGTGACATGCGTGTGTGTAAAAAAAGTCACATGATCCATTTAAACAAATCCATTTCCGATGGTAGCTGAGCTCTCCGAGAAAAAATTGTAGACGAGCACTAAAATTAATTTAAAAGTAGATAAAACGTAGCCACTGTTCAGGTACTAAGAAGTAACGTCGTGAACAATGTGCGATGTTCGTATTTAGACTGCGCCTATATTCATACTATGAACTTTGTGCCAAAAAACTTTGTGCACTAGCCCCCGATCTTAGTTTGCGACAAAGTATCTAAAATGCCTTTTTTGTCATCCTTGATTTATTTAAGTATTTTCACGTTTCCAACACTTGTGTTTTATGAGCTTCTATATATTCACCAATTCAAAGATGATTTCATACTCTCAGGGTTCCAGCTTCTACATTTAGTGCACACATTTGGACGCATCAACTCTGACTAGTGAGGATGAGATGATTCAGTAAGATTGATTTACACAATAAGAGTAGTTTAGATATGCTCTGCGATTTGGATTTTTTAAAGTTATTTTACGGGGTTTGGTAAGAGTTTTAAAGAAACAATACTTAATTGCTTAGTTAAAAAATTATATGTGCCCAATAAAATTTTCAATTAAACAAAACTCGCTGAGTTTTATCTTCAGCAATATTATGAAAGATATTCTGTAATTGTGCCAGTTTTCATTTTCTAAAGTATTCACAGCACCTGTCTCATCTATGTGATAGTAGTGTTAACTTGGCCTCCCATATATTTACTAAAAATAGAACCACATTCCACATTAAGAGAATCGTTTATCAGTTTAAACTATTGTATGTATCTATTTTTTAAGATAACCTCAAGGTTTTAAAATCCTGAACAATTATTTTAAAATAAAAATGAAATTTGAACTCATAGTCGTGGTTCAATACAAAAATCTCACCAATTGTCTATGCACCCGAATCGATATCGTCGACAATATATATGGAAGGCCATATTCGTCCTTTTTAATGGTTTATCTGTCATTAGAAACTACGTGCGTCCGTTATAGTTTTAGTAAACTTCGTTCAAAGTACATTAGGCCACGTGGTAGTTCTTTAGTTTCCCGTCACGATCAACTAAGTTGTTAGCTTTTAATTTAGGAGGAAAGAACAACAACAAAACAAAACTAAAAATACAAGCATTTGTTTATTGGATCTACCAATCACTCAGGTTATTTCAAATGCGTTTCACGACTTGGTAGTTATCCATTTACAGTCGTGTCAACATTAGGGATGTGATCGAGTTCGAGTCCGAGTAAAAGTTTGATTAACATAATCAAACTTTGCAGGTTTTTAACCCGAAAATTAAGGTAACCTCAGCGGCTACTCCGGTTTCTTCCCTCAATTAAAACTGGACGCCACGATATAGCCAAAAATAGCTGAAAGTGGGGTAAAACAACAAACGAGTGCCTGACTTAAATGGTAATAGTATCAAGCACCTGATAGAAATTAACCTTTTAAAATACCGATTGAATGTTTAACTGTGCGCTTAGCTTACAGAAATAAGTACGTAACAAAGAACAAATAGTTTGTAAAAATCAAAATCTTGAATGCATTAAAACTTTATTTTTAAAACATATATACATGCGAAAGCACCAACAGTGACAAGTGAAATGCATCATCTGAAACTTCGGAATTCCCTCGCACCATTCGGCGTCATACAAAGTCTGTTCGGAATTCCTTGCTTGACATAGCCTCCCATATATTCAGTGTGTGGCCGCTTCTGGCGGGAACGTGAAGCTAATGTTGGTTTGGTTAACCTTGTTATAATTTTGGAAAGTTCACGATTGCTAACCAGTTTCCACATGTTTTGGTATGGCTTGCTGAGTTCTGGAAAGTTGTGATCCATATATGGCTGTTTATAAAACGAAGACATTGTTCCATAATGGTGAGTTATGTATGGACTTGGAGCTGGACTTTCGTAGAAAGATAAATGATCATGATCAGGAGACTCTAAACTCTCATCCGACCAAAAACTGTAATGCATAAATAAATTATTGAATTAAGCATACTGTCAACTGATAATTTTTTTATCTATCTGTTGATTCGAGTTGAATTTCCTTTCACGACTTAGAATTTATGACAAAAGAAAACAAAGATGCAGGAAACACTTGGTTTCATTCCTGGGTTGCATAAAATTGTGTATTTTCTTGATTTTTTCTTGCATTTGGTCTTTTTTATTATACACTCCTATTTGTATTCTTAAAGTCAAAATTAATGTTTGTCGGCTTTCATATTAAGCTCCGTGTTATAATGTTCGGTGTGCTATTGTATGTGCTTGATTTCTTTATGCTTTACAGCAAGGACCTTTCCTTTACGATCAAATAATAAGATACGATAAACATGTTCAAACTTTTTAAATCTTCGAACCCTTTGTATAAACGCAGTAATGCTTGTAAACTTATAATTCTGTACATACATGTGAAAACAAAATGGCACTTTTTAGTAGTTTAAAGGATATCTTAAACCATGATGCAAAAATAAATGAAATCATTATTTAAAACAAAAGCTCTATTTTCTTATTTATAGGAGTTCGGTGTTGTTTGTTCGAATCGTTTGTTGTTTGCTTGAATGGTATTTAATGCCACTTTCAGCATTTTTTTCATTGTGCCCAGTATTTATTGTGGGAGAGGATGCCGGAGTATCAGGAGAAAACCCCGACTTAAGGCAGGTAAACTTGCAACCCTTGTCAATTAAGATTGGAGTCTAGCGCGCCATGCCCTCAGTGACACTCGAACCCGCAATATCAGCGTCGACAGACCCCGTGATCAAAAGTAAACGAACAACCACTGAGGCCCCTGTACAAATGGTGGTTGTCATCTCTAACTATATCCAAATTAGATTTAATACTTTAACTACTTATGACACTGCTGCCGACTTCCAGGGATCGATCCACAGGGATACCCAGTTCATCCCCAGGTGGCCGATAGTGAAAGCCCTCTTGGTGGGGGTGGGGGGGGGGGGTTCAAGTTATAATAAGGATTGCCTGTCTGTATCCTAATGAGTATTGTGTGTGGGGAACGCCATGTATGCCCCTCGTGCGAAAAAGAAAGACCCCTACAGTGTAGATTTCGAAAACCTCCAATACTTTTCCGTCTTAGTCAAAATTTAGTTCCCGTTTTTCCATCCCTTTTCCAAAAAGATAAATTTCTTATTAACTTGTTCTTGTCCTGAATATAGCTGTAATATTGCTTGTTGGCCGTTACATATAACCAATTCCCTACTTGCGGTAAACAAGATTTATCTCCCATTTGCAGAGTTATCTGTTCTTTACAGCAGGTACTTTATAGCACCTACTGCGGGTAAAAAGTTGTTTTTCTTCAATATTTTTTTATTCACATATAGCAAAGCATTCGGTAAAATTTATTATGATGTGCAAACTAATTCTGCAGTTTTTTAGTTGTACTGGAAGAGTCAGTCCACAGACATTATTTTAAAAAATAAAAACGTGATTTTTCCCCATCTATTCAATACTAGATACCTGCTGTTATGAAAGACAACTCTTGAAAATGGGAAGTAACTCTTGTATTCCGAAAATAGGGACTAAGTCTTGTTCGGGTCCTGGATATTGTTAAAATATATACTGGCAAGCGATGGTCAGTATCAATAAAATAAGTTTCTCTGACCTCGTTCATAATTTAATATGTATTAATTTGTTAGTAACAGTTTGTATTTCAAAAGTAAATTTCGGATTTTACCGTCTCGAATTAAATATTACTGACAACGAGTACAATAGTATAGGAGTACAATGTAATACACGTGAGCTAATAAATCAGACATTTGCGTTAGTTTAAACATAAACAAGTGTCTGCAAAATTTTATAATTCAGCATCGCTACATGACATTACTTCTATGAGTTGGAAAAAAATGTGTTGTTTTACTCAAGTTTCACATAATTTAACTGATTTATACGGGAACTTGCTGCTTTACTTTACGTGAATGATTCTAATTTAAGATGTACTATATTCTAATATATACCAGTACTTACAATTCTATAGTCTCTGAACTGTTCATTATTACTGCTTCCAGTTATCCCAAATTCTTACACATTAAATTTTTTTATGTTGATTTATAACTTGATCAATACTAGAGCTGTAATATGTTCCTTTAAAGTTTCACTGTAATCATTATTGTAAAAAATCTATAATGCACTATTATGAATCCGTTCCGCAAAACTGCTTATACAATGGATATATCTTCTAAAGTTTCACTTGAATCGTATATTTAAAAGCTTCGAGTAATTGTGTTCAAATCTATTGTTTTGACGAATGATAATGTTACCTTGTATTAAAAAAATTAATTGCGTCTTCAAATTACACAAAATAAAAAGCAAATAACCCGTCTTTTGATACAGGTTAAAATATTACCAACTTTTTTCTTTGTGTGACTTATTAATCTGATTAAATTTTTAAAAATATGAAATTAATACCTAATTGTTATTCGTTGTTAATTTCAATACTTTATGAAACCTTATATTGTGTTGGTATTAAGTAGGATTTTTATATGTTAGCCGTGCCTTGGAACAACCATATACCACGAAGGAGCATTGATAGAGGCAATGGGACCTTTTAGGCTTCATATTAATTTTAGTCCGTCAAAAACAAGCTGTGCATTTGCATTGTTTTAATTAAAAAAATTCAATATGGAAAAATTAAATTATATTACTTCATGAGCCTCACGCTCTTGGATAAAGTACAGGTTCCCTTTCGAAGGCCTCGTGATCCCAGGAGAATTACATGTAGTAGTAAACGTAATTTGAACACTTAATGTCGAGCTGTCAACTTAAGTAATTATATATTGATACTTGTATTTTAAAGCTGTGTAACTGCACCAAACAGCTCATTATATTTTTGTCACGAGTCGTCTCCCTTTTGTTAATTTTACTTCACGATATCATTTACTTGACAATCCGAAACAAACATTGTAAAAATATTGAGTGTTTCTTACATAATAGATTGTTCGTCATTCATTTCATTAAATATATAACAGAAAAGAAGTAGTGTATACGAGAATTATGAAACAATCGAAATTTAAAGAAATTTTGTTCTGTTTTATTTTCACTATAATTGAGTCTTATATATGAGATATTTTCCATTTTATTTTATTTAAAACGTGTTAAAAACATCTTAATTACCTCTTTCGCATTCATACCTCAAAAATAAAATGCACAAACGTGCAGTTATTATTTGTTTTACTGTTGGTAAATAAATCTATGTCTATGTCTATGCACATCTTTCTCATTATATTGAACGTGACAGTAGATTTTGTTTATAATGTACAGGGTTGTGTTTATAACTTGTACTGGAAAATTGACTCAAGGTACATCTACGTCACTATAAATGTCAGCCGTTGAATGTGACGTAGGATAAGCTCGTGCCCGTGCGAGACCGTTTTTACATAGTTTAGGACGTTAAAGCCACCATAAGAAAGTGACGCATGGGATACTACCAGTCATTGTGTCAAATGAAAGAAAAAACGAGTCTTTATTTCGGCCAGAATTTATGACAGAAAGTGATTTTTAATAGTATTTTTTGCCCTGACAACACCAAAAATTCTAACTATGGCAACACCTCCCAATGAGGTTATGTTTGCGACTACAACAAACCTTTGTTTCAATTTTTGGCTTGAGCGCCACTGATGATTCTTGATTAGACAAAAAGGGAGTATGAAAAGAAGAACAACTAAATTGTTTTCTGTTCAATACACGTCAATGAGCATCGAGTATTTGTTACTTTTTATATACTGTGTTAAAATGTACAAAATATAAATTTCTTGTTTTCTTTCTGTTGCAGATCTAGGTGGGGATTCGATCACCTTGGTATCCAAATGAGAGGGGTTCAAGTGCTTTACCCGCAGATGCCTAGCGCGTCTCCAGATGGCGTATAATGGAATCTCTCTTATAAGGAGTTGGCAGTTTATTTATTAATTTATTATACGGAAAGCCAGATCGGGGATGGTAATGGAAAACTTGTGCGGAGTGTTTCACTCTATTTACACCATAAAGACCCTTTTTGTTGTTGGCGAAAAAGATTAGGCTCATTTTGGCCCCTAAAAAGACGAATTTTCTGCACCTACCAACTCATCACTCCATATATTTCCAGTGTAAGTTAACATTGTGTTGCCGATGATTGTTGTATTGTTGTCTTCCTGAATATAGCTGACCTATTGCTAGCTAGATGTTACGCAACAATCAATCAATTAATCACATTTTCTTTTGCAATATTTATTATTATAATTTAAACAAAGCTTTCTTTAAGTAACATCAAATTCAACATCAATAACCTTATTATTATCAATTTGTGTAAATGTGAGTAGTGGGCTATTCTTTTATATTGTAACAATATAAACTACTTAATCACTAACACGATTTATACTATATTTTAACCTTGGTATATGTAGATAATAATCGCTTGAGAATAGTGATTATATTTTAAATAGAATTTCAAATGATTTCACTTAAAATCGGAGATTTTACGGAAACACCTTAAATAAGACAAGTATAGCACAGCTCGCAGCAAAAGCTGACCGAGAGAGGCGGTGAGCTCAGCGGTAATTACGTGTCATGTGATCAAAATGAAATCACGTGATCAAAATCTGCTTAATGCTGATATGGATTTTTTTCGCCCGGAAGTTGATATCGTCAATAAACTGTAACAAAGTGAATGAAGAAAAGCACTAAAATTAATTTTAAAGGAAGACTTGAAAATAAAGTTGACGTCGATAAAAAATAAATGTTATATTTAAATTAACAACAAACATCTATATTACTAAAATTATAGACCCCTTTTTAAAGCGCGCAGCACAAAACACAGAGAAATATTGCATTATTAACCCATATAAGGTTACATGCAATTAATGTTGCTTATGCAAAATTTTTATATCGATTTTTGCTTTAAATAATAAGCAATTAACTATTAATCACGTCTGCAAATTTGTACCGGATACGGTCCTCCTTTACATTAAAAAAATTATTTCCGGGGCAAGGAAAACCCGCGAGCGGTACAAAACAAACGTACGCCTACCCAACTTGCAAATATTAAATTAGAATTTAAGGCATTTATTACGAGGTAAATTTGTAATCAGTGAAAGCGTAACTTTAGTTCCTTTTTAATGTCATATTAGTCCTGATCACAGTGTAAACAAAATTCGTAGGACCTACAAGACATGTCTGATTGAAATCCCTTCGATTCCAATCGTTTTCTTGAAGTGAGCTGGCTGAATTTGAATTCGTTCGCGTACTTCACGTGACGGAAGTCTATAGCTGTAATTCGTACTTCAGTATGTATAAGGTTACATGCAGTTGATGTTGCACAACAAAAATTTTTAAACTAAATGTTGATAACGATAAAATTGATTTTTAAACTATTTCTCTGTGTTTTGTGATAAAAAATAATTTTAGTAATTTTGATGATAATATTTTGGTAAATTTCTGAGGGACAACGACCCCAAACTTATGCAAAGCAACCCATCCCTGTCATATTAACATACAGTTGTGTTCCTTATATTGCTATCAGAAAAGTAACATTCAGAATCAATACCACGGGTTAAAAAAATCCGTCTTTCTAGTTTCATACTATTTTTTGCAATCTCTAAATCGATCTTTAAAAACTGACAATCAAATAACATTTCATGTGACGTCACCATTACAAAGAAAGACGTCACGTGACCACTGGAATTTAGAGGCACTTTTAGTGTGTTCATAAGTAACGTCAATTATGAAATGCACATTATATATTGATAATAATAATAACTGTTTTTAAATCGGAATATACGAAACATCATTTTTCATCTCGTAACCTATTAAACTGGTAACAAGGATTTGTAATCGGAGAAATTACCATAAGCAAGTATTAAAGTCAGTTATCTGTCAGTTGTACGATCGTCATTCAGAGTTCGTCAATTGTTTTTTTTTAAATCTAGTCTATACATCGAGCCATATAGTCAAGAATCCTGGGTATTTACCAAATGAAGAGGTATCCTTCATGTAGTTTCCATAATATGTTTCATAAGGAAAAAAATAATGCCTCTTAAATGAGAAACACTAGTCATTACAACGCTATGATAGACAAATGAAAAATGAAAATAATCATTCATTAAAACATGAAAAGTATGCAGAAAATTGTTACATTAATAATAACATAATTCTTAAAAACGATATTTCTTGCAACTAATTACTTAAAACGACAAAGTGTTCTGTTTTAGATCTGATATGACAAGGATGAGTTTTGATGTTTTGGTCACTGTTCGAACAACAGAAACTTTTCAGTCTGTTCTTATATTAATTCAAGTTCGTACACACATATGAACATAAAACAAATCGTCAGTATTTATATTGTAAGTGATGTATTTGGACGATGTCTATTCGACAACCGCAAAAGGGGCACGATAGGGGGCGCTGATTTGACCCGTCGGCTACTCATCACACTAGCTGACGTAGGCGCTGGATTCGTCGTTAATCTATTTACAATAGTTTTCAGTTCACCTTTTCTTGCCAGCCGCCACGTTCCGGGATAATGTTTCATCAATTCCGGATATTCATACATCATGTAAGGTCTATTTTTAAATTCCTCCATTCGCTGTTTACTTTGCTCTTCATACAACTTTCGCTCACGTGACCAGAGAACTGAGCGTCTAGCACTAGCTACTGTTGGTCTCCATACAGACGATTCAACCGCTACAAAACTCATTTGACTTAGTGGAACGCCGAAAACACTTCTTCTTATGTCATCCTCACTAATGGTTGACTATAAATACACGAAACAAAATATATAAATAAAATTCGTCAGCACATTTCTTCATCTACCTGTACAATTCTGTATAAGATGAAGTCATTAATCACTTTCCAAAAAATATTCGAAACAATACACCAATCGAAACAGAATCTATTCATATAGGTAATGTTAAGACAATCAACAGAATCAAACTTATATATGCAATGTTATGACAAAAACATAATCCCTCTAATATATGCAATGCAAAGACATGCCCAAAATGCATATCAAGACAAACAACAGTGTCCCTTTGATGTAGGCAAAACTAAGACAAGCAACAGAAACCCTCTTTCGTGTCCAGCAAAAATGTTGCGCATTATTTTGTGATGTGCATGACCGAATGCTCCACCACAGTGCAGCCTAACGCGTCCCCGGATGGACGATAGGGGATGCCATCCAGTTGGGAGGTTGTCAGTTCATCATACGGAAAGCCTGGTAACAGACCATAGTAGGTAACGTGTTTGGAGAGTGCCTCGCTCCTTGCACGATACCAACCCTTTGGTATATGTTGTTAAGAGTATGCTCATTGTAGCCGCTACAAAAGGCTATTTTTTTTCGCCCCTACCCATATTTGATTTTTTTTCGGTGAGCATTCAAAATTGTGTGTTCTCTGGTCCATATTTCTCCACATTGATTTATTGTTTGCTAACTTGTTTAATTGTTTGTTTGAATGGTGTTTAACACCACTTTCAGCAATTTTTCAGCTATATCATTGCGTCCAGTTTTTATTTGGAGAGGAAGCCGGAGTAACCGGAGAAAAACCCCGACCTTCGGTAGGAATATAAATTTAAAATAAAAAATTACATCTATGTTGTAATCATTTGTGTATAATAGTCCATGTTTGCGTTAAAAATAATTAGATCAGCCTGGGTGAGCATTATACACAAGAAGTCAAAGAAGTCAAGTTAAATTAGTTGAATCACCATTGGAATGGATGCGTATGAAAAAATCAATGCGCATTATACACACACAATAACGGTACATGTACCTCATCAATGTCAACATTATCGTCTAGTCCGAAAATCGGAAAGTGATATTTAATAGACTGTCGTCTGCTTGCATCCGGAACAGGGTCCTTGAATTCGGAGCTGTGATTACGTCCTTTTCTTTGTGCCGGAAACGTATCGAATGAAATTGAAGTATTTCGTTGTATAACATCTGCCATAATTGTTCATATCATCAATGGGAATTGGTTATCAGTGCTAAAAAGTAAAAGCAAGGTCACTTGATTGACGTAGTAATATTTGATACTGATCACTCTTTGTAAAAATAAATCTGAAATAAAAAGTGTTGACATTTTCCATTTTTTTTAATTATTATTGAATGTCAAGGGAGTAGATATATAAGTTAGTCTCGACTATAGGCACGTGCCTTCAATGAAATTCATTTTCCATAAAGAAAATTCAAGGGCAAATACCCGTTGCAATAGACAAGGTGTTAGATGAATTTGTAGAAAGAATAGACGTCTAGATTTGTTCTTGTGCAAAATGTTACACCTCGTGATTTCATGTCAAACTTATTATATAGGAAGTGTTAGTTTTCCTTCAAGTCATAAGATTTATCAATAATCAATGACCAGTCACAAAACTTAATGACCTGATTGTCGTTCTTAAAACATAACATGATCTTTGAAATGAGGCATGTTAGCAAAATTTAAGTATCATTTAGATAGCATTTACGAAACCACAAGATCTCTTGAGCTTCCGGGGACATAGCATTCCCTTCCGCTGGACCCACCAGGTACCTAAAGCGGTCGGAACCCTCACCGAATTCTTTTTGAATTGCCTTAAATACCTACACCCCTGAATGCAAATGTTATACAAATAAAGATATAAACACAAATTTACAATAATACAATCCCCTTCCCAATAAATCTAAAGTGGCATTAAAAACAAACAACGAATTCAGCTGTGTTTAAGACTTTTTGGAGGTTTAAATTTCAATAGTGCTGGTAAAATACAAGGCTAAGGACGTTGATAAAAAATTAAAAATTAAAAATAGGTGAACAGTAAGTCTTGGTAATGTTGTTTGTTTGTTTGAATGGTGTTTAACACCACTTTCAATAATTTTCAGCTACAAGTATATCATGACATGAAATTTTTTGGGGGGTATACGTGGACTCCGACCTGCGATAGGAAAACTGCAATCCTTGTCAATTAAGATTGGAGTCGAGTACACCCTGCCGCAATGAGACTCGAATTCGAACCCGCAGCCTCAGTGTTGACAGACCACGTGATCAATAGAAGATGACTAACTACCTTAACCACAGTGAATATTGTATGAGAAGCTGTCTGTCATATAGCAAGACACAATGTAAACGAGCACCATTAACATGGAACCAGCAGACAGACGGTATCAATATTCGACAGTTATTTGACTGTTTTTTTTTAATCTCCACTACAGCTAGTATTTTATTAAATAAGCTGTCACTTTGCCAGCGATTGTATAACTTGTCTAGTACGCTACCTCAGGGAACCAACCATTTTCATAGCTAAGGGAAAGTTTAACATAATGTCCGAGAAATATATTGTTATTTGTCAGGAAAAAATCTACTGCGGCAACCTCATATTTTTCCAATATACTAATACTGTGAAAATCAAATGCGCGAGTCTTCTTAGGGACAAGAAATATAACATCTCATGCTGACAACACCTCCACCACCCCTTTTCATTCGAAAATAGCTGGTGCCTTATAATTATGCAAATCACACATGTGTACGAACTCACGAGCTTTTAAAATTCAAATTCTGAGAATGCATGAGTAGCGCAATTGCATCATGAGCAGACACTATAAAAGAATTTTTGATTTTAGAAATTTGCCTAGATTCTCTTGTACTTTTAATGAATTAATATTAAAATACGTCTATTATGCTGCGTTAATCTGACATAGATCAACGTTTAATATTATATTTGATGGTACAACACATTTTTCGATTTTTTTTTTATAGAAACTAGCGTAACGTTGCGTGTCTTTATTTCAACCTGGCAATTTTGTGGTTTAAAATTTATATCTTAATTTAATCAAAGATATTTAAATAGATTTTATTTATATTAAATTCGTGTCCGAGTATATTTGAGACGGTTAAAGTCTCTATGGGTCAAACGAATACGCGTCAGTCACAAAATATTTCACAAAAGACCACGAGCGGAAAATAGTTGTAACATTTCTTTTGATTGACAGGTTATGAATATCTTTGATATCAGTTTAGATATCATACTACTGCGGTCAATCATTTGGCTTTGAAAATAGTAAGACCATTTTTATAATAAAATATATTCGAAAAATTATGCATGTTTAGTTTAATGCTAACCTTTCATGACGTAATTAGAATTAGGTGTGCATTAATAACACAGTTGCATTATTCGGCCGTATAAAGGTAGTACAGCCCGAATGCCACTTCCCCCTTTTCGAACAAAAAATGTTTACCCCAGGATAAAGGAACCAGATCACAAATTTTACAAACTATCAAACATTTCATAAACAGTTATTGTAGTGGACTTTTCGTCAGGTCTCTACCAACAGAACTACATATAGCGGATAGATGAGGTCGTTACATTGAGCGGTTTTTAGGTTAAATATTGTAGGCCTGAAAACGGAATGATATAGTGGATATATGTGGATAGTACTGCGCTCTATCCTTGCGTGGATAAAAACCACAATTGGGTTTATCGAAAAAGAATACGCATATCGTAGCCTCTACACAATGCTAACTTTTACGTCCCTTCTGAACGCTCCTAGAACGAATAATCGGACCCTCGCTTTTTCTGGCGAGGTAACTCCGATAAATCACCTAAATAACATTGGATTATTATGGCAGAAAAATTCGGCCTACAAAAAAGCTACGTGCTGTTTCGTGTAGATTTTCTTATCTTTCGTCTAACCCATTTCAGGAATAGATTTATTATTTGTTAACATGTTCTCGTTATGAATATATTTTGTTTGTGTTTGCATCATACTCCCAAGTCAGGTAATCCGAGTCCGCGTTCACTCCATGGCGGACTCAGAACCCCTGACTTGGTAGGATTTGTTTAAATGGATTTTAAAGCTACTTTCAGCAATCATTTTTATACTCCCCGCAAACTTGTTTAGGGGGTAGGGTATAGATCAATCACCCTCTCTATCTGTCCGTCTGTCTGTATGTCTGTCTTTCTGTCCACATCCATTTTAAGTGCAACTGATCCTAAACCGCTTGATGACATTTAATGAAACTTAGCATTATGGAAGTACATTATATATAGATGTGCATGAAAATTTTTTATTGACTTCGGATATCATTAAGGGGAGATAATTGGACTTAAACGTGAAGCGGGCGTATTCCATTGTGAGCGTGCTCAAAGTCCACACTTGTTTTCGGCCTTATCGGGCTGATATTTTTTATTGAAGGAAGCCGGATTACACGATGAAAGCCAGTTATTAATATACCTGAAAAACGTTACTTAACCATTGAATAAACCAGTCTGTCAAATTCCTAGCTTACTGACAATCTATTTGATCACTCGCTTCCTCTCGTTGACAGTTGTAGCTAGTTATTTGGCATCATCAAGTATAGCATTTGACAGGCCGGTACGGTACCTTTATCACGGATTTTCACAAGACATTTTCAAAATGACAAGAGTTTCATGTGATTGGTATGGTTTGTGAGGACAAAATAATATAATTATGTGTACGTGATTTAAATAAATATAGACGTGTACATGTAGCCGGTTTCTCTTCATTTTTCATTCATTCTCTGGTTTTGTCTCTTAAAATTCATTTAACAGTATTAAGAGTGCATAAAGATTTCTCAATTGGACTTTAAAGACTTTTAAAATGAAATCGTTAAAATATAGGATTTCAATCGTCCAAATAAAAAAATAATTTGTTCTTTAACGTTGCTATAATGACCCAAGGGACACAACCTTAAAATATAGCATGTCAAGCGTGTAAATATAAGGTTTTCCTAACACTTGTACAGTAAAACATCATTCAGCAGTTAACAGCTTCCTATGGAACGCCATAGCTGTCTTCTGTGCTGGAAAATAGTCTTAACTTTATATTCAGTACTTCTTTCTTCATATTGAGTGGATTTTACATTATGTTTAGTAGATATTTCATTATGTTCAGTAGACAAACCATTATGTTCAGTAGATATTTCATTATGTTCAGTAGGACGTTACGCATGAAATTGGTGACACCCAAGAAAATGCATTCTACTAACCACAAAAACAGGTCACCTTTTCATTGTTGTACACTAAAAACCTATAAATCATATATCAAAATAAAGAAAAATATACACCGATTCATTATATAATGTTGTATTATATCTAAATTATAAGTGTAAAACAGTAGTATCGACTAATATTTAAAAATAACGCCATTTTTTATGCGTCCCGCGTTACAAAATATTGTCGGATCTAATGGAAATTGTTCCGTAAATTTGTGTTTTTTTCACCAAAAGTCACCATTTTCAGGCAGTGCAACGTCCGATGCCGTTGCATTGTGACGTCAAAATATTTAAACAAAACGGGTACAAACAACATAGCTATCGAAGTGAGAACAGAACCGCTCAAAGTGTCCCGTAGGACGAGGAACGTTGTATTTCATTTTTCGGCCTTTTGTACTAAGATCAGTTTACCGGTAAGTCAATCAATATTAGTATCAATACATAGTACAATTACTTGGCTTTTTCGCCATATTTTGTTTTTCTTTGGTTTTCACAACAGTTTATTTTGGACGCATATTTTTTTATGTCCAAGTATGTGTCACAAATACATTTTAAGAACTTCTTCTGATACGATTCCGTCAAACAAATACAGAAATTGTTTATTTGATTGTGAAAAATTTTTTGTCTGATAACTAAAAATAAAAATACAAATTGATTTGCGCATTTTGACACTCTAGTTTTAAAAATGCGTCAAGGTTTGCGAAAATGTCATACAAAAACGCAAGTCCAAACTTATGTCACAAAGTCACAAACGACCGTTCCAAACGTTCAAGACGTTGCGTTTCAAGTTATAGACGAAAATAAAATTAGAGAATAGTCTGTTTGATTTATTATAGTTGTATAGTGCTAACTTGCATTTTCATTGTTAGGAATATTAATATTGTTCGAACAATTGTAGAACATATTCTTTTTATTCCCCGCCTGCGAAAGTAGAGGGACAAATAGTGTTCGGGTCTGTTCGTCCGTTCGTCCGTCCGTCCATCCCAAATATAAAGGCGGGGCACTGTGTCTGTTTGACACATTTTTTTGTTTTTTTTTTTTAATATTTTAGAACTTGTATCTTTTATTTATTTTTTATTTTTTGCAGTACTGTTACATGAAATGTCTAGAGAAAAACTACACTTGTTGAAACAACAAAAGCTTCTGAAACGTCGAGAACAAAGGCTAAAATCGTATTACAAAAATAGAACTCTGAAGGATAGAGAATATTCTGTTTCAAGTGATGCAGTGCGCCAAAGGCTTCATCGGGAGAAAGTAAAGAAAGAACAAGAGCGACGAGAAAAAGAAGCAGAGAGGAAACGTAAATATAGAAAAAGAAAACGCGAAAACGATGCCAATAACCACCGTAGGAATGATGATTTTAGTATGGAAAATACTTTTGAAAATAGAACAGAAAAGCACCGGGCTTTAAAGAAATTAAAATTGGCTCTACCCGCAAGTCCATCAAAACGAGTGACTACTATGTTCGCGTATCTGCAAAATTCTAACTCACCGACTGTCAGAAAACTACAATCTTCTGAACTTATTTCATCGCCAGAGGAAATAGAAGAACACAAAACAGCAAAAGCACTGACGGAAGATATAAAAACAGTCATAGATAATTGTAAAAACAAAAGATCGGGCGATTCTTTAAAAACTATGAACCTTATAATATCATCAGTAAGCGGTGAAAAGATCAGAGACAATAAATGTAGAAAAAAACTCGCAAGAAAACTAGGATTACCTGTCAGAAGAGTAAGTCGCGGTCATGCTATAAGGACAAGTATACTTAAATCTGAAAAATCGTGCTGGATTTACACCACTAGGAAAACCAGATCTGATGCCCTTAAACCAGAGACAAAGAAAATCATGTACGAATTCTGGCTTAAACCTGGAATATCTAGACCCACTGGCAACAAAGCAGACATAAAAAGAGTCCGCATCGGTCCCAAAACGTATTCAAGCCATATGACTCACATTCTGGAGAAAACGCAGACTGATGTTTATTTAGACTTTATCAGAGACAATCCATCTATTCAAGTCTCACAAAGAATGTTTGAAAAATGTAAACCATATTTCGTTCGCTCAGTTCGACAAAAAGATAGACAAACGTGCTGTTGTAAATATCATGTTGAATTTAAAACCGTGTTCAAATCTTGCATGGAATTCCGGAGAAAACTTTTAAGAGAAAATGATTTTTCGACACAATCAAATCGTCTTCCTGTATATGATTCCATTTCGGATATTGTCAGTGATACGTTATGTGAAAAAGATGATGGTTTCCATAACTTAGAATGTCTTAAGAGAAACTGTTCGAATTGTGGGGTCGAGAAGTTAAAATTTATGCCAGAAGAAGTAAATGTATCGGATGATGCGCAATTGATCAAATGGAAAAAATTTGAAAATGTTACCGTAAATGTGAAAGGCAACAAGACAATAAAGAAACTTATGCTTGTTAAAAAAGAAACTAAAGTCGGTGAGCTTTTTGCATATTTAAGGAAACTACTTGAAACGTTTCCATTGCATCAACATAGAGCTACATGGCAAAACGAACAATTTCAGAATCTTGTTAGAAATCTCCCAGAAAGGCAGTGTGTTCTAGTACACGACTTTAGTGAAAACTATAGGTGTTCTGAGCGTACCGAGATACAAAGTGCCTATTTTCAAAAAACTGAAGTTTCGGTCCATGTTACTATCATACATAGACATGCACTATTAGAATACGATGGCATTGATAGCTCGGAAGACTTCCCGGAAATAATCACAGAACAGTTTTTTGTTATTAGTCCGGATTTAGTTCACGATCAATATTTTGTTCATCAAGTTCGAAACTAAATAGCGGAATATCTACAGTCCATTTCATATTCAGTAAATGAGATACACGAGTTTACTGACGGATGCGCAGCCCAGTATAAGAGCAGGCATTGTTTTGGAGACATTAGTACTGCATTTGATGACTTTAGTTCCCAACATTTTACACGAAATTTCTTCGAAACTTCACATGCAAAAGGTAATCATAATTAATTATTAATTTAGAATTAATTAATTTTCTTCGTATGTGTTGGTTTGAACTAACATTTTTAAACAAAAGCAATGAACTTAAAGAAAGAGTTGTATCGCATTTTTGTAGTTATTTATTATTCATTTATTTTCTGTATATTTGAACACGTATTTCATACTAGTATATTATTGTTTTGGTTTTATGGTTTGAATTAAAATCAAAAACATACTGCCCTAAGATAAAGGTGTATATTGTAGATTATCACAAGAGAGAAAAAATATGCACCCGAGACGTGGTCGAGGGTGCTAAATTTTTTCGAGGATAATCTTCATAATACCCCAATCAAAAAGGGCGGAATGATTTTTATTATGCTTGGATTTTTTTTTTATAAATAATAAAATTGATAAATCTTTTACCAATATATTGGTTGTTAAATTAATTCTTGACAATAAATGCTGCTTCTGAGCTTATCCGGAACAATTCGGTGACAGTCGCGAATTCCGGATCAGGTGTTAATTTTTGCATTTTGAACACCCATTGCGAAAACACATGCTGATGATTGAGGGCTAATAAAAATCAACTGAATTAACATAGCCTTGTAGCCATTAAAACTACCGTGCATTTTTGCATGAAGTATAATAAAGAACTTTTATATAGCTTCTGTATATTATACTTTTCCATACTAATACCCTTATTGTGTTTTAATTGCAGGGCCACAAGATGCTGCCGGGGGGATTATAAAAAGACAGGCCGATAATGCAATCTTACGAGGACAAGCGATCGTGCCCGCTGCTTCAATTATTTACATTTGTTCTGAATTAGCTTCAAACAATGTAATAAGCATCACAGAGGAAATGCATCTTAATGTTTTAGAATGTTTAAATGAAATTAATTTTTAAAACTTGTGTATCATTCTTTTTTCTTTTTTTTATAAATGAAGCAAATCCCATTCCCTTCTAAAAAAAATGCACACACACACACACACTGAAAAAATAAACAACTTTAAAATTTCACGATTATGAATCGAAGATGACTCATCAAAGGCGCTCAAATTCCGAAAATGGTTTCTAAAAGAAAAGAAAAAAAACTTCCACGAATTTAAATTAGAGACCAAGACTCGCCAAAAGCGCTCTAAATTAAAAAAAATGTTAGAATACAAAAAAAGCAATAAATTAAAAAAAAAACAAACAAACAAACAAAAACACAAAAACAAAAACAACAAAACAATAAAAAAAAAATCCCGAACACACATCAAGCGACAAAAACGTCGTCGCAAACTGGCATTTTGACGACAATTTTCTGTAACGTTAGGTATCACCAATTTCATGCGTAACGTCCCGATATTTCATTATGTTAAATAGCGTTCCATAGCTTCCAATTGCTCTCGCTCGTCTAAAAAACCATCTTAATCAGTAATATACATAATAATACATGATGAATCATCAGGAATTTCATGGAATTCATCAGCGGATTGAGTGGTACAGTGTTTTATTACACAATATCTGCTTTTTATGTATATCTTAGTTCCTGTATTTTTTATTTATTTTTCTCAATATTGAATTTATGCTAGAGGTAAGATATATAAAATCTACCTACATTGTTAAACAGATTGATATTTGGAGCTAAAAATAATCCAATATTTTGTTTCCCTACTAATTTTGGAGCACCGTTATTGAACAAAGTGCATTGGCGTATAAATGCATTACATAGTTTGAAGATTTTGCACTATTGTTATAAAATAAAATGAAAGTAAAACGTACAAATAAAACAATACGATAGAAATAAGACAAACTGGTACCATGTCACAACAACCAAAGTCCTAAAATAATACAGCTACTAACTACACTGTAAACTTTAAGTTACTAGAAATTCCCCGGGTGAAGTACCCAACAATGTACCTGCAATCCAGATGTAACGCACATGTGTCAGTCTTATAGATACAAAAATAGTACTCACATTCTACATACGTCTCTAGATGTTCAAGTACGTCTGAAATCCAACTGATTAACTTTGAACTGAATATAAGTTGATATAAAAACATAAACAAAAGCAGAATGATATAATAGAAAGATAAATTTTATCATTTAAATTTGGTGATCGGTTTACACGCGTCCATTGTTATTTACAATAAATCAGTTAATCAAAACTTTAATTGCTTCTATTAATTGCCATTTAAATCAAATCCATAAATCGCCTTCGTAAAGATATCAATACAAATTTAAGACTCTTGATAACTTTTAATCTGTTCGGTCAATATGACCATCAAAGTCCGTAAATTTTTAAAACGGCTATCTCAGCGCGTGTAAGTGAAAGAAACACTTTCTATCCATCTAACTATAAAGCTGAAAACTTGTCTCCCCTTAAATTAAAAAAAATATTTATTCTGTAGTAATTCCAATATATTTTCGGACCACTAAATCTTCTTGCTTGAATCTTTATATGTCGACAGGCGCTTTCAAAATATAGCTTTGATGTGCAATTGTTCCATTTGATCTTTTAACTTGGAATTTTTCCCGTCCATCCTGCCATAACAGGTCGGACGGGATTGACAGAAGCAATGCAGAGAGTGGTTACGATAGTTAATCATCTACTATCGATCAAGTGCATGTCAACACTAACGTTGCGAGTTCCATCCTACTTGCAGGCTGCCTCTCACTAAATTCTGAATAAAGTTTATTGGTTGGTTGAACTTCAAAAATGTGTCAGTCAAGTTTAGTGTCTCTGCTTGAAAATGGACATTTTCGTGCTGCAGAGTACAACGAAACGTTAACGTCACCAACTGTCAATATCCCACCCGGAAAATTGTAGCGAATTACTAAATCTGTTTGTAAATTACATAAGTATGATAGTATAAGTCATTCTTTAGGAAGTAGGTAGAAATTTAGTATTGTGACAGGTTCAATAAATATTTGTCACATTTGGAAGAGGATCCTGATTTTGCTGATAGGCCAAAACATCTGATTTTGTCATAACAGTCAAGAGTTGAAAGACCATCTGGAAATACTAAATACTAAATCCACCATAGTGGGCCATATGGTATTAAACCAAAGTTGTTGCGTAAAATATCGCACTCAATCATAAAATCATTGACATTTGTGTTCAGCCAATCTCTACAATTTAGAAACAGTTAATTACATATTACTCCTGTCTACAAAAATAAAAGTTCTGCACCTGACGTTTTGATATACCGTCCTATCTCCCATACTTTTGTTCTCAGTAAGATGATGGAAAAGATAATAGTCAAATACATACCTAACTATGTCTTTGGCAATCGACATATTTCAGAATACCAGTCAGGATTTATGCCAAACGACTCCACTGTCAACCATTTGCTTGACTTTACAACACTATAGTCTGCATCTAGATTTTGAAGGAATGTACGATTCGTTTTTGTGATATATCTAATGCTTTTGATAGAGTTTGGAATAGGAGACTTTTACACAAGCTTAATTAGGAGTTTGGTATTAATTCAAAGCTTTTAGACTGGATCACCGAGAACTTGGACAATATCCATTAAAAGGTTGTCTTGGATGGATTCTCCTCTATTTAGGAATATTTTGATAGAGGGGTTCTCTGCAAGGCTCTGTATTAGATCCTTTCTCATTTGTATTGTTGAGGGGCTTGACTGTCACATTTATTTGCGGACGACACTTCCTTATTAGAATTACGGCGAGGCTGCTGAATTATTAACATCTGATCTTTGTCATATCTATTATTGGTCTTTTGGGGGTGGGGGCAGGGCCTTTGGGTGGTCTGGATAATCAAATGAAGGATGATAATTTCATACCCACCTGGGTCTTGTTCTTGAGATTAACTGTGAATGAAAGGGCTATTCTGAGAAAATTTATTAAAATTATGAAAATCCCGCAGTAGAGTGAATATACGTAGAATGTTGAAGTATCCGGTGTCTAAAAAAATCCTAGTCCCTGTATATTTCTAATTTATTTTTATATATTTTTGGCATATATCGTCTGAAAAACTGTACATTACACGAGTCAAATTTACTTGAAAGTGTATTAGCTAAGGCTGGTAGAATTATTAGTGTTTTTCGCTGAAACTCGTATAGAACAAAAGTTAAGAACTCCTCTGTCTGCGAGAAACATAAACTGGTTCTCATGTTTAAGATGGTTTTTTACAGGCGAGTTTTCGACTTTAATGTTCTGCTCATATTGTTTTGGCTCTCTGCTAAATGAGAACGATGACTTAGCCTCTTGAGCAGAACAACATTAATGTGCTTTCATGGTCTTCCAAAATTGGATTTAAATCCAATTGAACACTTGTATGACCAATTGGATCAACATGTGTGCCAGCGTCAACCTCCGCCACAGACCATCACGGCTCCGTCAAATGTTGCAACAGGAATGGTGAACAATTTCGCCAAATAACGTAAGGAAATTGATTGACACAATGCGAAGAACAGTGTTGGCAGCTCTAAGTGGTCATTGGTCGTACACGATACTAACTTTAACGTGACCGGAAGTATTGTTAAAATGTGATAAACTGACGTTTATTCACCAGTCTTTTAGAAAGAATTGCAATGTTTTTTAATAAAAACCATTTAAGTGAATATTTATATTTGTTATTGTAAAATCTTTATCGTAAATACTAAAATTTGCGTTTCTATTCTTTTTTCTTTTTTTATAGAATACATATGAATAAAGTATTGACCCTGAACAAATTTTAACGTACATATATTGGTTATTGCTTTTGTTTCTTACATTAAAAAAGATTATTATACATATTTTTCATGATATCCAGATCAAGATCAATATGATTCAATTGCAGACATTTCGTTCCACTCTGCTTAGTGGTAAAATTTATGTTACAATTTTGTATCACATAATGTTGATATCAAAATATGTAGTTTTTGTTATACCAGCCTACAAAGATGTCGAAAATTCAAAGTTTTCGCAGATTAAAGTTACGGGTATTATAAAGAAAAAAATTAAGTAACTTTAGTAGATTTGTTTATTTGAATGAATTGTTTTTAACGCCACTTTCAGCAATTGTTCAGCTATAGCATGGCGTTTTTTTTTTGGGGGGGGGGGGGGGAGAAAGCCGGAGGAAACCTTCGGTAGGAAAACTGGCAATCCTTTTCAATTAAGATGTAGTCGAACGCACTATGCACGCATTGAGACTCGAGCCCGCAACCTCGGTGTTGGGCAAACCACGTGATTAATAGTAGACGAACTACTTTAATCACACTGCCATGGAGGCCTTAAATTTAGTAGAAATGTTAAATCTACTGTTTTAGTTTATTTTCATCTATATAAATGGGACACACTTAGCAGAAATAATTTCAAAACATACCCCCCAAAATACAATTTTTTGCTTCAAATTGCTCTGGGGTATACTGTGAGGGCTTACAATGATAGACCTAGCACGTCCCTGCATAAGTTGCGGATTAGGGATGAACTCTCGTTGGTGTTGGTGAGTGGTTGTCAGGTACCAATACGGAAAAACCTGACCGCGTGCCACGCTCCATGAACGATTAAGACACCTATTGTACATGTTGATTTCAATAAGTGTAGCCGCTACAAAAAGCACAGATTTCCGTCCCTACCCATACGCCATACCTTTCCAGTGGCATTTAAAATGTCTGCCATTTAGTCTATCTTTCCAGAATTGATTTATTGTTTGTTAACTTGTTTTCGTCACGAATATAGCTGAAATACTGCTCCCTGGACGTAAAGCAAACATCCAATCAATCAATTCAAATTGCTACTCTTTTAACTACATATTTTCTAATATATCAACTATTTGCATGTACTTTTATTTATTATCACGTCTTAATACAGGTTTGTGGTCTTTTATCTAATCCTTTTTATTTTTGAATAAATATACTTTTAAATCAAATCAAATCAAATGAATCTTGCTAAAGTTCATGAAAACAAACTTTTTTTATTGTGTCTGTGCGAATATTTATAACTATCACAAACAAACTACAAACTGTCAGACAAAAGTGTAAGAAATTTGTTAAAAGTTGATACAAAGTCTGGATTGCATTCTGGAGTTATGCCGCCTTTCCCATTAATGATAAACGAATAGCTTTGAATGAATCGAACTAAGAAAGACAACTTTAATAACAATTAAGACTGACATGACTGATAGAATTATTTTTCTTAAACACCCATTTACAAATAATAACTAACAAGAGTAATGTCTTGGATTAATAGGGAAACATGTTCGTATTAGGGTAATAAAACGGTTAACAATATGCAAATACACCCTTTCCCGTAGTCAATACAAGTTTATATTGATTGAGAGATGTATTTCGACAGAGGACGTACATCCTCCCAAGTCAGGGGTTCTGAGTCCGCGTTCGCTCCATCATCACCCCTGACAACATACATATATATTTTTCGGGTCTGAAGTGAAGTTGCTTCTGACCTTGAGAAGTACCAATCAAAATCGTTTTTACAAAATCTGCATGTCGAACGTAAACAAACACACGAGGTTTAAAGCACATGTGAATACTTCGGTAATTTGATTTGAAATTGATAAAAATATATCATGTATCTTATATTTAAACGTGCGCCAACACAAAATAAGGTGTGTGACAGCTAATGATACGTTTTTTTATTTTCTTCTCGAATATTTTGGACCTTGTCAATTCCACGAAGACGAAGCTTATATTTGTATGTTTGTAATTGTACTATAAATCGTAAATAATATTAATCTTATATCCATATATGTAACTATGAGACATAAGCTATGTAAGCATGTGTCAGTATATGATCATGACTCTGTAGGGACCTAATACTTTTTGTAGAAAAGGGGGGGGGGGTAGGATTTTTTTGGACACAATTAGTCCAGAAGAACCAGACAGTAAGTAATTCCCAACTGAGCAAAGAGAGCATATAGGGAGAAAGGAATTGTTCTTAGCAGTATTATATTTTTAGAACCCACTTTATTTCCACCCCCCCCCCCCCACAAGTCTGCATAAAGGATGTGTTTGGTTATTTATACATGTACTTTTTACAAATGTAAAAAAATCCAGAAATTAAAGATGTTAATGATGTACCCTTGAAATATTTCAACAAAAAATATTGACTTTTATACCAAAGCAGTACTTGTGTATACACTTACTGGGTACTTCTGCCTAGCTCCATCAAATAAAACCTGGATATCAGTATATAGCTAAAACAAGTGTGGACACAGAAAAACGTCTCGCCTGAATTCCGCATCAGTAACGAAAATAAATTTCGTCATAAGAATTATGTTAATAGCATTAATTATGAGCAGCGGCCTGTATACCAAATATTGTCACCATACTATGCATAGTTACAGAGGAACTGTCCTAATACAAAAACTTTAACGTAGTCGCTGGACCGTGAAATTGAGGTCAAGGTCAGGTGGAACCTACCAGACAGTCATGTACTATTAATCAGCAACCTATACACCAAATATTGTCATCCTACCATGCGTAGTTACAGAGGAACTGTCGTAACTCCAAAACTTTAACGTAGTCGCTGGACCGTGAAATTGAGGTCAAGGTCAGGTGACACCTACCAGACAGTCATGTACTAGTCATCAGCAACCTATACACCTAATATTGTCATCCTACCATGCATAGTTACAGAGGAACTGTCGTAACCCCAAAACTTTAACGTAGTCGCTGGACCGTGAAATTGAGGTCAAGGTCAGGTGACACCTACCAGACAGTCATGTACTAGTCATCAGCAACCTATACACCAAATATTGTCATCCTACCATGCGTAGTTACAGAGGAACTGTCGTAACCCAAAAACTTTAACGTAGTCGCTGGACCGTGAAATTGAGGTCAAGGTCAGGTGACACCTACCAGACAGTCATGTACTAGTCATCAGCAACCTATACACCAAATATTGTCATCCTACCATGCATAGTTACAGAGGAACTGTCGTAACCCAAAAACTTTAACGTAGTCACTGGACCGTGAAATTGAGGTCAAGGTCAGGTGACACCTACCAGACAGTCATGTACTAGTCATCAGCAACCTATACACCAAATATTGTCATCCTACCATGCGTAGTTACAGAGGAACTGTCGTAACCCAAAAACTTTAACGTAGTCACTGGACCGTGAAATTGAGGTCAAGGTCAGGTGACAGGTGACTGACTGGCAAGTACTCATCATAAGCTACCTCTGGACCAAATTTGATGGACCTAGGGCTTGGGCTTACAAAGATATGAAGCAAGATGTCAAGTGTTTACGCCGCCGCCGCCGGATTCCCATACATATGTCTCGCCTCCAGCGACTTTCGTCGCAGGCGAGACAAAAATAAAGTGGCATAGAGTTCCAAACAAATTGTACGTGACTAATTGATAATTGTTATTTGCAAATGCATAATTCAGTGTCTGCTGATATGAATTGAGGGATCAGTGAACTGGGACACTAGAAAGTTTAGCCTTTATTAGCATTCATAATTTTTTCATACATGCACTTAGTGGTGTACATGCTATTTTGTATTTGCCTGCATTACACCGATAGAATATTCCTTCGGTCACAAGCTTCAACAAGTTGCTTTTTTTTTGCAGTTGCACATTTAGTTTGATTTTAGACCTTATGAGCCTGTACCATAACAAGTTAAACAACATCCCATACACTGTCATAACTAAGCTGCCTGCCATGTTGACTTTAAGCTGCATACACATACAAGAATCGCAGCTCATTTTAAACTAGAGGAGAACTACATAGTGTGCCATACTACATGTAGTTACTTATATATTATGACAAGCCCCAATATAGGACAGTTTGAGCTTGGTTTTAATTCTTTGTCTTGCATATTTATTGAATAATTAAAAACAAGTGCAATTGTCACAGTAAAAAAACTGCACTTGCAGCTTTTGCATTTATTCCTTTTAGGTAAGCAGTATTCAAGAAATTAAATAAATAAGATTTATGTGTTCATGTTCAATTCCAAAACATGACCATATACATGTTCACAAAATTACACTATTTTGATGGGACAAGTTATACCCCAATTTGGAGCCAAAAACTAAATGTATTTTTCAATTTAGTTAAGTTAGACTTGCAATCATATTTAACTTTCATTTCCCCCAAATAGGACACTTAAAGTCCATGATTTTGTCAATTGGGTCCTCTAGAACTTTAATAAACAGATCATCAACCTTTAATTATGGTCTAGTATTAAGCATACCAGTACTTATAAATTATTCTTAATACAATTATGTAGCTCATGTGACAATTTATGATCTGCTAAGATGTCCCATTACCCTGAATGACTCAGCTGGTTGTGATTCAACACCTAGGGGTTTACAAATATTATCTGTTATTGAACTGTTTGCACTGTTTTATATTTTTTATTTTTTTTTTCTGCCACTTATTGTATACTTCTAGAACACCTTGTTGATAAACTTAACAATTCATTCATAACCATCCAGTCCTTTGCTTAAAAAAACATGGGTTTATTCTTTTAACTGGTCCAGCAGATAAGGTACATACAGTATATGTATACTAGTACCATACAAGTCTCATTCTTGCCATGAAACAAATGTACATGTACTAGTATATGAAAAATTATTTCACTTGGGGTAAATTAAAATCACTCAGAGACTGAATATTATAAGACAGGGACTCGTTGGCAGAGTGGTTGAGGTAGTTAGTCATCTAATTTTGATCACTGTTAACACAGGGGTTGCAGGTTGGGCTTAGCTGCTGGCAGGGTGTGCTTGACTCCTATCTTAACTGACAAGAATTGCCAATTTTCCTACCAAAACATGGTCTATACTCATTCTTTGTGTAAAAATTCCATGACTTGTCAAGAACTATGTGACCATTTTCCATGAATGATTCTAGCATGACAGTGTAATTGCATTGACACTTGCAATTTAACACAAAATATGAGATAAAGGCACAGTAGAAATTTTTCGCCTGGAACTTTGTTGTAATTTTTTTATACTGATAAATTCTATAACTTTTCCAGGATTTCTTGACCCGTTTTGACCTTGTGGAAAGTTAGGAGTTTTCTCCTGGCACACCAGCTTCCTCTCCAATAAAAAACTACATGTCATTATAAAGCTGAAAAATTTCTGAAAGTAGGATGAACACAACAAACAAATCAAAATAAGACAAAATGAAATGGAAATTAATGTGATAATCTGCAACAGGTTTTGAAACTATGAACATAATCCATATGCATGAACATGAATATATTTTATCTTTTGTTCCAGTACACAATTTATAAATCAGTCAGAATAGGAAATTTGCTTTCATGTGATAAAAAGTTTGACTAGTGTGCTGCATGATTAATTTTTAATATCCCTCACATTCTTACAGGTACAGTATATTATTAAACCATTATCCATGTCCATTTTGAAGTTGAATGATTTCCTCCTATATAATCAGTAGTTTTAACATGGTGCATAATACTGGTCAGTAAATTACTTGAGTCTTGAATGTGATGATGTGTTGAAGATTACATACAGGTGTATAATACATGTAAATGTCAACCTAAATGTCTTGTAAAAATTTAAATCACATATAATCCAATCAAATGAACAAATTTTGGTTGGAATATTTACAAATTGACATTCTTCTGTCACTGACAGATCTGTCCGTGTTAAAACAATCTGGTTTTGGGTTACTTCACCCACCTCTTTCTCAGTCCTTTTTCAGTTCCAATACGTCCGGATTACAGAAAATTTTAATTAAATCATTTACTACTGCTTTCACATACTGCACAGAACTCCATTTCATTCAGTCCACTACTTTATCAATATCACGTTCAACACGTGGAAGTATTCGTATGCAAATTTGTATATGCAATTGCAGTCGTCCACATTTCATTTGAAAAACAAATGGCACCAGCTGTCACCGCTCATACAGCTTCTTTTTGAGGTCCGGAGGGAATCTGTCCAACATATCGTTAAAACAATCCACGATACAGGGCGCAGACATTTTTTGTTTACATGTAAACATTAGGCGAAGGTTACGATAAATTTCATTGGCTGATGTTAACTCCGGTCACCGCCAGATGGCGACACTCGTCGGCGTTATTTGTAACGCAGTCCTGCTTTCTAAAAATAGAATTGAGGGAGTCCTCGGATATATCTAATAACCGAAAAGAAAATAATATATCACGACGCAATTTTCACTATAAAAAAATAATGTAAAAAAGGAAAACAGTATGAATATGATAAATATCTATTAAGTTATATGTATAATCAATGATGTATTACTGCAGTAGTGATTTTTTTTTTTAATATACGTTGGGTGTTTGGTTTTTTGAGTTGTTAAAGAACTGCAAGGATAAAACGATTTGCACACCGAAATGATGAAATAATGTATCTCTACATATGCAAAGAAATCTTGGGCATAATTTAACATTCTCCCCGTCGCTTAGAAAATACATATAAATAAACAACAACAACAAACTAACAATTTATGTACTTATGTTTTAGACACACATCACGTTTAAAAAAGTTATTTTATTTTAGGCTCCTTTATTTTCTAGTAAATCTACTCTAAAGTCCATAATAGTTCTATCACCTATTCATGCCCTGTATATCACCTAGTCCTGCTCTATAGACTATTATGCACTCACTAAACCTAGTATATCCACTCTAAGCTCCATAATAGGTCTATACCTAGTCACACCATGAATATCATCTAGTCCTGCTCTATAGACTAATAAGCACTCGCTAGACCTACTATATCCACTCTGAGGTCCATAATAGGTCTATCACCTAGTCATGCCCTGTATATCACCTAGTCCTGCTCTATAGACTAATAAGCACTCACTAGACCTCTCTAAAGTCCATAATAGGTCTATCACCTAGTCATGCCCTGTATATCACCTAGTCCTACTCTACAGACTATTATGCACTTACTAGACCTAGTATATCCAATCTAAGGTCCATAATAGGTCTATCACTTAGTCATGCCCTGTATATCACCTAGTCCTGCTCTATAGACTAATAAGCACTTACTAGACCTAGTATATCCACTCTCTAAAGTCCATAATAGGTCTATCACCTAGTCACACCCTGTATATCACCTAGTCCTGCTCTATAGACTAATAAGCACTCACTAGACCTAGTATATTCACTCTAAGGTCCATAATAGGTCTATCACCTAGTCATGCCCTGTATATCACCTAGTCCTGCTCTATAGACTAATAAGCACTCACTAGACCTCTCTAAAGTCCATAATCGGTCTATCACCTAGTCATGCCCTGTATATCACCTAGTCCTACTCTACAGACTATTATGCACTTACTAGACCTAGTATATCCACTCTAAGGTCCATAATAGGTCTATCACCTAGTCACACCATGAATATCATCTAGTCCTGCTCTATACACTAATAAGCACTCACTAGACCTACTATATCCACTCTAAGGTCCATAATAGGTCTATCACCTAGTCATGCCCTGTATATCACCTAGTCCTGCTCTATAGACTAATAGGCACTCACTAGACCTAGTATATCCACTCTAAGGTCCATAATAGGTCTATCACCTAGTCATGCCCTGTATATCACCTAGTCCTGCTCTATAGACTAATAAGCACTTAATAGACCTAGTATATCCACTCTAAAGTCCATAATAGGTCTATCACCTAGTCACGCCCTGAATATCACCTAGCCCTGCTCTATAGACTAATAAGCACTCACTAGACCTAATATATCCACTCTAAGGTCCATCACCTAGTCATGCCCTTTATATCACCTAGTCCTACTCTACAGACTATTATGCACTTACTAGACCTAGTATATCCACTCTAAGGTCCATAATAGGTCTATCACCTAGTCATGCCCTGTATATCACCTAGTCCTACTCTACAGACTATTATGCACTTACTAGACCTAGTATATCCACTCTAAGGTCCATAATAGGTCTATCACCTAGTCACTACATGAATATCATCTGGTCCTGCTCTACAGACTAATAAGCACTCACTAGACCTAGTATATCCACTCTAAGGTCCATAATAGGTCTATCACCTAGTCATGCCCTGTATATCACCTAGTCCTGCGCTATAGACTAATAAGCACTCACTAGACCTCTCTAAAGTCTATAATAGGTCTATCACCTAGTCATGTCCCTGTATATCACCTAGTCCTGCTCTATAGACTAATAAGCACTCACTAGACCTACTATATCCACTCTAAGGTCCATAATAGGTCTATCACCTAGTCATGCCCTGTATATCACCTAGTCACGTCCTGTATATCACCTAGTCCTGCTCTATAGACTAATAAGCACTCACTAGACCTAGTATATCCACTCTATGGTCCATAATAGGTCTATCACCTAGTCATGCCCTGTTAATCACCTAGTCCTGCTCTATAGACTAATAAGCACTCACTAGACCTCTCTAAAGTCCATAATAGGTCTATCACCTAGTCATGCCCTGTATATCACCTAGTCCTGCTCTATAGACTAATAAGCACTTACTAGACCTAGTATATCCACTCTAAGGTCCATAATAGGTCTATCACCTAGTCATGCCCTGTATATCACCTAGTCCTGCTCTATAGACTAATAAGCACTCACTATACCTCTTTAAAGTCCATAATAGGTCTATCACCTAGTCATGCCCTGTATATCACCTAGTCCTACTCTACAGACTATTATGCACTTACTAGACCTAGTATATCCACTCTAAGGTCCATAATAGGTCTATCACCTAGTCATGCCCTGTATATCACCTAGTCCTGCCCTATAGACTAATAAGCACTTACTAGACCTAGTATATCCACTTTAAAGTCCATAATAGGTCTATCACCTAGTCACACCATGAATATCATCTAGTCCTGCTCTATAGACTAATAAGCACTTACTAGACCTACTATATCCACTCTAAGGTCCATAATAGGTCTATCACCTAGTCATGCCCTGTATATCACTTAGTCCTACTCTACAGACTATTATGCACTTACTGGACCTAGTATATCCACTCTAAGGTCCATAATAGGTCTATCACCTAGTCATGCCCTGTATATCACCTAGTCCTGCTCTATAGACTAATAAGCACTCACTATACCTCTTTAAAGTCCATAATAGGTCTATCACCTAGTCATGCCCTGTATATCACCTAGTCCTACTCTACATACTATTATGCACTTACTAGACCTAGTATATCCACTCTAAGGTCCATAATAGGTCTATCACCTAGTCATGCCCTGTTAATCACCTAGTCCTGCTCTATAGACTAATAAGCACTCACTAGACCTCTCTAAAGTCCATAATAGGTCTATCACCTAGTCATGCCCTGTATATCACCTAGTCCTACTCTACAGACTATTATGCACTTACTAGACCTAGTATATCCACTCTAAGGTCCATAATAGGTCTATCACCTAGTCACACCATGAATATCATCTAGTCCTGCTCTATAGACTAATAAGCACTCACTAGACCTAATATATCCACTCTAAGGTCCATCACCTAGTCATGCCCTTTATATCACCTAGTCCTACTCTACAGACTATTATGCACTTACTAGACCTAGTATATCCACTCTAAGGTCCATAATAGGTCTATCACCTAGTCATGCCCTGTATATCACCTAGTCCTACTCTACAGACTATTATGCACTTACTAGACCTAGTATATCCACTCTAAGGTCCATAATAGGTCTATCACCTAGTCACTACATGAATATCATCTAGTCCTGCTCTATAGACTAATAAGCACTCACTAGACCTAGTATATCCACTCTAAGGTCCATAATAGGTCTATCACCTAGTCATGCCCTGTATATCACCTAGTCCTACTCTATAGACTATTATGCGCTTACTAGACCTAGTATATCCACTCTAAGGTCCATAATAGGTCTATCACCTAGTCACACCATGAATATCATCTAGTCCTGCTCTATAGACTAATAGGCACTCACTAGACCTAGTATATCCACTCTAAGGTCCATAATAGGTCTATCACCTAGTCATGCCCTGTATATCACCTAGTCACGTCCTGTATATCACCTAGTCCTGCTCTATAGACTAATAAGCACTCACTAGACCTAGTATATCCACTCTATGGTCCATAATAGGTCTATCACCTAGTCATGCCCTGTTAATCACCTAGTCCTGCTCTATAGACTAATAAGCACTCACTAGACCTCTCTAAAGTCCATAATAGGTCTATCACCTAGTCATGCCCTGTATATCACCTAGTCCTGCTCTATAGACTAATAAGCACTTACTAGACCTAGTATATCCACTCTAAGGTCCATAATAGGTCTATCACCTAGTCATGCCCTGTATATCACCTAGTCCTGCTCTATAGACTAATAAGCACTCACTATACCTCTTTAAAGTCCATAATAGGTCTATCACCTAGTCATGCCCTGTATATCACCTAGTCCTACTCTACAGACTATTATGCACTTACTAGACCTAGTATATCCACTCTAAGGTCCATAATAGGTCTATCACCTAGTCATGCCCTGTATATCACCTAGTCCTGCCCTATAGACTAATAAGCACTTACTAGACCTAGTATATCCACTTTAAAGTCCATAATAGGTCTATCACCTAGTCACACCATGAATATCATCTAGTCCTGCTCTATAGACTAATAAGCACTTACTAGACCTACTATATCCACTCTAAGGTCCATAATAGGTCTATCACCTAGTCATGCCCTGTATATCACTTAGTCCTACTCTACAGACTATTATGCACTTACTGGACCTAGTATATCCACTCTAAGGTCCATAATAGGTCTATCACCTAGTCATGCCCTGTATATCACCTAGTCCTGCTCTATAGACTAATAAGCACTCACTATACCTCTTTAAAGTCCATAATAGGTCTATCACCTAGTCATGCCCTGTATATCACCTAGTCCTACTCTACATACTATTATGCACTTACTAGACCTAGTATATCCACTCTAAGGTCCATAATAGGTCTATCACCTAGTCATGCCCTGTATATCACCTAGTCCTGCCCTATAGACTAATAAGCACTTACTAGACCTAGTATATCCACTTTAAAGTCCATAATAGGTCTATCACCTAGTCACACCATGAATATCATCTGGTGTGACTCTATAGACTAATAAGCACTTACTAGACCTACTATATCCACTCTAAGGTCCATAATAGGTCTATCACCTAGTCCTGCTCTATAGACTAATAAGCACTCAGTAGACCTCTCTAAAGTCCATAATAGGTCTATCACCTAGTCATGCCCTGTATATCACTTAGTCCTACTCTACAGACTATTATGCACTTACTGGACCTAGTATATCCACTCTAAGGTCCAGAATAGGTCTATCACCTAGTCATGCCCTGTATATCACATAGTCCTACTCTACAGACTATTATGCACTTACTAGACCTAGTATATCCACTCTAAGGTCCATAATAGGTCTATCACCTAGTCATGCCCTGTATATCACCTAGTCCTGCTCTATAGACTAATAAGCACTCACTAGACCTCTCTAAAGTCCATAATAGGTCTATCACCTAGTCATGCCCTGTATATCACCTAGTCCCGCTCTATAGACTAATAAGCACTTACTAGACCTAGTATATCCACTTTAAAGTCCATAATAGGTCTATCACCTAGTCACACCATGAATATCATCTAGTCCTGCTCTATAGACTAATAAGCACTCACTAGACCTAGTATATCCACTCTAAGGTCCATAATAGGTCTATCACCTAGTCATGCCCTGTTAATCACCTAGTCCTGCTCTATAGACTAATAAGCACTCACTAGACCTCTCTAAAGTCCATAATAGGTCTATCACCTAGTCATGCCCTGTATATCACCTAGTCCTACTCTACAGACTATTATGCACTTACTAGACCTAGTATATCCACTCTAAGGTCCATAATAGGTCTATCACCTAGTCACACCATGAATATCATCTAGTCCTGCTCTATAGACTAATAGGCACTCACTAGACCTAGTATATCCACTCTAAGGTCCATAATAGGTCTATCACCTAGTCATGCCCTGTATATCACCTAGTCCTGCTCTATAGACTAATAAGCACTTACTAGACCTAGTATATCCACTCTAAGGTCCATAATAGGTCTATCACCTAGTCATGCCCTGTATATCACCTAGTCCTGCTCTATAGACTAATAAGCACTTACTAGACCTAGTATATCAACTCTAAAGTCCATAATAGGTCTATCACCTAGTCACGTCCTGTATATCACCTAGTCCTGCTCTATAGACTAATAAGCACTCACTAGACCTAGTATATCCACTCTAAGGTCCATAATAGGTCTATCACCTAGTCATGCCCTGTTAATCACCTAGTCCTGCTCTATAGACTAATAAGCACTCACTAGACCTCTCTAAAGTCCATAATAGGTCTATCACCTATTCATGCCCTGTATATCACCTAGTCCTGCTCTATAGACTAATAAGCACTTACTAGACCTAGTATATCCACTCTAAGGTCCATAATAGGTCTGTCACCTAGTCATGCCCTGTATATCACCTAGTCCTGCTCTATAGACTTATAAGCACTCACTATACCTCTTTAAAGTCCATAATAGGTCTATCACCTAGTCATGCCCTGTATATCACCTAGTCCTACTCTACAGACTATTATGCACTTACTAGACCTAGTATATCCACTCTAAGGTCCATAATAGGTCTATCACCTAGTCACACCATGAATATCATCTAGTCCTGCTCTATAGACTAATAAGCACTCACTAGACCTACTACATGTATATCCACTCTAAGGTCCATAATAGGTCTATCACCTAGTCATGCCCTGTATATCACCTAGTCCTGCTCTATAGACTAATAAGCACTCACTAGACCTCTCTAAAGTCCATAATAGGTCAATCACCTAGTCATGCCCTGTTTATCACCTAGTCCTACTCTACAGACTATTATGCACTTACTAGACCTAGTTTATCCACTCTAAGGTCCATAATAGGTCTATCACCTAGTCATGCCCTGTATATCACCTAGTCCTGCTCTATGGACTAATAAGCACTTACTAGACCTAGTATATCCACTCTAAAGTCCATAATAGGTCTATCACCTAGTCACGCCCTGTATATCACCTAGTCCTACTCTACAGACTATTATGCACTTACTAGACCTAGTATATCCAATCTAAGGTCCATAATAGGTCTATCACCTAGTCACACCATGAATATCATCTAGTCCTGCTCTACAGACTAATAAGCACTCACTAGACCTACTATATCCACTCTAAGGTCCATAATAGGTCTATCACCTAGTCATGCCCTGTATATCACCTAGTCCTGCTCTATAGACTAATAAGCACTCACTAGACCTCTCTAAAGTCCATAATAGGTCTATCACATAGTCATGCCCTGTATATCACCTAGTCCTACTCTACAGACTATTATGCACTTACTGGACCTAGTATATCCACTCTAAGGTCCAGAATAGGTCTATCACCTAGTCATGCCCTGTATATCACATAGTCCTACTCTACAGACTATTATGCACTTACTAGACCTAGTATATCCACTCTAAGGTCCATAATAGGTCTATCACCTAGTCATGCCCTGTATATCACCTAGTCCTGCTCTATAGACTAATAAGCACTCACTAGACCTCTCTAAAGTCCATAATAGGTCTATCACCTAGTCATGCCCTGTATATCACCTAGTCCCGCTCTATAGACTAATAAGCACTTACTAGACCTAGTATATCCACTTTAAAGTCCATAATTGGTCTATCACCTAGTCACACCATGAATATCATCTAGTCCTGCTCTATAGACTAATAAGAACTTACTAGACCTACTATATCCACTCTAAGGTCCATAATAGGTCTATCACCTAGTCATGCCCTGTATATCACCTAGTCCTGCTCTATAGACTAATAAGCACTCAGTAGACCTCTCTAAAGTCCATAATAGGTCTATCACCTAGTCATGCCCTGTATATCACCTAGTCCTGCTCTATAGACTAATAAGCACTTACTAGACCTAGTATATCCACTCTAAGGTCCATAATAGGTCTATCACCTAGTCATGCCCTGTATATCACCTAGTCCTGCTCTATAGACTAATAAGCACTCACTATACCTCTTTAAAGTCCATAATAGGTCTATCACCTAGTCATGCCCTGTATATCACCTAGTCCTACTCTACAGACTATTATGCACTTACTAGACCTAGTATATCCACTCTAAGGTCCATAATAGGTCTATCACCTAGTCACGTCCTGTATATCACCTAGTCCTGCTCTATAGACTAATAAGCACTCACTAGACCTCTCTAAAGTCCATAATAGGTCTATCACCTAGTCATGCCCTGTATCTCACCTAGTCCTACTCTACAGACTATTATGCACTCACTAGACCTAGTATATCCACCCTAAAGTCTATAATACTACATTTATCACCTTGTCATGCTCCACAGACTTCTATGCACACACTAGACCTTGTATATCCACTCTAAGGTCCATTAAAGGTCTATCACCTAGTCATGCCCTGTATCTCACCTAGTCCTATTCTACAGACTATTATGCACTCACTAGACCTAGTATATCCACCCTAAAGTCTATAATACTACATTTATCACCTTGTCATGCTCCACAGACTTCTATGCACACACTAGACCTTGTATATCCTTTGTGTCCTTTTAAAGTGTTTCTCCTAATTTTGTTGGGACATGGGTGGTCGAATTGTTAAGGTAGTTCATCTACTATTGATCACATGGTCTTTCAACACTTAGGTTGCGGGTTTGAGACTCACTGTGGGCAGGGTCACTCGACTCCAATCTGTATAACAAGGATTGCCAGTTTTCCTACTAAAGGTAGGGGGTTTTCTCTTGGCACTCTGGCTTCCTCCCACAATAAAAACTGGACACCATGATGAGGCTGAAAAATTGCTGAAAGTGGCGTTTTTCTATTGGTTATTTTTAATTTTTTTTCATTCAAATGCCCACTTGGTAATTATCTATTACTCTTAATATAAACCAAGCAACAGGATTAACGCAAGAACAGACATAAGATTTTTCAATAAAGCTGAAAGGACAGATATTAATCAAATTCTTTATATAAGTATCAATTCATCTGAAATATAGGTAATATAAAGGACAAAAACAGAATTAATTATAATTTATTTAGCTTTCTGCAAGCATGGTAAATTTCTATAAAAAATGAATTAGTATAAAGTGAAGATACAAAAAAACTGAAACAAATAATATCAAATGTAACAATTTAAATTATAATATCAAAATTACATAAAAAGTATAAGTGCAATAGTTATACAAAACAGGTTTTTTGTTTAGAAAATCTAGATTAAGATTAATGTACAGAAAAGTCTGTGATACAAAGTTAAGCTTGTATAAAAGAATGACATGACTTCAAAGTATTAAAATAGAAATTACAAAAAAATGATTGAATACATTAATTTCCAATATTAGAAAAGATAATATTATAGTGTTAGAACACATTTGCAGTACATATAGATCCATTTCTAAATATAAAAACCAAAATAACATAAATACTGCCTTTGTAATGTAAATCAATAAACTTACATTTCTGGTGTACACAACAAGCATCTCAGATGATGTACATGTATACTATCAATTCTAAACCATAATTAACAATTGAATAAACAATGTCACATTTATGAAAATAGTTATGAAGGTTGCCATTAAATGTATTCAGGGATGTAGCTTTCATTGTGTTAAATATTATTTTAAAAGGCTGTACTATTTGACACACTTTATTTTATTTTTTTCATGATCAACTAACAATACATGTACCTATCTATAAGTAAAGCTCTCACAAGTAGGAAGACAAACTTTTTATACCCATGATTGATTTCTTACACATATGGTAAGAAATCACTAAGAAATAATAATACTACTTAAAATAAGAAAGAAATTAAAACAGAAGGGTTCCAGTAGCCTGAGCCGCTCACCTGACTTCAATACCTTCATGTTTAAGCAGTATGGCAAAAACAACTATTTTTAGGATTTAAGGAGCCATAATTTCTATAAGGATCATCTGAAAATTTCAACTTAATGGAGTTTTTTCTTGACCTCAATATATTGTAATTAAGTTTTTGTCTAGCTGTGAAGGTTTTCATTTTTAATGAGGAAAAACTTTTTAAATGGTCAATTTTTAAATGGGAGTAACTCATATAAGTAATGATCCTATGACTTTCACCATGTATAATATATATTTTATGGATATTTATGTGCTTAACAATATGCAATATAAACTACTGAAAAATATTAACATAGTTTCTGATATATTAAACTTAAAATAAGTCCAAAGGTAAGAAAAATCTAACTAGAGGCTCCCAGGAGCCTGTATCGCTCACCTGAACCTGAAACCAAACAACCCTTTTTTATATAGAATTTCGTTCCTATAAGGAATTGACCAACACTTCTGAAAAAGTCATTAATTTTGACCTTTTAAGGGAAATAACTCCTATAAGGAGGAGCTTTTGATGCTTAGGAGGGATGATCACTTGAAATTTGCTGTACCTGTTATACTTTTTTAACTATCAGCCAAAAACTCCCTTGACCCCCCCCCCCTTTATATTTTAAGCCAACGTAGCTATGTAGGTAGTCAGCTGTAATGATTTGCACAATTATGGTAGAGGACATCCTAAAGATGCAGTGTGCAATGTTTCAAAGCAGTCCTTTCATTGGTCACAGGAGAAGATTTTTTAAAATCAATTAAAATTCATTAAAAAAATGTTCTAAGAGAATAATTCCTAAACAGTTAATCAGACAATCTTGACCCTAAAGTCATTTTTGTAGCCCTCATGGAGCAGAACATTTAAGCAATGCTTACCTTTTTCTCCAGTTCTAAAAATTTTCAAGATTTTGTGGCAAAAATAGCAAAAATAATCAACTTTCGACAATTAAAGGGCAATAACTCCAACAAGGAGTCATCATACAACTTGGACACAATGGAGTGTTTTGTAGAGCTTTCGATGCTGATGAAGGCTGGTCGCTTCAGTTTTCCTGTATCTGTCATACTTTTCGAACTATAAGCCAAAAACTGTATTTTGACCCCCCCCCGTTCTATTTTTAGCCATGGCAGCCATGTTGGTTAATCTGTGGCCATGGTTTGTGCAAACTTGGTTGAAGACATTTGACGGATAATGTGTACAAAATTTCAAAGCAGTACTTTCAGTGGTTTCAGAGGAGAAGATTTTTAAAAATCAATTAAAACCGATTAAAAAAAACAGTTCAAGTGGAATAACTCTTAAACGGTTTATCAAACAATCTTGACCCTAAGACATTTTTGTAGCTCTCATAGAGCAGAACAATTAAACAATGCTAACTTTTTCTCTAGTTCTAATAATTGTCGATTTTGAGGCAAAAATGTCAAAAATCATCAATTTGGACAATTAAAGGGTAGTAACTCCTACAAGGAGTCGTCATACGACTTTGACCCAATGGAGTGTTTTGTAGAGCTTTTGATGCTGAAGAAGGAAGGTCTCTTCGGTTTTCCTGTATCTGTAATACTTTTTAAACTATAAGCCAAAAACTGTATTTTGACCCCCTGTTCTATTTTTAGCCATGGCGACCATGTTTTTTTACAAATCAAAAATCCAAACGATAGTTTGGTAAAGGACATGCTAAGCAACAACCATACCAAGTTTGGTTGCATTCTGTCAAGTGGTTTCAGAGAAGAATTTTGGAAAGTTGAACGGACAGACGAGGGACCACGGTGGACGACGGACGCCAAGTGACGGCAATAGCTCACATGACCCTTCGGGTCAGGTGAGCTAAAAAGGGGCAATAACTCCTATATGGAATATCAGAGTCTCTTCAAAACATCAGGGTAGGTAGTTCTGGACATGCTGATCACCTTACCTTGTCAGAATTTTGATATATGTGACTGTTTTTGAGTTATTTGCAAAACAAAAAAAAACTACAGTTCACAACTATTTTCTGTTTTTAACCTCGGTGGTCATGTTTTTCTATGAATCGATAATTCAAACATTAGAAGTGTTTATAAATACAATAGCTGTTGTTCTCTGTGGAGTTTATGTAATGGGTACTTTAAATCTGACAGGAAATAGTCAATCTTTCATTGATTAATTTTGATGTGGAAAAACTTTAACATATGCCTATACTTACTGATGATGCTCATAGTAAGAGCAAGTAGTTATTAAAACAATTAATGTAAATGACTTGTGAAGAAAACTTTCTATTATATGTGATGTCCTGTATATGCATAGATTTTTTTGCAATCTTACTTTCTCACTAATACCATATCTTGAGGGCAGTCATATGTTTTCATTAAAAAAAAATAAATAAATTAGTTTTATACCAATAAAAACAAACCCTTTTCAAATGAATTTTACTGGATACTAGGACAATTCCCATAGCCTAACTTACCCTCTTTGTTGCCTACTGCATCCTCAAATTTATAAATATGAGAAGCTCTCTCCAGTGGTGGGGTGGGTGGTTGGTTGTCCAGAATTAATACAGAAAGCATAACCGCAAATCATAAATATATTTATAGAAATACAGTGAAATTTGATGACAATTTTTTTTATCTGTTTCAATCTTGTTATTTAAAAATGTGACAAAATTTTAAAATAAATTGTAAAATTTTTAAGATTTCCTTAATAAATTGTAAAGACAATTGTACAGACAATTTTTCTTCAAATAGCACACTGGGGCCATACTATAAGGAGTTCCTAGTATGGACCCGCAGAGCAGCACAGCGGGTTCTCGTCCTCAATTTAACTTAAATACTGCTTGCTGGACGTAAATCAATCAATTAATCAAATGGCACAGATCATGTAATACAGTTCAGTTTATTTTGGTTCATAAGTGCACAACCATTCCTCCCTGCAATCAACGTAGGTTCATGTATTTTCATCAGTAGTCTTGTTTTTTTGGAATACTGTAGCAAAATTAATCAATGGATGATTGATTTCTCCTGGACAAATTTAAGGCTCCATATATCTTTATAAGTATAATTATGGCATAATAAAGTTATTCATTATAACTCTATAAAAATACAAAGTTGCAAATATTGATCACAGTTTTCAAATTTGTATACATTAAAAAAATACTGAATGGTAATACAAAAACACACAATTTTGGATTTCAGTACTGTTTATTTAAAACTCTGGCTTTTCAACTTTTGATTACAGGGTCCCAGATGAGTCTATAAGAAACATATTTTAGAAACATATCAAAATTATTTCTCTAATGCACATGGTGTTGTTTTTAATTAGTTTCATTCATTTCCAAGACTTTTAAGGTAAAAATGGTTCATTTGCAGTCCCCATCTTTCCATTGAGTGAGACTGATAATTTAAATATGAACGCACTTCAAGTTTACTTTTGCTTGATAGTTCTACGCTGATTGGGTTTGGGAGCTGATACTAGGTTCTTATCTAAAAGAAATAATATTCTATAAAGTCTATATAAACATAAAAACTTATCAACTTATATCAACAAAATAGTAAACAATAAACATACAGTGTATAATTGAGTAATTTTAGTGGGTGTGAAAATTTCCTGATTTGTAATCAAAAATGTCATATTTATTATTTATTTTCTTGTTCTTTTAATTTTTCAAAGATAATGTAAGGTTTATCTAAACTTATTTAATCAATGAATGGCAACTAATTTCTATAAAAGGACAAAATAGGATAAGATCACAAATTAGCTCCCTTAATTTGACATAACGAAGTTGGGTATACAAGTAAAAAAGTCATGTTTCTAGTAAACTTACATTTGATTCCTTTGAGGTATGGCATTCATCTAAATGCAGGTCATCAACAACTGGTTGTTCATCGTCAGTATTGTCATGGATGGTGATTTGTCTTGACAGATCTAAAGTAAGAAAAGGGCTATCCCTGTAAGCAGGTGGGAGACTTTCCCATGTGATGCCATTATTTCCTGCAATGACAGGAAGAAGGTGCTTACAGGGATAATGCTGCCTTTTCCAGTCAAGGCATTGGCAGCTTGGTTGCCCTTTCCCTACATCAAGGAGAACTTCATATTTGAGGTTTAGATTTGTGGCACTTTGCACAAAAAACTGTCCATCACAGATTTCATCTACACTTAGACCATCCACCTCTGACCAACACTGCATAACATGTTGAACAAAATGGGTCGGCCGGTTATGTAAAAAGATTGGAATATTCCCAGAATATTCCCTTGCCGAGGAGCTGGCTTTTGTATTTTCCCTCAAGTACCTATAGAAAAAAATCATTGAAAAATGAATAATATATATGATATCCCTGAAGACATAGAAAAGATTATAAACAGACAATATATTAGGACAATATTTTCATTATATCTGCTGCATTTGAAAATGTCAAATACAGAATAGTTAGGAAATAATAAATGAGGGGGTGATGTTGTACTCATTTACACATGGGCTGGGCTTTTATATTAAATTATTTTTTACCGAGCATTACCCCTCATTAATTATTTCAATTCTAATATAACAACATTCTATTCATGCGGGACCTATAGGCCATGACTTTCTGTTATTCATCAAGATAAATTTTTTGGTCAAGAAATCCTTTCACGTTTGCAATGTACGGTGGACAAACTACACTTTAACAAAACATTTATTGAATATTTTACCATAAAATGCCCTTGATAAGTCTTATTTATTTAAGGATTGTTTTCAATTTGCCGGTTAGATTATTGGACATAGACGATTTTGGGTCGGTTTAGGCCAATGTTCATCGTAAACCCACCAAAAGTCGTCTATATACAATAATCTAACCAACAATTGAAAACATTTCTTATATTTTAAATTCAATATTATGTTTGTTTTTGTTTGAATGGTGTTTTAACGCCACTTTCAGCAATTTTTCAGCTATTTCATGGTGTCCAGTTTTTATTGGGGGAGGAAGCCGGAGTACCCGGAGAGAACCCCCGACCTGCGGTAGGAAAACTGGCAATCCTTGTCAATTAAGATTGGAGTCGAGTACACCCTGCCTGCAGTGAGAATCGAACCCGCAATCTCAGTGTTGACAGACCACGTGATCAATAGTAGACGAACTACCTTGACCACTCGGCCACCGAGGCCCCTCAATATTATGAAAAGAAAAAACAAAAAACAACATCTAACAAGTAGTCAAATAATATTTGAAATTCACAATTTTTAGTGTCGTCTCATGCTCTTTGTGGAAGAATTCATGTATAGTCAACGTCATCAATACATATAATTTATGACTTCAGCAATCAGTCACGTGCTAAAAATATAAATTAGGTTATACGAAATGGACAATGTTACTCAGCTGTTGAGTATTTATAGAAAATTAAAATACTGACTTTTATTTTAGTAGGAACTTAAAAAATTTTAGCTGTGACGTGGTAAAACCTCTTGTGACATTACGTCGCAATGCATGTTTGCAAAGTGGAGATATATCAGTTAATATATCGGTTGACATTTTAAAGATGTAATATAAGAATTTAAATTAAATTAATGGCACCATAATTTATCTCTTTTCTTCACTTTCAGAAAATATTAAAATATAAATGCATCAAGAGTCTGAAATAATTGAAAAACAATGCACTTCTACCAGAAATCGAATACATATCCACCGGATGGCATATTATCCGGCTGTTACAAATGCAGACTTTTGATTGGTTGGTTACCTGTCGGTACAAATCCCATGCTTCTGTCTGCGTTGCTAACGTCACAGGGTGTATTGTTTATGCGTTGCTGTTATGTTCTAGAGTACCAGTGTATGTTATTCCACAAAGGAATATTTCCCATTCTGTCTTTTATATTTGTATTTTTACTTCATTTCAAACTCTGCTGATGCCCTACACATAAATATGAATGAAATCGGAACTTGATGTCATTGTTTCTTGATTTCATGATAACGTGACTTGAGCCACCAAAGTACCGAAAGTAGAAAAAACAATGGAAAATAGAATTAAAACTAATAAAACCCATTCAGTCTGAGGTTTGTACCTTAGGTACCATCCTTGAACTGGTAAAAGGGCATTTTCTGCATGAAAAAAATATTTTTTTGTGAGCAACTGTGATGAAATCACATAATTAGCTCATTTCTGAAGACAAGAGAACATATTTTCAGCCTTTTAAACTTATAAGCCGGGGATACATCTGTTACCGACATTATAACCTGGGTGTTTGGAAATGGTAATTTAATGTAAGTAACTGATAGTAAGCTCTGGGATGGGAGATTTCTGAAATAATTAATATACTTGGAGGTCACACGATTTCAAAGTTAAAAGGCAAAATATGTTGATACCTTTTATTTAAAATAAAAATAAATTTAGGTCACCAGGCTTGTTTTCGTTAAGTTTAAAGTATGCCCACATTACAATAGATTATGTAGGAAAGGCCAAATAATAAGCATAAATTATTTCTCAGAAAAAATCCTACCAATAGAATCCTTTTTTTAATTTTATCAAAATTAATATTTTACAATATATTTTGAAATAAAACAACGAAAATAGGGGGTCACCATCTTAAATTTTTGTCTACATTCAAAACCTTTGAATTTTTAGGGTAAGGTTTGATATTAAGGTATAACAGTAGTAAATGTGTATCACTAACAGGTTACCAGATTGTGTACCTAACATTAAGTACAGAACTGAATACTACGTTGTGTTCTGATTTGGTCAATAGTGGTTAAAATTTTTTGTTTGTAAGCTCCTGCATAAATTAAGTTGTGGTAAAATGTGGTAACATTTTTCTCAGATCTTGCAAGATAAAATTTTGGTAATTTATACATTCACTGCATTAGAAATTGCATCTAAAAGTGGGAGCGTCTCAGGCATATATTTTTTTAATGGTGAATGACAGTTTATTAATTTCCTAATCCAGGTAAATGCTGAGGAATGTAAGAAAGGTATGCAAATCGCAGAAATGTTAGTGTTGTCGACTATAGCTAAAACATTTTTCCACTGTTTTACCTATCAATTATCTCCCTTGTTAAAAAAACTAAAATTGTATTTATTAATGCATGCATTTAACAATGAATTATTTTTTTAATTCAATTCAATAAATAAATCTATTCATATTTTGTATTGTTTTTATTGACATATTTGAATATATTTTTTCATTTTTAACCGTATAAAGTCACATGACATCTGTCCTCATTAACCTTAATATTAAACAAAAAATCTCTGATTTTAAAGTCTTTCATATGTCTTTTGTAAATTAAGGCACTTAAAGGGTGACCAAGATAATGACCAACTCAGGTGTTCTAAGCTCAATATTAGCTGCTAACAACAAATTTAAGACAGCATATTTTTTTAACGACTATTACACTTACCCTTTCAAACAATCAGGTAGATATCTTTGGAGAATTATATGGGACAACTGATTTATTGTTTGATTTTTGGTATATCGGATATTCCAAAGATAGCAATGTTTAAGACTGGAATTTAGTCTCTCAATGCCATTGGTAGTATTAATGGCATTAAATCTCTCCTTTCGATACAGCTTAACACATCTCTGAAAATATAATACAAAAGTAATACTTAACAAATCTGTCAAAGTAAAAAATGGCCGTAATTTTGTTAAACAGGAAGTAGGTGAGCCACAGACCTGAAATCAAATCCCACGATATATCCCTGTAAATTTATACCACATATAACTTGTAGAGTCCCTATTGTATTGATTTCTCTCAATATTAACCTCATTCAAGCCATTGGTAAACACTCCCCTAAGATAGTTATAAATCTATCAAAAAGAGGTGTTATCCAGGTGATTTTTGAGTTGAATAAATATTTAAACACAACAGATTATGAAGTAACACTCGGTCTCCCACAAAAATGACATCCCTTAACAGAAACTTCTAAAGATCAATCATGTCCAAGCTTCTACTATTACCAACAACTTTCTAAAGTTTCCTTGAAATTTATCAACAAATAAAAGCACTATCTTACAGGTTATATGTGCTTCTTATGCTATGATAATTAAGCTCTTATAAATGAAATATGAGAGACATGGAAATCCTTCATGTACATCTCCATATGATTCCAATCCTTCACTCCTTCAAGGTCAATGAATTGGACTAGCTAGCTCTTTCTTTCACTCACACATGCATAAAGTCTGAGAAAAAAAGCCAGTTATTTGCCTCCCTTAAGTAATTAATAACTGAGATCAAACAAAGTTATTTATGCACATCTCCTTATGATGTACTTTTATCATTATCATACAAGATATTTGAATACTTGCATTGTCATTTAGCTTTAATAATTTTGTGAAATACAACCATACCTATTTTTTATCCAAATAATTGGTCTGAAACCAGGTCTGGAACCACTTGTTCGTCTTCCACTCTACTTGCTCCATCAGGTTCATAATGGACAGATTCAATTCTTCTTCAAAATAAGATTCTCTGATTGCTTCCATAATTGACAGCTACAGAGAATTCCGAGAAGACTCAATGCCATGAATCGCAGCAGTAAGCCATCGATTCCATGCCTGCAGGCGGTGGAAATAACAGAGGTAAACAGATGTTCCACAATCTACAAAAAATGCTAGCAATTATTCCATATGAAAAAATATTAAAGCACTGACCGATTTTTATTATTGAACTTCCAATTTTTATGCATTTGATGTATCATCATTTTGCTCATATAAAACAAGGAAAACACTGTGAGCCAGCTCAAAAAAGGATCCCCCCAATTCATGTTGAACTTTACATACTAAAGTCCAATTGTCTCCCCTGAATAATATTTGAAAGCACATCTCCATATGATGTACTTCCTTCATGTAAAGTTTCATCAAAATCCATCAAGTGGTTTAGTAGGAGTTGCAATGGAGGTCTCATATTTAACTCAATGTTGTAAAAGTCCAATTATCTCCCCTGAATGATATCTGACATCAATGACATCATTTGCTATTAAGCTGTAGTGTTTTTTATATTTTATGTCTTGTGTGATTTTGTTCTGTTGTCTCATAATGTTGATCATTTCCCTCTTTGTCTTATGAGGTTGGAATATTCATATGGTTTAATTGTCTCTGCTTTTTGTAAATGTAATTTTAGTCCCAATTTTTAATTATACATCATTGTGGTGTTCATTATTTGTTTGTAACATGGTCATTTCTTTTTCATATTCATGAAATCTAAAATATATATCTCCTTTTAAAATTATTGACAAACATTCAAACAAGTATGTATAGGAGAGTTTGCCATGACATCACAGAATACCTGTGGATCTTGTTTGGCTGACAAGAAGACAGTATAACTCTTTTGGAAAACATCTTTATATTGTCATAACTTTTTTGTTTTTCAAATCATAATTCTGAAAATTTCAGAAAAAATAGTTTTTGTCATGCATTTTAGAAACATTAATATTCAGTGGTTTATAAGTTAGAAAATTTAATTGATTTAGAAAATTTGATGAAAATTATTATGGTGTACAAACAATTTTAAACAGATATATCATGTCTGGGAGGGGTATTTTTCACAAATACCCCTCCCAGACATGATTTATCTGTTTAATTACACCGAATATCATGATTTCAAAAAGCGGTGATACTTGACCACTTGAGTGTTGTTTATTGACTCTTTACTATCGGACTGTTTCCGATTTTCGAAATCGATTACTCATGTTACGTTTACTTTCAGGTAAAAGTCAAAACTTCCGAATGAACATTTGCAGGATAATAATATGCGAGGGTTATTTTTAAGCAAATACCATGGCACAGAGGGTATTTTTTTGCTGAATACCCCCGTGATGACGAAATCGATGCAAAATCAGGAAATGTGCGAAAAATACACTGTCTATTGACCAATCAAAAGCCAGCATTTTTATATGAGGTGTAATTATGTACAAAATATTTTTTTCTTATTTTTAAAAGTTATTAAAGTAAATTTGATTAAGTTGTCCTGTCAAAAAAAAAGTTATGGTTTTGAAAATAGGGGAAATTAGCAATGGATGTTTGTTAATTGCCTTCTTTATTGCCACCTAATTTGACACTTAATGAGATGCAAATTAGTGATTATGACTTCACTTATGGCAAACTCTCCTATAACTGATACAACTTTTAATGAGTCACGTATAACTATAACAATGAATAATAAAAAAAAATATTCTGTATATATGTACCCAAATCTCAAAATGTTATCTTTTAATACCTTACCAGAGAATGTACTCTCGATAAGGCCAATTTCCTTCTCACAGTGATCTGTTATGAAGTACTGTGGTTTCCGATCACATTCCAACGGCGTATTATGGAAAGGGCTTCTTTGATGGCTGCCAAACTCTCTACTTCGCTCATAAATTAGGCAACAACCATATAGTTGACATTGGTGGGAACAGCCATAAAAAACAGTGGGACAGCATATTTACTTGTCCTATAGGTTGCGTCAAGTAGAACAAGTTCCTGCCCATATTTGTGTAGAAGATCCTTCTGCCAAGCAGTTTGATGGATATATAAGAAGTGTTAATTCACATTAATGCTTTCTGTGTTATCAATATCCTTCAACCTGAGGAAGGAGTCCTCCGGTTGAGCAACCCTCCATGACTGAACCATTCTTTCCAGAGCGTTTTGGTCTATAACACTACCCCTGAATGGTGGAAATAAATAAAATTAATATTCTACTGAACAAATTAGGTTATGACTTATGTTTTTAAAAATCTAGCATACACTAGGACTTAAGTGTGTTTTTATTTTGATCTATAGCTCCTTATTGCAACAGAAGACATCATTTCTAGAAAAATTAAAGAACTTCTCCAGGATTCACCACACATTCTGTGCTATCTCAGAAATGGCATATTCCGCCATAATTTGGAAGGTTCTTAAACAAATTAAAAGCAAGGGGTAACGTTTCATTTTCTTGAGAAAATATGAAAAATCGCATTTTTTCCTACACATTTTATACAAATTATCTCCCTTAACAAAAAACGGAATGGGAAATATAAAGATAAAATGATATTACTGTTAGGGTTTAGTTCAAACTTTTTTTCTTCATTAATCAGTTACAACTTTAAATTGGTTAAATAGCAATATTTTGCATTTGTGTAAAATTTGAAACATGCTCTGAAAAGACGCCCAATAAAAGACCACTGCCACTGCATGTACTATCATAATTATGTGAAATACTTAATCATAAAATTGTTAGATTGAATATTATTGATTTTTGATACCTTTATTTCATTAATTGCTACCTCTTGGAAACAATTAGTTTCGTCAATAAACTATACTATCTGACTTGTCAGAAGTTTTGATAAAGATATGAAACATTACTTTGCTAACCTGCAGTGCATTGCTGCTGAAGCCATGTGGTTCCTTATTTGTTGCAGGGTAGGCCAATACCGTGTATTTGTTCTTGGGGGTAACCTCAGACCCTTTTGCTTGAAAGAATTTAATACAAACTCTAAGAGCAAAACCTGCATTTCCTTTGTGCTGAAGATCTGCTCCTATAATACTTTCTGGTGTATGTAGGAGGTAAGCACCTTGTCAATAGGAAGAACTGTACCTGCAATCTAAAAAATAAAATAATATAACGATGAAAAATAACATTTTTAATGTCTACTTTTAATTATCAAACCTTTAGTACATTGTCAAAAAAAAAATATACTGATGAACATTTATTCTCTCATGGAAAAAAGATGCATAGTTTCACAATATTGTAATGAGTTTGTGACAGGTGAGGTAAACAGAAGACACAAACAGGTGTAATAAACTACTATTTAAAATGATCGTACATTCTCATTTATTATTACCTTAAAACACAAGTTTAAAAAAGAAGGGATATAGAGTATAACGTTTTTTATAAGTATGAGCTCAGAAATCAGTCTTATATTCCTTAAAATCCGTTATTAAAACTAGTAATGATTGTGTTGGGATGCCAACACACAATATCTCCCAAATGAATCCCCATTGCCACCATAATCAACAGCACATTGAAAAACAAATACAAATTTTTACCAAGACAAGGCAATGTCCCATATAATGACACCCCCCCCCCCCCCCCCCCACATAGCAGCTATTTTGAAAGATCTAGAAATGGATTGCAAAACTTCAGATCACGCTTAACATGTTCCCAAAGTTTCAAATTGATTGGACATTTCATCTCAGAGAAACTGTGTGGACACAAGATTTAGAGAAAGAAGAATAATAATTAAACATGATTATGATCTCTTATGGATCATAACTGGCTCCCAAACGTTCCTGGTGTATTGACTGGACATTGCATCTCAGAGAAACTGTGCTGACAAGATTTAGCGAAAGAAGAAAGAAAGAAGAATGATAATTAAACATGATTACGATCTTATGGATCATAACTGGCTCCCAAAGGTCCCCCGTGGACCCTCTAGTTCAGACATCCAAAACAATATGTCTACCAAACTTTCTTTTGGGAGCCATAATTAAAATTTGTGTGTTGGGATGCCAACACACAATTTGCCCACAATCCACATGGATAGTATTTCATTGAAATCAGTACATTATTATGTATAATACAAATTGTATTTATTGGAGTCTTGTGTATAATATTTACTCCACTGTAATTCCATTAATGAATTAGTGAAGCAGTTTAACAGGAACTATACAAGGCTATATGCCATGAGGTGTTTTTGCCAGGTTTTTGAGGTTTGGACAGTGATCAAATTAGATGCACTAACAGTTTAATTCTATAGAAATTAAAGATTATGATCTATTGGAACTGTTTTGTAAATTAAATGTTGTTATCAGGTATTTTGGTATATTGTAGATTGAGCCTGATATCAAACGACCATTTCTTTTCATTTCCATTTTCTTAACTTTAATAAATAAAGTGGTTACTGCGCCTTAAAGTCTGTTAACTTAGTTTTTCTTTTATTTCCTTTGTCTAAATGAAATAACTTAAAAAAAGCTGAATTATGTGCATAAATAAGATATTTCAAGTGTTTAGGACATAAATAATGTGTGTTCTATTAAACAGACTAGTTTTAAAACAGTAAATGAACTTACTTGGCCTTGTAAATGAGTTTCTGAATGTTTTTCAGGCAGCTCAACATGGTACTGATGTTGACCCTGAACTTCTGTTTTCTTCAGATCTTCTTTAAGTTTTTTGAGATTATTTCTTTCTCTCTTTTAGTCCCATAGTGACACTATCAAAAATATATACATGTACTACATATACAAGGTGCACTAGGGATAAATTTACCTTGAAGACTTAATTATGCTTTAAAAGGTCAACTGACTTTTGGTAAATAATACTAAAACAAGTGTGGACACAGAAAAACGTCTCGCCTGAATTCCGCATCAGTAACGAAAATAAATTTCGTCATAAGCATTACGTTAATAGCATTAATTATGAGCAGCGGCCTGTATACCAAATATTGTCACCATACTATGCATAGTTACAGAGGAACTGTCCTAATACAAAAACTTTAACGTAGTCGCTGGACCGTGAAATTGAGGTCAAGGTCAGGTGACACCTACCAGACAGTCATGTACTAGTCATCAGCAACCTATACACCAAATATTGTCATCCTACCATGCGTAGTTACAGAGGAACTGTCGTAACCCAAAAACTTTAACGTAGTCGCTGGACCGTGAAATTGGGGTCAAGGTCAGGTGACACCTACCAGACTGTCATGTACTAGTCATCAGCAACCTATACACCAAATATTGTCATCCTACCATGCGTAGTTACAGAGGAACTGTCGTAACCCAAAAACTTTAACGTAGTCGCTGGACCGTGAAATTGAGGTCAAGGTCAGGTGACACCTACCAGACAGTCATGTACTAGTCATCAGCAACCTATACACCAAATATTGTCATCCTACCATGCATAGTTACAGAGGAACTGTCGTAACCCAAAAACTTTAACGTAGTCACTGGACCGTGAAATTGAGGTCAAGGTCAGGTGACAGGTGACTGACTGGCAAGTACTCATCATAAGCTACCTCTGGACCAAATTTGATGGACCTAGGGCTTGAGCTTACAAAGATATGAAGCAAGATGTCAAGTGTTTACGCCGCCGCCGCCGCCGCCGCTGCCGCCGCCGCCGCCGGATTCCCATACATATGTCTCGCCTCCAGCGACTTTCGTCGCAGGCGAGACAAAAATATAGCATTTAATGGGACATTAAATGATACCCCGCCATGTTGCATTGTTTTTAACATTCATGAACACATTTTACTGAATTACAAATCAGCCTACAGGAACAGTTGAGCATGATAACAGTCCATCTTGGAAGTCAATTTTTACCTTGACCCTGGACCTATAAAAATTAATTCAAATTTCACAACTCAAAAACTACAAATAGGATTTGATCTTGATCTTCATTTTATGGTATTTAATAGCTGTGCAAAGTTTAAAATAAAATATGTTGACGCTTTTTCAAGTTATTATCTGGAAACCACCGAGGTATGGAAATTCATATCCATATGGAGGGTATCACATAATACCCCGCCACTTTGTGTGGCAGGGTATAAAAACCAAGGTTGTAATTGATATACTTCCTTCATATTAAGCTCTATCAAAATCCATTAAGGGCTAAAGCTTTAGGAAAAGTATGTTGTGCCTATAATATATTAATTTGGACAAACTTTTATGATACTTGAAGACTAAAACACATTTTATGTAAATATAGTCGTGTTGCGGTGGGGCAATTAAACGATAGTTAAATATAAGAAAATGAGATGAGGAATAAGTGTACATGGCACAACCTACATAAATCAGCGGCAATTTAAAAATGGAAAACAGCCAGCAGCCTTCAATGGCTTCTCTAGGTGATTATAGCTTAACTTTTAAAGCCTACTCTTAGTGTTTATAAATAATGACATAAACAATAAATAAGCTTTATATTATCATACTAAATAAATGAATCACAAGAAGAACTTAATGAAACATAAAATAATTGTAACAAACTTTAATTCAACTTTTACCAGTCTCTTTGTAATCTGAGCTCCCATTCCTCAATGAAAAATGGAAAATCATGAAAACGTCACATTACCTTGTAGTTTGAAAATTTAACAATGTGTCTTATTGAGACACTGGCATTACAGCCAACCTTCTTTGTGGTCTAAATTTGTTTATTCCTTTTTTAAAAACTTTTTGCATAGTTGTGACCTTCCTCATCAGTTTTTTTTTGGAACTTGCCTGAATGATTAATTAAATACAAAACTATGAAAACAAAGGAGTATCAACATGATCAGTCAGGTCCCTGTTTTAAAGTTGATATTGGACATATCATTAAAAATATCACTCATTTTAGTTAAATATTTACAGAATAGTTTAAGTTGTTGATGGCAATATAAATAAATTTGGACTGCCCAAGAGTCGTGATATGGACCAAGAAACTGATATGTCCCGAACCCAAGACGAGGGTCACATCAGTTTCTTGGTCAATATCACGACTAGGGGGCTGTACAAATTTTTGTGATAATTTCATCAGCAACATCAACTACTAGTATTCTGTTTATTGCATTGAAGAATCATAAATCCATTGATAAATTTGTGCATGTAATTTTTTCTGTTTTTCTGTTGTTTTTTTTTGTATAAAAGGTCTGTTTTTCTTCATGTAGTATGTTAAGGGTGATTTTAAGTTTTGCAATCCATTTTTGGAATTTTCTAAATGGCATCCTGAACACATTCATTATTAGTTATTATTCACATTATATGAAATTTTCTTATATTTATGTGTGATTATTTGACCAAACAGCAATATGAGATTTAGATTGGTATGTTTGATTTTTTTAATTAATTGTCAAATCTATGTTTTTTAAACTCAAGATGTCTTTACCTTACATCAAGTGTATCTAATTAAGGTTTTCGCTTCTTAAAATTAAATGAACTTTTATTGATTTGATTTTTACTGTTTATTATTTTTGTGTTTTAAGATTATTAATAGGGGAGTGTGTCCCAAAAAAATATTTTAACTGATCACAACATAAACATGTCTGTTTGTATTACAGAACTTTCTGTATCAGTTAAAATATACTGCTTTCACTATTTAAAGCCATTTCAAAAGGGAAAACTGAAAGGGAGCTCACAAAAAATTCCCTCTTTTTCAAATTGAACTCTTTACTGGAAAAAGCGTGATTTGAAATCTATTCATTCACATTTTCATATGATGCACTTCCTTCACATAAAGCTTCAGAAATAGCCATCAAACAGTTTAGGATTTGTGCTAACAATATATGACGACAGACGGACAAGACGGACAGACAGACAGGGAGATTCCTATATATATGGGGTATACTGTTTGCTGGGGATAAAATAAATAGTAAACTTTCTCAAAGTTATATATGGATTACCATTTTTTCATCTGTCTTCTTTTTGTTAACATAATTTTGGCCCTGATGACAACTACTAGTAAGACTCTGTGATCCTAATATAATAAAGGGAACACTATCAAACTTCAATGGAGGATGGGTATTGCGTTGGGTATCTTCCCATCTAATAGTCAAATTGTTCAGTTGTTTTTAATCTGCCAACGAAAAACATCCATAAATAGTTCACATAATATTCACATAAAAGAGGTTTAGGACAGTCTTCATGAAACCTGTCTGACCATTCATTCTGACCCCTTCAGACAAAACATGATAAAACATGTTGTAAAAATGGAATAAGATCACCAAATATCGGGAACCAGTCCACAGGTTGTACGTAAAAGTAGTACTATTCAACAGACCTGTTCACGGTTGCCCCATAGAGAATTTGAACTGCACATGAACCAGAATAAATTTTGTATTTTTGGAAAGCTTAATATTATAGGAAACTTGAAAATAAAGTTTTATTGGTAAATGAACACAGAAATGCTGAGAGTCAATTAGGGACATACACTATTTTTGGACTGAAATAGAAAGTGAAAGTAGATTTTTAGACCACGTGGACTTCCGGTTGAGCATTCGTTCTTATATGCAAAGAAACATATTGTGAAATTTTGATAGAATGTTGACCCAGTGCATATTTACATGGGACAGAAGTGTCACTTTATTTGAAATAAAGAAAAAATTTCTAGGATAAGTCAAAATCATCATATTTAATATAGCTGAAGAGTCTAAAAACAATGGTGGCCCTACACCTAATCTACAGTCAGATCGAAAATAGAGTGATTCATCAAAAATAGAGAGTGATGGATTCATACACTTTCATTGAAATTATTTGAACTAAAGAATTGAGTCATTTTTTATTATTGTAAATAACAACTAGTATCTTTAATGATATGCATATTGTTCATCATGGTTACACTTTGAACAAAAGTATCATCATTGACCCTTAATCTTAATTATTAATTATTATCTGGATTTTTGACCAAATCCTTACTTTTCCTTTGCTTTATAAAGAGGGAATTTGTAGAAAACTCCAAAAGCAATAATTCCAATTCTGAGGTTGAGCCAACATATCCATTGAAATCACTCTCTCTGTGGACAAAGGTATTAATCCAGGACCTACAATATACAAATATAAATATATAGTGGATATGACAATACAATAAGAATAAGTCCAAAAGAAATCTATCTCTTCATCGCAACATGTTTTTTTATGTAATCAAGTATGCATAGGGTGTGACTAGGTGATTTACCTATTATGAACTTCAGAGTGGATATATACAAGGTCAAATGAGTAAATAGGACAGTGGAGCAGGAGTAGGTGATGCATAGGGTGTGACTAGGTGATTTACCTTTTTATGACCTTCAGAGTGGATATACATGGTCAGATGAGTAAATAGGGGACAGTGGAGCAGGAGTAGGTGATACATAGAGTGTGACTAGGTGATTTACCTATTATGAACTTCAGAGTGGATATATACAAGGTCAGATGAGTAAATAGGACACTGGAGCAGGAGTAGGTGATGCATAGGGTGTGACTAGGTGATTTACCCATTATGAACTTCAGAGTGGATATATACAAGGTCAGATGAGTACATAGGGGACAGTATAGCAGGAGTAGGTGATACATAGGGTGTGACTAGGTGATTACCTTTTAATGACCTTCAGAGTGGATATACAAGGGCAGATGTATACATAGGAGACAATAGAGCAGGAGTAGGTGATACATAGGGTGTGACTAGGTGATTTACCTTTTAATGACCTTCAGAGTGGATATACAAGGGCAGATGTATACATAGGAGACAATAGAGCAGGAGTAGGTGATACATAGGGGGTGACTAGGTGATTACCTTTTAATGACCTTCAGAGTGGATATACAAGGGCAGATGTATACATAGGAGACAATAGAGCAGGAATAGGTGATACATAGGGTATGACTAGGTGATTTACATATTAGGACCTTCAGAGTGGATATGCAGGGTCAGATTTGTATGTAGGGACAGTACAGCAGAAGTAGGTGATACATAAGGTGTGACTAGGTGATTACCTTTTGAAGACCTTCAGAGTGGATATACAAGGTCAGATGTGTACATACGGGACAGTAGAGCAGGAGAAGGTGATGCATAGGGTGTGACTAGGTGATTTACCTACTAGGACCTTCAGAGTGGATATGCAGGGTCAGATTTGTACATAGGGGACAGTATAGCAGAAGTAGGTGATACATAGGGTGTGACTAGGTGATGTACCTATTATGACCTTCAGAGTGGATATACAAGGTCAGATGTATACATAGGAGACAATAGAGCAGGAGGAGTAGGTGATACATAGGGTGTGACTAGGTGATTTACCTTTTAATGACCTTCAGAGTGGATATACAAGGTCAGATGTGTACATAGGAGACAATAGAGCAGGAGTAGGTGATACATAGGGTTTGACTAGGTGATTTACCTATTAGAACCTTCAGAGTGGATATATACAAGGTCAGATGAGTAAAAAGGGGACAGTGGAGCAGGAGTAGGTGATGCGTAGGGTGTGACTAGGTGATTTACCTTTTAATGACCTTCAGAGTGGATATACAAGGTCAGATGTGTACATAGGGGACTGTAGAGCAGGAGTAGGTGATACATATGGTGTGACTAGGTGATGTACCTATTATGACCTTCAGAGTGAATATATACAAGGTCAGATGAGTAAATAGGGGACAGTGGAGCAGGTGTAGGTGATGCATAGGGTGTGACTAGGTGATTTACCTTTTAATAACCTTCAGAGTGGATATACAAGGTCAGATGTGTACATTGGGGACAGTAGAGCAGGAGTAGGTAATGCATAGGGTGTGACTAGGTGATTTACCTTTTAATGACCTTCAGAGTAGATATACAAGGTCAGATGTGTACATAGGGGACTGTAGAGCAGGAGTAGGTGATACATAGGGTGTGACTAGGTGATGTACCTATTATGACCTTCAGAGTGGATATATACAAGGTCAGATGAGTAAATAGGGGACAGTGGAGCAGGTGTAGGTGATGCATAGGGTGTGACTAGGTGATTTACCTTTTAATAACCTTCAGAGTGGATATACAAGGTCAGATGTGTAAATAGGGGACAGTGGAGCAGGAGTAGGTGATGCATAGGGTGTGACTAGGTGATTTACCTATTATGAACTTCAGAGTGGATATATACAAGGTCAGATGAGTACATAGGGAACAGTATAGCAGGAGTAGGTGATACATAGGGTGTGACTAGGTGATTACCTTTTAATGACCTTCAGAGTGGATATACAAGGGCAGATGTATACATAGGAGACAATAGAGCAGGAGTAGGTGATACATAGGGTGTGACTAGGTGATTTACCTTTTAATGACCTTCAGAGTGGATATACAAGGGCAGATGTATACATAGGAGACAATAGAGCAGGAGTAGGTGATACATAGGGGGTGACTAGGTGATTACCTTTTAATGACCTTCAGAGTGGATATACAAGGGCAGATGTATAAATAGGAGACAATAGAGCAGGAATAGGTGATACATAGGGTATGACTAGGTGATTTACATATTAGGACCTTCAGAGTGGATATGCAGGGTCAGATTTGTATGTAGGGACAGTACAGCAGAAGTAGGTGATACATAGGGTGTGACTAGGTGATTACCTTTTGAAGACCTTCAGAGTGGATATACAAGGTCAGATGTGTACATACGGGACAGTAGAGCAGGAGAAAGTGATACATAGGGTGTGACTAGGTGATGTACCTATTATGACCTTCAGAGTGGATATATACACGGTCAGATGTGTACATACGGGACAGTAGAGCAGGAGAAAGTGATACATAGGGTGTGACTAGGTGATTTACCTATTAGGATCTTCAGATTGGATATACAAGGTCAGATATGTACATAGGGGACAGTAGAACAGGAGTAGGTGATACATAGGGTGTGACTAGGTGATTTACCTTTTAATGACCTTCAGAGTGGATATACAAGGTCAGATGTGTACATAGGGGACAGTAGAGCAGGAGTAGGTGATACATAGGGTGTGACTAGGTGATTACCTTTTAATGACCTTCAGAGTGGATATACAAGGTCAGAATTATACATAGGAGACAACAGAGCAGGAATAGGTGATACATAGGGTGTGACTAGGTGATGTACCTATTATGACCTTCAGATTGGATATACCAGGTCAGATGTGTACATAGGGGACAGTAGAGAAGGAGTAGGTGATACATAGGGTGTGCCTAGGTGATGTACCTATTATGACCTTCAGATTGGATATATACAAGGTCAGATGAGTACATAGGGGACAGTGGAGCAGGAGTAGGTAATGCATAGGGTGTGACTAGGTGGTTTACCTATTATGACCTTCAGAGTGGATATATACAAGGTCAGATGAGTAAATAGGGGACAGTGGAGCAGGAGTAGGTAATGCATAGGGTGTGACTAGGTGATTTACCTTTTAATGACCTTCAGAGTGGATATACAAAGTCAGATGTGTACATAGGGGACAGTAGAGCAGTAGTAGGTGATACATAGGGTGTGACTAGGTGGTGCACCTATTATGACCTTCAGAGTGGATATATACAAGGTCAGATGTGTACATAGGGGACAGTAGAGCAGGAGTAGGGGATACATAGGGTTTGACTAGGTGATGTACCTATTATGACCTTCAGAGTTGATATATACAAGGTCAAATGTGTACATAGGGGACAGTATAGCAGGAGAAGGTGATGCATAGGGTGTGACTAGGTGATTTACCTACTAGGACCTTCAGAGTGGATATGCAGGGTCAGATTTGTACATAGGGGACAGTATAGCAGAAGTAGGTGATACATAGGGTGTGACTAGGTGATGTACCTATTATGACCTTCAGAGTGGATATACAAGGTCAGATGTATACATAGGAGACAATAGAGCAGGAGGAGTATGTGATACATAGGGTGTGACTAGGTGATTTACCTTTTAATGACCTTCAGAGTGGATATACAAGGTCAGATGTGTACATAGGAGACAATAGAGCAGGAGTAGGTGATACATAGGGTGTGACTAGGTGATTTACCTATTAGAACCTTCAGAGTGGATATATACAAGGTCAGATGAGTTAAAAGGGGACAGTGGAGCAGGAGTAGGTGATGCGTAGGGTGTGACTAGGTGATTTACCTTTTAATGACCTTCAGAGTGGATATACAAGGTCAGATGTGTACATAGGGGACTGTAGAGCAGGAGTAGGTGATACATAGGGTGTGACTAGGTGATGTACCTATTATGACCTTCAGAGTGAATATATACAAGGTCAGATGAGTAAATAGGGGACAGTGGAGCAGGTGTAGGTGATGCATAGGGTGTGACTAGGTGATTTACCTTTTAATAACCTTCAGAGTGGATATACAAGGTCAGATGTGTACATAGGGGACAGTAGAGCAGGAGTAGGTGATACATAGGGTGTGACTAGGTGATTTACCTTTTAATGACCTTCAGAGTGGATATACAAGGTCAGATGTGTACATAGGGGACATTAGAGCAGGAGTAGGTGATACATAGGGGGTGACTAGGTGATGCCCCTATTATGACCATCATCAGAGTGGATATATACAAGGTCAGATGAGTAAATAGGGGACAGTGGAGCAGGAGTAGGTAATGCATAGGGTGTGACTAGGTGATTTACCTTTTAATGACCTTCAGAGTAGATATACAAGGTCAGATGTGTACATAGGGGACAGTAGAGCAGGAGTAGGTGATACATAGGGTGTGACTAGGTGATTTACCTTTTAATGACCTTCAGAGTGGATATACAAGGTCAGAATTATACATAGGAGACAATCGAGCAGGAATAGGTGATACATAGGGCGTGACTAGGTGATTTACCAATTAGGACCTTCAGAGTGGATATGCAGGGTCAGATTTGTACATAGGGGACAGTATAGCAGAAGTAGGTGATACATAGGGTGTGACTAGGTGATGTACCTATTATGACCTTCAGAGTGGATATATACAAGGTCAGATGAGTAAATAGGGGACAGTGGAGCAGGTGTAGGTGATGCATAGGGTGTGACTAGGTGATTTACCTTTTAATGACCTTCAGAGTGGATATACAAGGTCAGATGTGTACATAGGGGACATTAGAGCAGGAGTAGGTGATACCTAGGGGGTGACTAGGTGATGCCCCTATTATGACCATCATCAGAGTGGATATATACAAGGTCAGATGAGTAAATAGGGGACAGTGGAGCAGGAGTAGGTAATGCATAGGGTGTGACTAGGTGATTTAACTTTTAATGACCTTCAGAGTAGATATACAAGGTCAGATGTGTACATAGGAGACAATAGAGCAGGAGTAGGTGATACATAGGGTGTGACTAGGTGATTTACCTATTAGAACCTTCAGAGTGGATATATACAAGGTCAGATGAGTAAAAAGGGGACAGTGGAGCAGGAGTAGGTGATGCGTAGGGTGTGACTAGGTGATTTACCTTTAATGACCTTCAGAGTGTATATACAAGGTCAGATGTGTACATAGGGGACTGTAGAGCAGGAGTAGGTGATACATAGGGTGTGACTAGGTGATGTACCTATTATGACCTTCAGAGTGAATATATACAAGGTCAGATGAGTAAATAGGGGACAGTGGAGCAGGTGTAGGTGATGCATAGGGTGTGACTAGGTGATTTACCTTTTAATAACCTTCAGAGTGGATATACAAGGTCAGATGTGTACATAGGGGACAGTAGAGCAGGAGTAGGTGATACATAGGGTGTGACTAGGTGATTTACCTTTTAATGACCTTCAGAGTGGATATACAAGGTCAGAATTATACATAGGAGACAATCGAGCAGGAATAGGTGATACATAGGGCGTGACTAGGTGATTTACCAATTAGGACCTTCAGAGTGGATATGCAGGGTCAGATTTGTACATAGGGGACAGTATAGCAGAAGTAGGTGATACATAGGGTGTGACTAGGTGATGTACCTATTATGACCTTCAGAGTGGATATATACAAGGTCAGATGAGTAAATAGGGGACAGTGGAGCAGGTGTAGGTGATGCATAGGGTGTGACTAGGTGATTTACCTTTTAATGACCTTCAGAGTGGATATACAAGGTCAGATGTGTACATAGGGGACATTAGAGCAGGAGTAGGTGATACCTAGGGGGTGACTAGGTGATGCCCCTATTATGACCATCATCAGAGTGGATATATACAAGGTCAGATGAGTAAATAGGGGACAGTGGAGCAGGAGTAGGTAATGCATAGGGTGTGACTAGGTGATTTAACTTTTAATGACCTTCAGAGTAGATATACAAGGTCAGATGTGTACATAGGAGACAATAGAGCAGGAGTAGGTGATACATAGGGTGTGACTAGGTGATTTACCTATTAGAACCTTCAGAGTGGATATATACAAGGTCAGATGAGTAAAAAGGGGACAGTGGAGCAGGAGTAGGTGATGCGTAGGGTGTGACTAGGTGATTTACCTTTTAATGACCTTCAGAGTGGATATACAAGGTCAGATGTGTACATAGGGGACTGTAGAGCAGGAGTAGGTGATACATAGGGTGTGACTAGGTGATGTACCTATTATGACCTTCAGAGTGAATATATACAAGGTCAGATGAGTAAATAGGGGACAGTGGAGCAGGTGTAGGTGATGCATAGGGTGTGACTAGGTGATTTACCTTTTAATAACCTTCAGAGTGGATATACAAGGTCAGATGTGTACATAGGGGACAGTAGAGCAGGAGTAGGTGATACATAGGGTGTGACTAGGTGATTTACCTTTTAATGACCTTCAGAGTGGATATACAAGGTCAGATGTGTACATAGGGGACATTAGAGCAGGAGTAGGTGATACATAGGGGGTGACTAGGTGATGCCCCTATTATGACCATCATCAGAGTGGATATATACAAGGTCAGATGAGTAAATAGGGGACAGTGGAGCAGGAGTAGGTAATGCATAGGGTGTGACTAGGTGATTTACCTTTTAATGACCTTCAGAGTAGATATACAAGGTCAGATGTGTACATAGGGGACAGTAGAGCAGGAGTAGGTGATACATAGGGTGTGACTAGGTGATTTACCTTTTAATGACCTTCAGAGTGGATATACAAGTTCAGAATTATACATAGGAGACAATCGAGCAGGAATAGGTGATACATAGGGCGTGACTAGGTGATTTACCAATTAGGACCTTCAGAGTGGATATGCAGGGTCAGATTTGTACATAGGGGACAGTATAGCAGAAGTAGGTGATACATAGGGTGTGACTAGGTGATGTACCTATTATGACCTTCAGAGTGGATATATACAAGGTCAGATGAGTAAATAGGGGACAGTGGAGCAGGTGTAGGTGATGCATAGGGTGTGACTAGGTGATTTACCTTTTAATGACCTTCAGAGTGGATATACAAGGTCAGATGTGTACATAGGGGACATTAGAGCAGGAGTAGGTGATACCTAGGGGGTGACTAGGTGATGCCCCTATTATGACCATCATCAGAGTGGATATATACAAGGTCAGATGAGTAAATAGGGGACAGTGGAGCAGGAGTAGGTAATGCATAGGGTGTGACTAGGTGATTTAACTTTTAATGACCTTCAGAGTAGATATACAAGGTCAGATGTGTACATAGGGGACAGTAGAGCAGGAGTAGGTGATACATAGGGTGTGACTAGGTGATTTACCTTTTAATGACCTTCAGAGTGGATATACAAGTTCAGAATTATACATAGGAGACAATAGAGCAGGAATAGGTGATACATAGGGTGTGACTAGGTGATTTACCAATTAGGACCTTCAGAGTGGATATGCAGGGTCAGATTTGTACATAGGGGACAGTATAGCAGAAGTAGGTGATACATTGGGTGTGACTAGGTGATGTCCCTATTATGAATATCAGAGTGGATATCTACAAGGTCAGATGTATACATAGGAGACAATAGAGCAGGAGGAGTAGGTGAAACATAGGGTGTGACTAGGTGATCTACCTATTAGAACCTTCAGAGTGGATATGCAAGGTCAGATTTGTACATAGGGGACAGTAGAGCAGGAGTAGGTGATACATAGGGTGTGATAAGGTGATGTACCTATATGGAGTAGGTGATACATAGGGTGTGACAATGTGATGGACCTCTTATGACCTATAGGTGTGAATATAGTACTGGACTTGGATGATATTTTTGTAGAACTTTTCATTTTGTTAAAGTAATACATGCAAACATTTGGCCTTATATACTTTATTGTATACATTGTGAAAAAGTATGCTATGTAAAAGTAGCATTTTCCTGGTTTTAAATTTATAAGATTTATTTATTTGAATAACAAGTTGTTTAATCCATTACAAAAGGAGATATCTTTTTGATATTTTACCAAAAATCAGGTCTGATTGGCTGCTCTGACTTCCAAAACTTGTTAGAATATCTTGCTTTTCCCACAGAATCTTTCATTGTTGTCAGAACTAGACTATCCTAGAGGGGAAATTGCCATTTCATAATTTTTTGGTTTCTTCTTATTAAATAAAACTGTAACCAGTTTTATCTCTCACATTCTCATTTTATTATAAATATCAGATGAAAACTTTGCAGATTCTGAATGTTTAATGTTTAATAAACTGCATGATAACAAGAGTAAAATACTGAAACTTTTTCATGATCTTTTATATTTAATTGAATATCTTTCATTAAGATTGATTTGGATTTACATAATTGTTCAATGGTCTTATTGTTTAATCACAAAAAAACACATAGATTACTTGCTTGCCATCTGGAATTTAACGCATAGATTTGCTTTTATTTGTTTAAAAATTTATCTGTATGCTATTGAAAAAAAATTAAATAAAGCAATATTTCAAATCCCTTTGTGCCTGAATCATTAAATTCTGTTCATTAATGGGCTTTAAATAATTATTTTTTGTTTAAATAATTGACTTAACATTGGGTAGAAATTTAGTACATGTGTATTTGCCAACTTTTAATCACTTTTGGTATTAGGGGCATCGGTGGCCGAGTGGTCAAGGTAGTTCGTCTACTATTGATCACGTGGTCTGTCAACACCGAGATTGCGGGTTCGATTCTCACTGCATGCAGGGTGTACTCGACTCCAATCTTAATTGACAATGATTGCCAGTTTTCCTACCGCAGGTCGGGGGTTTTCTCCGGGTACTCCGGCTTCCTCCGCCAATAAAAACTGGACCCAATGATATAGCTGACATATTACTGAAACTGAAAGTGGCGTTAAACACATTAAACAAACAAAAACCACTTGGTATTAATATTTCTATTCTTTGTGACTAAAGACATGATTATATACATTTGTAATGAGTGCAATTTAAATTTTTGTGTGTAACCTTAATAAAGCCATTGTGGTTCATACTTCATGCATGGAAAATGCAAAAACCATAATTAATTTCCCGTTGACATCGGCATTCGTGAGACTTTTACGGGCTACAAACAAATAAACACAACCGAACTATACATGCATGTTTTCGCGTTACAAAGGTTATGAATGTATTGTTTCAACCTATCAACACTGTAAGCTTCCTCAAACTCAGCTGCTAACTCTTCCATATTTTCTATCAAGCTATGTCAACTCTTCAAGTTGGAGGGAAATTTAATAGTTTTACGTCGGTGTCGATATTTTAGTGTTTGGGTTACCAGATATATCTGAGGAGTCCCCAAATCTATTTTTAGAAAGCAGGACCGCGTTACAAATAACGCCGACCAAAAATATATATGTATGTTGTCAGGGGTGATGATGGAGCGAACGCGGACTCAGAACCCCTGACTTGGGAGGATGGAGGACGTAGTATTGTCTAATAATCCCAACGCTGTATGTGTCTGCCTGTTAGTGTTCTTTGCATCGAAATTTTCAAACAAAGTCCATTTCATCCTTATTTAAGGAAGAAAACCACTTGTGCTCAACATTACTCATTGATTGTTGTTGTGTTCCAGGATCATCATGGACTCGATGGGTCGTGTGTTGTTCAGATGCATTTAACAAATCATAATTTAAGGCTAAATTACGACACAATTTACGACAATAATCATAAATTGCCCTTTACAATATCAAAAATTCAAAGTGAAAACAAATGTAAAATGCACTTTTATAACATTAATTATGATCCTCTAGCTTTGGGAGTTAATAATAGTAAGTATTTATAGTAATCGCTGGTATCTTGTGTTCGCACGACTTATGCAGCAGACTTAATTGACATGCTTTAGGTCGTGGTTAATAATTTCACCCTTCAATGCACATGCAGGCATTTGTGTGTGCTGTTTTGAAATCTCGAAAAAAGCGTTTCTCACACCATATAACATAGTCTAAGGGAGATAAATGCTTTGTGAATGAGAAAAATCTGTTGCAAGTTAAAAAAAAAAACTTTTGTTAAAGTTTGAAAATTCCATATAAAACATTTTACCTGTTACATACCTGTAGCATTTTTCAATAGGACTTTAATAATTGCAATATAAATGTCATAATAATTGTTTTGAGCTGTAATCATTATGTATTTCAATCAATCAATATTGTACATTTCTCCTAATTCGATATTAACATGCACACTGCAGATTCAATAAACCTCATAATTACGTTTCATTTTCAAAAGTGAAGATGGTTGAAAACCTTCAGAAATCGACAAGTTATATTTGTAGAATGTAGATTAAAATGAACATTGAAATCCTTCAATAAGATTTATTAATAAACTATTAAAATATTCCTTTATTCTGCGTCAATAAAATTGATATTGTATGCGCTAATCAAACAAAACGCCATTAGCACTTTCAATGTAATTAATCGAAAACTAAATGTTTATTTTAAACGCAACCTTTCATTAGTCTCCCGGGTGTGCTGTTTTATTGTCGAATCACGCTGAAAAATAACAACACATTTGTCTTAAAGAAATAAGTTTTTTAAATGATTTAATAGGACAAACGAAACACATTTAACGTTGATCATGGCTATTGGATTGTTTGTTTGTTTCAACAATTTTTCAGCTATGTCATGGCGTCCAGTTTTTATTAGAAGAGGAAGCCAGAGTACCCGAAGAAAACCCTCGACCTGCGGTAGGAAAACTGGCAATCCTTGTCAATTAAGATTAGAGTCAAGTACACCCTGCCAGCAATGAGAACAGAACCCGCAATCTCAGTGTTAACAGACCACGTGATCAATAGTAGACGAACTACCTTAACCACTCTGTGGCTATTGGATAAAAGATGACACGGTATAAAAATATTCTTTCTAAAACGTTCGATTTTTATAGTAAAATCTTTTTTTTGTAGTCAGTCTATCGATATTTACCACTGGTGTGTCAAAGCTGGCGTTCATGTTGAGTTCTTGACTTTAACCATAACTGTCAAGGTTTGACATGCTTTTTTTCTCTAGAAGGTCGAGGGTTCTCACATGAGACTCAGACTTTCTTCCCTGCCCGATTGAAAACCTGAACATAATGATATAGCTGCGATATTGCTGAAAGTGCCCACGTAACACATCATGCAACTAACAGACAATCAATGTGCTCGCCATGCATGCTTTTTTTAATAGTTCAGTATCAGATATCAGATAACCCAATCAGATTGAATAGTGGAATTCTGGTTATAATAAAAAAGGATAGTGATACATCATTTTATTGTCATTCTATAAATATTAAAGCGATTTTTGTAATTTTTTTTACTCTTTTTTTGATACCATGTTAAAATCAGTAATACGGAAATGTTGTCCGGCTCGGACGATTTTTATTGGTTAGAGATCGACGTATAAATACAACTTTTATATAAAACCCGAGAGATAAAAAATTGATGGAAAGTATTGGCTTCGGGGAACAGTAGAGATCTCGGGTTCAACAGATCAGATGTTGACTAATGATAGATTTGATTATGATTACGAATCTTCATTTTGTTTTTGTGAGAAATTATGTTTATGTATATGGTGGCAAGAAATAGTGTATTTTTATTAGTACAAAACTTTTGTTTGTCTAATAGTAAGCTTTAACTACGTTAGAGCTCGACCTCTCTAATAGACACTCAAACGAAAACCTTTCTATGAACTATTAACTATAACAAAGTCCTTTTAACGCGAAAGTTTATCAACATTTATAACATTTCCAGTGATGGGTCACGTGGTGAGTGTGACATGATGATGTAGCCCACACAATTTTCTTCAAAGTATACAATTTACTAGAGAAAAAATGAGCAAATATAAATTGAAAATTACGAAAAATGAAAAAAAAAACGCCTAAGACTACCCCTTTTAAATTTTTTTACCCAGAAAGACCCCCTCTTTAAAATCTTGTGCATGTATCTGCTCCTAAACTGCAAACAATCGGATTGAATTTTAATATATTTTATTTATCGAACCGAAAACAACGCAACAATACAATTGGCGTGTCCTGAGTTTATATATATACACAGGTGGGAAGTATGACAATACAATTATTGATTAAGCTGTTATCAGAAAAATTGAAAGTTTTGCATAGTTAATGAGGTGCAAAGAAATATGTCGATCGAAGTTTAAGGTAAGACATAATATTCTATTGAGTTTATTTTAAATTTTATGTTATAATTTTTTATATCGCAAAATTTTGATAAAATATTCAAATATGGATACAATGAATTTTCGAAAAATTTCTTTTTAATCAGGAAATTCAATAAATTAATCTTTATGTTAAATTCGAAGTATAACTTCCACCCTCCCCCCTTTTCCCACAGAACATTACTGATAAATCCTAATGAAGGTATGTCAGTTTATACCGGAAGAGATAGTTAGAATAAATGATTGCTTAATGTTTACATGTAGTAAGCAGTTTTCCTCGTCTCCGATCGGGATTTACGAAAGCCACAGACCCCAGACCTCACTTTCCTTTTAATTTCAATTTAGTACGATTTAAGGCGTAGGTATTTCCGATTTTCATTAAAGTTGTGATTGATTGATTGATTAATGGTGTTTAACGCCCGAGCAGCAATATTTCAGCTATATTCAGGCGATATTAAAGTTGTGTATGTGGTCACTAAATTTATTTGTATTTTTTGTTTCCAGATTATAAAATATTAAATTGAAAATAAATTGTAAGTTTTTCTAAGTATAGGCTGTTTACATGAAAATAATCTACTATTGTTTCGTTATGTGCCAAACAAAGCTTTTCGTTTACAACAAAATAAAATGTATTAATATTGATTGTTTGTTTTGAATGATGTTAAACGCCACTTGCAGCTATTTCTCAGCTATTATTTGCGGAGGAATCCGAAGTACTATTTGCGGAGGAATCCGAAGTACCCAGAAAAAACCCCGACCTGCGGTGGGAAAACTTGTAATCCTTGTCAATTATTATTATTGATGAACATCTTATACTCATGACCTTAATGTAATTAATCTGGAATTTAAATTTATCGCTGTCGATTGAAATACAAATCACTAGAGTAAACAAAATCGTGTGTTCAATTCTGGATGTATGCTCCAGATAAATAAAGTGTACAAGAGGTACATGTGGTTGCATCCCCCACCTCCATCCCTCCCCATCGCCTAAGCTCGCTTACAACTTTCAGTACCGATTTCGCAGATCCCACCCATCAAAAATTTTTCTTCCCACTACCCTGGTTCATTCCTCAGTAAAACTACATTTGCTACCGTCAATCTGAATTTGACTTCTACGCGTATCAACCAATGTACATGTCAAAGGTTATTGTATACCGTTTCTCTTATCAGAATAACAATTTTTCCCCACCTCATAAAAGTATATAATATTGAAAAATAAGTCAAAGTATGATTTCGGGATTAAACGAAGTGACAAGTTTATTAAACTTGACGAGTTAAAATCAAAATACTTATTACACGAAATTAAATTGTCAAACTTTCTCCATTGTTATCTGATTACTCTTGAAGTAAAAGTTAATCCGAAACAGTGTGACATATTTATTAGATTTCACATCTTGAGTTTCCTAAGTTTCATTGTATCGTATGTCAAAATGAACAATATTTAACTTTCAACTTTTCAGCTTTTATTGAACAGTATACATATTTGGCAACTGTTGGTACGAAATGATAAATTATATATTTATCATGTTTATCTCTTTGAAATGTAAAAGAAAACTGTTCAAAGAAGACAGATTTACGATTGGAAAATGTGTTTTGTATGTATTACTCACAAGATAAGGGAGGTTACAAGGGTCGAAATTTGTGAGATTTAAGACACGTATGTTTTATTTCATTGTAGATATGGATTTAAATGAGGACGAGATTATCGAAGTTCCCGTTTTACGACTGTATCCCTTACCGGATGAAGATGATACAGACAACTCTGGAAAGGGTTACAAAAATTTCGGTAATATTACGAGATCAACAGATAGATTCCTACGATCTGGATCGTTTAGATCTGAAGGAATAAATCGGTCACATACGCCCGATAAATTCCGACGAACTGGATCGTTTAGATCCGAAGGATTAAGTCGGTCTCAGACTCCCGATCGGCTATTGTTCCCAGGGGAGCAACGACCGAAAAGTGCAGCCTGTATTTTAAGAGAACTGCAAACTCCAACGAAATGTCGACAACGAAATTCTATCCGACAGGATCCAGAAATAGATAATGCGCAACATTTGCCGGAAGCACCGAAAAAAGTGTCACGTGAAGAACTTGAGACCATAGTGTCACGACTGCAAAGACAAACTAATTCCGGTCGGGCATGCACCGCGTTAACGAGACGAATTAATCAGCAGAAACAAGAATATGTGAATCCAACTCGAATTGACTATTTGGCATTTGATCCTGTTCGATTTCGAGGTCTGAGGAAAGTTAGCAAGGACGAAATGGAGAGTATTGTTCTTAGACTGTCTAGTTACCAGAAGGACCGGAAACCAGCTGAATCTGAACGATATCACATTGCAAAAGAAAACCACAATAAACTTGGTGTTTTAAATAGTTATAGATGGAAAGGAATACGTAACTGTTAAATTGTTTGTTAAAAATAATGAATATGTGCAATATTAAAATCCGTAATAATTATTCAATTGATGTTTAAGATGTGTTTGTAACATTACAATGAATGAAATAAGGGGCACGTGCTATTCTTGTCAGCCGTTGTAGGCGATATTTGTTTTGTTAACTCAGGGACAGTCTATACTAACTATATATAGTATAGACTGTCCCTGGTTAACTTTAGGGACCAACATTTTTCTTATTCGTAGTTTTGATACATGTATGGACAGGACGCTTGGATTCTGTTTCTAACCGAAATCACATCATTTTTTTCGTCTAACACTCAGCATCAAACTGTTTTTCAGATTTGATTAATAACGGTAATGAATACGTGATGATCAAACCGTCAGATAGTTTGTTTGTTTGCCAGGCTGGACAGAGACGCATTTTTTCTAATTTTAAGCCTAGCCTATGCCTTTAAATATGTATGTGAAAATTGCTGGTGTTTATAGTACAGAAATAAATCTTTATTGTTACAGTTGTTTATTGTTAATCATTTTCTGTAATTTAAAAAAAATCAAATTCTTCATTATACGCTAATTCCATATACAGTTATCATGTTATAACACTCTTTTATAGTTTGTTATTGGGATTTTACGCTATCTGCAGTAAATCGGCTTTATCATTCAGCTATGTTATTAGGGTGAAAACAGAGTACTCAGTTTGAACCCGTTAACGAAGAATCAGTTTTCATATCTGTCGGGGGTCGATTAATCATAGACCAGACATAAGTTGTTTTTCATCTATGTGGGTTGTTGATGGATATTGCAGAGAAACCATGCTTAAACATATTTGTTCATCTGGTAATCAGCCGATAGCGGAGACCTTTAAGAGCTTAATTGACTCAAACAAAGGTATTTTGATATCTCGAATGCTTGTCGAAATTTCAAAGAAATTCGACAATAATTATTGCAAGAAACGATTTGTAGTATACCAGCATCGTAATATTGTAACCACAACTGGAAACAGCTTTATCTCGGAGAATGCTGCACTTCTTTGTACATGTATTCTTCTTTTAAGTTTGTCAAAATATACAAATAAAACTGAAGGATTTTATTAGAAACCGTTAGAGCTATATCACACTCCCAACTTATTCAAAGAGACATTCTCACGAAAGCCAATCCTGCTATATCTTAACAGAATTGTCTTATTTTTAATGCAGTATTCAAATTTATCAACCGTTCTAAAAGGTTCCTCTTCACGCGTTAATTGAACAATTAAAAAATTAAAGTTCGTTGTAAATAAACGAACTAACTTTATAGTTATTGTAATTTTATTATCCAGTATTTGTTTTTATGCATGCATTATCTCGCTTGATATAATTTTGTTTACGAGTATATATTTTACATAATATTAGGAATAAATGACATTTATTATTTTTTTTTATCTGTGGCTATTATATATACATGTACCATGTATTGTTCAATAAACATTCTCTTTGCTGAGAATTTCTTTATTCTTCATTTCACCAATCAAACAATCAGTTTCTTCTGGTGTCGTGTAATTGATAAAATTCTCATGCTGAGCAAAAAGATTTATTGCACAAGAACCAAAATGTTCCAATAATATATTTGTTTCCTGAATGTCCATCTTGTCTTTTCCCCGATCGTCCAACATTTTTTACCTTGTTGTACATTTTGTAGAGGCCATGCGATGGAATTCTATATAGAAAAGTGACGTAAATTACGGTGAAATTACTTAACTTGGTGGAACAAGTTTTAAAATTGCTGTTTTAGGGATACGTGTAACTAATTTTTTGGATTTATCCTTTGAATAATCGGAAAACGGTTATTTCGCTTGGTACCAAAATTCTAAGTTTGCTTGCCCTTACGAAATCCTCTAATTATAATCCGCCAGTACCAATATGTTGAACTAAGAACAAACACTCCCGCCATTTCACCAATTTCTTAGTCTGTTTACTCCAGACTGGTTTGACAAAGTAATAAAGAACACATATTTTTAAGATAAGCCAAAGAAGACTTAATGGTCAAAGGTCAAATCAGAAATTTAATTAACGTGTTAAAAACAAGTGGCTTAAATTTCAAATGCTTTCTTCTGGAAATTCAGTCATAAGATTAACTTACAAAAAAGTTTTTTAAGTTCAACAATGCATGAAATATTGTTTGAATCATTTTCCTTTATTAAACCACGAGTTTAATATTTAAATGTAAACATGATACTAGAGTTGAAACAGGTGCATTTACTCTGTTCAGAATTAAGAAAATGAAACGATTAGGGCTTGGAATCCAACAAAACTCCTTTATTAATATCAATAATTCATTTATATATAACAATAAAATGAGCTGATTTATTGATATTAATAATTAAAATCCTAGTCGCCAAACTGTTTGGATAAAAAACAATGAATTCTCCCTTGTGTACTATATAGTAAAGTACAAAAGATGGCAGATTGGAGAGACACTCTCAATTAACTTCTGCTTCGAATCGACAGTGCTGCACTTAGTAATAATTATACAGAGATTGATAGATTGTCAAATGAGGCAAAATCATTACCAGCTTGCAACTCCGATGAGATTGACGAAGATTTGGAGTGTTGCATCCGCCATATAGCTGGGAGCCTGGGACAGTGACGTAATTATAACAACAGGGAGCACTTGCTCTGTTCTTGTTTAGGCGCTTTATTGATGGTAATAATTCGCCGATTTATTGATATCAATAAATGAATTCTTACTATCAATAAATACATTATTAATATTAATAAATCTACGAAATATTGATATTAATAAATGCATTATTTATGTTAACAAATGAATTATTAATATCAATAAATACGGTTTTTTGTCCACTTTGGCTTGCCATTCATATTTCGTTATTTGGTTTCCAAGGAGAAATATCGCGTAATTTTAAACTGGGATTCGGTCAGACAAGAAAACTTTGATTTAGAGAAGAAACGAGATAAAGAACACCAAAAAACCCTTGGTGATTGAAACAGCTTTTGAATAAGGTAAATATTAAAGGATATTTGATTATTTTCTGGTATTTCTTTTACGAAACCTGCGGCGGAGATAGTGTAAATGTCCTGAATGTAAAGGTCGCCAAGCCGTTGCTTATAGTACCATAAAGTATTTTCTCCCCACCTGACAATTGAAACTGCAAGCTGTTATATGATTTGTAAAAAAAGGAAACTTTTTTTTAAGTTCTGAGTTTAAACAATGCTACATGTATATAAAATTCATTACGCCACAAGTAACGGGACTCACGTATAAGTTGTTATTAACTGGCTGTACATTCAATTATATCATGAAAGTACATTTTACAAACAAAATAAAATTCCTGGTGCTCCGGAAGGGTAAGCAAATTCAAATCACCTCACCTATCCTCTTCATCCCCGGTGGGACTTAAGGTCATAACCAGTTTCCTCCATTTCCCTCTGTCCTGTGCTATATGCTGGGCTTGTCCTAAGCTATATCCATGTTCCTGTAGTTCGGATTGGATGGTTCTCCTCCAGGTGGTCAGAGGTCTGCCAGGTTTTCTCTTCCCAGGTGGTGTTTAGCGTAGGGCTACTTTCGGAATGCGGTATTGTGGCATCCTATGCACACGTCCCAGCCATCTGAAGCGTCTCCTTTTCAACTCTGTTGCAATGAAATGGTGGTTACATTTCATTTCTTATCTTTTGTGACCAGAATATTCCCATTATCCGCCTCAAGCATTTGTTCAAGAAAACCTCAAAATTCTGTAAGTCACTCTGGATAATACGCCAGCACTCTGACCCATACATCAATACTGATTTAACATTACTGTTGTATAGGCGTATTTGTGTATTTTTGCTATACACTTTTGACTTCCAAATTGGCTTTAGTCTTGCAAAGGCAGTACGGACTTTCGACAATCTTGCCTGAATATCTTTCTTGGTGCCACTGTCTGAACTTATTACGCTGCTAAGGTAGGTAAAGTCTTCAACTCTCTCTATTGGGTTGTTATTAATAGTGATGGGTTCTGACAGTTTTGCATTAACAACCATCACCTTGGTCTTGGTGGTATTTCTTTTAAGACCAGTCTGTTCTGCATAATAGTTGAGAGATGTTGTTTTCTCCTGTAAATGATGTCTTGATGTAGAAATTTCTGCAAGGTCATCCGCACAATCTAGGTCTTCTAGTTGCGAAACCATCGTTTAGTTCTGGTTGTATTTCGTTGAATCCAATCAATCGTCATTAAAAACAAGATAGGTGACAGTATGCATCCTTGAGTTTTATTAGAGAGGTGATTTTGGATGGAATATCATAGGCTTCAAGATTTTCCACAAGGTGTCTCTGTGGACTCTGTCAAAAGCTTTCGGAAGTAAATATAGTTGATGAATAGAGACATGTTCCATTCTATAGTTTGCTCAATGATGTTACGGAGCGTGAATACCTGGTCTGTACAGCCACGTAAGCAAAGAACATATCATAAATTTGGTTATACAAATTTTATCAAATGATGAATGCAACATTAGTTGAACGTGTTGAATGGAGTACCAGTCGGGGTTATAGTATGGAGTATGTCCGGGGTTGAGCGGACCGGTTCCGTTTTGCAACTTTTTTTTTTAATTATTATGTTTGATATATATGTACATTAGCAACCCTTCTAAAGTACCAAGATACCAAATCGCAGGCTGATTTTGACTCGATCGTATCTAGCGACACGGTTTGCCAGCTAAGCTAGCCGACTTCGATGGTTTGACAAATTAAAACTCGAAAATTTGTTAGGAGAGAAACGTTTAAACAAATGATTTCGAAAAAGTGGAGTAATTTTAACGTGTAGAAAAGGTTTTGGTCTGAAATATAGTCTGAAATATAGTTCGATATCGTCATAAAATTATAAATTTAATATAACATAACTCATTAAACAAATTAAAAAATATATATGAAAAATGTATATAATAATAAATGTAATGATATATTTATTTTGTCTGCGAGAGTTTAAATAATTAACTGAACAACATCAACCGATGCTCACGGGGGGGGGGGGGTGGGGGGGGGGGGTGGGAGGAGGTTGAACTCGTTTTAAGTCGACACATCTTGCGAGTGATGCAGAAAAGAAATTTTTCTATCTAGAGTCATCCATTTTTGTCGATTAACTACTTGACATATTTTCGTTATCTGAGCATTGAACTCAAAACACTTACCAGGTCAGTACTGTAGCTTACTTTTTGGTTCAATAAATGGGATCAAAAGGGTTATTTTTGGCATTCGGCATTAACAATTGTTATTTTTAATCAGATTTGGTAAATGGACCTTTGAACATATTTTTATTCTATTTGTTGGTTTTGGGATATAAGGGATTAACTTTAGAATTTGTCTTTTTATTAATTAATTTCGATTTTAGTAAATTTCTCATTAGAAGAGCTTTAGTTGTAATCAATCAATCAATCAATCAATCAATCAACTGATAAATCGGGACATATACTTTTAACTATTAATATTTTTCAATAGGTTTTTAATATTGTCACATAAAACAGTTAACATGTAGCTGAACGTGGCGTAAAAACACTGCTAACGAATTTTAATCTATAGCTGAATTCGTATAACTTAACTTGGTATTTTAGCCTCGATCCCCGCGCGTGATTGATGGATGACGTTGACGATACACATATATTCTTACGCAAACAACAAGTGACAACGAATTAAAAATATTATCTGATTTCTGTTAAATACTGTTTTCTTGTTATTTTTTTTTTAATATTGAATTTAAAATATAAGGACAGTGTTTTCAATTGTTGGTTAGTTTATGGGATATCGGGATGACTTTGGTTAAGTTAACGATGTATATAAATCGCTTCGGGGTTGATTTGCATAAACCGACCGAAAGACGTCTATATCCAATAATTTAACCTACATTACATAATTTACGTTGATATATTAATAGGACACGAGATAAAATTCAGACCAATAACTTTGAGTTATTCAATAATAAAATTTCCCAACTATTTTCACTTTTTAAGGGCCAGCACTGGGTATAGGCGAGGTGACAGCACTGCTTTTTGCTGGAAACGGGGCAAGACTAGCTTTGGCAGCACGGAATGTTTAGAATTTGGAGAAAATGGCTACGCAGTGTAAGGCCAAGGGGTTGTCTAAGGAAGATGTGAGTTAAAGTTGCAAACTAGCGTGCATGTATAATTTTGATTGTGTTGTAAATGTTCACATCTGTTTACGCAACAAGTAACAAAAATTATGGTGTATTTCAAACCGTTGACCTAAAGCAACTAATTTTTATCATTGAAGTTTTAAAGTGAGTACGACATATTTAATTAGACCTGAAATTATGCAATGTACAACTGGAAAGCTAGTTTAAATTCAGCGACTTATTGTTTTTGCACCGTTTCTTATTATTATGGCTCCCAAACGAAAGTTTGGGAGACATATTGTTTTTGCTCCGTTTCTTATTATTATTTTTTTTTCTTCCACTTTCCCCCAGAATTTTGTCCGGCTGTTTTCTCGGAGACCGTAAATTGGATCCAAATGAAACTTCACACAAAAATAGGTCTTGATGTGAAATTGTGACTTTCAGGTTTAAAATTTTTTAATTCGCGGCCATCTTGAAATGGTGGCCATTTTAAAAATGAAAAAATCCTTAAAAATCCAAAAGTTAACGGATTTCCATGAAAATTGAAATATAAGTAGGGTATGTTATACCGCACCATATGACGCACATATTGACCTTTTTTGGCGGCCATTTTGAATCCAAGATGGCCGCTAAAAATTCAAAATGATTGGAATCGCACGAAACTTTTAGGTAGATAACCATGTTGCAATCAAATGTTAGTCATTGAAATTTGAATTTGAACACGGCGGCCATCTGAAAATGGCGGCCATTTTGAAAATGAAAATAAATCCTTAAAAATAAAAAACATCGGATTTCAATGAAAATTGGAATATAAGTAGAGTATGTTATACCGCACCATATGAGGCACTTGTTGACTTTTTATGGCGGCCAAGATGACCGACAAAATTAGAAAATGCTCCGATTTGCACGAAACTTGGTTTCATGGTAGATAAAGTTGCTGTGAATGGATGTCTGAACTCCAGTGTCCACGGGGGTCGTTTGGGAGGCAGTTATGATCCATAAGATCATAATCATGTTTAATTATTATTATTATTATTATTATTATTATTTCGGTTTCCACTTTTTCTAGATCGTGAACTTGTCCGACACATTTCTCATAGACGCCTTTATAGAATCAAATGAAACTTGGCACAGTTGTAGACCGACATATGGAGGGGTGCAGTCAATGGTTAGATTTTTTTAATGGCCGCCATTTCAAAATGGCCGCCACTTGACGACACCCACCCAAAAATGGCAAAAATTTTCCCGTGGTCCGATTTCAACGAAATTTGGTATGGAGGTAGAATTTAGTATTTCGAGTGAAACGCTACCTTTGAAATTGTTTTCCGACGTCGCGTTTCAAAATGGTGGCGAAAAACGTGTATAATTTTCAACGTTGTCCGATCTCGATGAAATTTAATGTGCTCCGATTGCAACTACATTTGGTGTGGAGGTAGATTTAAGTGTCCCGAGTGGAACTCCACAGTTGGAATTTTTTTTTGGACCGTGGGTTTCAAAATGGCCGCCAAAAACGCGTCAAATTTTCAACATTGTCCGATTTTAATGAAATTTGATGTGTAGGTACATTTCAATGTCCTGAGTGGAACGCAATACAAACCATGGGGATTTTTGGCGACTTCTGTGTTGGCATCCCAACACATTATTTTTAATTTATTTTATGTTTCATTCATACTATAGCTTAATTCTACATTCTAAATTATGTGTCCTTAGTTATTTTTGTAAATTGCTTTTTCTAATTTTTATATCATATTTTATATCCCGTATTATATTTTAGATACGTTTGATAAATAAGCTGTATATTTGTATGCGGAATTTATTATTTAATATCTACCAATACGAGTATTCTAAAAAGAATTTTTAACTTTTCAATATCATAAATGCATTTTTTGGAACTTCTATGCATGTTTTTCTTCAAGATAACATTTGTTTGGGATTGTTTACACCATTTGGTTTGGGTCTGTTTACACCTAATCCCGCTAAGCGGTCTATGAGTGGTGTAAACAGACCCAAACCAGATTATAGAGTAGTCAATTCAAAATTTTAAATATTCTTTATAATTTATGGTAAAAACATCGATGACGTCAAAGGAGTATTTGAATAATAACGTGGTACGAATAGGTTATGTGACGAAAGCAAGTTATATCGTATAATATGGGTTACTCTATTTGAATCAGCCACTCAGTTATCAGCTTACAAAGCATTCTTCCGTAAAAAATACAATCTGAAAAGAGGCTTATAGAAACATATTTCTAAGCATCGACAAACATCATTCATATCCGTGGGGTACAGTGCACATTTTATACAATGTATTTTTGTTGATTCGCATCTCGTGTTCAATATAATGCATGAAAGTTTTGACATATTTTGGAATGGTGAAATAAAATTTGGCTTCAGCAAATATATAAACAATTCAAAACAAATGTGTTTTCTTCATTTATTTTTTCCTTTTTCCATAGAAATTAAAGGAAAAGGGCAAGTGAGGAGAAAAATATGTTCAAAGCATCGCTGGATGAGAAACCAAAGGAATGTAAACTTTTAAATTCGTTTGTATGTTTGTTCTAATGGATTTTAACGCCACTTTCAGCATTTGTTAGCTATCTTGGAGACCAGTTTTTATTGGGGAGGACGGCGGAGTACCCGGAAAAAACCACCTATCTTTGATAGGAAAAATCGGACAATCTGGTCAATTAAAGTTGGAGTCGAGCACCCCATGTAAATACGTGTGTAACTAAATATAAATATCTATATTTTAATGCAGATTTTAGTTGTACAATGTGATGTCTTAAAGGAAGAAAACCTTATACCATTAGTAGATGAAACGATCGAGAAATTCGGAAGGATAGATGTTTTGGTAAGCTTGCCTTTTTTAACACGAGTGACATGGTTTGACGCTTGTTGTTACGCCCGTTACCAAAAATATTAGCTAATATTGGCTACGACAACGTGCAGATTTTATTGAGGCTGTTTCAAACATTCAATGTATAATTTATTTAGATTAATAAACAAGTATACGTAACACGATTTTTTTTATTTTTAGTTGAACGGACAAGGCGGCATTTTTACTGTTTTTTTTACAAGAAAACGTAAAATAACAATAAAATAGCAAAAAGCTATTTGATTAGCATGGATCAGCGTTTTTCCGTTTAGATGGCAACCTTAACCGTTATAATTGGCACAATTTACAAATTACTCGAAAATAGCATAGTCATGATTCTCCAAACGGACAAGGCGGCATAACTTGTCGGGAAATGTTTTGACCTAGGAAAATCAATTAGATTGTAAGAAAATATAAACAAAATCAATAATAAATCCAATAAAGCAACATACTATTCAAAATCAATTTGTATTTGTATAATTGTTTTACAAGATCTCTAGATTTTTAGCGGGAAAAAATAAACATTTGTACAAAAAAAATTAGAAAAAATTGTTTGCCATGGACTATTATGAAAGTTTATTATTTTAACGTAGAACTGCTACTTAATTGGTCTTTTATAAGGTAACAGTAAAATAAAAAAATCCGCCATGTTCGAGTTTGTTACACCCGAAAGAATGGAAAAACTCTGAATTTCTCCTTATAAGGAATTCTCAACCACATTGCTCCCAAGAGCCAATCGTGAGTGTGATTACATAATGAAGCTGGGATGCTTGGAGTATGGTGGAAAGGTCAAGATGGCGATTGAAAATTAAACAATAAATTTAAAGTGAAGTGTGAAACAGCTATTTAAAAAGTGAACATTTATTGGTTATTTGTTAATTTCTAAGGTTAAAGTAAAGATCGTAATGTGTCTTGGGGGCATTTTTACCTTAATTATAGATATGTTCTATCCATAATTAGCTAGTCTTATTATTTAAAATCGTGTACCAGATAATGAAACTGTAACTGTTCACAAGGGACCAGAGTTGACCAGCGCGTCCCTAGGCGGCGAATTTATGGGGCCCTCATATTGGGAGGTTGTCAGTTATAATACGGTTGGCCTGGCCGCGCATTCTTTCAAAGTTCCCTGTAAGTTTTAAGGCTTGGATGCCTTTCTAAAGTAAGAGTGGGTTCATTCTAGCCCCATACTATAGTCCGATAATACTCTGCCGTCCAACGCTTTTTTTTATAGATTTGATGAGAGCGTGGGACGTCAGAGAAATCTTCTTAGACATGGCAGCGGATTTGCGACACGAGTCTGAGTCGGCACATTTCACAATCTCCCGATGTTATAAACATGTTCGTGTGGTTAGTAAGTAAGTAAATTTATGTGTAAGTAAGTAAGCTTTATTTAAAGTCGGCAAGACATGTAACAGAAAACATAAGCTCTGCAAAGCTTTTAAACCGACGTATACAGACATATTATCACACAGATAACATTAAAACAATATACGACTCTAAGAACAGGGACATTAACTTAAAAGCAAGGCATAAAATCAAACATTAGACAAGCACATATGGAAGCACAAGCATAAAGGCATTAATATTTAACAAGACATAAAAATCAAAACATGAGACCAGCAGATAGGGATGCACAGTTGTAAAAGCACGAAGAAGTATAAAAATGTGAAAAACGAGACAGAAATATCAAGCACTAATCATGCATTCCCAAGACTGTGAATACATTTTAATGACACGCCCAGCAGTTGCCACTCCAAAGCACGAGTAAGCAGTGCCTGCCTCCTCTAATTAGACACCCGTCGAGTTACTCATTGTCATGTCTAGGGAAAAGTCAAATACAGGATTAGGACACACTACCTATGACTCAGCGAAAATGTCAGATCGTATTTGAGACACTGATTTCCCATAACGAATATCTAAAAATAAATAAGAATATCTAAAGCTATATGTACACAGTTTCCGTTGAATCAGATCTGATACATACAGTAGGAGATAACACATTTAATATTTTAAAAGTTTCTACTGCTATATATCTAACCCTTCTAATATGCATGTATGGAATGTTTATTTTTGCTTTTTCAAGTAAATCATCATACGAGGAATTATAATAAAAATATACAAATCTCAAAACCATATCTTGGATTTTTTTCTATTTTCTAAGTGTTGGCTTGTGAGCAGAAGTGCCATGAGTGCTAGGAGTTTGACAATTTCATCATATGAGATATTTGCTGTTTCAATATTAAAAATATTTTTTTTACTGAGGTATTTTACCTATTGCAATCGCTTGGAATTTGACAGTATTTGCTTGCATGCAGTTCATAGTAAACCAGTTAATTAACTTAATACTTTCTACTTGAAGCACATCTTTAACTTCATCGTAATTTTCAGAATGATAAGATAAGGTATTGTTGATAAAGTAAAAAAATATCATTTGTAAAGATGTTACACAAAAGTGGTCCCAGTATAGAACCTTGTGGGACACCTTCTTGTATGTTAGCCCATTTGCTAACAATATTGCCAATTTAATCTGCTGTTTTTTCCTGTTAAATACGATTTTAATAATTTTGACGCCTCGTCTGTCTGTTACTCCATATGCTCCATAGGTTCAGCTATATATAACTCGCTTCTCAGATATTTTTCTCTATGAAAATAATCATCTTATTACTTCAATCATTTTTTAAAATTTTACTCCTTTTCGTAGCTCATTTTCATCACAACTTCATATTTCCTACATTCTTCTCCCGAGTATAGGCCTCCTGTAGTTAGGAGCACTTCCGTGGTGTTATTAATTTAATTCCTTAATATATTTTTATTTGTTTTTGTTTTTTTTTGTATATCTATGTAAAACACATTATATATAATGGACCTATATAGAGTGGTCTTTGGTTTTATAATATAGGGGTTTATGAGAGCATTTTGGGGGAAAATGACCCTGAGGTATTTTGGGGAATTTTTATCGGTCCAATCTTCATTTTGGAAAAATCTAATGGGCCATACATCATGGTTCTCATCTCACCGGAGAAAACCCCAGACCTTCGGTAGGAAAACTGGCAATCCTTGCCATTTAAGATGAAGTTGAGTACACCCTGCCCGCGATCAATAGTAGATGAATAACTACCTTAACCATTCTGCCAACGGCGCCTTTATATAAATTGCATATCTTCGATCAACAAAAAATAGTAGATAAACAAATTGTACTTAACCCTCTTTAAAATTAAGAATTATTATTGAAATTAAATTAAAATAGGTTACTGAGTATAACCTTTCAAAAAAACTTTAAATATTCATTAAAATTTAAGTTCGGAACCAAATGTGGTTATTGAAAAATTCATAAGGGGTTGACATTAAGGACTATTTAAATTTTATCGGAGTATGTCATGTCATCCATGGTAGGTTATACCGTAGAATCTGGGTTGTTTCATTAGAGGTAGCTAATAAGATTTCAGCTTTCAAATCAAATTTAGGATAAAATTATATTAATAGTACACTAAACTGGGTTTCCTTTCGGTTTGTAATTGTTTTGGATAAATAAACACCAACGTAATGAAATCAGTTGAAAGGTATTGATGATGACTGCAAAGCACATGTAGTTCTTTACCTAATTCTGCACAGAAACCCATGAAATATTTAATGGTCACTACTTTACATATATTGATTATCCACACCACTGACTACTGTACTTAATTAAGGTCCTTGTATATTTGTGTTTTCAACGGTGCTTATGATGTCCAAATTGTATTATTCATTTAAGAAAAATGTTTCTTAATAGTATCTTGAACGATTGAAAGTGTTCATCAATATCTCTCTGAAAAAAGCATTCGTTCTAACTGAATTCGAAACTTTGGACCAGATTGACGTTTGGAACTGTACGTAATGTTGACGAGTACTAAAGATTGCTTAATATAAAGTTCAATTCACATGTATTTCACATCAGTTATTTGCAGGCATTCCCCTATGCTGAATTGTATATGATGTTTAAAAAAAATCACGATTTCTCCTTCGTGATTCCGGATATGTTTTAGGAAACGTGGTGATAAAATGCGTTCTGAGTAATTGTTATTATTATTATTAGAATACTGATTATGTTATGGTGAAGGTGTTTGACCTGAAAATACTATCAACCAGTCCAGAGGTTGTACGTAAATTTGTATTTCATTTTGCCACTCAATCTGGACGAGTCTACAGAAGAAAACATGCCAAAATCATAATATAGGAAGCCATTGTCATTAGTATTTGAAACCCTTTTTGATATTGTTAACACGTGTATTTCGATATAGTTTTATAAGTGTAATTGTTTCATTTCCTTAGCTTTTAGTACCAGCTGTATTAACACATGACCCGGTATTTGGAAGGATGTGATTTGATCGTTGTTTTGGCTTACCTTTACTTACTATAATTTGCAACTTAAAGTAAGAACTAAATGTTATAACTTTTACTTTGTTAGAAATTAGTTTGCTCGTTAGAAAATAGTTTGGCAACTTGTTAGATGATTCCTCAACGTTTATGGTTATATGTTTGGTGATGCCATCAATAGACATGTCTTTATGCAAGGTCTTATTGCTGATATCAATTTCCGGATGGTCAGTATTGATGTTTTTCAATTCTTTTAAACTCATAAAAAAAACCCTTCCGATAGTGGGACAAGACAATATTTCCTAGGTCACATTATAAGGTGTTAACAAACATGTCATTGATTCTTTTTGTGTTTTAAGTCATTGTATAAATTTTAATGTCCTAAACTTTCAAAAATGATTTCATTCCTAAAGTAGCTTTATTCGCAAGTTGGAGTTGGACATAGCCGGACTTGGTATAACGTTATGTAATTTTTATCTTTAATGCTCTCTGCAAAATCTTAACCATATGGATTTTAAATACTATTGGGGTTTAAGCGCCACTGATGAGTTTCGATTGGCGTAATAAATTTTATTACTTTGGTCCATGTATCTCCGATGGCATTTTATTTGCTACTGTAGATTCATTTGTATATTTCATTGAATCTTGAACTTTATAAGTAATCATCAAAAAATACATCAAAAGTCAAAACTAAAAAATAAGTCTTCCGTTTGATCAAATCAACAGTTTTGGCGCAGTATCGTCCATGATATCAGACTGAACTTCATTGTCACAAATTGTCTTCAAAGTAGTCTCTTCGGTGTCTGTTTGTGTAATGTTTCTCTGTAGTTCAGTATAGGTAGCAGAAGTCGCTTCGTCGTCTGTTTGTGCAATGTTCCTCTGTAGTTCTGTATAGGTACTACGAAGTACCAGACTTGTTCCTAAAGGTTCATTCAATATATTTGATTCATCTATAGTTTCATAAACTCCTCCCCTTTCATCAACATGCACATTTATTACTTGTGTAGTATTTATTCTAATCGCCTGTTCAAGTCTTAAGGAATATATTTTTGTTTGTTTCTGATATCGCCGAATGCACATACTGCAAGCTATAATCACAATAAATAAGAAACCAGTACTACATGTGTACACAACTAGCTCCCTCTTCGAAAAACCTGGAATAAATAAAAAAATATTGACACAGAGTAAATATAGTAGTATACTGTGTCTTTTTTAAATTCATAAAATAATAAAAATAGTTTTAAAAAATGTAGGACAATAGTGAAATCTGGTTTATAGATGAAAGTTTACTATTTTCAACGCTATTAAAAGGTCTATCATAAGTGACAGAATTGTAGAAAAAATATCTTTAGTAGATAGATTTCCATTTGAGAAAATACATAACAAATTTTGTAAAAATGTTTTAGGTGTGAAAAAGACAGCCAGCAATATTGCTTCTAAAACTGAACTTGGCAGGTTGCCTCTGGATTCATTCATAAAAACTCAAGTAACTAACGATTTTGCAAGAATAAATTCAAAAGACATCAATCCCCTAGTTAGAGAAGCTTTTTGACTAGCAAAAAACTACACGAAGAGGATTTATATACATGGTAAAGTTTTGCTACCTCCATTATGAATGAGTATCAGTTTGAACAAAACCTGATAAATCATTCAAAGAAATAAGATTACAAGTTAAAAGACATAGTGAAAAGTGTATTAAAGAAAACTATAATGAGCTCTTGACTGATAAAATATCAACTTTTGATAACATCTCTAAACTTTAACTTTTTATCAAATTAAATTTTGATAATAAACCAGCACAGTACTTAAAAATTTCAAGCTTTAATAGTCGCAACATACTTACAAAGGTCCGCATAAGTGATCATAATTTGGAAGTGGAGCTGGTAGGTATAAAAATATCCTCAGGGAACAAAGACTTTGCAAGTTATGTTAATTCTTAGATGATGAAAATCATTTCTTTTTTATTTGTCAAATTTAGGTTATTTTGTTTGAAATAAATAAATAAATTATACTTTCAAGTAAACTAAATATCGAACTTTTAATTAGGTTTTAACCAATCTTTTAAAATTTATTTCTTAAAAAACATTATTACAGTAATCAAGGAAAATGATGTCGCTATAAGTAAATATATATTTGCACATAAAATTTACAAACATGATATTTTATGGAATTTGCAAGTTTGAGAGAGATAACTTATTTCAAACAAATGTATCAGTCTTTGTCTATCACTATCTCCTTTCTTTTATCTCCCAATACATTGTAAAGCTACGCAAACTTGGTACATTTGGGATGAGATAGTTTTAAGATGATATCCTCATCTTTGAATGCATGTGTTCTTTATTATTGTAGTAAAGATTATTCCTATTTGTTTGCATATGTTTTATGATTTTTAATTTCTGCTTTCGTTTTTTAGACAGAAATAACATTTTCAGTTCATGCCGCGTTTCTTCTCCTCTGCCATAAAACGTAGCAAAAACAAGTGCCGGAGAAGATACTATATTAACTGTACGACGAAGCTGAACTTATTTGATAGACAGACTCTCGTACTATTGTTTGTCTACAAGTAAATGATGTCTTCCATATAATGTATGCAATCAAAATGACAACTTTGAGCAACAAAAATCTTTAGTTTGCAGTTTCCGCTTTAAAAAGAACAAATCAAGAAAAATATGGAATTACACACGAGCTCTGGAGTAGATTGTCGGTTGAGAAATTGAAGAGCACTGTTTAGGGAAAGAACATCATTATTGTAATGAAAACTGAAATCAAACTGACTAAATTATTCCATTTTAAATTGAAAAAAATATTTGACCCAATAAAATTTGAAAAAGTTCAATTATTGTTTGTCATATTTCTAAATAATTTGTAAGTATTTCCAGAATCGTGTGGTTTTATCTACTAATAATATGACTGGCATGGTGTATAAAAACGCTAACACCTAATTTGTTTCTATTAACGGGAAGATAACACCAACGTGGAAAAGAAATATTCTCCTGCTACACTGTACCGATTTCGCAACTGATACTTGTGATACACTTCATTTAGGAAAAAATAAGGAAATAAAACAAATATACATCTAAAAAAGGTACAGTGATTGTGGTGAGGTCATAAACGGATAAACCTTTTTAATACTAGTGGTATATGATATCCATCCATTTGCATGAACAAACTCACATGGTACAGTAAAGGAAGCGGCAGGTTTGTCATACTATAAAACCTGGTTTAACCTACCATTTCGTTTAAATACCTGTACCAAAGCAGGACCATTGCTAGCTGCTATATGTTTTATTGTTGGTTCTAAATTTTGCCAGTTTCGTGGACTATTTGTGGATTGTCTTTTTGACAGTTTTCTTGGTGTTCGGTATTTTGTAATTACCTTCATGTACATATGTATATCGGTATACTATAATGAGCGTAAAACACTCCGCGCATTACATGTACTCAATTGATTAGGTTTTCCTACAAAATGTGTGTCCTCTGTAAAGATCAATTGTGCATTACATTCATACATTATAAATTAACTGGTATTTGGATTTCTTTTACTATCATTAAATAGACCAAGTAAAATAAATAAGTTAAGAAACCTTCTCTCACCAGGCAACATATCTTCATTTTCTGCTGTTACAGTTGTGCCGTTGTTAATGCCAAAAATTGATTCTGAAATTTTAAAATGCTTATTGTGTCTTGATTAAAGGATTTTCTTTTTTGCATATGTTAAAATTTGTTATTTTCTTCTTTGTTTTTATTACTACTTCAGCTCATATATATGTTTACATAAATAATTACATATCATAAGGCATCAGTTGCCATCGCCGCCAAAGTAATCATGTCCAAATAATTGTAAAAAGAAAATCAGGCACTAACAATTTTTAGTAAAGAAATGTTTATCAATACGAAATCTTACCAATAACAAAAGATAATTAAACATAAACGGTGAAAACAAATTCATGGAAATTTGAGCCGTTAATGATTCACATGTTGCAATCGCCAGTTTATTCAAGGTAATGGTCAGAATGTCGTAAATTTGATGTACACTTTGAAGCTCCATCCTGTGATTGGATGCACAGGTCTTGGAATATAGTTTTGAAGTATCTACTATGTTTTCAACCGAATAGCAAAAATGCAAAATTATTCATTGAGTGACAACAACACCTATAAGGAGGCGGTAATTTCAGTTTGGTTGACTTATTATAGATGTTGTCTTGCTTATTAGTCAATTCATGTTAATAGTTTACTTTATTGGAGCCAAAACACACAAAAACTAGAAATTAAGTAAATAAAGCTCTTAAAGGCGACGTCTGACAATTTTAATCTCAATATATTATGGCCAAACGCAAAAAATCGAAAGTTAGTAAATACGGTTCACCATTGAGATGTATGACAAGTGTAATCTCAATCAATACAAAGATCGTTACAGTTTGAAGATTCATGTCTAGTCCCGATTTTCGCTTCTAAGAATAGTTTTGAAGATATCCGCGATTACTTGCAATGTACCCAAAGGCGTGTTATATTTTTAAGCACAATGACCATGATTAGATACAATTGCTGTAAAAGACACAATAACTATAATTTTATCAAACTTTTATTTATTAAAAGGTACCAAGTCATTTTCACTGTTAACTTTTACAATATGGTGCATTAAACTGGCATCGTCTAATTGTCTTTTCCACAAAGTATATATTTTATTGGTAGAATTTAGTTTGGGAATTTTTTAATGATACCTCAACGCTTTTTTGTTAGATTTTCGGCGATGTCATCAATAGATATACCTTGATGCAAGATCATATAGCTAATATTAATTAGGTTTCTGTTTTTTAATGCCTCTTTCAAACTAATATATTTTAAAAAATCATAGTGTTTAATAATCTGATCACGCTGTGTCTTGATTGTCTATTTGTGATCTTTAATTTGATAAAGAGATTTATTTTTGATTGCTATACTTATATCAATATTAAAGTCCTAATTGTCCAATCGTGGAAGAATTTCCGGACCATACATGTATGTAATCTAAAAACCATTATGAAATATAATTAAAACAAAACTGTTGCAAACGGATAGATTGTAGAGTTAAACATCATCAGCTATATCATAACGTCCAGTTTTAATTAGGAGAGGAACTCGGAGTGTTTTTGTTCAGATCTTTTAGTACAAATAAAGATTATTAAATATTTTTATCCTCAATTCACTATAGTAGGCAGAAAATGTTCGTATTTTACATATCTATCAATAATACGTCTTTGGACAATAGACTTTAATCTTTCTGCAAAAGACCGGGATAAGGTTACAATATTGTTTAAGTTATAGCAAGAGCTTGGTTGATGTTTTAAGTTGTTTAAAGTTTTTTTTATCATATATGAGTAGCCAAAATGCACAATCCGAGTGTCTCTCTTTATAATAGTTTTTAAATCATAGTTGTGATATACATACCGAAGCGAAGGCTGTGAGTTTACGGTCAAGATTACTACATGTATTTTAAGCGAAGCCAAGTCAGAGTTAGAAGTAATGGTCATTCATAAAAATCCAGGTGGCATGCATATCGTGGTGTTAAACTACATATTTAAGTGCTGTTGAAACTTGCAGTATCATTTTTCTAGCAAAACTAGGATCTCATTCTGTCCTGTGCACAAAGTTTATGGAAAGTTTGTTTAGCTTACAAAATTGGATGAATCATAAAATACATGTAAATATTTTCATGACATATGTTGTTTTTTCATTGTCGGATAATTTAACAGCAACAAACCTGTTGGAGCAAAAACGGTACCTTCCGCTTCAATACATCCCTCGATTTGATGACAACTGTAACATAAAAAATAAGACGCATTTTGTTAAGCTTGTCGTCCTTGAAATTGTTTGATATAATCAATTGCCGACCATTTAAGAATCTAAAACTTTAGTTTGTCACATGGATCATAAACGAATTAAGTGACATTTTATACCACAATTTGTATAGAACACTTTTTAAAAATTAGTATTTGGACCGTATTTGCTCATCAATAGCATTAAAGCCAATATTAGACATTATTAAATTTATTTACATTACTGTTTAGAATTATCAAAGATTATCTCCATTACATGTAATATTGAGCTGTCTAGGATATTAATTTAAATCATCAAGATAACAAATATTTGAATTTAAAGTGAAAATTTTTTTAACACATCTGAACAAACCTTTCACTATATTTACATCGACAAATACCAACACATTGTTCCCCATAATAACCGTATGGACATATGCGACATGTCTCTCCAAAATTAGATATATCTCTAGTCCTGCACGCTGTAAGAAATAAGTATCAGTTCCAAAAGTGTAACAATTGTATCAAATATAGAAATAACAGATCTGTTTACCTTTTTAATAAATTTATGAAACCTAGCTATCAAGAATTTAAGGCCCTAATGATTGCTCAGATAGACTAAAATTCTGTTTAAATACTCAGTTATATACAGATGGTTTTTGCTGAAAGGTTTAACGGATTTAGCTATTGCATGGATTTTTCGGGGATGTTAGAAAGCAGCTAGGCTAATGAATGCAAATTTGAAAGCTGAACTTTAACACCAAGTTTAAATTCAAACGAGAATTGAATTTTATTTAACGGGAATTATTTTAACCGACTTTGCAAACATACCAACGCAGGTCACGTTAATTTCTTCAGAATTATCACAGCAGTACCGGTAAATAAACGCTGAGTCCATGCTGAAATGAGTAAATAAATTCCTTCTTGTCAGCACTATTTTCAGTATTATAATAGCAAAAACTAGTGCCTCTTGAACAGAAAAGTGTACTATTATAGACTGCTATTTAATAATAAAACACCACATCCCATTGAGTTATTTAAAAAAAATATACAGTCGATTGTTTACAAGAAGCATTTAGGCATAAAACGATTGTTTAACTACTTTTTTGCTTTTAAAAGTTGTTCAAAGGGTTAGGATTGTGTTGTAACCAAATATTATATTTTAACTCCCATTTATTATTAAGATACAAAATTAAAACAATGTAAGATCCAAGTGACTCATGCTTAAGTGCAATGTAATCTGTTTAAATTAACAAATAACATATACATACTTAAAAAAATCAAAATCTTCTACGTGCAATTAATTTTAAGTTTTCAAAAATAGTATGTCGCATTTTACAAATTTCTAACCACATAAAAAATTATCATCTTGTGAATATTTGTTTAAACTAATCTAGTTTACAGTTAGATACCTTCTGTATTTAAAACATATTATAGAACAACATCCACTTTTGTAGCAAAATAATAACAAAGCCAGGACGTCTTTAAAATACATTTTCATTTTTAAGCATATAGTACGAAAATTTAGGAAAATTACAACAAAATATATATCTTCCGGGTCAGATACATACAAAGTGTGTCATATCCTGCTTAAAACTGTATGATTTTGAATAAAAAGATGTTTGAAGTGTAATTTAATAAATATCGTAACATTTTTAGCATGACTTAAGAGAAATTTATAAACGTTGCAGCAATATCCTGAACAGACTATACATATCAATTACTAAAAACTGAGTACATTAACATGTTACCGTAAAATAAAAGGACAACTTAAGTATACAAAAATGTGCAAATATATTATAGTTTGCACTGCGAATTTTGTGTGTGCCTAAAGTAAACTGTTCATTTTGATCAGATAAATAAAAGGACCCAGCGTCCTTGATTTTGCCACCGAGTTATTCATGTTCTATTTAGAAAGACTTTTGTTTTTTGCAATACAATAAGTGGATGAGTTTTGTCTAGACTAACAGTGTCTGTCGAAAGCACTACGTATGACATAAAGTTGATGCTGTGTTATGGCCATTATTTAAGGTTTATACAAATTTGAGATATATTTCGACAAGTTTATGGCTAGATGATTGGCTCGGTACAAATCCCGATTGAAAACTTGTACACAAGGTATTTGATTAATGGTTAAAAAATAAATGTCTGTACAATTTTCCAGAAAATTGCTTACGCAGCATAATAACTATAATAACGTTCGGTAATGTCATCCATAGAAACATATTCATGCAAGGTTTTATTCCATATATCAATTAACAGTTGGTCGGTATTGATGGGCTGAATCAACTTTCCATAAGAGTTTATAGGAGCAAGAACGTACATTTCTAAATAGAAGACATGTGGGTGCAGGACAACTAGGCCCGTCTACTGAGATAACTCAGCCCGACTACCAAGATAGCTCAGACCGACTACCAAGACAACTCGCACCGTTTATAGAATAAATATATCTTACTCTTATTAGAAAACATAAATAAAGCGAAACAAAGAAATCTTTTCAATAATAATATTTCAAAGAGTTGTAAAATGTCATCAGCATTACACAATAAAATAAAATATATAACATCAATACTAAAAATTTCAAAGTTACATATTTTTTTTGTTTAACAAAACAAACATAAATAAAATAGTTATGAAAACCGTGGATAGTTAAAGCTGCATTTAGTAAGTCGTATAAAAGCCGTGATACGTAAAAAGGGTAATTGACAACTTTAAATACCGTGGCTTTGCTTGGTGTTTGTCGAGTGTCCGTACTAAATATTAAAAATGTCAACTGTTTTTAGATTTTTTAATCAATGACAATTGACATGAAAATAAACCATAAACAAATTTCACTATATCACACTTGTTTACCCTACATTTATTTACAACACATGCTGCTATCTTCTTGTCTTTAATTGGACGTTGAAGAAATTAAGCTTCATACGACTACAGGAACAAATATGCATATAGTAGGGCACAGTGTACCCACTGGAATTCCAATTACCTGCTCCAAAAGTTACAAATACGTTGTCATAAAAAAATCTAGCTTATTTGAACCTGTTCCTATTTGTAGCATAAGGTGGCCTTTTCTTCTTCAGTAGAAAATACGTATGTTTGTAGGTATATGTGGGAGCGAATGCTCTATGTATGATTTCTTTGAAACGAAATATTAGTGTATCGCGAGGCAAGGCGGTAGAAAGAATTTACAAATTCAAAAGGTTCTAATAAATGAAATTTTTAGACATCTATATTGATTTTAAATTGTCCAAAAATTCTTTAGAATTAGTAAAAATCGACATATGATTGATATTACTTCGCGAATAAACCGTTTTACAGTATTTTTACTGTCCTTTCTTTCACAGCAGACAATATCAACCGTATTGACAACTCTTTAGTAGAGCACGTAGATGAGCCGTCTTTGTACCTTTGTTGCTAGGATTTTTACGTAATATTGTAACTATCGTAATTCTTTATACTCTTTGTTGTAATGAATATTCAAAGAATGTGGTACGTTTGTATGTGCTTACTAGAGTTATCCTTAATGCCTAGCTCTTAAAGGAGGTTTTTATAGTAATGTGACTTATATATTATTACAATGTTGTTACATTGTCTGCAGGAACAACATATTTTCATGAAGAGAAGTGAGGCACACATACGAATTAAGGTCGATTATTAATGCAATGTCTAAGATTCTTAATGCGACATTGTAACAAATACCTTATTGTTCTTACCCAGTTAGATAGTGCATCTATATCAGGGTACTGTTCTTTTCTCTATCAATTAACTATCTGGCATAATCGTCGATTGCATCCATAATAGTTTTGAATTTAAATTTCATTACACTGTTTGAGGTTCTCTGAATTAAGAACCACGCGAAATAATGTTGGTAAATGATGTTCTGATAACTAGCTAGTAATGACATAATCTGGGTCATTGGCTAAAATTTACTGTTCTAAAATTTCGAAAATTATTGACATTCTAAGATTTTTTTAATTCGTACAGTATAGATAGTCTTAGCAAGATGGGGTTTAACGTTTTGTGATTTGTTTTAATAAAAGCTAGGCAAAATATTAACTATTTAGATTTTAAATAGTTTGGAGTTGAGAGCCACTGATGAGATCAGGCATAGGCAAAACGCGCGTCTGGCGCAGTACATTTATAATCTGGTATCTCTGATGTCCTTTCATTTGTTATTGAAGATTAAGTTGTATTTTTGATTAATTTTTTAAATTAAATGGCCATCAACCTTTTTTTTACAAATTGGCAAATTATAAAACTTTATGAGTCAAAACTAAAAACATGCGTTTGATGAAATTAAAAGTTAAGAAGCATTATCATCCATTATATCAGATTGAACATCATTATCACTAACAGTCTTCAAAGTAGTCTCCTCGTGTAATGTTTTCCTAAGTTTTACTATAAGTTGCTTCGTCATCTGTTTGGTTTCACTTTAAGCTGCCCTTTCTACAGCATTAGTGTAAATTACTTGTCTGTTATTTATTCTAATTGCCTGTTCAAGTATTGAAGAAAATATTGAGTTTGTTGCTTATATAGACTTATGTACATTAGGCAAGCAATAATAGCAATACAAAACAAACCAGTACTACTTGTGTACACCACTCATCGAAAGTCCTTGAATAAATAAAAAAAATGATATAGCGTTAGTCAAGTAGTTTTTTGCTTTTGCAAATTCACGAAATTATAAAAATTATTAAACAATATAGTAAACACAATTTAGAACCTTTGGTTTTTATCAATCTACTTGGTGTACTTGGTCTAAAAATGTATAGACAATTTTAAGAAAACATAACACGAAAGACATCGTCGCTATAACTGTATACTATATTTGCTGCAACATTGCATCTCGAGTTCAAATTTTACAATTCATTCTTATGTCTTAAGAAATTAAGACGTTCCAAAGAAAAACTATTCAGAGATCAGATAAAATAGAAATATTAAATTTTAGGACATTATGACCTTTACCTGACCTTATTTATATATAGAACAGCACACAACGGAATGTATATAATTATAATGTGATCTTGACTTTGACCTTGTGAGACCCGTTTGAAGGTAAAGGTCAAAACCCCCCATGTCAATGGCGAAAAACTCCTATAAGGAGTCGTCGGAATAATTTTCGCGTGTAACAAATTGTCGCTATCCACAAATAACTATGTTGGAACAACTTTCATTACGACATCACTTACGGCTTTTAAGTTTATTTGCGCACCTTTTTGTCACAAGGGAAATAACTGCATAAAGAAACAGTGTTTTGTGTTTTTGTGTTTTAGTTTATTATGAAAGTGCAATGTCTAATACATTTATATTAAAAACAATTTTACAACTTGTCGCGGAAGAAAATTTATATGGCGAAGAGAAACAGACAACAATAATGCTGTCAACTTTGAAAGTGGAAAACTTTCAATAACCAAAATTAAGCGAGAAACATACGGGAATTAAATTTTAATTTCAAATTAGTTGATCCTTTAAAATTCCACTTCTAATAGTTTCAAAGTTGCTATAATTTACTGATTTAGATTTTACGATCTCCAACTTGGAAAAAGTTCATCAATTGCCGGGTTGATAATGGTACTTAAATAAAACAACATCAAGAGCATTATACTTTATTATTGAACCCAACAATGAGAAAACAATCACAAGTATTCATTAATTCCTATAATAGTCTGCCAATAGACAGCACCACAACATTTAAAAAAAAGCAGATAACTTTGGAAACTAAACAATAAGCCATTATAAATTTTTTTTTAAATTGACCAAAAATATTGCAAACATTTAATTTATTTCTGCTTTAATATGTTTTGATATCAATTCTAAAATTTCGTCCTCAACTGTGTAGTTCTTTCTACTAATACTTATAATTACTTACGTATAAAAATATAGTAACATGTACATATGTATATATTTGTTTTGTATTCTATGATCTAACTAATAATGTACATAACCGTGACAAATATGCGTGTTGCATATATTTATATTACATGTATTCAATTAATTTATTATTTATAGAAAGTTTTCCAATGCACGAAATGTATGTGACAAAAAGTATGTATCTGTATCTACTATAAATATGCGGATTTAGTAAGATCATACATGAACTAATATTTTACATGATAATATAACCGGCATTTTGATTTCTTTTACTATCATATTAAATAGACAAACGACAGAATACAAGCTTTAACAAGAACCCTTCTCTCACCAAGCAAGGTGGAATTATTATCTGTTGTTACAGTCAACAATGGGGCTCTTGAAGTATGAATAAGCTCACATATAAACTTTGGATTCTGTAATTCAAAATCATACAATATGTTGATGTGTAAATTATATCTTGATAAATCATTTTATATTGCATATACAAATATTTGTTATCTGTTATTTAAAGCTTTTGTTCACTTCTCATTTGTATATTGTCTTGATAAGTAAAAGGTAACCTTTCAGAAGACACATGTGTGCAAACTGAAAAATTTAAATTTAAAAAGCTTAATATAGGCATTTTGGCAGCAATGAATCTTTATTTTTAAATGAAAGTGGTAGGAATCTACATAAAGGATTGCATTCGTTTTCTCTTTATTGATTGATTGGATGTCTGCTTTACGTCCAGCGAGCAGTATTTCAGCTATATTCAGGACGGGAACAAGTTAACAAACAGTAAATCAACGGAATATGGGGGAGGGATGGGTCACAGGGAATACAATTTTGACTGCCACTAGAAAATTATGGAGTTTTGGGTAGGGGCGCAAAACTAAGCCTTTTGTAGCGGCTACAATTAGCCTACTTTTTTTCAAAATCTACGAAAGGGGTCTTAATCGTGCAAGGAGCGTGGCACACTCCAAGCACGTTACCCACTACGGTCCGCGGTCAGGCTTTCCGTATTATGACCTGACAACCCCCTAACGAGAGGGTCTCCTTTATCCGCCACCCGGGGACGCGCTGGGCTGCTCTGTGGGTCGAGCACTGGGAACCCTCCCAGTATGGTACCAATCTTCTCTTGATTGAAATAATATAATCACTATCAAATTCCTCATTTCAAAACATCTAAACATTGACAATTTGTTTCTAGAAATAAGCACACAGAAACTAAACTCAGATATCAGATAAAATAAGAAATATAAAATTGTAGAACATCATGGCCCTGACCTGACCTTTGAATCTATTTCACAATATAAACACATGAATGAAAAAAACATGTTGTAAAACTTTGCTCATGTGTTGAGTATTTAAACGAAATTAAAATATTGAGATATGACTACTTATAATAAATAACGAAAATTAGATGACCCTGTTCAAGGTCAATGTCAATGATGAGCTTGGGTGAATATCATATGTCGATATCTGTTTTAGTTGCTGAGATATGGCTATTTACAATAAATCTCATTGCTCAATGAGAGAAAACTTTTATTAAGCGTTAATAAAACATATGAAAATTCAAGACCTTACCAAAATATACAATTTATTAAAGGGTTCGGATTAGTATCTCTTATGGTTAAAGAGGAGATCTGCACAAAACATAATATCAAAAATTAGAATGTGACCATGACCTTTGACCTTGTTATAGCTAATGGGATATGGTTATTTATAATAAATGTAAAGGTAATTACAAAGACGACTCAAACGACTCAAATCAGAGCAACAATCAACAGGCAGTGAAATCCTGATTTTATATGTAATATTTCTAAACAAATTATGCAGGAAATGGTTCATGATCAGTGTTTAAACAATGTCAAAGGATTATGTGTTTCTACAATGCAAAAAAAACCCCACAAGTATTAATCAATTCCTTTAATGGTCTGTAGTTAAATCAATCCAGTGGACAGCACCATAACATTTCCATAACAAGAGAGAGGGAGAAAACTGTGGTACTAAAAATATATTCCATTAAAAAAATATTTGACCAAGAAAATTTGCAATTATTACATATATTCTGTCATATCTATTTTATACAAATTCTAAAAGTTCGTCCAAACCTGTGTATTACTTTAGAATAATACTTATATGATCAGCATGATGAACAAATTGTTTCCTTTATAATATATTTCCTGTTCTGTTAAACAATAGTGAGACTTTGATACAATCCAATGAGGAAATATTCAATAAAACGTATACAAATATAGTAACATGTACATGTGTATAATTTCCTTGTATTCTATAATCTAACCAATAATGTAAATTCGCGTGAACAATATGCGTATTGCATGTATTTACATTACATGTATTCATTTCCTTTAATTATAGAAAATTATCCATTACTCGAAATGTAGATGAGAAATAGTCATGCATTTAAACTAAAAATATGTGCATTTGGTAAATATCAAAAATTTATTATAATATATCCGGATTTCGGATTTGGATTTCCTTTATCATATTAAACAAACAAAAGTAAAATACAGCAATGGCAGGTTTTAATAAGAAACATTATCTCACCAAACAATGTGGACTCCTTCTCTGTTCTTAATTCAACAATGGCGGTCTTCATGTCTGAATAAGCTCTGGTTCAAATTTTTTTTTTTTAAATTGTGATTCTGCAATTGAAAATAATAGAATATGTTGATGTTTTAATAGTATCTTGAATCCTCATTTTAAATTGCATTTGTTCAAATATTAATTGTCTGTTATTTTACGGTTTTGTTCACTTTAAATGTCTATAATTGTCTAAATTAGTAAAACTAAATGTTTTAAAGAACCAGGTGTGCAAACGTAAATAGGTTAACTAAAAAACCGTAATATAGTCATTTTTGGCAGCAATGAATCTTTATTTCCACATGAAGGTGGTAGGATTCTACATACAGGACTGCATTTGTCTTTTGTTGATTCTAATAATATAATTAATTTCAGAATCATCATTTGAAGAAATTATGGATATGTATATAATATAGAAACCATGTTTGATTGCTTACTGAATAAAAGAGATAAAATATTATTGGTTGAATTATGCTAACAACTGACGTGTTCTGAGGTGACATTTTCGCAGATTTTTGTAAGGTATATATCAGTAAAATATGAGCAATTAAATCATAATCAAATTTGTTGCTGACCATGTTCGAAATGTTAGATATAGAATACTTTGATAATGGACATAAAAGCACATCGGATAAGTACATCGCTGTTCCCCATTATTCAACAAGACTTGTCCCAATCAAGATAGTAAATCTTCGTATACTGATCTTAGTGAATAGGTATGGTTGATCTAGGCTATTTCTCAAGTTCTGGAAAACGTGGTTGCTTCCCGGATTGATGAACATCTTACAACTTTTTCACTTTGTGACGAAATCGATCTGCGTACCGAGCTCGCCACTCGACGGAAACAGCTTTGATACGCGTACATCACGATATTACTACTGCGTTGGATAATAATGACTGTGTTGTTCTCGTTATGCTCTACCTGTCAGCGGCCTTTGACGTCATCGACCACGGAGTTCTTTTGGACCGCTTGCAGTATTCTTTTGGAATAGATGCAAAGGCTCTGTCGTGGATCAAATCCTACCTGGAGAACCGCTTTCAGCGAATTGTGGTTAAATCTGCAAAATCGGATGCCATCCAGCTTAAATATGGTGTACCTCAAGGATCCGTACTAGGTCCTAAGCTCTACTGTATTTTTTCTAAACTGATAGGTGCTATCTTTTCTCGCCATAACTTGTGTTATCTTTGCTATGCTGATGACTCGCAATTGTACTTTGTCCTCAAACCATCCACTGACTGGAGTAGTGTAGCTCAAAGTTTGGAACCTTGTCTATCGGAAATAAGTCCTTGGATGAAAATGAATATGCTCAAACTAAATCAGGACTAAACGGAAATGATAGTAATTTGAATCTTGATGGATGCACTGTTAGTGATAGTACCTGTGTTAAAAATCTTGGTGTACATCTGGACCAATCATTAAACATGGACAAACATATTAGTGCTTTGGCGAAGTCATGTTTTGCTCAGATTCGTGCCATTGGGCGTATTAGACCTAATCTTACTGACAATGCCTGTAAAACCTTAGTATGTAGCCTTGTAACATCAAGACTGGACTACGGAAACGCCAGCCTGTTTGGTATAAATAAGACATTGCTCGCAAAACTTCAACGTGTTCAGAACACAGCGGCAATGCTTATCACACGCGCTAGAAAGCATGATCACATATCTCCTGTATTAAAAGAGCTTCATTGGTTACCCATTGAATTCAGAATTCAATATAAACTTATGTTGTACGTTTTTAAAGTCTTAAATGGCTGTATCCATCTTATTTGGTTGAAACTTCAAATCGCTACAATCCAGGAAGGACACTCCGATCAAACAACTCGAACTTATTTGTTAAGCCAAATGTACGAACAAAAACTTTTGGGGAGCGACGTTTTGACAGGGCAGCATCCACACTTTGGAACAGTCTCCCGTCCAAGATGAGGGAGTGCAATTTCAATAAACACTTAAAAAAAGAACTGCTAAAAACACACCTGTTTAGACTGGCATACGTTGATCTGATTTAGTCTTTTTTATTGTTTTATTTGTCCAGCTTGCATTTTAAGACTGACTATTTTTATTTTATCTTTCGAGTCTCAGTTGCTTGCTTTTACGTAGCTCAATTGCTTTTTTCATACTCCTTTTTAAGTACATGTACTTAAATTTTTAGGTTTTAGTGGTCATGTTTATTTATTATTGAATCTTTCATTATTATAATATTTTTATTTTTCTTTATGTTGTCTGTACTTTTTGTATTTTTATGTACTGTTAAGCGCTTAGAGTGATTAATTTTATATAATGCGCTTTATAAATTGTGTAAATATAATATAATATATATAATATAATATATAATATGTGTGCGGCAGTTACACAATATGCATTGGTTGTTATTATGAAAATGGCAACTTGTATATTGGAAATGGCAACTTGTATATATTGTTGTACGAAAGCCCAGAAAGATCATTCGATATTCGAGAATCGAAATTAGAAATTCAATATAGTTATTACCAATCGGATTGCGTGTGACATAATCGTCTACCAATCAGAATAGTTCTTATATAAACGTAGCCACGTGCTATCATGTTCGCGGGTTTTGTGCAATATTTGTTTGTCATATTTGTCAATGATCTTAAAGAGCAATGATAACTTCAAATTTTCTACTTCAAAACTTTGAAATATTGTCCCTCAGTATCATACAATACAAATAAAGAATAATGAACAACTTTATTTCACTTTAGTAGCAAGTAGAACTACACATTTTTACACATCGAGCATATTCCATCAATAATGGGTCTTACACACAGACAACATTTAAGCTGTTTATATTTTATATATTATATTATGTAGTTTTCGAACTATAATAGCCAAATGCGCAAATGTAAAAAAATTTCATTGAAAGTATTCTGTTGTTGATTTAAGTAATGCTGACGTATGCACCCAGTCTCAGTGGCTCTATTTAATAATAGTTTTTAAGATACCAGCGATTAATTGCTTGATATCTTGTTCTATTTTTACCCTCAGTTTTTTATTTATTCATTTTCTATTTAGAAAGACTTTTGCTTTTTGCAATACAAGGAGACTTTATATGTAAAGAAAGGGGAGATTTTTTTTATATATTTTTCTGATACTAACTCAAAAAGCTTTTATCATTTTTCTTGAAATTATGAGGCATTGTATATAAAGTGTATAGATTTTGTCCTTATTGTCGTCAGATGGGCGTATCATACGCGATTTGAAACTTGGGACTTAAAGTTTATTATGAAAAGTTTATGATATGGCGATATTCAAATCAAAACCCGTATTGACTCTCGATTCATATCTGCCCTCGGGACTAAAGGCTCTCAGATAGATATGGAGGTCTCAAGTTGACACGGTTGCGATACTGTTATTGCCATATAATAACCTATTAATATCTTAAGCCATTAGATGGAGTGGTAGAACATATTTTACACTGCACAATATATAATTATAGATCTATATATGGGCTAATCCATTTCGGCTTGGGTATCATCCCGAGACGGAGTCGAGAGCGTATATGGGTCAAAGGATGATACACAAGCCGATATGGATTAGCCCATATATTAATCTTTTTATCATATGCTTCCGAAAATAAGTATAGTAACTAAAATGAGTACAAATAAAAGTTTTATCATTTTGCAATAAATAATTAATTTAAGCTTCTCAACGAATTTCTCTGTGCCTCCAACGTTTAAAAACCGTTCAGTCTCGGCCATTCATCGGCAATGATTGTTGATATTGATGCAGACGTATCGGAAGTAAAGTGCACAAGATGCTCCTACTACGGGGTTATCAGACCGGGGTGTGCAAATATGGGTTGGTCATTTCCGATCGTATACAATATGCAAAATTCTTATTATTTAACCATAAGTATATGATAATAAGAGGTTATTATATGGCGATTTTCATATCACACCCCATATCAACCCGAGTCCCCAATATCTACCAGAGGGCCTTTAGGCACGAACACGCGCATCAAAATCACTTCTTTCTATGGAGTTTCAGAGATCTGGGTTGAAAACTATATTATATTAAATCATCTTCTGCATATGTTCTGATAAATAAATAATTCTATAAAAGCATATGTATAACTTCGATACATTAATATAAATGTTTTTTCCGAATGAGTTGATTATACAAAACGTACCGTCTTCTGCAATTGTTCTGAAAAATATATAAAATTCCCAATACTTATTCCATAATAGCAGGTGCACAAACATGAGGAATATTTCTGCTTTCTGTTAAGTTTCGATGAAAGAAGATATATCCTCTTCAACCCCAAACATAGAGTTCTCGTTTGATCATTTTTTTAGCAGACGACACATAAATGGGAAAATCCCCTTATAATATAAGATTACCCAAAATGGATCCAGACGTGTAAATGCTACACGGAAAAATAATAAATAAAAAGTCCATGTGAGTTTAGCGAGGGATGTGATACGGATACCTAGGGGTGGGTGTGATATGGCATCCCTTTGTGATATGAGTTGACTGACATTGTCAGTATCACATATGCAAAAACAAACATATAATTACTAAGTATATTATTTCACAGAGCAACAAAAAGTTCGTGTCAACTCTGTAAAGTAAGTACTTAAGTAAGCATTTTTTAAGCAATTTTTGTAGATAACACAAATGATCGTATTAGAAGAAACGCAATATCAGTAATACGGAAGGACGAACGAGTGAGCGAATATTATATATCAAATATGTAGCGACGAGATAGCTTAGTCCTACATACTAATAACTAAATCGATGTCTATGTGTAAAATGTTGTTTTAATTGAAGAAATTACCAAATCTTCTGAAGATGAAGGACAGTAAAAAGATCAATTGTTTTGTAAAGGGATAATAGTTCACGTGTGAACCGACTGTTGATATTTATATGTTTAAGGCTTGAGTAGCTACACAAGCTTTTACAAATATCTGTATAATTAATTTCGTTTGTAGCCCAGGTTTTATTGTAACTAACTTTGCCCAGAATGCCAGTTGGCCGAGTGATATGACAGTAAATGTAAGTTTATAAGGATAATACGCAGATTAGTTTTACAGTGTAAACCAAAACAATATATAATAAAAAATAATTTAATTTGTATGGAAAAATTTGTTATACGTGAAAAAAAACCCCTTTTTTTTCTATATACACGTAGACAGGTTTGCCACACCTCTTTATTAATGTTGCGACCAAAAACTATAAAATAATATTTACTTAATTCCTTTGTTTTTACATATAATTCAATAAAAGGACAATGACGAAGTAATGACCAAAACTAAAAATCATGGTTATAAAAAACACGCAAATCCAAATGATGATTTCACTGAAAAATAGTTATCCCAGCAAAATCTGCACAGTCTGAAACTCCGATATGTCTTCATGGGCTCTACCTTTCACTACTGAATTTAATTGATCTTTGTAGATTTATTCCAAACATAAGCAAAAATTAGTTTGTAATAGTATCTTGAACGATTGAAAGTGTTACAGCCTCTAGGTGGAGCTGGTCAACCAGAAGACGTTGCCAAGGCTATACGATTTCTCGCGTCAGACGAGGCTTCAATCACAACTGGACTTCTGCTGTTTGTTGATTCCGGTCGTCGTGCTGCACTACGGTTTGACAATAACCAAATATTGTACAAATTATTTTTCATATTAAAGGATTTGTATTACTCCAGTCATTTTTAATATATTTTAAAATTAATTTTGATATCAATAACACAAATTTATAGAATTTATCGTGATATATTTCCATAATTATATTGTTACATTTCGAAAAAAGTAGGCTCATTGTAGCCACCACAAACGGCTAAATTCTTCTCCCCTAACCAAAACTCAATACGTTTCCAGTGGCAGTCTAAATTGTGTTCTCTTAGTGCAATTTTGCCGTTGATTAATTGCTAATCTAAACATTTTGAGCTAAGCTAAGAGTTTATATGCACCTAACAACCAGATCACAGCTTACGAGATCGTGTACAAACATGTCTAGCAATCAAAACACGAGACAAATAATTGTTGTCGAAAGAGTTGCATATAAAGGATCTTTCAAAGCAGGGTGCCGTGGAAGAGTTGCATATAAAGGATCTTTCAAAGCAGGGTGCCGTGGAAAAGCCATCTTTCATTGCTTCCAACACTTGGGATCCAAACCCTAAATACACTTAGGAATTATCTATTTAATTTGTATTGCATATTCAATTTATAGATTAAAAACATTTATAGTTTTTGTAAGGAAATGAAATGGAAAATAGGGTTACACTATAAATTTAAGGAAACATGCAATGTGAAAGGCAGACCAACAAAATGTCCGGTTTTCCAAGAGTCTAAACGAAGATCCAAACTAGTATGAGTTCAGTAATTAGCTGGTAAGGAAAGAATGTCTCAATCGACCTAGTGGTAAATAAATACGGTATCTCTGTTGCAACACTGATGAGAAAGACTTATGAACACCAAATGATTAGCAGGCGTAAAATGTCATATTTTATCTACCCATATTGAGGTCATACTGAGAAGGTTTCCATTGCTCTCTCCACAGACCCACCAAAAGCGGCATCAGGTGGCGGCTGTAGGAAGCCATCTTGTTTAGGCGTGGGATTGTCAAGTGTGACAAATAAATGCCTGACCGCAGACTAAACTAGGGTTGATGTGTTTGGAGATTGCTACGCTCTTAAACCACATTTGTATATTTCGAAAAAAAGGGAAGGTTCATTGTAGCTTTATAAAAGGCCAAATTCTTCGTTCTGAATACTTAATCAGTGGCACACAACATTGTTTCATTTGGTAAATCCCTGTTTCATTAGACGCAGGATGACCTTCATATATACGGTAAATGCTGCAAACCGCAAGTTAAACAATTTATATTTTTAATTATGCATCAGATTTCGTTTATCATTAACAAAAGACTCTAGCCAAACGTTTTGAAATTTTATATAAAAACAGAAAGCTTTCGATGAGTCAAATGCCGTTTATCGTTTATACGTCTCTGAAGTTTTCGGAGCCATTAATTCGTTCATTAAATTCTATTCTTCGAAATTCCATTCTCGGACTAAAATTTATGTACCTTGATGGTCCGTGAAAGTGAAAGATAAAGAGAAAGCAGTTGTGGTTCATTTAAATGTTCTAAACTTCCCGACAGTAGACAGTCGTATGAAGCGGTTGTAAAGAATGGGCAAACTTTGTTTATCTTTACCTGGAATGTGCTTTGCTTAAATCATAATAAAGTTAACGATAGAAGAATCCTTACAAAATTACAAAAGATATGAGACAAGCTAAAAATTGGATTTCTTATAACCACAAATGGTTATTGACTTAATTAACGATTTTTTTGTCTTTTCCCAAATAATATGAAAACTTCTATGGGAAATAAATGAAATTATTATATAGATAGAGATGAAATATCGAAATTTTCGAGTGAAAGAAATCAAGGTAAATCACATGTGAAAATTATCGTTTATTTTCACTCTCGGGTTTTTTCCCGCCAAAATGTCACTGTTGGTTTTGTACTATACAGATATTCATCCGCCGTTCATAAAATTTAGGATTAAGCATTAAAATTTTACGAAAACAATTTTGATCTATATAATAAATAGGATAATCAATTGGGCATCGTGAATATCCAAAATATGATCAGTCGTGCCGCATAAAGCATCAGATTAAACTCGTGATCATATTTTGGATATTCACTCCGCCCAATTAATTATCCTATAAATAAATAATAGCTTTTTAAGCTAAACTATCTTTTTTGTAGGAAATATACTACTATTCATTTATTACGACTTGCCTCTCTATCTGTAAACAATCTTATATTACTATTAGACGTCAACAATTGTAACCCAAAAATAATGTGCTAAACCCGATGTCAATTATTTTTCAAAATATTTTTGCATCGTATACATTTATAGTTAATCTTTTGCAAAATCTCTTCCAGAATCAATGCAAATGTTAAGGATGCAAGGTAACAGTCTTTATATAGCATAAAACTCATATTTAAGAATGTGATCAATTCTATTAGTGAAACTGTTATATTATATACTCATATATAAATCTTTATTTTGATTCGCTTGGACGCCGTCACGTGACATGTGATATTTCGCTGGGTCAACCGGAAACCATTCGGTCGAATGGTGAGTTCACCCTCGCGTAAGATTTTGCACGATATGTTTTGGATAAATGTACATGTACGTAATAAAACATTCAAACAAAACAGCAGTATATGTTAACATGTTTCTGTCTACATTTTATGGGCTTGATTTCTTCCTGTGGAAAAAGGTTAAAATGTCCAAAATATGTTGCAAATATTGAATTGTTTTCATTTAAATATTCGATATAAGATAACAGTTATCACCCTAGATGATATGTGACGCGGCATTTCTTTCCCCTCGAAAAGTAAGGTCACCACCGAGGCAAGCCCTCGGGTGACCTTACTTTCCCGGGGAAAGAAATCACCGGGTCACACACCAACTAGGGTAATAATTGTATATTATCGTCAGGGGAATCCCCACGACATGCAGTCTGCTCGAAATGTTTTTATGGTACCCGTGTATAAATCTTTCGTTGAATGAATGATTAAAGCTGAATCAAAATTTTTGAAAAGAGAACTAATAATTGAGGCTCACACTAAAAACAGTTAATACGTAATAAAATCATTACAGCGTTGTCTACACTTGAAAACAAAACTTAGCAAAACTGACTGCTATATAATCTTTGCCGATAAGACAGATCGTGGTCGAAACGAAAATCCACGTTGTTTTTCGTGTCTTCGTAAGTACAAATCTACTTGCTGCAAGGTCTGTATTATTTATTTTGCCATCTCGGTGTGCTTAACAATCATACATTTAAGCATTATTCATTTTAAATATCCACCTTGTTCCTAAATACTAAAGTTTAAAACAAACATTTTAGACCTTCATTCAATTTGTTTAATTTGCTGTTTTTTAAGCGAACCAATAGAAAAAGATGGATCCACCACATTACTACAGAAGGAACGGTACCTTGAAACTGAGAAAAAGTTTATGTCTTCTGTTTCGGCTGTTGAATATGTGTTTATTAACCCAACCTTTCCAAACATGTGTGTACATATTTGTCGCCTTTTTCCTATGGTGACATGTACAACTATTGAATATAAAAACAATAAAAAATAGAGTTAACATTTTTTTCATACATATGTGATATTGCCACTTAATACCGTAGTTTGTCGCCGGGCAATAGTTCTGAAAACTATTGACTGGCCGAACAGAGAATAGTTAAAATAGAGAATATATTGTAGATTTAAATTCTGTGTAACTTATACTCTGAGGTATAATAATTAAAAATATACCTTTTACTACAAGTATTGGCTCTAATTATTATATTTTCAATACAAATAATTGCAGGATTAAAACTTACACGAAAGGTTAATTACATGTTATTCATGCTAAATGCATGTAATTACTGCTTGAAGGAATTTAACAGTAAAGCATGCTGAAAATTGTTTATCGTAGACATCACTATGTAGACTCCAATATATGTAACTTACATTTATCGATTAATACCAGAGAAATAGAATCAGAAGCTGTCAATCAAAGGATACTGCTATTAAACAAATATAAAAATGCATTTACAATTGGAATACATTCTAGAAACGTCAGTGCTTTGCTAAAATATAAATCTTCCGTGCTTTCACTCTCGGCTAATATGTCAGTTTATTAATAACTAATTGAATTGTAGTTTTGCAGAATGGTTACACGTCTGTAGTCCGACAGCCCAATAATCCGACAGCCCAATGGTCCGACAACCCGATAGTCCGACAACCCATTAGTCCGACAGCCCAATAGTCCGACAGCCAACAGTCCGACAACCCACAAGAGTCTAACAAATTATCACATATTAGGTAGGACCGAAATCGATAATCCAACAGCTGAAAGACTCGAGAAGTAAACACCCCAGAAACTTTGTAGTTGCATACATCAACATAAATAGCTTAAGGTATAAGTTTATCAAAATACAAGAAATATTACATGAGAAAGTGGTAGATCTGCTATACATAGCTGAGACGAAACTTGATGAAACATTCAACGACAATTTATTTATGGTTGAGGGATACCAACTCTTAAGACGAGATCGCACACGATCCGGAGGTGGTATACTAGCCCTTATAAATAGTGCCATACCATCTAGTAGACAACCAAAATTCGAATCAAAAGACCTAGAAAACATGTGTATTGAGGTATATGTAAATGACAGAAAATGGCTTATCATGGGCGTGTACAAACCACCGTCAATGACTGATAGTTATTTTATGGATAACTTCTCAAAAAATCTAGATCAATGCTTAATAAAATATGAACATTATCTCATTATTGGAGATTTAAATTTGATATGCTGCATGAAACAAAATGTAAAACTATAAATGATATATGTGAAATTTTTGATATGTCACAGCTGGTAAAAAATGCCAACTTGCTTCATGAAAAATTGTAAACCATCACTAGTAGATGTTATTCTCCCAAGTAACTGGTCGCTATGCTTTAACACACATAACATCCCTTCTGGCATAAGTGATTGTCATAACCTTATATCTACTACTAAAAGGGTAATCTACCAGGAGATCCAAGAAAAGCTGTATCGTATAGAAGCTATAGAAATTTTGATCTTGAAGTATTTAACCATGATATTAATAAAATTAACATCCCTGACCCAACAAATATAACAACTGAACAGCAAGTGAATGGCACTTACATGAGCTATGAACATCAGGTCATATATACCCTAAATAAACATGCACCCATTAAGTTTATAACACACAGGAAAAAACCACTACCATGTATGAATGGTGAACTAAGAAAAGCAGTACACCGCAAACATATGCTGTATACAAATTATACAAAGCAAATAAACAACAAATCTGAAATAAATCTGGTAAACAAATTAAAAAGAGACTCCATGAAAACCTATTTCTTAGAAAGATGCACAGGGGGAGAAAAATCAGGTGATTTCTGGAAATGTGTAAAGCCATTTTTATCCAAAAAATGTAAAATGGGGGAACGAAAAATTGTACTTGCTGAAAACAATAAAATAATAAATGACACAAAGCAAATAGCAGAAACATTTAACACCTTTTTTCAACAATAGCAGATACTATTGGAAATGATGTTGCCTATGAAAAAGAAAAACACCCCAGTATCATACAAATAGAAAAACATAGAGACCAAACATTAAATTTTGAATTTGAAAAAGTAACACCAACCAAAGTTGAAAACATCATGAGCAAAATAAATATAAAAAAGACCACTGGTGTTGACGGAATCCCAGCCAAAATAGTGAAACTCAGTAAATCTATCATGGCACCCCAAATTACTCTCCTCATAAATACAACGATTAAATCTGGGATCTTCCCTGACAGACTAAAAGAAGCTCAAGTCACCCCAATATACAAAAAAGTGATGCACTTCAAAAAAACAACAATAGACCTGTAAGTGTACTTTCCATCATTTCGAAAATATATGAAAAGGTACTAGAAATACAACTTACCGATTTCTTTGTTAAAATATTCAACCCATATTTGTGTGCATTTCGCCAGGGTCATGGATGTCAGACTATTCCGCTAAGGCTACTTGAAGACTGGAGAGAGGCTCTAGACAAAAATCACTGTTTGGTAGCAGTTCTAATGGACCTATCTAAGGCTTTTGATTGCCTTCAACATGAAATTCTGATTGATAAATTGCTTTCATACGGAATTAATCCACATTCGGCTTCTTTACTTAAGTCATATCTCACAGGTAGAAAACAACAAATAAAAATTGGATGTATCCTTAGCAGTTGGGCTGACATTCATAAAGGAGTACCTCAAGGTTCTATACTGGGGCCCATATTTTTCAATGTATTTTTAAACGATATATTTTATTTTATTAAACATGGGTCACTGTATAATTATGCAGATGATAATAATTTTTTCCTTTTCTAGTCCATACTATGATCTACTTATCTCAACTCTCGAAATGGAAGCAAACCAGTTGATAGAATGGTTTAAACAAAACAAAATGCAGGCAAATCCCGATAAATTTCAAGTATTAGCGGTTGGCAAAAAAACTTTTAATATGAACCCCACAATAGAAGTTCAAAATTTCAAATTAACATGTGAAAAAGTTGTTAAATTGCTGGGTATAGAACTTGACTATCAACTGAAATTTGATGCCCATATAGGAAATATTTGTAGAAAGGCAGCTCAGCAACTCTGTATTCTAAAACAAACGTTTAAGTCCATTTTTGTCCAGGCTAAATAAAATTACAATTTTTCATACTTTTATATTAAGCAATTTTAACTTTTGCCCTTTGGCATGGCATTTCTGCTCAGAAACTAACAATAAAAAACTAGAGAAAGTGCAGGAACGAGCGCTTCGTTTTGTGTATGAGAATTATACCTCGTCATATAATGATTTACTACAGAGAGTTGGAATGCCTTCTCTACAAATCCGTCGACTTCGAACCATGGCGCTGGAAACGTTCAAAATCATTAATAACATTGCTCCATCTTAATAATCTTGTCAGTAAAAAACAACTAAATTACTCTTTTAGGTACAGCAACATTTTGGATGTTCCACGGGCAAGAACTACTTCTTATGGCAAAAATTCATTTCGCTATGTAGCTCCAGCTTTATGGAATAGCCTACCTGAACATTTCAGGAATGAAATCAGCTTTTCACAATTTAAAAGCTTGATTCAGTCCTGGAATGGCACAGAATGTAAATGTAGTGCATGCCAGTAGATATCAAATTTCTGTTGTTTTCTTTTTTTAAAACTATTATTTATTTGTTAATTTTGGCTTATACTTTTAGTTGATTTTAAATACTGCTAACTGCTTAGATATTTTAACTAAGTTGCTAATTTTAATTAACTATTGGTGTTTACTTCTTACCAATTACATAATGCCTGTAATATTGCTTTTCATGCTTTTCGTGATTTTATATCTTGTGCTGTAGATTTGTCTCTTTTTAATTTTTTTTTCTTTTTAAATTCTTTTTTTCCTCGCTTTCTTTTTATTGCTTTCCGTGCCAGTGCTTTTATGTAACTGCCTTTTATGCTTCTTATTTATTGCTATGCACGTCATCGTTTAAGTGTACTGTATATATCATGTATTGTTTTGTTTGTACTCTTTATATTCGGTGAAAAGCTCAGTAGAGCTTATGTTTATTTGTTATTTCCATGCCGAATTCAAATAAAGTTTTCTATGTCTATGTCTATGTCTATGACCTACGTACCGGAATACATGTATATATACCGTTTGGGTCTGTTTATCCGTCCGTACGTTTGTTTCATATTTAATTTACGATCAGGTTTAGCGGGTGTGTAACTTGGTCTTGTACGCCCTGAAAAAAAAATAAATAAAGAAGGAATGTGTTTATTGGACACGGATGCCCCCGTTGGCCCCAAACAGGAAGTTGGAGTGTGTCAGGTCTGAAAGTCTCTTAGGACGTACAGTTCGTCATACTGAACCATCCCAAGTTTTAAGTCATTCTCATGTACGATTATTAAGCGCTGACGGACGGACGAACGGACGAAAGGACGGACATGAGTAAAACTATGTCATCACTGGGCATAAAAATCTGTCAAAGTCAAGAACGGCCGGATTTCGTTAAACAGGAAGTAGGCTTGAAATTTAATTCCACGGTATACAAATGTAAGACTCCACGCTGATGCTGCATTCCAAATACCAAGAGGCCTTGATAGTTGTTGCTGAGAATACCTTTTCGAAAATATTTTCCGCGATCGCCCGCCCGACATTCACAATCCAGAAATTCGGCTAATGAACATGGAATGATGAAAAATATGAGGATGGAATAGAAAAATAAAGGAACAATAATTTTAAAGAGAACGAAGATCGAACCTATTAGGCCAACTAGGGTACACGCCTTAATTGATCCGTGGTCTGGGCACAGCCGTCAGATTCTAAAGCCCCATAGTCGCCTCTTACAATAAGCTGGACTCTGCTGCGGTAATCTAATTAAAATTATATCTTTCACTTGCTCCCCCCTTTTTGCAATGGTCGCTGCGACCATAGCAAAAAGGGGGGAGCAAGTGAAAGATATAATTTTAATTAGATTGCTGCTGCGGACAACTAGGGGCACGTACGAAGAAAGAGTTAATGAAATCTTTACGAAACTTTATACATATATGCACCAACCTATGAACTAACATTATTTGCACATTTATACCTGTCCCACCAACTCAATGATGAAGAAAAAAATCAGCCTTCACGGAACAACTCTTCGTGAGTGCATCGCCATAATCGTTTTTATGAACAGCATGTAAAAACAACAAAGACATTAAATACCCTGTGTAAAGTCCATAAATATCCTAATTAAACACATTCCCTGTAACATATACATGTAATATAACCAAATCATAGCCAGTATTCCTAATATTAAGAAATTCCTACCAAACAACCAAATTAGTTAGGTTTGTATTTATAGAACGTTTATTGTTCTTTGGATTGTGTCTGAAGGTTTATTGTATTGCATATACACGCATTGTCGGACTATTGGGCTGTCGGACTATTGGGTTGTCGGACCAATGGGCTGTCGGACTATTGGGCTGTCGAACTATTAGTTGTCGGACTACCGGGATGTCACCTTGCAGAACATTTTACTTATCGCCATGTTTTTAAGAGTAAAATATCGTTTGTTATCCGTTCTCCTTATTTAGTTTATTTCGTAAAGGAACATTTGTTACGGGTAATCAATTGTTTGATGTCCAACCTTTGCTGCCACCTGTATTTTTGCAATCGATCTATTCTTAATAGCATGTGCTCGTTTGTTATAGGTAACTGGTTCTTGATCTGTACTTTCAAGTCATTGATCGTTTGTTATCGGTACTTCGTTCACAGGTTGATCAATCTGTACTTTAAAGCCATTGTTCGTGTGTTATCGGTACTTCGTTCATAGGTTAATCGCTCTGTACTTTCAAATCATTGACCATTTGTTATTGGTACTTCCTTCACAAGTTGATCGATCTGTACTTTCAAGTCAGTGATCGTTTGTTATCGGTACTTCGTTCATAGGTTGATCGATATGTACTTTCAAGTCATTGATCGTTTGTTATCGGTACTTCGTTCATAGGTTGATCGATATGTACTTTCAAGTCATTGATCGTTTGTTATCATTTTTATTTCCTAACATGTTCAAAAGGCATATCGATCGTTTGATGTCCGTATTTCACTTTTACCTATTTGTTAATCGCTTGCTTTAGATACATCGACGTTTTAACAAAATTGTTACATAATACAGAAATTTTCTTCTGACATGTTTGATCTGTTTATGTATAAATCACACTCTTTATGTTCTATAAAATCACCGTTTCACGTTAAACCACAGTTTCGCGTCGCGTGATAAAAATCCCCATTCAGATACTTTCAAGTATGCGGGGCTTAACAATGGTATAATAAACCAACTTTTAAAGTTATTCCATAGTGTAACCCCGACTAATGCCGTCATTCAATTCAAAATAATAAATGAACTGCCTACTAGATCGTCTTGACTTACCGCCTACCGCGTGATCGATTGAACACAATTATTTCAAGTCCATTTTAAATATTTTTGATTGAACTGTTACAAAACATATATGCTAACTCATTAACATATTTAAACAAACTTGTCCTGTTGGACTCGTTTATTTAAAAAAGGCTTGATATATACAATACTTTAGACATATCGATCGTTAAATGTCCGTATTTCTCTTACACCTGTTTTTAACCGTTATGAAATGTACTTCGTTTTTAACAAAAAATATTTCAATAGATCGATCTGTACTTAAAACTTATCGATTGTTTGCTCTCCGTACTTTGTTTTACATTGATTTTGTTGATCGATCTGTTCTTATTGATTTTTTTATATCATTACTTCGTGATATAGGTGGATTTCGGTAATCGATCTGTAGCTGAAAGACATCGATACATTGTAATCGGCTGTTTTGACATCCATTGAGCTGTTGTCATGGTTATCATGTCATGCATCGCTTTAGCACATCAACTTTTATGGGATAATCCAGATAACTTTTTTGTAAACAAAGGTTCTGCCGTAAATCCTTGGTTTTACCGTCGACAATTGCGTTTGGTATATAATCGGGCTTGAAACCGTGACGTTATTTGATCATTTTCATTTGAACATATAGAACATTGAACGTTTTTCAGACGTTATAAATGTAATAAAATCTAATAAAAAACATTTCAAATATATTCACTTTCTAATTTCTTTTATTCTTCCCTATTTTTTAACATGTTGGGTTTTAATAATTTGTATTGAAGTTCTTCCAGAGTAGAAAACCAGGTTAAAACAAACAGAAGTTTACGCAGATCAAATTCCTTTAGACTGGTATATTTTTCTCTTGTGTACATTGAGATACCTCAAACGATTCCGAGTATGTGTCTGTCCGACTGTAGCCAAAATAGAAAAATTAAAAGTTTTATTTTGTAATGAACAATTGCATTTTGCTACGGTAAGGTTGCTGAAAACATGCATGCAATAGATTTCTCATGCTTGCATCGGTGAAATAGTTTTAACATTGTAGTATTGTTAAGCCTCAATAGAAAATTCTTTGTGTATAAAAATGCCGAAAACTCGCTTTACTTTTGAAAAAACATATATGGAAGAATACAAACATAAACACGTTTAACGATTGGTAGACTGAGTTATTAAATGTTTGTTTTTAATCCATAGAGTAATATTTCAACACTGCAATAGTACATAGTAATGAGTCAGGGGCTGCAATAGTACATAGTAATGAGTCAGGGGCGGAGAGAATTTACCTTTATGTAGCGCTACAATAGTTCGAAATCTATAGAAGTGATCATCGTACAACGAGTGTGGCATTCTAAAAACACGTTACCCACTACGTCCGCTTTCGGGCTTTACGTGTTAGAAATTGCCATACCCAACAAGAGAGCATTCACTATCCGCCACATTGGAACGCTTCATATAAATTCGTTTATTTGAAAAATGAAATATGAACGACTTTTTCCGATTACATGCGCAAATAATGACCTGACAGCAAATTTTAATTCAAAGGCGGAAAAGACCTAAAACTTTCCTTTGAAAACTATTGAAATCTTCCGATGGGTTATCTGATTACCACGAACCATGGTTGGGATTGCAAAAGTGCTCATGTTTAACACTTTGCTCGAAGCATTCTTAGAATATAATTTTCCCAGTAAAAACATTCCTCAGCACTTTGTCAGTGTGTATCTGGTTCCTTTTCGAAAACCTGTAATCTTCCATGATGTAACGATTAACAGTTTAGTATGGTTCATTCACTATTTATAATCCCTGTATTTAAAAGTTTATAATTGAGTAAGATCAAATGACGGTTGTTTGGATATACCACAAAACTACTTATACGGTTATACGTAATGCTTAAATAGTGTGAAGCTAAAAGGAAAAATCGCTTTTCGTATTGGAAAACTGTCGATCTGTCAGACGCTTTGAATAATACTTTTTTGATTAATGCGTATTTTGTGTCCTTGAACGTTCATTAGTTTTTTTACCTTTACACAAAGGAAGGAACGACCATAGTTTGATCCGGTGATATTGACTTATGATGAATATATTTAAAAGAATGTCTATAATGTGTATTCTAGTTTTCTTATTTGTTTTTCTGCTGGATAAAACACATTGCAAGAAAATTCGAAAAGTGTTTAAGCATGCTAAAGAAAAGGAGAGGGTGTTACGTGAAGTTCATAGGATTAGGAGAAATACGGGAAAATTATGTGCAAATCCAAAAAGAAAAGGAGACAAGCTTTATCATCTAGTTCGACATACAAGAGACACATCTTTTTCTAAACTTTCCGCAGATGTCAAGAATGCTGTATACTTTTCCGGAAAAGAAATTTTGAAATTAAAAGCATTTTATTCTAAAATTCCAAGTGATAGTTTTACTCTAAGTATCATGTTAAATCCAGAGGGAGGACAACACGACCCAGTCACTGTATTAGGTAAGTCTAAAGTTATAACTTTAAAGCGATTATTTAATTTCTCACACCATACGAATTAAAATCGCATTAGTTCGCAATAATACTGCACGTGATTATGAAAAGAGATTAATTTAGCGGCGTAAATAATTAATAATTAAAGGTCGAAACTTTATGTCGTTTTTTTTAAACATCATTAAATCAAAATAATGTTGTCTTTAAAATTGCAGGTTGTTTATTTTAGTATTTATCCCCCTACTTTTTTCTAATCAAAGTGCGATCAACGCTTACAAGTTTATGTAGGTATTTTAATGATGACGTAGAAACAAATACAAAAGCAATTGAACCTTGTAACTTTCTTGATGAACAAATTGGTTTCTTGGTCAAAGTCCAATCCAGATACTCAGTTTACGTAGTATATAGAACTTCATCACGTTTAATTAACGAAAATTTCAGGAAGTGCTTAACACACATTCGCTGATAAAATTTATTATTGTTTGGATTTTTTTAAATTATCTAAGAGCAAATAAAGTAATATTTCAATAAATTATAATTATTATTGTCTATTTAATATTTAAAATAATATTACCATTTAATTTTATTTTTAAGGATTAACTACAAAAAATATTTTCTCCATCGATGGATAACAAAATTTCCGTTTTGTACCCTGTATAATCCGCGTAGCGTATTATATTTAATGTGCACAACTGAAATTTGTTATCGCTCGATGGAAAACATATTTTTTGTAGTTAATGCTTATAAATAAATTTAAACAATAGAATAAACTCAACAATTTTATTTTTGTAACTGGACATAAAAAAAAAAAAAAGAAATCAACGCAAAAACTGTTAGTTTTCCGCGGAGTGATATATGACGTCAAAGGGTGCGTGTCTCCATGACGATCAATTTTTTCCCAGGTAATTAATTGTTTCTTAACCCGTTTTCATCCTGAATATAACTGAAATATTGCTCGCTGCACGTTAAGAAAAAAATCACTCAAGTTACTTACATGTATTTTATTCGTGTAATGAAAACTATTACTGGGCGTTAAGTAACAATAATATTTTACTAGTTTCTTGTTAGTATGTATCTTGTCACCGTTCTAAGCATTTCAGTCATTTCATCATCATGTATGAATTAACCAATAAATAAATTATTGATTGAATTTAAATTCCAGTTGTCAAAACTGTTTCAAAGGCTTATATTGTAAACCCTAAAAGTACCAAACAATGATAAAAAATACGTCATACTTTGGAAATTATTGTTTAGATAATACATGTACTAAGTCCTGTACCGGCTAATTAAATTTCCTAAGTCTAAAAGCCAAAATTTCGACACTTTTCATTGGACAAGAACTACATTCAAAATTTATGTATAACCCATGATTGTTGACTAGCATTCTAAATATTAGATCAATATCTCCAAGCGTTAAAATACAAAATTTTGGAACGTAAAGTCCTCCAACACTGGGATACCAGATTTTCATAATCAACATGTATTATGCAGTATCGATGTCCCCCAATATATTAAAACCAATGCTATCATGAAAGTATCTATAAAAAAGTAATATAAAGCGCAAATAATCATTATGTTTTAATCTGTTTAGAAAATAATTCAACCTGAAAAAAAGGTTGGCAGACGTCACAGTGCGTAAGGTTACGGAGTGTGGAATTCTGTATAAAATGGCTTTTATTGACGCATGCTATAGACTGAGGCCTGACATTATTTAATTACACCTCAACATTTTTCCTAATAACACATTTTAAAAGGAATGAAGCTGTATATTCAAATAAAACTCTACATCAAGACTTATTTATTTCGAAATGTTATGGCATTGACAATGAAGTAGGGACGTGGCAGACGTGCGGTCCTATATTTACCAACCCAAAGTTAACCGACAAAAAATTGATAAAATTTGCGCATTTCGCTAATTTTACAACTTTTTAAAATAACTTTTGTCATTGCTTAAATTTCAAGATCTTCGCGGGGCAACGCGACGCCGTATTATTGCGCTTTGTCATTAACATTAGTTCCTGTATTCGCCCCTTAGAATGTAATTTGTTTCCGCGTTTGTCCGTCCATCAGTCAGTTATCAATAAAGACAAAAAGGATCTTCGAGGGCATTGAAAAGCTAATAATGAATCAGCTTAATATTGTTAAAATTAACTCTTGCTTAGTTAAAATTTAATGACGAAGCATAAAGCATGTAAAAAGAATGTTCCACAGCAATGTCGATTAGTTCATTAATATTTATTCTTTTTTATAGACTATAAGAATTGGAAAATTCATGTCAAATACATTAAACTTTAACAAATTTTAGAATTTTACATAACACTTAATTAACTCGAGATAAATTAATATAATTATTGTCTAGCCAATGTTGTATTTATTGTCAAGCCAGAGTCTTCTCAGTGTTTGTTTGATGCACAGACGTCATCGTCGACACATTAACACTGAAGATAACACTGATCCCGTATAAGTGTCTTACAGTCAGTGCTAAAGTACTTCTTCGATTTACTGTCAGATGTTATTCTAGATTTATTCTAGACGGACGGAGCTTAGTTGTCACTTAATCGTTAATGTATATTTGTGTTTGACGTGATTGATGTTTTAAAGTCTTTCTTACGAGTTTGATGTTGTTTATTATAACACAGTAACAGAGCATTTATATGTTGACATTAGGCAAAGGATCCACACAGTTTTGCATGAACTACTCGTGAATTTTACTATCAATCACTGTTTGAGGGTTCGAGCCTTCCTGCGGGCAAGGTTTGCCCCACTCCAACCTTCATTGTAAGGGTTGCGATTTTTTGCCGAATGTCGGGTGTTTTTATCGGTACTCCAGCTTATAACTTATATCCACTTAAAACAACTTGACGCTATGATACAGCTTTAGTGGCTAAACGTGGCATTAAATCTTAAAAAGGCATAATTATCAATCACAATTTTTATCAACTGCGGTATCCCTCCAGGAAAAAATAAAAAGGTTTAATAAGGCCACACCAATATAATTTTTTATATCTTACAATTTTGTTATTTCGAGCATCGAAATATAAATAAAATATTTTCATTTTGATTTTAAAAAAATACTAGACAAACAGAAAACTTTGGGGAAAGTGATAACTTTTTTGAAATAAGCAAATATACTTCTATAAATGTACATGTATATATTCACAAATTTCAATGGTCATTATGCTGTTATTCCTGATTCGGACATACTATGCTTATATAAAATCATCCAAAACTTTTTAAAGAATTATATTTTGAAACTTCGGGTTCATCTTGCAAAGTATTACAAGAAATTAAACCTCTTAAACTATAAAATATTGTCTTATCCAAGATACTACACATATAACTTTCAAAGCATTAGAGACAGAAAAAAAAACCTTTTTACAAAATTACAAAAGAAGGCATTTCACGTCTTTATTTGCTAAAAAAAGAATTTTCAAGACATAATATAAAATGCAAAACTAACTATACTGTGCATCATTTTTTATGCTGTTCAGGGGAATCAAATATAAAATTCATAAAATAAGTCATATCCAATTTATTGCATTTGCCTTAATATCACTGTAGTTTAAGTGAGACTTTCTCTTTTAAAATAATGGTCAAAGAAAATCCATTATTTTCATATACTAGCAATAATTTCAACACGTTTTAATAGCTACAATATTGTAGTTTCCGTGGCCTTGTTTGATGTCGGCGGAGAAAAAAAATTCGAAGGATCTACATTATAAACAACAATTTCACCATGAAAGCAAAAAAAAAAAATCAAAGTGTCCGAAGAATTCATTGTTTAGTGATCTGACAATCCTTTACAACAGAATATCTGAAAAGAGAATTACTATAAATGCAAATAGTCCTTATTTAATTGGATTGTTGTCTCACGAAAATTTATTATACCCCCCGCTTGAAAATCGGGGGGGGTATATAGTGTTCATGGTGTCCGTCCGTCCGTCCGTCCTTCCGTCCGTCCTTCCGTCCGTCCGTCCGTTACACTTTCTATTATTTGCAACTCCTCCTACACCACTGAAAGGAATTTGATGAAACTTACACAGAATCTTTGTCTCATAATGCCATTGTGCAGGAGATATTTAACATTTTGATCGGAATGATATTTGGGGTTTCCCATAGAAAAACATGGACTTTGTCATTGACCTAAGGGGGTCCCTATCTCTTATGTGCAACTCCTCCTACACCACTGAATGGAATTTAATGAAACTTACACAGAATGCTTGTCACATAGTGCCATTGTGCAGGAGATATTAAACATTTTGATCGGATCGATATTTGGGGTTTCCCATAGAAAAACATGGACATTGTCATTGACCTAAGGGGGGCCTCATCTCTTATGTGCAACTCCTCCTACACCACTGAATGGAATTTAAAGAAACTTACACAGCATCCTTGTCACATAGTGCCATTGTGCAGGAGATATTAAACATTTTGATCGGATCGATATTTGGGGTTTCCCATAGAAAAACATGGACATTGTCATTGACCTAAGGGGGTCCTCATGTCTTATGTGCAACTCCTCCTACACCACTGAATGGAATTTGTTGAAACTTACATAGAATCCTTGTCACATAATGCCATTGTGCAGGAGATATTTATTATTTTGATCGGAATGATATTTGGGGTTTCCCATAGAACAACATGGACTGTCATTGACAAAAGGGGATACCCATTTCTTATGTGCGACTCCTCCTACACCACTAAATGGAATTTGATGAAACTTACACAGAATGTTGTCACATATTGCCACTGTGCACTAGATATATAACATTTCGATTGGAATGATATTTGGGGTTTCCCATCGAAAAACATGGACTTTGTCATGGACATAAGGGATACCCATCTCTTATGTGCAACTCATTCCTACACCACTGAATGGAATTTGTTGAAACTTACACAGAATCCATGTCACATAGTGCCATTGTGCAGGAGATATTTAACATTTTGATCGGAATGATATTTGGGGTTTCCCATAGAAAAACATGGAGTTTGTAATGGACATAATGGGATACCCATCTTTTATTTACAATTCCTCCTACACCACTGAATGGAATTTGTTGAAACTTATACAGAATCTTGGTCACATATTGCCATTGTGCATTGGATATTAAACATTTTTATCAGAATATTATTGGAGGTTTGCCATAGAAAAACATGGACTTTGTCATTGACATAGGGGATGCCATTCTTTGGGGGATTGGGTAGGGTTACATGTATTATCTGCAATTTCGCCTTCACGTTTAACTAGATAAAGTTTCAATTTCATAATTAAGAACACCTGAATTTTCAAAGTAATTGTGAAGCGGGGGGTATCAATGGTGAGCATTGCTCACAGGTGTTTTTACTCTAGTTTCAGTTTCGAGTCCAATATTCCCGTATCATAGTATATCTTTTATTATGTTGGCGCTAAGGTTGAAGTCTTTGTTTTAAACACTTTGAAAAAGCTGCGCGCTAACGTACCGCCACTGAAAGAAACCGTCAAATTACATCGATACTTTTGTTTGCGGATTAGTCACGATCACCCAGACGCATATATAATTGCGTCTGGGATCACCTCGTTGTAATTTCGCTACCAATAGTTGGACACAAAACAACATTCTTTATTTATGGCCCTATTTGTAGACCAGGAAAACGATGAAAAACATGTCTATAGTTATAAATGAGTCATAGTAAGATTCATTCTTGATTGTGCATAACAATAATATTTTTAAAATTAATTGATAAAGTAATATTTTATAAAAAATATTCAAATGTAAACTTTTATACACTTCTTGATATAAACTATTATATATAAAATTTTTTTAGATTGGCAATGAAAATACCATCCAATCAAAAAAACATATTTTGGAAGCAGAGGGTAAGAAAAAAAATATTCGGAAGGATTTCTGCTGTATAAAATTATAATGCTAATAATGAAAAATAACTATTCTGTAACGGCGCCTTCAAAAAATAAAAAAATTTTCCACGCTCTGCGCGGAAAAAATTTTCTGACCAAAACAAAAAACCAAGGCCCCCCCCCGCCCTTCAAGTTAAATGGTCTGTCCCTTACAAGATTACGATTTCAAAAAGTCAATAAAAAACTTCTGTTGACTTTCCGACGCAGTGAGCGCTAAAGTTTTTAAAATTCTATTCATGCAGTGATTTATTTATATTAAGTGCTTTGATTGGATAAAAAACGTGAATTTCCTCATCTAAAGATATTTCATAAATTGATATTTCCCATGAGAGCAATACTTTCAGTATCCAATGTAATCAAGATGGTGTCCTCCTAGCGTATTGTTAGGGAGAGGGAATATAATGATTTGTCGGTCGCAATGACTTCTAATTAAATTGATTGAGACTTCAAATAAAATAAAATATAAATGAAACATAAAGTTATTGAGTTAGTCGCCGGAGTTAAAACACTGATAATTAAAAAAAACAGTGTTTAATCCGATATTTATTTTCAATTTCGAAAAAAATATGTGCGACCAGGTCCTGGGAACAGTTTACAAGTTAGACAGATAAATACAGTATCAGAGGCTCTTTGTCTTATAATGGTTAACGCTTGCCATTTAAGCTAAGCATTCCCATCTTCATTCATATAAATTTCTAATTTATTTGTCAGGTGATGCTTGAAAATAGCTCATACATGTATAACTGGTTTCACTTATACTGATCGATTTTCCAAACGCAGACGTCTCATTATATTTTTCAACCATACTTTAAATCGTTAGCTGCTCAAAAGTAACAAACACAGAAATAAACAAAACAACTTTTTAGACCTTAAGTCATCGATAGTCTTTTCTTCCTTCTGAATTTGACTTTTCCTTGGAAATGGCTATGAGTAGTGCGATGGGTTTCTACGGAAGCCGGTTGGTGCCATGTTGTGTTTTATTTTTAAGTCGTTATTACTTACTCGTTATAACGACTTAGCTTACTAGTTATAACGACTTAGTTATTTGTTATAACGACTTACCTTACTCGTTATAACGACTTAGGTATTCGTTATAACGATTTAGTAACTCGTTATTACATAATAATGAGAGGGAATAATTACTTGTCTGTCGCAATGACTTCTAATTAAATTGATTGAGACTTCAATTAAAATAAAATATAAATGAAACATAGTTTTTTAGTTTGTAAGTAAGTCGCCGGAATTAAAACACTGATAATTTCCAAAAAAACAGTGTTTAATCCGATAATCTTTTCAATTTCGAAAAACTATGTGCGACAAGATCCTGCGAACAGTTTACAAGTTAGACAGATAAATACAGTATCAGAGGCTCTTTGTCTTATAATGGTTTACGCTTGCCATTTAAGCTAAGCATTCCCTTCTTCAGTTATATAAATATCTAATATAATTGACATGTGATCCTTGAAAACAGTTCATACATGTATAACTGTTTTCACTTGTACTGATCTATACGGAAGCCCGTTAGTGCCATGTTGTGTTTTATTCGTCGTTATAACGAGTAAGCTACGTCGCTATAACGAGTAAGCTAAGTCGTTTAACGAGTAAGCTAATTCGTTATAACGAGTTGCTTAATTGTTATAACGAGTTGCTTAATTGTTATAACGAGTAACTAAGTCGTTATAACGAGTTGCTTAATTGTTGTAACCAGTAACTAAGTCGTTATAACGATAAAGCTAAGTCGTTATAACAAGTAAGCTAAGACGTTATAGCTAGTAGGCTAAGTCGCTAAAACCACTAAACTAAGTCGTTATACCGAGTAACTAAGTCATTAAAACGAATAAGCTTAGTCGGTATAACGAGTAATCTTAGTCTTTATAACGAGTAAGTTAGTCGTTATAACGGCTTAAAAAGAACACACAACCTTGCACTAACGGGCTTTTGTAGGTTTCTAAAAGTTGTCACTTATGGTTTTTATTTGACTGACGTTACGTTGGTCACTTTCTGTTTTGTTTTGGTTCCTCTGTGTCTAAATACAGATTTATAATTGCTCTAGTCTTTCGTGTTGATTATGGGCATCGGTAGTCTAGGAATTTAGCCATCAAGTCGTATTGATTAATGACGTGTCAACACAGGGTTGCGAGTCCCACTTTTTCCTGCTGATTGTCACCATATACTTCATCATTTTCCCCCAATAAAACTGAATCCATAATATAGCTGCAAAAATTGCAAAAATGGATTAAAACACAATTCTAATATGACGTTCTTCAAACGCTTTGGAAACACACCTCTATTTAAATATTCAACAAAATACGGCTGTTCCAGCCATTTCAAAAAACCCCGTGTGTTGATGTTTTTGCTTTAAAATTTATTTTATTTTGTACCTTTGTAAGAAAATCCAATAGATAACATGTTTTCACGATAACAAGTCCATTTTCTATTCTATGCCTTTATTGTTTACATGTTACAAGTCTTCCTTGACTTTAGCTATACGTTGTGTTTTCAAGGGACGTTGCGTTGTTTACAATGACGTTCAATGCAAACCGCGAGACTTTTCCCGCCCCCACCACAAACGAATTTACCGTTACGTATCAAAATAAAAACGCAACCGAATTTCAAAATGTTGATTAATTGTGGAAAATAACTGTCGATTTAAATTTGCACCACTGTGGATCTAAAACAGGAGCATAAGATCGACCGAATGCGGTAAGCGGTTTTCATTTCTCACGCAAACACAGCAACACATGAACAGTCCCACACGCCACACGGCGACTGATGTAATGAAGCATTTAATTTTGTCGTTCTTTGTTTTGATTGTTAAATTTTATTTTAAATGTTAATAAATATGTTTGTTTGTTTTTAATTATATTTCGTCGTTTTTTTTTCTACTAAGTTTTACACGAGAAATATAATAATTTCGAAACAAGGGAGGTTCTCGGAAATTGGAACAGCCAAAATAAACCTTTACCTAGGTAGTCGCGAAATGTAAAATTTCTGTATTTTCATATCAGAATCGAAATAATTCATGGCTGCCCCAATTTTATGGATTATTTAAATATGGGTAAGCATTATATTCATGATATTTTACCATTCGCTAACGCTCATGGCAAAATATTCATGAATATAATGCCTATCCATATTTAAATAATCCATAAAATTGGGGCAGCCATGAATTATTTCTTAATTAAAAGATACGGTTAAAAATCTCGAGAAGCACCACTTGTATTCCTAAATGACGTTAATTTTTATAGCGAGCACAGCTCGCAGCGGGCAGCGAAGCTGCTCGCTAAGAGCGGTGAGCTCTACGGCAATTACGTGTCATGTGATCAAAATGAAATCACGTGATCAAAATCTGCTTAATGCTGATATTGATTTTTTTTCGTCCGGAAGTTGATATCGTCAAAAAACTGGAATGAAGAAAAGTACTAAAAATAATTTTAAGAAGACTTGAAAATAAAGTTTACATCGATAAAAAAAATTGTTATATTTAAAATTAACAACAAACATTTCATACTATTTTTTTGCAATCTCTAAATCGATCTTTAAAAACTGACAATCAAATTACATTTCATGTGACGTCACAGTTACAAAGAAAAGACGTCACGTGACCACTGGAATTTAGAGGCACTTTTAGGGTGATAGGAAGTAACGTCAATTATGAAATGCACATTATATATTGATAATAAAGGACTATATTGTCTGTGCTCGCATTTTGGCAATGCATACTCCATATTAGGTTCCGCGTACCACCTTGTCTAGACACAATAAGTCGAAAAATAGAAGCTTTCGCTTTATATTTCTTTAAGGCTGTGTGTCTTATCAGTTATTTCCATGCTCATTGAAGAAAAAAAGTTATTTAAATACTAATTTTCTATTACTTTTCAGAAGTAATTGATAGTTGCAATGGTAAACAAACAAATAATTGGTTGACGATTGGGATCGGAAGTAATCGTGAAGTTCAAAAATCAGGACAAAGAATATTTGTGACGTTGAAGACGGAACGCAGTAAGCAACCATCTACAATTTATACCAATTCAAAATATACACCGGGTAGATGGGTTAGAATCTCTGTTACTTTTAACAGCACTGTACTTAAATTGTTTGTACACGATACATTGGTTGCAGTAAATTATGATCAAAAAGGTCCTGTATTTCCGGAAGTATCAAACGCTTGCAAGACGTTGCTTTTAGGAGGAGACGAAGATTCAAAAACCTTCTATCGTGGATATATAACGGACTTAGAGTTTTGGAACTATGCACAGAATACTTCTGAATTGAAGGATGGTAGCTATAATGATTTAACTAGTGATCGTCTTTTTGTCCACGACAGTTTTAAGGAAATAAAAAAATGGCGCTCGTTATTTAAAACGCCACCACGAATCGTAAATGGAATAACAACGTCCAGAAGAGATGAAATATTGCTTAAGGCACCGTTATGTGGAGAGACTATATGTGATGATCCCACATTAGTCAATTCTTATAGAACTCATAAACATCTACAAGACGAAAAGGAAATTAGTTACAGAGTGTTTAATATCATGAATGATGACGGTTTGAATCCTCAAATAACGAAAAAACTGTTACAAAAGCAACACCAGGCACTTACAGATGCATTTGCACCATATAATATAAGTTTCAAATTAGACACAAAAGGTATCCGTAACTCTTTTCTTCGGAAAGCAGTTGTACTTTACACTTGTGACTTGCGGTCAATAGGTGACGATGTTTGTGATGAGGAATGTCTTCATCCTAAAATAGGAAATGATGGAGGTGATTGTGATCACTTACTTCCGGTTGTTCCAGAATGCAAATCAAAGGATATAAGAAATGGACATTGTGACCAAGAATGCAACAAATTTGTGTGGGATTGGGACGGTGGAGATTGTTGTACAGAAGGTTCTGAACTGTGTTTTGATCCTAGATCAGAGCATCGGTAAGTAATACTACGAAGTCTCTCACTATGTGCTAGCGTTAAACACAATTGCATGACGATCTTGATCAATTGTAGGAACTATGATATTTAATCAGGTGGTTATTGCTATAATACATATAAAGCTGCAATGGTATACTTGTATATGAGTGATCTTCTATTTGTAAAAGATTTGTAAAATAAATACCTAAGAATTAGAGGAATTCTTCTAATTCTTAGGTATTTTTTTTTCAAATAGAAGATCAATTCAGGAGGCATATCGCTAGAAATGGAGTACCCTCGTCAAAATTATTATTAATGCTTTTAATGATGATGACAGTAATATTGTATATAGTATATGATCTTTCAAATGCAAACCCTTTAAATAGTCTGCTGATGAAGTAGATTACGGGCGAAGCAAACGTACACCTTACCACACATGCTTATTGATTATCAATGACCTGAAAATACGATTGCCAAACATAAAAATGACATGCGTCTAGTCTTAACCAATGGTAATATCATTGTTTCCAATACCAGTCAATACTCACCATATCTATTTCGAGGCGACTGTGATTTTTTTTTAAATCTCGAACAAACTTCTTTTAACCATTCAACACTGTTAAACGATTATGATTGGATTATAAACATGCAGATTTGTCAAATTTTTATGAAATAAACTACTACCGACTGACAGAAAGGTAACGCATGACAATTGTTAAGATGGAAACAAGGAACAATCAAGCACATGAGAAATAATGTAACAATTTTTGAAAAATTGAAGAATGTGTCCATTGCACACAGATGCCCCCGCTAAATGAAGTCCCAAAACAGGAAGTAGTTGTTCGACAGGTCTGAAAGTCGCTTAGGACGTACAACTTGTGATAATAAAACACCCTGCCAAATTTCAAATTGTTCTCATGTAAGGTTTCTGAGAAAAGCTTGACGGAAATTCTTTCAGACGGACAGACGTACGTTATACGTACGTACGAATGAAGTCCCAAACAGGAAGTAGTTGTCCGACAGGTCTGAAAGTCGCGTAGTACGTACAACTTGTGATACTGAACCACCCTGCCAAATTTCAAATTGTTCTCATGTACGGTTTCTGAGAAAAGCTTGACGAAAATTCGTACGGACGGACATGGGTAAAACTTAATGCCCCCGACATGTCGTCGCTGGGGCATAAAAATGCTGCCAAACAAAAAACTGAACAGATAACATCGCCTCTTCACCTCATCTCACCATGAATAGCATAAAATAGTATTAACATGAACTTAATGCACTGAGAATTCTTCCTGAGTAACCCATTTTCCTTTTACGCAGATCTTATTTGAGCAAAGATGAATTCAAGGCAATAGTTGGAGAAGAAGGTTCTGGTTATTTAAACATTTACTTGGCATCTACAGTCAATTCTAACCTAGCAGGAATTTCAACATATCCATGGGACAAAGATGTTTATGGAACGTCCGGTAAGACAAAAACTTTCTGTAATCGCCTTAGTTTCACTATAAAGTTTAAAAAGTAAAGTGTGACTTTACAGGTAAACCGTAAGGGAGAAACGAATCATATTTACTTTTGCGTTTTCGGAGTTCAGAAATGAAAGCACAATAATAGAGTATGTCAAATCGATTCGTATTCTGGTCAATTATATTTCACCTTTAATTAACATATATTGTCATTTTCAGTCTTTTTTAGAAGTCACGACCGTGTGTTGTTAAATTTTAAATTAAATGTGATTTTAGAAAAACAAATGTGAGACAAAATATGGCGCTACATCTTTTTGAACGTGCCTGTTTAACGATTTGTGTGAACATTTCTTTCAGGTGGCATAGTCATTCCACCCGAATCTTTTGGATCTCCAGAAAAATTGAAAATTTTAGTACACGAAATAGGACATATATTTGGATTATGGCATGTTCACCATGGCATTTCTGAAATGGATTGTAATAACCCTTGCCTTGAAACGCATGCGTCTACGGAATTAGGAGATCTATGCTCAGACACAGAACCAACACCAGACAATACAGAATGTCATGACCCAGACGGAACCAAACCTACCTGTGGAGTACAAACGTTCAAAAATACACCATACAAAAATTATATGAGTTATGCTGGTAAAGATGTATTTCCATGCTGTATTGTAGCTTGTTCCATAATTTTCGTTGTTTTACATTAAAACGAGTAAGGCATCAGTAGAAAGTGAGTTATTTAAAAAAAAGATGAGTTATAGAAATGTTATTTATAATTCTCAATATTCTGAATATTTTGGGTAAAGCATGGTGCTTTGACGCAACCCATAACACAAAATAAAAGCCGACCTTTATGAATTTTGCAAATATTTCTGACCAGTATTTCTGCTTTACAAGGGAGGTTACTTTTGCATATATAAAGAACTACATATTTATTCCAAAAATATGAGTTCTATAAAGCTATGTTGTAATTGTTCTTTATTGTATCTATCGTTTTCAGATGATTCGTGTATTGATCATTTTACACCTGAGCAGAGGGCAAGAATGCATTGTTATCTTGACCTAGTGTATCAACCGTGGAAAACAAACAAGAAACCATCACCAGTTCCCATGTCTCCTAAGGTTGGTAGCATTTAATTTAACAATCTCCACGCAAAGGATTCTGGGTATCCTACGTCAACCACAATCACCTCTGCCATACCATTACTTGACATTGTGAGAGATATCTCTCATGGATGATAAGATTCGCGTACAAACGCAGTAATTTCAATATAAAAGTGTATCAAAAGTGTATAAAAAGACTATATAAAAATAAATAAGATCTCGTGTATTATTTTACAAATATCGTTCTTTGTTTACAAACGTCACGAGCAGACGACAAATGTAGTCCCACAGTAAATGAAGGATGACGTGCGGCAGAGGTTATATCTGGGAACCAGTTATGTTCTCTGTGCCGGAGAGTGTTAATTTAAAACGCAACATGTTTAAGCTATAGCTACAGTAAAACCTACTCGCTATAAGTATGTACTGTTGTTCAATTTGATACACTTATGACTAAAACAGTGTGCATATCAATAAATGAATATTTCATGAGAATGATACTAAATTGTTAGTTTTCAATAAAATAGTAATTTTAAATGATTGCCTTTTTTTCATAGTTGTTACATAATAGCGATATTATAAAATCCGATCTTATATAATTATACGTATTTATAATTAGTTCTGCCTTATTTAGGTTACTGCAGCAACCAACGATAGCATCACAATGATCTGGCTACCTCCTCTAGGTTCAAGGAAGGCATTTCCGGAAACTATTTGTGATATTTGTATCAATGACAGATTCGCTTCACAATTTGCATCAAACGCAACGGCATCACATACAAAAGATCCCTTGTTCCTATGGCAACCGGAACAAGCTACTGGTATAGCAAATTGTTCCAAAATTAAAAACGCATAAAAGACGAAGAAATTAACGACTTGCATTGTACAGAGTAACCTCATGCTGATAGTTAACATGCAGTACCAAATGCGTTATGTAGAGTTCTTTTTATAATTAGCTTGCAAAGAAATTGAACTGATATTTCGTTAAAACTAGATGTAAATCACAGAGCATGTCCGATGAGTACATCGTTATTGAATTGGACTGATATTGCATGCCATACTTTCGTAAAAACTTCGTATAATAAATGGGCTTTTATGAATAAATATTTAAGGAGAAGCATTCTTAAACGTAGATCAAATTCTTGTAGCAGAAAACAGATTGTGAAGTAAAAAATAAAACACAAATATTACATAATCTTACATTAAACAGATATATCATAAGACAGACTAGTACAGAACGTTATATATCGTTAAATATTGCAGATTTACCATTTTGATTACAACTTTAAGCGTTATACCTGTTTTATTTTTCAACATCGTCCATTGAAATTTAGCAATAAACTGACTGTTGTTATCTAGGTCCTCCAGACGCAGAACCGTGTACAGCTAGTGATAGGGCCTGGATGATGCCAGACGTTTACACGTGTGAAAAAATGGAATGCTACATTGACTTAGAATTCAACTTTAAAATTGTGCCTAATAAGTATGATATAGTTAATTACATTATTAAATATATGATCGTTCTTAGATGTCATAATTTAATTTGTTCTTACATTAAAAAGTCTGTAAACAGCAGTTCTAGAATATCCGGAAAATTCAAGTTCAGCTTTTATTTCGTGCTATGGGTTGCATGAACCATTTTTTCTCTAACATATTCAGAATTTAGAGATTTATAAATAAAATTTGTTATCTTGAATTTCAACAATAGCACATGTGTTACTGATGCCTTAAATACAAAGTACATGTTTTAATGTTGCACATCAGTAGCATTGTTGCTACTTTTAAGGATATGATCAAATTTCGTTTCAAGCATTTTGACATCATAGAACATGAAACTGTTAATGGAAAGACATTTTAGATGAAATTTACTTTTTCCTTCCATTCTCACTTTTTTCTTAACTATGACTGTGTGTCGTTCGAATAAAACTATATCACGTTCGTGTGTCGACCTACAAAGATACCTAGCACAGCACGTGTTGGCGGATAAGGAGTGCCATCAACTGCGAGCGTGTCAGGTTATAATACGAAAGCCTGAGAGTAGATCTTTGACATTTTAAGATATCAGAGGAATTTTTCTGTTAAAAACTTCTTTTACCTATGTCTAAAGGAGTAGGTGCAGCGTAACTGCCTCAAACACTATCGATACGTTTTAGTTAGCGATTTAAATTTCCCGTGAATTCGTTCTTTTCATTTCCAACATTGATATACATGGCCGGTAAAACAGAGTGCGACCCAATAAAATGTTGCTACTCATCGAATCTAATTCAGAAAGCCCCCAAAATGTACCTTTTATTTCTTGTAGGGCTTCCAGCTTTCCCATTTTTCCGTGATATATTGTTTGACCTAGCCCTTAAAAGCTGCTCACGGAATTGAAATCAATCTAGTCACAAGATATGATAAATATAGACAATGATACTCTGTAAGAGTTTTCTACCGACCTTAATCATACTCGTTATTAGTTGGTGATCTTTTCTTTTTATGACTCAAAGATTACACTATAAAGCAAGCCTATAATTAATTTATTTCAGTAAATTCATTTTTATTAATTGCCAATTAGTTGCCTAAAATGAACGTGTAATGGCTCTGTTGCTGCAAAAGTAAAGGATAAGTTTAGTTTTTAATAACATATTTTGTACAAAAAAATATTAGCATTTACTGTCGTGACTGATGTATCAAATTGACATAAAATTTTGCATGCTATGATAACAACTAAATACCATAAATACTACAGTTTAACTATATATTAAAGGCTGTCGGTATGGGTAACGTATGCAGGGTCATTAGATGAGGATACATTAAAAGAAATGGACGATGCTATCAAATTAATTGAAATTACAACAGATGACGATAAAATCATAACCTTGGGCGAATTTCCGGTTTCATGCGACTCCGTATTGACAATTAGGCTTGATGTTAAGAGATCTGTTAAACTGGTATGTATATATATTTGTCGTTTTAAAGATCTACTTTTCTATGCATTTTTTGAGTTATATCATGTCGACTGGTTTTATGGTTTAAGGAAGCCGAAAAACCCGATGAGATGCACTGGGCAAAAAGGCTTGTTAATTAAGGTTGCAGTCGAGCACATTTTGTCCTGAGTCAAGCTCGAACTCGCATCCCCACTGATACTTGTATGACTACTCTACCCGAGGGAACCGATTGGATTGAATGTTTGCTTAACGTCCTGCGAATAATAGCTTAGCTATATTCAGAACAACAACAAGATAACGAACAAAGAATCAACAGTTGAAGGATGGACAAACGTAAACAGCATTTTAAATACCACTGGAAAAGTATAGAGCATTGGGTAATTGTGACAGATAATTTAGCCTTTTGTAGATAAAATGAGCGTACACTTTTTGAAGACTATAAAAGAGTCTTTATCGTGCAAGGAGTGTGACGGTTTGCAGTCAGGCTTTCTGTTTTATAATTATACACCCTTCCCCCGAAAGACATGGCTTCCAGAATCGCCACCTGGGAACACGCTTGGCAGCCTTGTAGGTCAAGCAATCCGAACCTTCATAGTACAGTTTCATTATTGAACGAGGCAAGCCGGAAAACACTAATAGATGTCTAAAAACCAAAGCATTAAATAATCAATGTGTCAATATAACAACCTTACATGATACATCCCTTAAGATGCTGTCTTCAAGTAGAAAAAACAGTTAATTTTACTTTTTGAAAGATAAAGTTTGAAAATATATAATACAAATTTAGTAATTATGTAACCGAGAAAAAATTAGTTGTAATTACTGGGTTACATAAATTACTAAATGTTTATTATTCTAGTTTATTTTCATTATCTCATGAATAACACTATATCAGTTTCTTTCATATAAGGTAAGAATATACGTTCCGCATCCGTATACCGCCATTGATGCTGTACAATTGTCCGCCGAGGATTCTGCTCCGGAATGTCGGTCTTGTAGACATCTGAAGTACCGGATTACACGAGACCCAGCGTTCCCCAAAAAGGATTCTATACAAACGAGTGATACAGAATTCACAGACAAGTAAATATAATTACCAGAGGAGAATTGACCCATTAAATAAGCATATGATATTTTGTATGAAATTATGTATTGATATCTTCTAATTTATTTTACATTATAGTTTAGAAATTATTAGCTGCAACCAACATATTTCTTTTCCTTATTTCCTATTGTGTTAGCACGTCCATATTTTTAAATATATAAATTATTCAACAGGATATTAAGGTAAACACTTTATATACTAACTCAAAAAAGAAACGCAACACTAAAAAAAATGGGAATTTTTACTTTATATATTATTTTAACAATTTATCATATAAATAATTGATACAGAAATGTAAAAATTGGCACACTTCTTGGTATTGAGTTCTTTTACCATGGAATATAATATTTTGTCGCATATTGTCAATAAATCAAGCAAAAAATGTCAGTATCTGTTGTGCCCACCATTTGCTTGTAACACAGCTCTTACTCCTCTTGGCATGGATTCAATTAAACGTAGAGTTCGAACAGGCGATATTCTTTGCCACTCGTACTGAAGTGCCTGCTCTAATTGTTGCAGATTTTGCGGCGGTGCATGGTTGTCGTTGGCGCACGCGCCAATCCAGTTCATCCCACAGATGTTCAATTGAGTTAAGATCCGGAGACCGTGATGGCCAACGGATCACACTGACATTCTGTTGCTCTAAAAAATCAACTGTTACACGTGCTGTATGTGGTCGGGCATTGTCGTGTTGAAAAATTTCTCTTTCAATGTCAATTACGGTCAATAAATGCGGCCGTATGATTTTCTCTCTACCTAACAGCGTTCCTGGCGTAAGAGATAGCGGCTCACACCGTAACACTGCCTCCGCCAAAATTGTCTCTTCCTACAACACAGTTTTGCGCAAAACGTTCACTTCGGGGCCTATAAACTTGTATGCGACCATTTCGCTTTTCAAGCTGAAAACGTCGTGACTCATCGCTGAACCACACTCTTCTCCAGTTCTGTAAATTCCATACACGAACGGTAATACACCATCTAACCCTTGCTCGGCATCTCAGTGTTGATCCGACGTAAGGTCTTTTTGCCCGCAATCAACGAGAGCGTAATCGATTGCGTACTGTCTGTGGTGATATACGGCGCAACCCAGGGACGTTTAAAGCTGTTTCTGTTGCAGCAATAGTCCTGTTCCTTAGATGGAATAATCTAATGTAGCGATCCTGCGCCCGAGTTGTAACACGCGGGCGCCCTGAACGTAGTCGGTCTGTCGTAATACCAAGCTGCTGTTAGCGTCTCAAAAGGCGTGAAATTGTGCTACTATGAACATTGTACGTTCTGGCAACGGCATTCTGTGATTCCCCGACCTAGATGCGACCGATAGCGATATTCCGGGTAGCAGCATCTAACCTTGGCATATCGTCACCTTACAGAATTTAAATTTATTAATGCGGTCAAGAAAAGAAATAACGGGGTTTATACCGATTGTCTGAGTTGAAAAAATACCCATGATTTGCACGTGAAAGTCGACCTTGTTTTTAGCAATGCGTAATTCATAGTGTGTTCCAGATTTCGACCACAGTCGTTCACGAGTGGATGAATTTAAATGCTTTCACCTGGAAACCTTTAATTAAGGTGTAATTATGATGTTGTGTATATATGTTTGAATATTTATAGGTTATTTGTCCGCAAAAAAATGATTTGAAAAAATATCCGGTTTTGCGTTTCTTTTTTAAGTGAGTATATTTATAAATTGGTATTCATATAAATATGTAGCTCTATAGTTTAAAAGTTGTATTTAACGTTGCACCAAAATATAATTATGGTTGTGACATACAGTCATATTTAAGACATAACATTGTCCCATAATTCCATTCCTTATGAATAATTTGAACATAACCGCAGCCTTAATGCGAGCATCGATCATTTGTTCATGACGTTACCTTAACAGTGTCCATCCGCATAGCATTGCTGACGTCATTCTCTAATGTGTTGGTGAAGTTGCCAATATGTCAATTTAAAATACAGCGTTTCAGAGATTGCAAAAAAAATGTGTTTGATTTTTTTATTGTTACTTACAAAATTAACACTTCAATTTTGTCGATGTCTAAATTGTTTTGTCTACATTTAAATTAATTCAAGTGATATGCTACAATATGTTTTTTCTGATAGCTAAGCTACTATCTGAAATGAGTTTGTCCATTTGGATCTTGCATCATTCTATACTAGGTTTCAGAAACGTGACCATTCACCATTCGTTAACGTATTATAAATAGGCAACTTGTATTTTAGTTTTACGTTTTATAAGGACTTTGACGAAGTACGTACACTCAAAGTTTAATAATATCCGGTCACGTAAGCATGAAGCTGCCGTTGTAATCTAAAAGGTAGAATGTGTGGATTAAACGTAAAATTGACGTAAACAACCGAATTCTTGACGTAAAAAACTTTAAAGTACATATAAGAAGCAATATACCTGTTATAAGGCATGGTTTTTGTTTTTAGGGATCTTGAACTAGATATACAATATACATATACTGTCACTGTGATTAGAGGTAATCACGAAAGTGTTCCATCACCATCACTTCAATATACTATTCGACAAGTATTCTGTGGCGATGGTAAAATTGACAGGTAAGCCAACTTAAACCACTTATATATGAAATAAAAAAAAATAGGTTCATCGCCGCAAAACAGAAGTACCATGAACAATGTAAGACATAAGGGAAGTAAAGTAAAGGCACACCCGTTGCATTTTATTTTTTACAAAGTCTTGATCAATGCAGAGCAAATCTATATCAGGTGTTTGAAATAAGCATCGTTTTGTCGATTTCTACTCTAAGCTTCCCTTCTTTAGGAAACTCAAATTGAATTGCCATCTAAAAGGTATTTTATGTTTCTAGTTTCCAAAAAGCAAATGAACGTTCGAGGTTTGAACCTCTGTCACAAAATTGGTGTTGTGCAGAATAATAATAAAATTAGCTCTTGCCTTTTTTGTATTTGCAAACTTTTGAAATATAGTGATGAGGAATGTGATGACGGTAACAGTATCGATGGTGATGGCTGTGACTTACTTTGTAAAGAAGAAGAACTCTTTAAGTGTAAAGGTAAGCACACAAATTGTCACATAATATAGTTCAATATGGTAAAATACTGTGTCAGTACTTGGCAACTAATGATTTGTCTTCTTAAAAATCTGCCTAGTTGTTCGGAAAAAAGTTGAATATGGTCTAAAGTACACATTACCTCAATCGCTCATGTCAGGGCTAATTAAAGATATGATACACATTACAACACTTTCAATGATACGTTCACGTCATGTATAAATTCCACGTAATACTTATAAAACCTCAACTTTTTTGTTTTCGAAATTTTGGTTCGAAGGTCCTGAAGTAAATATAACCAGTACAAAATACTTAAAAATTACAGGTGTGGATGCAAGCGAATTCATTTGGATTTTAAATACTGTTTTGGTTCAAGCGCCACTGATGAGTCTTGATTAGACGAAACGCGCGTCTGGCGTAGTAAATAGTTTTATCCTTGGTATCTTTGATAACATTTTATTTAAATGTCTGTTGATGATGAATATATTAATTTAATTACTAGTGTTTCTTTTCATTTTGAGTTCTGACTTTACAACGTATTGTTTTGCTTTCGCTGCTCTTTTTTCTTTCATACATTTTATTTTATTATCGCTTCTCCGAATATATCTGTTGCGTGGATAATTTACACTTAGGTGAACCCAGTCAGTGTTATATTCACAATGGTGATGGAATTTGTGAAGAATTCGAAAAGCCATACAGTGTTGCAGACTGTGGGTATTATACCCCAGTCCACTTTGAAGACCAGTGGGCCACATCAGCGATTGCAAATCCCGATTTTCAAGACGTTTCCTGTCCCGAATCGTTGGTAACTGGAATTCCTTTGAAAAATCAGGTATAACGTTTTTGTAAATTTACAGTATATAGATTAGCTCTATTTCCCTTCATTTAGATTCTATCCTCATCAGTCGGTCTATTTTGTATTAATTCACTAAAAAATAGGATGCATTTCTAATTTTAATTGAAAAATTCTAAACGAGTTTTGTGCTAATCGTGTGAAACACTTTTAATTTAGTAGTTTCAAAATGCATTATATATTTGTTCAGTGTTTTTACGCATCCATAATTAATGCCGCAAAAATGTAGAATTGTTTAATTATAAAATTGTTTTTCGATGATTCACATTCTTCATTTAACAGATAATGCCCGAGTCTTAAATAGACATCTGCCTCTACTTTTGTTTGTGACCTTAAAAGGATTTAGTCTATACGTAGTACGAAAAGTGTCACTTCTGAAGCAGATTATACTCGTCTTTCGAAAAATATTATAGAACTCCTTTGTTAAGAATGTGTTTCTGGTGCCTATTGTTCGTTGCATGCTTTGTAGGTTTGTTGACTTTTTGTGTTTGTGAATATTTTGTAAGCCATGGTTTTATTACTTTGATTTTGTTCTATTTGATACGTCTCGGTATCTTAATTTAATTACCGAAATTAGTTTAGTTATTTAGAAATGATTATATATTTATACTTCTGTTCCATTGTACAGCTACTGACGACATGCAGTTTAATTAATTAAATAATAACCAGTCTTGTCGTTTTGATTTTCAGAAATGCGCCAGCAATACTGTACCTAAGGAATACTGGAATCCTTGTAAAAATAATGGAAAAGAAGATAAATATTGGATAGAAGTAAGAAAACATATTTGCATTGCCCTAGTGTTTCTAATGTATTAGTGTTGGAACTGTTATGTTCACAATGAAAGTGGTAATACTTCCTTTTTATTGATTGACTTAGTAGGTAATATTGTAACTATATACAGTTTTTTATAGCCGATAGGTAAAGTTAAAATTTTATAGTTTAAAAAAAAATAAAATTATCTCTTAAACCGGAACATTATAATTATATTTTGGTAAAAAAGACCGGTTTTGATTTTTATGACTGCATATTTAAGTCAATAAAACTATGAAAAAACTGAAGTTATAAATCAGTAGCAAACATATGTTATTTTAAAGATATGTCGGTTATGATTTGTGTGCATTTTGTTCTGAAATCTCCATGGATATAATTACTTCGGAAGCATTGTAATTATCCTCAAAGGCATTTGCAAAACAACGCAACATTAGTATTATGTCGGTCTGAAACGTCAGATATTCATGTATTTATATGTGATAACTTTATTGATTTGCAGGTATATTTTGCAAGACCAAAAGTTGCAACAGAAGTCATTATTCATTTAGGATCTGACGGAATAGATGGGTTGATTAGGAAACAGACAATGAGAGTGGATCTTTTAACATTTGACAACACAACAAAAGCTACTTCTCCGGAGTTGCATTCTATTTCCTGTTCACATAATCCAGTTCATATTCCAATAGTTCATAATCTTGCTCAGCCATTTTTCTTAACAAAAGGTAGTGTTAAATAGTTAATTTGTTTTATACGTTATTGATTTACTTATGAGTTTTGAATAGAAGAAACGCGCGTCAGGCGTAGCAAACGTTATTGCCTGGAACTTTGTTATATTTTTGATTTACCATACACAGAAATGCCTTTGTGATGCCGGAATAACCCAGTGGTAATCTGTCGTGTCAACTGGAGTACTGAAATAGTAAGAAAAAATCCAGGACACAGACCCAACAACAACAGCCAAAAATTAAGGGATGATTTCAATCCTTATGTAGACAAACAAACAAAACAACATAACTGTTTTAAACATTACAATGTAAAGTCCGTCTACCTGCATATCAATAATAATACCTTGCTATAAACAACATCACAATATCTTATCGTGCAATCACTATAGACAAACACAGATGTTTTTGAATGGCATGTTATACATTTAACCCCCAATAATTAAGAAACTACCATAATACCTGTTAGTGTATTAAGAGATCTTGACAGTTTACAACACAAATATGCTGCATATTTTTCAATTCAACGTATAGCTTAGTTAACAATAAAGAACAAAGTGCACGCTTTATTATTAGACCATATAACATACGACTAGAGATTTTTTTTTAGCTTTTTCTGTTTTGGCTACTCCTTGCAAGTGTACTTTCATTTAAAAAGAATCAAAATATCCAAACGCGTTTGTTTAGTGAGTGGCATAAACATGGGTAAAAATATTCCTGTAATTAGTTTGCATAATGAAAGTTTATGTTATATATTGAAGCAAAAAAACTAGCGATAGCCTTATTTAATAAGATATTAACAGAAACGAAATAGTTAAAGAAAGCTTTCGTAAAAATAAATAAAGGAAAGAAACACAGTTTTAAAGTAACTTATGTACTATAGGTATTCGCATTCGGTTTTCATCGCCAAGGATCAGTATTGCCAGTGTCCGACTCCGATCTGCCAAATATTTAGATCCGGTTACCATTGCATCCTGTAAATCGATGGAAATGTACGACCCAATATCATCCAGATGTTTAACCAGATCTTGTGAGATACAATCTTGTGGCAATTTGCGGGTAAAACACGGTGTTCCAACCTGCAATGGATTCAAGGAAGGAAATGTTTGTACTGTGACCTGTAATCCGGGGTAAACCATTAAAGCATGTTGTTTTTAACAACTAAAATTTGTTTGGTTAATCTGTGATAAAGAAGGCACACATCTGAACGATTAATCTGTCCAATGTTTTAACGAGTTTTAAATGTTTGTTTGATTTTATCGGAAACAATTTTACTTTTTATATACCATAGTTTAACAGCATAATAAATTGTTAAAGTGTAGTTTTTCATTGAGCTACAAATTCGCTACATTATAGCTACATGTATATATTTAGTAAATACAGGTATGTAAAGAATCATAAGGAATATACAACGACGCGTCATCGGCTAAATTTGTTTTATTGAAGGACTATCAATATTGCTGATTTAACAATAAATGGCAAGTGACGAAACGAATTGCGACATAAAAAGAACAAATATCCCATAAGCGTAATGTATGATGTTCAAATTATTACAGGTTTATCTTAGATGGACTTGTCAACGAATACGTATGTGTGAACGGAACATGGCAAACATACAGCCCTTTGTCATGTATTCGAGTACACTGTGGCAAACCATTCTTTCCATATGCCAGCATTTCCTGTCCAGATGGATTTAGCTATGGAGACAAATGCAACTTCTTTTGCAAGGCACCAGCAAAGCTGCAGGGTAAATGACTTTAATTTGGTTATCTCTCACAAATCGGTATTATATAGGAAATTTGCATTTCAATTTTTGGTTTTCTTTGGGTTTGAGACTTTTTTTATCCTTTTTTCATAAATGTTTTTTGTTAAATATAATAACCTACAAAACACATATCAAAGCAAGGTGAGTTCTGTATACAAAGTTACAGTTGGCAATGTTTTCCGAATTAAATATTCGACATTCTCGATTGTTTTTTTTTACATGTTGCAAAAACTAAACTAAACGTGCACTGACCTTTTTGTTTTTACAACGTTTTTGGCGAATGATACTAATTACGAATTATTTATATAAAGAAGATGCACAAATAATAGATAGATGCGAAGTCGTACACTTCTGATGTGTACGGTTACATATGCTAATGGCTATTTTTTCATGATTCCTGATTCGATGGCCTTCCATTTTGTATTACACATAATCTACTTAGTTCTGTAGGGGAAGTTGTGACGTTGCAAAATTTTCCAACCGTGACAACGATTAATGTCTTATATGTCTCTGCACAAGCGGGTGCCGGTGCTCTGCTTGAGAAATATCCCGTACAAAATCATAAGAGAAAACGGTTTCATAACTCGCGAGAGTTAAAAGTAGCTTTTTATCAACTCTGTTTATGTAGTTTCAGTTTAATAACGATCTGAACAGAGGCTTCTTTGTTACAACATTGAATTAACTTCAGTTGAAATTTTGAAACCTATAAATAATTGTCCATTTATTGCCACAACAACACAGGAGTTGAAAAACACTTCACACTAATCACAATAACATCAATTGCACAAAGCAAACACTAACAAGAAAAAAAAGGCAAAAGTGAATAAGATGTCCAAGTATGATGTATTTGTATAAATCAAATAATATAAAATCACATGAGTAGTCCAACAATTAAAAAAAAATAAATCTGTTACTTGTTCCACTTTCTCTATTGTCGCCATGTGGAAGATATAACGTAATCAGGTCTCGTTCTGATGACCTTTATTTAAACAAAAACAATGCAAATGAATAAATGTGAAGATGTTTTAACAAACCAATCAAGTTCCAGTTAAATTACTAGCAATGCTCTTATATGAACATGGTCATGCAGACGATCGGAAGTTTGTGGTCATAAACTTTTCATAATTGTAATTACTGATGTCGGTTACGAAATACTACATGTATAAGAAAATCCAATTTCTAATCGGTTCTATAACATATTATAATTGCAATTATTTTAACACGATATTAAAATAGTCATGAATTTTTGTCCCAGTACAAAGGTCAACCCATATTACAGAAAAAACATAGTTTCGGGTCTGTTAACGCTTCAAAGTTACTTAGAGCGGGTACTACGATATTTCCTCCGGAGTTGCGTTTTAAAATCCAATACGACATTTTGAGACTCGTATAAAAAGTACCATATAAATGTAGGGAAGTCGCTGACAGTCACAAGATCTTAGGTTACCAGAATATCACTTCTATTGGACTACTTTAGATCTTCCTCGCGACAACAATAGAAAAAAGGGGACAAGAGAAAGATTTTATTTTAATGATATTGATAATATAACTACATACAATTTAATATGATGCTCACAAAAGAAAATTTAAAAACAACTTCTCTATTTTCGTGGTTTTTTTTATTTTGCAGGAGATGTTTCTACTATACAATGTGATGCTGATGGGAGATGGACGTTACCGAATGCCTTCTGTCAAATACAGTGTAAAGCACCATCGGTGACGTCAAATTCAAGACTGATGACAATGAGCTGCAAACGAGGGTATCAGTTTCTCGGGAAGATCTGCAAGTTTAAATGTGAGAAGGGATTCAAAGTCGAAGGAAGGAATAACGTTCGGTAATAAGAATATAACATGGAATAATTTTGTTAAGACATAAATGCAGTAAATTTTGAATTTATTGTCATTAGGTAACTTTATTAAACAGAATATAATATCGGTTAAAACGACGACTTATAACATTTCCTAAAAACATTTCTCTAATAATATCTATATGTGCTGTATTGTCTTGAAATGTATTCCTCATACACATTTTGACGAGAAAAATTATATTTTAAGTTTAAAAAATGTGATATTAAGTACAAACGTGACTTTAGTTTTAAGACATGAGTGCAAGTTTTTCATTTCATTAGAGAACAGTACGTAACACTATGTTGAAATTTCGCCTGACTTATTGTTAAAAGTATATTACAGACAAAAGACTGAATTCTGGGGCTGTGACTGTTGATTCTTTTGTAATTTGCGACTTTATTTCTTGTCCCTAGATAACATTATATAATATTTTCGGGGACTTCACCTACCTTATTTTAACGATATGAAACACGATTTTGTGATGTTCATAAATATATACAACTCGCCATAAGTTAAGCAACACCCTATTATTTTCCAGGGATTCATTTAAAATTTTATATATTTTAATATTTTTTTAAGAAATAACAATTTATTAACATTAATGACAAATGAAACATACAAACAATATGTTAACAGTCTCTTGACTTTTTGTTTGATGAAAAGATGTTCAAAGCAAAGATATAAAAAACAGTGCAAATATAACTTTCATTAGTCAAAAATAAGTTTGATTGCATACTTAAATTTCATGAACTTCAAGTAAACACATCATCACATGTCAACGTTCAGAGAAAGAAAAGTCACATTGAAATGTGTTAAACGCAAAATTCTCAGTAAGTCGTGTAACCACCAAGTTTCGGTACAATTCATTAACTCTCCTCCTCATGCTGTTGACTAAACGACGAAGTGTAGCATGTGGTTAATTCTGCCATTCATTTTGAACACGTAGTTCTTGAACATTTTGGCAAGCAGGTGCGCTGTTATTGATTTTACGGCCAATGATATCCCACGAATGTTCAACTGGATTAATATCGGGTGACTGACATGGATGGCCAAGGAAGATGCTCAATAGTTTCCCTTTCGATAACATCACGTACAATTGTAGGTCGGTGAGGTCTTGCGTTGTCAGTCTGTTACCAAATGCATGAGGAGGAGAGTTAATGTAGCGTTAATGACGTCATTTCGATATTTCTGCCCTGTCATTATCCCATCAACCACATAAGATTCAGTTTACAGTCGTATGATAAGCCTCCCCACACTGTAACAACACCACCACCAAACGCTGTAGTGCCTAGAATGTTGTTTTGATTGTAAGCAGTGCCTCGTCGTCTCCAAGCACATTCCAACGACCTGTCGAAAAAGTAAAGGACTGTCGAGAAAGAAAAGGAGATGGACACTAAATCGTTTAGGCTTTTAGGCGTGCTCGACTACCGTATGACAAACGGGTTTTGCTATTTAAAATTTACCTGAGAGTTAATTAAAGTAACTTTCCGTGCTTAAATAACACAAAATTAATATTCATTTAATTTTTGAAATTATCAACAACAAAAAATTGTAGGTGTTTCTTAACTTATGGCGAGGTGTATATATTATTTTTGTTAAGTTTCGTATGCAACAAAATCCTTTAATATTAACATCAGAATCATCGACTGTTGTTATTACATTGAGGTATGGGTAAGAATTATTTAGTTAGGTTCATATTGGATGCCAAATACAATCAAGTTTAATTGGTTCGTCAGTAACGCAGAATGCGATGTTGAGATTTAAATTGCAATTTATTACAGAAAGATTTATAAGTTAGAATGTGGAGAAGATGGATCATGGCATGGCGACAGTTGTGTTTCAATCACATGTTCAGCACCTGATGTCGTATTTAAAGGACTGTACAGATGCTCAGATGGATACAATGCCGGAAGTAAATGCACAATGGTTTGTCCGGATGACCTTGTAAGTGTAGCATTGAATATCACATGATACCAGTATACGACTTTTTTAAGACTTCTTAATATGTATTTCAAAATGTTTAATTGGGACTTATTGATATGGTCTATTAAGAAAAATAGCAATGAAACCGACAAAACCACAAGAGCTTAAAGTTATGATGACAAAAACCTATCTACGAAATCGAAATACCGATCACCAGTTAACGTACTGTATCATCTATTTATTATATATCCCGTCAAGGAGAGTGGGGAAACGTATAGATTTTCTTCCGTTCGTATGTCCCATCTCAGGTTAACCTTTGCGTTTACGCTTTGTTTTTATGAAGATGACTTCAGATCTTCTTGAAAACATGGCAAAATCTCCTCATTGACAACACTCTGTAGGGCTGTGCCTAATACTTTAAGCTAAGTGAAATAAGAATAAAGGTGGTGATTACCAATATTTGCCAAGCGGGACATCGGTATTGCCAAAACACATGTTCTTGTTTTGAATTAATGTCACATATTTTCCTGATTTGAGTTTTATTTCTGGCTTTGCTAGATACATATAATTATGTATTTTTTAAGGCGAAGCAAGTCATTACATGTCAAATAGATGGAGCATGGACAAACCATTTCAACGTGTGTTCTTCGTCTATAAATGGCACCTGTCCTAAAGTTAACGACAACAAACATGTCAAATTCGAATGCAATGGAAATGCTGTCGGTAGGTTTCAATTATGGATTAGGTCAACAATTGCATGTGCACAGTTAAGGTCCAAATGTTAGGGAAAACATAAATAATGGGTCGATACAAAAAAACCACCAAACCGAATCATCTTTATACGAGAAGAGATATTTTTTGTATTTATAAACATTGTTATTTCTATCACTTCTTCAGAATTTATAGGGATAAAAGTCTGTGTAGTTCTGTCTTTCTTTGAGGTATGTTTGGAAGGAAACAATATTGTCAGGTATATAAATTTAAAAAAAAGGTTAATTTGAAGATTTTGTTAAACAATAGTACATTTAATAAAGAAAAGAAAAATATTATTTATTATAATCTAGTTCATTTTACTGTCCATTAAACTGATTTGTTTACTTTTCAGTTTAAAAATCTATAATGAATTATTGAATTATATGAACATAGGTGACCAATGTGAGGTTCATTGCTTTTTACCAAATGCCGTACCGATTCTAAATGGTCAATCTAATAAAGTGCGTGGTCGCTTGGCTGGTATAGCTGATCAAGAGGACGAGAATGAGGCTTTTAGAAAGGTTACTTGTTCTGCATTACTGGAATGGACACCAGACACAGAAACCGTATCTTGTAAAGTCGGATGTAACAAGGTAAATATTTAGGCAAAAATGTTGTGTAAACGAAAATGTTCACAAGGAGCAAATTTCGTTTACTTTGTAAACACAATCAAAATGCTGAGTAGAATTGTTGGTACTCATTTTGGTGGTGGTTAAATTATTACTTCACCAAAGTTCCTTTGACTTTGTTCGATTGTCACGCTACATGCTAAATTAGCCATCTTAAGCGCAATATTTTCACTTGAAATATAACACTAAATTCGAAAAACCCAAATCTAGAACTTGAGTTTTTAGAAATTCAATCTAAAAAATTAAACCTCTCACTTCATCCCTACACTTTTGTTCCATTGTTGTCGCGTGCAAGATTTAACATAATCCTATTTACGTAACATTCTTGTGAAATTTGTTTATACATAAATAATGTTATGTAAATGAGTGTCTTGACATTTTAACAAGCCAATCAAATTGCAGCTATATTATTGTCTTCGTTATAATTCATGTGAGGAGAAAGTTTCAAAAATCGTTTTTTTTTTCATTTGTTTCTGAAGAATCGAGGTCAATAAAATAAAGCGTTTCGAATAACTAGTAATATGACCGTCATATCTTCCGACTGTAACCAGTTGGTTGGTACTTACAGTCACATGATATAATGTTATCACACTGTGACCTGAACTGGATTACTTTAGAACTTCCACGCAAATATCGAAAACGGGTGAAGAAGTGACAGATTTATTTTAAACAAGATTGACAAATATATTTAATATTTTACAAAACGTCCTTGGTATTTGTGAAGTCACAATTATACCATGGGAAGAATTGTTAAATATGTTAACACTACTGCCGATTATTTAAGTGTTAATATGATTAGACTGTGTTGTACTTAACTAATTTCATTTTTTTAAGCCATGCTTAGCAAGAGTACCCAGATGTTGTTTTTTTTTTAAAATCAATCTGTCAGCTTTGTTAGCTTCTCAGATATGCCATAACACTGAATATACACTATATTAGTTGTTTAACACACCCCCGTTCACAAATAGACGCCGCTTCTACTATGGTCACATATGACCAAAAACGTGACCGATCGTGACAAACGCAGGAGAAACATAGTGGAGTCTTCATAAGCGCAGAATGATCGTCATAGAGTTTCCCCGTGCGGGATCCGGGTGCCTAAAAGAATAGACCGCAGTCGCGCTAGCTTGTCGTAAAAGGCGACTAAATAGCGCCCAGTACCCAGACCAGGGTGTCAGGTCGGTTTGCCTAAAGACCGACTGGGATGTGTGCCCCAGGTGGTTGAATGGGGTACCCCTGGCAAGCTGGGGTTGTCAGGCCATAATACGGAAAACCTGACCGCAAACCATATTAGTGCACCGTGTTGGGAAAAATGCCACGTTCCTCGCACGTTAAAGAACGCTGCTGTAGTATTCGCTATGAGTATGAATTTCGATCCCGCTACAGGAGGCTAAATTGCCCGACCCTATCCATCCTCCCATTTGCCAGTGCCAATCTAAAATCCGTTACCCCTATTTTTCCTTGTGTCCCATCCCATTTTCATTCATCATCATTTCATGTTCATTTTATCATCCATTTCATGTTCATCGCCTGAATATAGCTGAAATATTGCTGCTCGGGCGTTAAACACCATTAATCAATCAATCAATCAATCATCGTCATAGAGTTTTCATGATCGGAGAGCTCTACGCTATCGACACGCTTACTTAAAACATGCTCAAAACAAGCGTAGCGGATCCCGACCATGCAACAAGAATCGGGTTAAATCCTAAAAAGAGCGTAGTAGAAGCGCCGTAATTCGTACAAGCAGCGCAGAAGCATCGTGAAGAGATCTTTATGATGGTGGTAAAAGCGCAGTATAAGCGTAGTACAGTCAAAAACTTATCAAGTACGCCCCTACAACGCTCCCAAAACGTTCTTACTACGTTCCCAGTACGTAATATGATTGGCATCACCGTAGCGATATTGGCGTAACATCGTAGTAAAAGAGTGTTAGAGGCGCGTTTGACGTAGGGGCATCGTACTACGGTCGTAATGAAGACAAAAAAAAAGCGATCAATTTGCTCGATTTTGACGCCAAACGGCCCCGATCCGCCCCGATGCAAAACTTTTCAGACTGTGGCTTAATCGGGGATCGTCGCAGCTCTGTATGAACGGGGTCTTAGGCTTATTGTTCCAAGAGTGATGTATTTACTCTTGAGAAAGGGCCTAAATCAGCTGATAAATTGTTGTGCGGTTCATGGTGGGAGTTTTGCTTCTACCAATCAATATTAGCCAAATTTTAGTGATTAAACGAAGACTTAAATAACACAGGTATCCAGTTATATTAGAGTTTGTTGGTGTATGTACACGCACAACTGCATTCGACGTTGTCGACGTCAATATTTAAGTAGATAGCCAATAAACAGATGTGGCATCAGCTGGAACTATTGCAACCAATCGCATCGAGACATAGCCCTGTCTGTTACTGTTAAAGTTATGGAAATTGACAAAACGTGTGTAGCGACCTTAAAATTGTAGCGAAATATAAGAACGTCCGCTGCTGAGACGAGCAGGGCCTTAATTAATAGCTATATCCTATCAACTTGTGTTATCCTGCCTTTTTGATTTAATAGCCTTCAACGTCTCCGAACATCATAGTTGGTGAAATTGTCATAAAGCAATCGTTAAACACTACACAAAGGTTGCTGATATAACATTGTATTATATTTAAAACAAAAAAGTTATGGGGCCTTGGTAGACGAGTGGTCAAGGAAAGTATTTATCTACTATCGACTTCAAATCAACAATAAGGTTGCCAGTTCGAGTTCACTGTGGGTAGGGTGCTCCCTAACTCCAATCTTAATTTTTTGGTTGGGTTTTTTCCGGCTGCCCCCCGCTCACCCTCTCCCCAGAAAATGTGTACTATAGCGTGTGACGATGGAACTCGTAAAGAATGCGTATGATTCTGACAGTAATCTAATTCAGTATTTTTGTATATATAATATAGGATATATATAGCTAAAAACTGAAAGTTGCATAAAACACCATTGAAACAAAACGAAAATACAAAACGTTTAGCCTCTAAACCTAACATTTTTTATAAACGAATTTTTAATTATATGAAATATAAATCCATATAATATTTCAGGATTATATTAATGATGGACTATGTCAAGCCGAGTACAATACCCCAGAGTGCTCATATGACGGCGGAGACTGCTGTAGTTCGACAGTGTTTGATAAATTGGTCATATCCATACCCTTTAATTGTGGAAAACCTTGTAGTTGTATTGATCCAAACGCAGAAGAGAATCAGAAAGACAAGGCTAAGTCACGTGGAAAAATATCCCGTTCAAGGTACCAACACCTTGCCCTCAGCAGGTACTCGAAGAGGAAATCACAACCCTATTGGGCGAATGATCTATCATGAAACTGTTAGGTGATTTTTTTTATTTTCTTTTAAATAGATCTTTGTATTTTGTTGGTTTTTTTTTAAATTTGTAATACTGATTAATATTTAATTATTGTTCTTGTTATTGGTATTATCGTTATTTTTACGATCTGATACAATTATTATGTTACTTGTTGTTTATTGAAATTGAATTCAATTTTATCATATAATAAAAAAAATATACAATGTTTGAATGATATTTAAAAATAATTAAGGACTTGTGCGCACTTCACGATTTTCCCCAAAGACAACTCTTTTATCATGCACGTATTGCTTATTGTTGATTCAATTATAGCGCGGATAAGATACTAAGACGTGGTGAAAATAGAAATAGAGAAAAAAAAACCCGAGATTAAAAAATACAAGAAAATGCGTTTCGGCAAAACTTATGTCAGGTTTGACCCCTTTTGGTAAATACCCTTTTTTCAAGTTCAATCATGCAAAAAGTATTGGCGTAGCCCTACAGATTTTTCCAGCGAGATCTCATCTTGTTGTAACTGTGTACTGAGTTTCATGAGGATGGGGATCATATTTATTAAAACGCAAAGGTAAACCTGAGGTTGGACAAATGAACGGACTGTAAAGCTATATATTCCCCAACGTTCGTTTGTGGGAGATAAAACCAAATTGCGATCTTCGAGAACATACACAGATAATGCAAGCGCCTCGCAAACCAATTTGTTGTGAAACCATGTGCTTTAAAAAGTTAACAGTGTATGCTACGCACTTCACCATGTTACTCAGCTAACCTATAAGATCCTAGTTAAAAGAATTTTAAAACAACCCAAACGGCTGGACATAGATTGCGATAATACAAACAAATCACGAGTGATTTTGAAATAGACACTCAATAACAAACACATATTTTATAAAAGCAGGCGTAAAACTCCAAGGTCATGTTAAAAAAGTTATCTTTTGTCTATGAAGAAAATACGGATAGAGTTCACAGACTCTAAAACAATGTAATATATTAGATTGATAATTTGTATGTGAACCTGGAATGTAGCCGCCAATAAATAGTAAGTTTGAAAGGAGAGAGTTGAAGTTTGTGGTACATTTTAGTCAGTAATATCTTAAGGTATGTATATGAAGCGGATTTTAAAGACTGGTAACATTAGTTTTGATCTTATCACAAAATATGAATAGGACGCTATCTATTTAATGGAGGCAAAAATTAATTAATTAAGCTGTATCTTTTTCTCGCTCTTGTGTAACAACAAAAATGATTGTCAAAATTTTTCTATTTGTCAAGGCAAATCATTAAACAGTCTAGTTTATTGGGTCCTTTAAACGTGGACAAAAACTTACATGTCTTCAAGACTAAATAAATATGTTCCTTGTAATTATTTATCTTTTTTTGTTAAACTCAGTTTATCCGCCCGGATAAGATTTCATTCCCATTCTTTACTGATGACTCCGCAATCCAGTCGATTAGTTTATTCTTTTTGAGTTCAAAACTTGGTTCAACCTGTTGCCTTCAGGTCTCTTGCGACCGGAAGACAGATATGATTATTGAACATGCACAGCCTAGTAATGAAAGATTCAACATCACTACCAGGAGCTCATATTTGTGTTATTCGATATTATATGAAAACAATTTTATTTGAAGTCATTTACTCATTAAATTCAATAAGTAATCCCCGTTAAAAATGCGAAATATTTTGGTCTTTAAACTTGTCAACAATATTTTATTTTGTTCGTAACCAATACTCTTTCGAGACAAGGAAAGATCATTTTAGGGCACAAGGATTCATGTCTCGGCGATTCTGATTAATATCTAAGTAACTTTAGGTTTGTGTTGCATTCTTTACATCACTAATAACACAACATATTAGACAAAAAAAATAAAGATGATATATCACTAAACTTCCTTATACGGTTACATTATATATTTTCGTTTGTTTAAATGGTACTTAACGCCACTTTCAGCAATTTTTCAGCTTTATCATGGCTTCCAATTTTTATTCGGGGGGGGGGGGAAGTCGGAGTTCCAGGAGAAAACCCCCGACCTTCAGTAGAAAAACTGGCAATCCTTGTCAATTAAGATTGGAGTCGAGTGCACCCTGCCGCAGTGAGATTCCAACCCTCAACCTCAGTGTTGACAGACTACGTGATCAATAGTAGACGACGTTCTACTATCGTAACCATTGACCACCGAGTATTGTCGTAGATATACTTACATGTAATTTGAACAGACTTAAAGATTGATTGGTTAATTGTTACTTAACGTCCATCGACCAGTACTGCAGCAAAATTTCAGGACGAGAACAAGTTAACATACACTAAATCAAAAGGCAAAACGAGGCAAACCAGCTGGAAAAAAGGGTGTCTTTATCGTGCAAGAAGTGCGGAATTCTGCGAACATGTCATCCAGCGACTAGGCTTTCCGTATTAAGATATGACCCAACCCCCGACACTATCTGCCACCTGGGGACGCACTGGACAGCTATATGGGTGTAGTACTGGGGACCCTTCAATTATGAGTTCAGGTGTAGGATCTGAACTTTCGCAATTCATAAAGAATAAAATATAAAATACTAATGAAAATATAACAGAAACATTTCTACCGCCCATGGTAGATAGAACATCTTTAACACGTACTTGTCGTTCATATACCTGAACGGCATTTGTATTTCCGTTTGCTTGTTTACTTAAGTTGATATACAGGTGCTAGGTGAGTTGATATTACCCCCTCCGAAAATCGAAGTCTGGACAGCAACATAAGAACGTATTTTTTTTAACGAAAAATAATAAGATAGTTTAATTTATAAGAAATAATTATGAGAAATATTTATTTTTTCTTTTGATATTTGTTCAGCCAATGACCGTCTGTTGGGTAAATCCCATTAAATGACCTGTAAAGAAACGTTTTGTTTCAACAATTATTTAACTGATATTTAACGTACAAAATATGAAATATATAGCATATGCATTTGATAAAATTCATTAATATGAAAAAAATGTTCATATTTCAATGGGGATTATGCAATTGACTTTGGTTGGGTCGCTTGAAAGTGATTTTACAACAATTTCAGTCATTTTTCAGCTATCAAATGCCGTTTTGTTTGTCTTGACAGATGAGTCCTAAGTTCCTTGTAAGAAATCCTACCTTTGCCAGGAAAACTAGCAAACCTTTCAAGTAAGGTTCAAGCCAAGCACATGGTGCCCTAAGAACTTACAACCGCAGTTTTAAAACTCCTACGGTCGTTACTTGAATACTACTAAGTACATGTACCATAACTATTCTCCCACGGAGGTTTGTTTCTTAAGTGGGTGTTTTCGCCACGTTCAGTAATATTTCAGAATCTTAATGCGTCAATTTTGTTTGGGATAAGAAGCTGGAGGACCCAATAAAAACCCTATGATCTTCAGCAGTAACACCTGCAATTCTTGTTACGGTTTTGGGCTCTAAGCTTAAAAGAATTCAGACTGGTACACACATTCGTAGTGTTCTCAACGCATGTGATCATCAATTAACGACTAACTATCTTGGCCAATTACCTTCATAGATAATTTTGACATGTTTTATCGGTTTTGGTTTGTTGAAATGGGATTTAACTCTCTTTAAACCACAATTACTAGGAGTACTAAATAAGTACGTCACTCCCACTTCTCTACCGTGTCCCCTGTTAAGTCTAGTATAGGTTCAATAACAATGTAAACTGTGCATTCTAATTAAATATGTTTTTAACAGTACACTTACACCTAGGATGATTCGACGTCTTACAACATTCCTCCGTAGCTGTAAATTCAAATCTTTGCCAATGGTTGTTTTCACAAAAGAATGCATAACAGTTTTCTACCTTAGATTGGCCACTGGTACATTCAGCAGTGGTAGTGGGTGGTCCATGTGTTGTTGGTATGAAAGTATTTCCTGTAAAGTGAAATGAATCTATAACATATAAAATGCCATGATAATATGACATATAATTTTAGTAAAACATGTAGAAGGCCCATTTCTATTTGGAAAAAAAACGGAACAACACACATGTTTAAATTATGGATGGATCTGTATTGAGTTGACGTCACATCATTTTACATTTATTTGTTTTACAGCAAATATACCTACGCAACAAGTGAAGTAGAACAAAAATAATGGATAATTGACATTTGCAGTGATGAATATATTCCTCATTGAGGCTTAATGTAACATACACAACGAAACTCAAACTTACAGCTTGTATGCTTTTCAAATCTGTTGGTCAAACTGTTTTTGATTTACATGTTTTTTTTAACAAAATAGTATATTGTTATTAAACAGCATCGATGTATACACCGGTTTAATTTGTCTTGAAACAATTACTATTTCCCTACGCGGCAGCGGATAAAAAATAGTACAGTGTTAAAAGTCAAATAACATAGCTATATCTAGATGTACAGAAGCCGTAAGATAGGGTAGATATCCTTTTTAATTCGCCCAAAACAAAGTTTTGGGCACTTATTGTTTTGCACCTATTTTGGTTTACACTTTTTCTAGATCGTGAACTTGTCCGACACATTTCTCAGAGACGCCTTAATATAATCAAATGAAACTTGGCACAGTTGTAGATCAACATATGGAGGGGTGCAGTCGATAGTCAGATTTTTTTTATAATGGCCGCCATTTCAAAACGACCGCCACTTGACCACACCCACCCAAAAATGGCAAAAATTTTCCCGTGGTCCGATTTCAACGAAATTTGGTATGGAGTTAGATTTTAGTATTTTGAGTGAAACGCTACCTTTGAGATATTTTTCCAATGTCGCGTTTCAAAATGGTAGCGAAAAACGTGTATAATTTTCAACGTTATCCGATCTCAATGAAATTTAATGTGCTCCGATTGCAACAAAATTTGGTGTTGAGGTAGATTTAAGTGTCCCAAGTAGAAATCCACATTTAAAATTTGTTCGACCGCGCGTTTCAAAATGGCTACCAAAAATGCGTCAAATTTTCAACGTTGTCCGATTATAATGAAATTTTATGTGTAGGTACATTTCAATGTCCTTAGTGGAACGCTAACTGTCCATGGGGATTTTAGGCGACATCTGTGTTGGCATCCCAACACATTATTTTTAATTTATCATACTGAACACATTTTTGATATCAGACAATTAAGATTTGATGGTATGTAAAAGTCAAAAATAGAGTAAAGTTATCATGATTTTTGTTGTATAAAAAGACCGCGCGAAAAATTATTCGGTAAAACTTCGATAAATTTCAACAGGTCATACTTGTATTTCCAAATATGGAAAATCCTTTGAAATACCAACAACGTAATTCCTAACTTCCATAGGCCTTGCCTTGATCTCCAAATATGGAAAACCGCTGGAAATTTAATTAAAGTGCTATTCACCGGTAGAATAGAAATTGTAGACGAACTGGTTAAAAAGCTGAGAAATATATTTTTATGTAAATGTGTGTGTTTTGTTTGATTGTGTTTAATGCCACTTGCAGCAATTTATCAGCTAAATCATGGCGTCCAGTTTTCAGTGTTGCAATTAAATGATCAAAGTATGCCGGAACTGATTGTAACGAAAATAATTCAATAACCTGAACAGGATAAAACATATATGTACTGTCACGTACATTCTTCGTTGCGGTATACAGTAACGAAACCTTTTTTCTAAACTATGACGCTCAGCGATCTACTTGTATCGTATGAGTTTTCGTATGCATGATATAAAATAAAATACAACTTTATGCATGTTATTTCACTTCTTGCTACATGTAACAAAAATCACTTCAAAGGAACACGCACATAGTTACAAGAAGTTGGCTATTGAATAATGTTTATGTTAATCAAGTATATGTAACAGACAGGGGCTCTTTATCCTTTTAGGTTCTGTAGCAGCTTTCCGGAATTCGTCAAGCAATCTTATATGGCGAATTTCTGAAGCATCACAATTACAGCGTTCACACCAACCTACAAACCTATCGTCCAGTACGATAACTACTACCTAAATAATAAATCAATTGTCTTTGATTAAAAAATCTAACCTTCCACCGCATAACAACTTCAATAACTGAAGCGATTTGCATTAAATCCCAGAAACGAGGACATCATGTCGAATTAATACGCACACTGACAGCAGAAACAACGTTTATCTAGCAACACTATCTTCAAGTAAAAAGATCGAAAACATTGGAATGACAATACAAACAAGAGAAAAAAATATCCGACATATAAACGTATTTATCTCACAAATACATACATTGTAAGACTTTTTGTTGGATTAACAATTAAACTTGTCATGTATATATTGATTGATTAGATGTTGGTTTCAGCTATATTCAGAACAAGAACAAGTTAACAAACAATAAATCAACGAAAAGGGGGTGGGATGGGACACAGGGAACACAATTTTGACTGCCACTGGAAAAGTATGGAGTATTGGATAGGGGCGGATAATTAAGCCTTTAGTAGCTACACTTAACATACTCTTTTTCGAAATCTACAAAAAGGGTATTTTTAAGTGTATGGAGCTTGACACTCTCCTAACACTTTATCTACCACGGACCGCAGCCCCCAACGAGAGGGCCTTCCCTATCCGACACCCGTGGACGCGATGGGCTGCTCTCCCAGTATGGTCCCAATATCAGGTATACAAGTCAATTTTCCGGATAAATAAGTCTATATACGATGGACATAAAAAGGTCAAGTACTGTACTGTAAGTAAGGGTTATTTTTCTTTGCAATATTTGGCTCTGTTTCTCTTACACATTTGCTGAAATATATGTCGACTTTTCACATATTATATACATTTTATTTTGTGACAATCAGGGGAAAATAAATGCCACCATACCTATTCATAACTTCATCCTAAAATGTCTGAATTGCTATGGTAACGACCCAGTTGGCCTATACAATGATGTAATTTGGTGGTACCACGACTGTCAAAATCAGATTTAAAACAATAACATACCTCCACATATTGAAACTACACATATAAAAATCCCAATTACCAGACAATATCCGAACATGCTGGTCAGTTAGATAGAATATATGTAATCAAAATGAAAGATAAGGCATGATAATGATAATGCGGTACTGTAGCACCAAGAAAAGGTAGAACTAGTTCTTAGATTTTACGTCAACGCAGTACTATTTTTAGCTACTTTGACACGGTTGCAGGAGATAATTTTGATATTTTTGAAAGGCTTAATGTATGTATTTGTTTCACTGAAAATAACATAAATAAACAATTATTGTGAGCCTTTCCGATGCTTTTTAATTCATTGAAATTGAAAGTAGTAGAATATAAACTTGATAAACTTATTTTAATAAATCTTCAACTTTGCACATTTGGATATAAAGCAAGACTATTTTTCTTGAAAAGATAGATACAATGTCCAAATATCATCAAAATCAAAGAGAACTATTTGGTTTTACACATGTTTGCATACAATTTGTATAGTTTGGACGCCATGAGATAGTTTTTTGGGGGTTCTTATTTTTTATTTATTTTCATTTTGTTTTTGTTTGAATAATGATTAACGCCAATATCAGTAATTTTTCAACTCATCATGGTGTCCAGTTTTTATTAGGTGAGGAAGCTACCCTTACAATTGAAAACGTAAATTTGATGCATTTTCTAACAAACTAAAGGTTTAAGTGGTTTTGAAATTTTTACTCAAGCGAACAAGTAATGAAAAGTGTTTTCTTGTAAAGTTGGATAATATGGCATTGCATGCACAATTTTAATGCTTAAAATTAACAATCATATACAATGATTTGGTTAAAACTATAGGAAACCAACAAATTAAAGTACAAAAACTTTTTTACAAAAATCACAAAACTGTTTTGCAGCAAAGTGAAAGTATTAAATACTAAAATAGAGCAACAATAGCAACGCAATAATGCGTTCTTCAATATACGTAAATACAATTAAATGCACCAAATAAATTCTAACGAATTTGTTACATGTGTAAACATGATAATATTATATATTTATATCCCGTTTTATTATTATTCTTTGAATTATAGATATAACAAGAAAGGATATGGTTGTCACCATATCCAGTGATAACCCGATCAGGACTGTGAAGAATTGACTGATTTGTATGTTTGTTTCATAGACCTGTTTATTGAATAATATACATGTCTATGGTTTGTTTATTAGTATTTTGTTTAAATAATAGAGTCCCCGTTTGGGTTCCTTCATTTGTAGTAGCATATCTCAAAGTTTGATTAAGATGAGTTGGAACGTTTTCGAGTCATTATTTGCAAACCATAATTTTTTTAAAGAAATTTTCAAATGTATGTGTTTTTCGTTGTGATCATGACACTGTGGATCTTGATATTAGGCAGAATATCCCGGTGGTAGCCTTCTGGTCTCTATGCATGTATGAGTCACAAGTTTACCTCCCTCAAAGAGGTTGTGCATTCTCACATTGTTTTAGCACAACACAGCTTCTTTCAGAAAAATTGTCTTCACTACGTCAGCAAAAATATCTTTTTTCATGTAAAAAACTAGAAACTTATTTTTTAGTAATAAAACTCT